>JAQOOD010000003.1:42096529-42700630 GCA_029633175.1 Citrus glauca | reverse complement strand
TATCGCGAGTATCCTCCCCTCTGAAACTTAAGAAGACATCATATCTGCCTTTTGTAGCAAGCGAAGAAGAAGCCATGAAAGAATATTTTTCAGATGTTATGACAGAAAAAATAGATTCTTCAGAGTGTAGTTGTACGAATAAAATATGTCCAAGTTTGAATATATAGAGCGTTGAAATGGCAATGCAAATTAAGCAGTAAGTCAAGTCAAGATCTTTCTCAAAATTTCCTGTAACTTTTCACACATAAAATTGGAGGTCTAAGTCAAGATGAATTTATAAACATCTAGAAAATGACTAAATATTTTATGCAATTAATACCAGCCAAGAATGAAAATTATTGACTACTTAATTCAGTATTGTTGTTGTTATCAAGCCAGCCACGGTCTCCACTGCAATTGAAAAATCTTGTTTATGTTAAACACATCATAAGCTATAAATTTTTTTGATCCTTATAAAAAGATAGACAATAATTTAAATATTTACAGAAAGAAAGGAACTTTTGACAGTGGAAACACAGAATGATAGTAGTCAAAGTCGAGTCCCACCATCGACTAAAAAAAAAAAAAAATCAAAAGTTAAAGTTGTATAGCATCCCAAATTGATTTTGGATAGGAATCATTATTTTTTAATAAAAAAATTGATTAAAAAGATTACGATATCGAGTTAATTTTATTAGATATGAACTTATGTGGCGTTTGTTTTTTTGTCTGAAATCTAAATAGACCTGAATTAGTCTGAATTCTGAATAGATCTGAATGTCTGAATCTGAATAATATGTTTATTTTTTTGTCTGAATATCAAAAAATACGTATTAAGTTGTTTGTTTTTTTCAACTTAAAAAACTAAAATTTTGTACTTTTACATTTGTATCCTTATTAAATTTGAATCAAATAAATAATATATTAAATACCACAATATTTTCACATTTATAAGTAAAACTACATTCAAGTGAATGCATAATTATTTTAGAATTTTAATATATTAAATATCATAAATTTTAAATTTTATCGTATATAATATAAAAAAGAAAAAATAGGGATATTTTTATATGAGGTAAATGTCTATGGATGAGTTTGGGATAGACATGAAAAATAAATTAAAAAGTAAGGATATTTTTTACGTTAGTAAGTAATTGACTTAATTCAGATTTCTCTATTAAGTAAAAAGAAAAAAAAATTGGCTTATTTTATTAAGTCAAAATTATCTAAAAAAATCTCATTAAGTTATAAAAATAAACACCTCTAATTAACTTAATTAATTAAGTTAAGTCACTTTAATTTATTAAGTTAAAAAACAAACGTCACCTTAGTGTACTTGTTCAATTATATATGGTTATTAACTAATAGGGAAATCTTCTAAAAGATAAAACAACGATTCTGTTGAAACAGTTATGGTCATTTCATCACGAGCTCTGTAGGCCACTTTCTTCGCATTTTTGAAATGGCCATTTTGCCATTTGGAAGCAATAGTTAAGCCTTCCGTAAATGCTCCCTGACTTAATTTCATGCATGATGACATGCAAGATAAATTCGGCTCCATTATTCATCACGTTGGCGACTATCGTGTTCATTTGATGGCTTATAAAAGTCAAGATTATCAAGCTCAAATGGAGGCTACTTCAGGAGAGTTGGTCCCGAAGCGTGAGTGAAGAAAGGGAATATTAGACAATTAAAATGACTATCGTGTTCATTTCATCACGAGCTCTATTTTCACTATAAATATAGAGAGGTCTTGGAAGAAAGGGGCATTGGAGCGTGAGTGAAGTTCTCTAACAATTTGAGAACTTTGAGTGTTTTGTGAGAAGTAATTCGTTAGCATATAACAGAGTTAAAGTGTTTTTTTGAGTGTTTTGTGAGTTTGGGTCTATTTGGATTTTGGATTGTGAGATAAATATTATAATACTTATATTCTTTATTTTTATAATAAAATATTCTTCTTTGTCCTTACCCATTGACATAGGATAAAAAACCGAACCATACATATCGTTGTGCATTTGATTGATTATTTCTATTTTTCTCTATCACCTCATTAATATTGCCAGACAATCAGGGATTGTCACAACAAACGCACTCATTTGCGTGTTCAAAAACAGGGAGGACAAGGAAAGTTGACAAAAGAAAACTTTTAGAAATACTAGAACAAGTAAGATGCCAATAACTCCTTATCCATATGGTGAAGGGTTCGACTTTCGAGTCTCTCCATGGTTATAGGCATAAAAATTCCCCACAGAAAGAAAAAAAGAAGAGAAAACCAAAATCCAAAATATATATAAAAAAAGACGACTCACGTCCACTCAAGAGAAGCAATTCATTTTCATGGTTAAAGTAACTGACTATAAGGAGTGGAAAATTTAACTGGCACTATTCGTTCTACATTCGATAGTCATTTCACATTTTTTACAAATTTCTCTCATGTGATGAGCCAGTTTAGGGTTGTGGTGGGTGATTAAATAAGCTGTTTCTGATGTGTAAATGAAATAAACTGTTGATTAAAAAAGCAGCTTGGTATTTGATAAACTTTGCTATTACAGTTGCTTGAGTTTAAAAAATAGTGTACATGCATTGATAAATTTTATTACGAAAGTATTATTTTATTATATAATAACAAAAATAAATATTATCTTAGATTACCTTTTGTCTTTTAGGGTATGTTTAATAATGTTTAGACATGCCTTTTTCTTTTTAAAATACATAAAATTGCATAAAGAAAAAAAAACTCATATAGAATCTAATGAACTTCATAATTTATTACATAAAATATAATAAAAATTTATACTAATACATAATCCAAATAAAATACAAACGTAATATGCATTACATTCATATTAAAGTTATTGCAATAAGCACCTTGTACATAGAAAAAAAAATGATTGAATGTTAAAATCAATAGTTATGAAATTGATTTTAAAAATCATGGTTAAATTCCATGGGAAATTGTTCATAGTTCAAATAAAATTTATGTAATCATACACAAGTTTTATTAAATTTTATAATAGAAAATAAAAGTAAAGTATGAAAAATATATATTTACTGGATCAAAACTTGATCATTGTAAGGGTAATTTGATTATGTTGGTAATATCATATCTTGTGGCTTATATATTAGGTGTATGGAAAAATAAGATATAATTATCTTTTTGTTGAAAAATTAAGGTTATAAAAAGAACTTCAAAAAGGAGTGGTGACTTATTTAATAAGCTGCTCATGAAAAGTAATATTCTACATACTTTTAAAAGCTGCTGTTAAAATAAAAAAAATATAAAATAAATAGATTTTACAAAATTTACCAAATACTCTTTATGTCAAAATTATAAAATAAATAGCTTATTGAAATTTAACATCAATCCCAAATGGAGCCTATATTTTTTTTTTATCAACTAAACACTTGATTTGAGCATTAGATTGCATGTTTTTTTAGTGGACGGCACAAATGCTTTGTAGTTCCAAGTCTATGGATCAAAGAAAAAACAACGAATATTTGAAGATACTCTTGATTATCTCAATCTATCTTAGTCTTGTGTAATTTAAATAATAATATCTATCGATTTTGAAATCAACTATCTATAGTTAAAGCAAAATCATGTATGATAATAAAGTCCCATTACTTTTTGCTTTAATCTTTTGGCCTCATAAAAAAAGCTTTCTGTGCAATCCTTTTCACCTCGATTCTTTGATATTTTCTCTTTTTAAAAAGTCTTAACTACCCCAGCTATAACCTCCCTTGTTGCTATACCGACCCTCGTTAAGTTTTGTCTTTTTAAATGGGAATAATAAGACATGGATATTTTTAGTAATTTTTTAAAATAGAAGGACTATTAGAAACTAAAGACTCTGAGCAAAGTTTATTTTCTTTATACACTCCCTCAACTTCTTAAAAAATGAACTGGTGGTAATCATAATTGTATTTTAAATGTTACTCAGAAGGAAACTTATATTAAGAACTCAGAATCACAAGCAATCTCCTAATTCAGTTGGGAAATCTTCCAACCAAACATGAAATTTATGCAACCTAAGAGCAGGGCTTGGCTCAAACATGAGCCGCTTGATTTTAATTCCTAGAAACATAGACAAGCTTTAAAAGCATTACCAAGAATTAGACGTTGATGGATATAATGAATTACACAAAAAGGTTCTCCTTTCAGCTACCGCGCTTGTTTCGAATTAAGTTTACCACGGTCAACGAATCAGATACGAGAACAGTGGTCAAATGTACACAATAATTAATGCTTGTGTTTTACTGTGTGTATTGTAGAGTGGAGCTATTCACAACCCTTTCATTTATCTCTTCCTTACTACCATTTTTAATAGAGTTACATATATACTCTTAACTCAAATTGTAGAAAAGAGCAATAAAATCTTTAAATAGTGCAAATCAATTAACTGTCTATGAATAGTGCCAAATCCAACTCGCACTAAACAATCTTATCTTCTACTACAGTCTCAATTTCTCTGAACTTATTCCTTTCCCTTAGGTTTTCCTCATTGGCCAAATCCCCTTGATGAAGGATTCAAGTCCTGCCTCATCTTAAAACATAAATTAATATTGTGTCATATGATGTGATGATGCTATTGCTTAGCTCAAACTATCTTTCTCTAGCCTAATTTAATATCTTATCTTAGTTGATTTAATTAAAATTTGATGCAATCAAATGCATCATGAATGATTTATAAAGGTTCTCACTACTTTTACTTTGTGGACTTCATCAAAATTACGATAGTGCTGTCTCTGCCAACCTAGAACTAGAATATTCTTAATTGGCTTCTGTTTCACACATAAACCATAACCGATCTCTGGGCTGTAATATATATATATATATTGAATCTATTAACAGCCCCATATGTTTGGTAGGCAAACATCTGGTTAAATGATGATATAATATAATTAATTATATAAACAGTTAATATTTTTCTAATAATCTTGAATCATAATGCTTGCATTTTTACTACAAATTAATACCGACATACCATATCTATGAGGCTCCTCTTGTGCTGGTGAGTTCATCTGAAATTTGTCGAAGTAATATGTAGGTGTAATTGGTCAAAAACATCATCATCTCCATCAGTTGTAAGATCCAGGATTTTTACCTCTACACTTTCTTGCACAGTAGAGTTCAATTCAAAATCTGGATGCAAACAAATCAGTTTCAGTAAATATCCCACTACATATGAACCAAGAAATTCCAAGGATATATATGTATATAGTCTTGAATTTGAAGCAATCCTCCTCATAGCAGGGCAAGGAAATCCTGCTTGTGCAAAGAACATCATTCACCAAATTAACATCAAAATTTCCTTGGAATAAATTAAATTGTGATAAAATAAAGGATGATTATTCTTGCCACTTATACCAGCTTCCAATGCCACACCAAAACAAACATTTTGGTAGCATGAAAGCAAGTACATTTTATGAAATTGCTAAAAGAACCTTTTCTTTTTCTTGTGGGGTGAATTGAAGCTATGACAGTCCTCCCATTGCTAGATAGAACGGTATGTAACAGTATAGGGCGAAGAAAAGAAGCATTGACAGCACAATTGCACAAAGTTTTCAGAATGCTTCTTATTGAGATGAATTTACTAGGGGAATTCTTAATCTAAGCTTATGGTGTAATAGGATCCACAGTTTACATGTGAGGATCCACAGTTTACATGTGAGGCCTATGAAAATAAGAAGAGAAGAAGACTTCAGTACTAGTGTTAGGCTCTTATGAAACAAGTTGAAATCAAATTGTTAAAAAATAAAAATGTTTGAAGCACAAATAGGAGTGACAAAGTGTCATGCAATATTAGTCAGTTCCAAATGTCAAAGCAAAACTAATTGAATAAGAATATGAAGAATTTACGTGTACCTCCAACAATTCTCATATCTCAAAACCACATCTATGTTTTTCAAATCTTCAGACAGGCCTAGAAGGACTAGTCTGTTTCGCAAATCTTTCCATTTCACAACAAAAGATGTTCTGAAGGCTCCCCGACTAACTTATATCAGAAGTCTTATAACCATACATGTGCATAAAGACAAAATACAAAAATATAGCAGATGAAAGCTATAAAGTAATGATAAAATCACCACAAGTTAAAAAAGAATATGTTATTGATTTTTGCAGTAACGGGTTAAACCTATTGATTCTGATAAATATCCTCTGAAACTTAAGCAGAAAATGGTAAGGGGAAGAAACAAAGGAATACATGATATTGACTTTGATTAATGCACTTTAAATGAATAGAGGGATTGCTCGCAGCGGGATAGGGAAATCCTGTGTTTTTCAAAGCACTTAATGTAGCAAAAATGTAAAAGAAAGAGATAATTTCTGGGCAAAAATTTTCAAATAATATGATCATGGAGTTATTTATATCATCACTTTTCACACTATCATATAAAGAAGACAAACAATAGAAATTATTTGGAGCATTGGACTTACAAAAGAGAGCAGAATTTGAGAAGACAAGAAACTTTATTGCTTACGAGTGCTGGTTTGATCTCTGCAAAGTCTCTTGGGACTCTGTTCCAATTCCTCTTCATCAGATCTGCCAACAATTCTAATAGTTCCACTTGTGACGGCCTTATCATGCAGCTTCCTAATTGGAGTGAATTCTTCTTCACATTTGGCACGAAAATTTACATTCAGAGTGCGATCCTGTCTCATTATGTTGTTCTTATACTGAAGAAAGCTTTAACCTGTAAAATTTTTTGTTTTCGTTCCCTGTGTGGTGAGAGACAAGGGACTAGTCAAATGAGATAGCGATGAAATCCGCATCGCAACAGTGAAGAAATCCGAGTATGACATGATATGAATCAATGGATTCAGAGGGAGCCTGTATTTCAAAATGGAAGCTAAATTTGACTGAAAAGTATTATCTACTAGAATCAAAGACTTAGTCGAATTCAATAACAGCAAAAAGAGCAAATCTCATGAAGCTTCTGTCTAGAACAATGCTGTTGAAGTGGAATCCTTGTAGAAGATTCAGAACTTTGATTGCTGAACCGCTCAGGAATTTCACTTCCCGATCAACAAAGGGTGAATTCAGGCGGTTCAGCAAAATCCTGTTACAAGAGAGAGAACTGCATACCTTATCATGCAATAGTCTCAGTGATGCAATTGCTATATGCAGAATTCTTAGATGGAGCTTCTATCTCATGAAGTTACTTTCTGCCCATTCATCTTCCAAGGACAACAGAATAATTGATGCAACTATAAAACGCTAATTTTTCCAAAATAACACAGTTTTGCCAATGAGTCAGTCATTCTCTCGAACATGTAGATGACAATCCTTGAAACAAAAACCAACACACGTGGCCCCCAACATAAGTTTACTATCTCGAAAGTAGAAAGAACAGAAACCTTTCCCTCTCAGTGATCTCTGTGAATCAATGGCAAAATGACCCCACTTATGCTGTTTGCCGAGTACGAAAAGCGCGCCAAAACGAACTATATAACTGGTTTTTGACGAACGCAGTCTTTAAGTGAAGTCACGTGCTCCATCACGTGGGCGGAAATAGTCCAATTTCCTCCCGTTTGGCCGTTTCCTTTCTTTTTTTTTTTTTAAACCATTCGGTTTCCGTTTTGGTTTTTAAACCATTCAGTTTCCGCCGACTGCATTGGGTCTCAACTAATTCAGATTTGGGATATAATAACCGCTACTGTTCTTTATTTCTCTCAAATGATGTGTTTAGTAGGATCGAACATTGAGATGTCAACTGAATTGCTTCATAATGGATATCCATAATATCTATCTAATTGGATCGGATAATATCAATTCAAAACTTTTTAGATTTTGAAATGGATATTTTAAAATTATATCTAATGGATATGGATAATTATTTTTACCTAATGAATATCCATTTAACCTAATACAAGTTTAAAAAGTTTTAATTTTATAAAATTAAAAATGAAAAATTTAATAAACAAATGATTGTAAAAATACTAAAAATAAATAAATGCAAAATTGTCCTCAACTAAAATATTTATTGTCAAATATACCCCCACAACGAAATTATAGAAAAATATTTTAAGTTTTGAAAATTTAGAAAAATTCACCATTGACACTATTCCATCGCCAAAACCATGGCTATTCCGTTGCTGGCAGCGAAACTTCATCCCATCTTGACACCGCTGACATAAATATATTGGAAACTACATGATCTATACAAATATAAAAGCTATCAGCAGCAATCACAGAGAATGAAGGTGCACACGCCTTAAACGTGCGACGACCATGTGGTGGTCGTGGCTCTTTGTGACGCTCGTGTGCCTCCATCATTTGTTATTTTCTAAATAAAAAATCACCTTTAAATAGATTGTTGAATTTCTGATATGTTGGTATGGCATTTGTTGACTACGAGTGATTTTAGGGCGATGGTGCCGGAAGAGACGACGGCAGCGACGACGGAACTGTGCTGCAATTTTTTTAAAAATTTCTAAAAAATTTTAATTAGCTTTTAAAATTAATGATTTTAGGAAATATAAAACAAAAAAGAATTTTTTAATATAATACATCATTAATTAACTTTTACTTATTAATATATTATATTATTTTTAAAAAATTAGAAATACTAATTTAATGTCCATGACCATCCATAGATATTGATATGGATATCCATAGATATTGTGTGGATAAAATCCATATCCATATCTATTTTTAGATATTAGATATGGATATGAACAAATCTATTAAATCATGAATTTACACACCGGTGAACAATATCTTTTTAGATATTAGATATGGATATAGATAAATCCATTAAATCATGAATTTACACACGGGTGGACAATATCCATATCCAATTAGATATGAATATGAACAAATCCATTTAATCATGGATTTACACATGGGTGGACAATATTCATATCCAACTAAGTATTTGTCATCTCTAATCGAAGAGTTCTTTCCACAAACCCAATATATGTCGCCAACCGAGCCACGACCATTTGGTGGCCGTTTCTTTTCTTAACATTATAAGAATTCCTAATGCTATACGAATTCTGATTTATTATTCTTGTGTACCAAGGAAATCCGACTGAATATAAGAGACTTTTTTTTAAAAAAAAAAAGATTTTAAAGTTCAGATTTTTATCATTGTGCACTCATTCATATCACAATTTCAATATTTCATTTCTCCAGTTTCTTCATCAATGGTGATGCTTGGTAACAGGGGAAGGTTAGATTTCTTAAACTCCAAGCCACCTGCTAACTATATTGCTGGTGCGGGCCGTGGAGCCAACGGCTGCACTACCCGCTCCGACATTGGCCCGGCACGCACAGCACCACCTTCCACTATTATTGGTCTTCCGAGACCAAAACCCAGAGACGACGACGGAGAAGACAATAATGATGATGATGGTAATAATGGGTACCAACAGAATTTCAATCACTTCGAGGGAAACGACGCCGGATTGTTTGCGAATTCGGAGTACGATGATGAAGACAAGGAAGCTGATGCTGTGGATTCCCGAAGAAAAAGCTGAAGAGAGGTGAGGTTGGAGGAAGAGATTAAGAACTACCGGTATAAAAATCCTATGATTTGAGAGGAATTTGCGGATTTGAAGGGAAAGTTAAGCACTGTGAAAGCAAAAGAGTGGGAGCGCATTCCTGAAATTGGAGACTATTCGCGGAGGAATAAGAGAAAGAGATTCGAGAGCTTCATGCTATTTCCGGACAGCTTGTTACAAAAAGCAAGACAAGAAGCGTGCTTAATAAGGCTAGGAAGAAATTGTCTAAAGAACGAGCAATTTGGATAGCAGCTGCTGAATTGGAGGAGGCTAATGGGAATACTTCAATGGTAGGGAAGATTATTGAGAGAGGTATAAGGGCATTGCAAGGAGAGGAGGTTGTTATTGATAGGGATACATGGATGAAAGAGGCTGAGATTGCAGAGAGAGTAGGGTCTGTGGTAACTTGCGAAGCAATCATTACAAATACAATTGAGATTGGTGTTGATGAAGATGATAGAAAAAGGACTTGGGTGGCAAATGTGGAAGAGTGTAAGAAAAGGGGGTCCATTGAGACAGCTAGAGCCATTTTTTTCTCATGCCTACATTGTATTTTTGACTAAAAAGAGCATTTGGCTTAAGGCAGCTCAACTTGAGAAGAGCCATGGGAGTAGAGTCTCTAATTGCTTTATTGAGGAAAGCAGTCACTTACTGCCTGCAAGTGGAGGTTCTTTGGCGTATGGGTGCAAAAGAGAAGTGGCTTGCAGGAGATGTGCCTACAGCCAGAGATATCATTCAAGAAGCATATGTTGCTATACCTAATTCAGAGGAGATTTGGCTAGCAGCTTTTAAGCTTGAGTTTGAGAATCATGAACTTGAGAGAGCCAGGATGCTTCTTGCTAAGGCAAGAGATATGGGAGGTACAGAGAGAGTCTGAATGAAATCAGCAATTATTGAGAGAGAACTGCGAAACAATGCAGAGGAGAGGGGTTTCATCGAGGAAGGGTTGAAACGATTCCCATCGTTTTTCAAGCTGTAGTTGATGCTAAGGCAGCTAGAGGAGCGGCTTGGTCACTTGAAAGAAGCTAAAGAAGCTTATCAGTCAGGTTGTAATCAGTGTCCCAATTGTATACCACTCTGGTATTCCCTAGCCAACTTGGAGGAGAAGAGGAATGGGCTGAATGGGTTAAGTAAAGCTCGAGCAGTGCCTAGTGTTGCTAGGTCAAAGAATCCTTTAAACCCTGAAATCTGGCTTGCTATCATTCGAGCTGAATCAAAGCATGGAAATGAGAAGGAAGCCGATAGCTTTATAGCAAAAGCATTACAGAAGTGTCCCAATAGTGGTATACTTTGGGCTGAATTAATCAAGATGGTTCCCCATCACGATCGCAAAAGTAAAGGTAAGGATGCCCTTGTAAAATCTGACCGTGATCCCCACGTATTTGCTGCTAGGGCCAAGCTTTTTTGGCATGATAGGAAGGTTGATAAAGCAAGGAATTGGTTCAACAAGGCAGTAAGCCTAGACCTGGATACTGGGGATTTCTGGGCATTGTACTACAAGTTTGAGTTGCAGCATGGCAGTGTCGAGAACCAGAAGGAAGTACTGAATAGATGCATTGCTGCGGAGCCAAAGCATGGTGAGAAATGGCAAGCAATTTCCAAGGCTGTGGAGAACTCTCACTGCCCAACTGAAGCAATCTTAATGAAAGTGGTTAATGCCCTTGGAGAAGGAGGAGAGTAGTGCTGAAAATGGTAGAAACTAGTTTCTTTTGAGCTTGTTAGGATCGTTTTCTTTTTCTTTTTTCTTTATTATTTGTTTTTATTGTTGAATTTATGTTATCTATGTTATGTCCAGGAGATGGGAGGGGATGCCATGAATATTTTGATGGCAATACAAGGATTTTAATGATTTGAAATAAACATTAGAGTGCATTAATAGATGCTGCAATCGTTGACATGCTTAATATTTATGATCTTAGCTTTAGGATGTTGTTTTGTTTTTTATCCACTTTGTACAAACTGTTTTGTTTTATCAACCCGGAGGGCTACTGTTGGATTTTGCTTTGCAGAATGTTTAGTTGATGTGCTCACCTGGAGATCAGAGAAGTTTGTTAAATAACTTGATGAGCTAACATTTTAGTTATATGGTAAGGGCCTCATGCTAGTACTTAGTGTGAATCCTAATAGAATGGTTGGGCTAAACGCTGTTTAGGCTTGAATTAATTAAAAACCTTCATTGAACATGAACTTTTGCTGGTTGTTTTTGATACCTGTCAATTTAATAGTTTCTCGCAAGTATCCATTTATATTATCAACAGTATTGTTTTCAAATTTAATTAAGTTTAGTATTCTGTTGTTTGCTTCTAACCTGCAAAATGCCACATATCTAACAACAAATGGGTGAGGATTGTCCAGCTTCAATTGACCGGCCTCGAAGTAAAGTGTTTGTATTTGCTTGCAGGGAGCCTAATTGTTTGTTTTGTCTGGTGTAGGAAGCATACTGTCATGGGATGAGTATTTTGCGCAGCTAACCCGTGCGACACTTAGACAACTTTGCCGGATGTTGCTAAGTAAGTCTAGAGCTTCTCGAACTAGAGAAGAAAGCAATAGAGCCAAAAAAGAAACTTGTATTGCACAAAGAGAGATTACAATGCTTGTTGTTGAGTTTGTTGGATTGCAAATGCCTAATGCCATCCCATATTTATAGGGGAGGCTTGCCAAGCTCTAGAGATTCTAGAGAATTCTACAATATCCTAGCTATTTACATGTGCTGGAATTCTATGGAGAATTCTAGAGTATTTACAAGCTCACATGTGCTAGATTTTCCTAGAATGTTCCGGAATTGGGCCAAGTTAGCACTCTTGGCCTTGTGTTGGCTCTCTAGCCCAAAATTATGGGCAATTGGGCTAGCGAATTGGGCGGTCCGCAACATCCTCCCCCGCCTAAGCTCATGGCATCCTCGTCGCGCTCTCGTGCTCGAAATTCTGGATGTGTTTAGCGAATTGCCACAAATCTTCTTCACGTTCCCACGTGGCTTCGCTCTCGGGGAGGTTTTTCCATTTCACCAAGTACTCGCTATATGCTGGCATGCCCCTTCTTGAAACCACTCGGTCCGCAATGATGTAGTCCACATCTTTGTCGAATGCGGTGACAACGGCAGTTGGCGTGCGCCTCGATTCTCCGCGACTTGGGTCTCCCATGTCTTCGTGATTTGGCTTGAGAAGGCTAACGTGAAAGACTGGATGGATCTTGAGTCTTGGCTGTAGTTGAAGTTGATACGAGACGTTGCCCACACGTCGAACAACTAGGAAGGGTCCCTCGTAGCGCCTCACTAACCCCTTGTGGACTTTCTGCAACGTCTTGAATTGTTGGGGTAGGAGCTTGATCATGACTTGATCACCTTTCTTGTACTCAACATGCCGTCTCCTTCATTTTCCTTGCGGCTTTGTTGAGGTAGGCTCGCGTGATGTCCGCTTCCTCATGCCATTCACGGGCGAGCTTATGTGCCGCGGGGCTTTTCCCTCCGTAAGTTTTGGCTATGGCGTTGGGGGTCATGGGCTGAAATCCCATGATGATCTCGAACGGACTCTTACCCATAGCCTCACTTCGCTGCAAATTATTAGAAAATTGGGCGATGTCGAGTAGCTTCACCCAATCCCGCTGATGAGCGCTCATATAATGCCTCAAGTATATCTCGAGGAGGCCATTAATGCGCTCGGTCTGCCCATCCGTTTGTGGGTGGAAGCTTGTCGAGAACTTAAGATCGGTCCTCAACATTTTGAAGAGTTTTGTCCAAAAGCGTCTAGTGAATTGAGGGTCTCGGTTGCTCACAATGCTCTTCGGGACTCCCCAAAGCTTCACAACATGCTTGACGAATAGGTGGGCTGCCTCGTCCGCTTTGCAATCGACTGGTGTGGCAATGAATGTAGCATACTTACTGTATCGGTCGACAATGACCATGATGCTTCCGCAACCTTCGGACTTAGGCAGCGATGTAATGAAGTCCATGGAGACACTTTCCCATGGTCTTGTTGCTAGTGGTAGCGGCTCCAATAATCCCGCTGGGAGTTGATGATCCACATTGTCTTGTTGGCACACAAGACAAGTTCGCACATATGCCTCGATGTCGTCCCTCATGTGCGGCCAATAATATGAGGCTTGGACTAGTGCGGTGGTGCGCTCGATTCCTGGGTGACCAGCCCACTTGAAGTCGTGGCACTCCTCAATAACTTCCTTTCGTAAGTTTCTCCACCTTGGCACGAGCAGCCGATCTCCCTTGGTGAGGAGGATGCATTCCTCTTGCCAAAAGCGCCTTGTCTTTCCCTCAAGCACCTTCTCTAGTAAATCCTTTGCTAGTGGATCTTGTTGGAGGTCTTCCTTGATGTGTGCGACAAGATCGGACTTCGGTTGGCTCATGCTAAGTGTTGCCAATTCTGCCTTGCGATTTAGAGTGTCCGCAACGACATTGACTTTCCCCGGTTTGTATTCAAGCCGATAGTCGAATTCCGCTAGAAAATCTTGCCACCGTGCTTGCTTCGGACTCAACTTCTTTTGCGTTTGAAAGTAGCTTGTCACCATGTTGTCCGTCATAATAGTGAAGTGAGCCAATCAAGTAATGTCGCCACACTCTTAAGCAATTGATGATGACTGTCATCTCTTTTTCTTGCACCGTGTAGCGGCGTTCCGTATCATTTAGCTTTCGAGTCTCGAACGCTATAGGGTGGCCTTCTTGCATGAGGACTCCTCCTATGGCAAAATCCGAGGCATCCGTTTGGACTTCAAAGGTCTTTGTGTGGTCCGGAAGTGCGAGGACAGGTTCCTCCGAAATTGCTCTTTTTAGCTCCTCAAATGCGCGTTGGCACTCTTCGGACCAATGCCACGATCTGTTTTTCTTGAGCATATTCGTCAAGGGTGCCGCCTTAGCCGAATAGCCCTTGATTAAGCGGCGGTAGTAATTCATCAACCCAAGGAATGAGCGAAGTTCGGGCACTTTCGAGGGAGGTTCCCATTCGAGGATGATCTTTACTTTAGCATTCTCCATCATGATCTTCTCGCCCGCAATCTTGTTGCCAAGAAACTCCACCTCTCGTTATGCAAATGAGCATTTCTCTAACTTGAGGAAGAGCTCGTTGTCTCGAAGTACTTGGAGGACTTGTCGTAATTGTTGGGCATGATCCTCAACTGTGGTGCTATACACCACTATGTCATCCAAGTACACGACCACAAAGCGGTCGAGGAATGGTTGGAGCACCTTGTTCATGAGTGTGTAAAATGTGGCGGGTGCATTAGTAAGGCCAAAAGGCATCACAAGGAATTCGAAAGACCCATACCTTGTTGTGCACACCGGCTTTGGCTCATCTCCCTTGGCGATGCGCACTTGGTAGTACCCGGAGTGCAAGTTAAGTTTGGTGAAGTACCGCGCTTTGCCAAGCTGATCGAACAAGTCCGTGATCAAGGAAATCAGATACTTATTCTTGATGGTGATTTTGCTGAGCGCTCTATAATTGATGCACATCCGCAGCGATCCATCCTTTTTCTTTTGGAAAAGGACCGGTGCACCGAATGGGGCTTTTGAGGGGCGAATGTATCCTACATCCAGCAAGTCTCTGAGTTGTCTCCGCAACTCCTCAAGTTTGGGTGGCGCCATGCGGTAGGGCGCCAAGGCTGGTGGCTTTGCGCCTTATTCCAGTTCGATCGCATGATCTACCTCTCGTCAAGGTGGGAGCTTCTTCGGAAGTTCTGGAGGCATTACGTCCTTGTATTCATTGAGGACGACTTGAATTTGTGGAGGGACTTGGCTTAGCGAGGTTCTGCTATTTCCTTCCTCATTTAGTTCTCGAATGGAGACCAAGAAGCTTGGGTCCTTCTTGAAAGCCCTTTTGAACTGCATGGCGGAGAGTGTCTTTTCTTTGGACTTGCCTCGTTCCGTGGGTACCATGCATGCTTTGCTCCCGTTAAGGATGCTTAGGGAGTTTGTAGCGGGCAGCGAGAAGGCATGGACTTGGTCAAAGAATTCCATGCCGAGGACCATCTTGGAGTCATCCATAGGCACGATAGAGAAATCAATCTTTCCACTCCACGTATCGAGTGTTAAGTGCACGCCTTGTGCAATTCCTGCAATTGGCTTGGCGGGAGAGTTTACTGCCTTCATTGTACCTCATTCCTTGGTGGCCTTGAAGCCTAAGCGTTTGGCCTCGTTTATGGACATAAAATTGTGCATCGCTCCCGTGTCTAACAGTGCGCGAACGGACTGGCCATTTATCTTCGCGCTTACATACATGATCCCTTTCTTGATGAGTGTGGACTGTTGGCGATTGAGTGCGCCGAGGCGTTAGAGAGAACCCATGTTGAGTTGGGGTTCCTCCGAGGACATTATGGAGTTGTTCTTCAATTGGGCAGCAAGAGCGTTGAGTGACTTCTTCTCCAGACAATCGCGTACCCAATGAGGGCCGTTGCATATGAAGCATGGACTTCGCGGCTTTGGTGCCTCTTTTTTGCCCTCCGACTTTCCTTGCCCACTCTTGTTGCTAGGCGGCTTTTTCTGTCCCCAATCTTTACGGTTGTTGCCTTTGTCCTTGCGACTCTCTCCCCCACCTTTGCCTTGGTTGGCCTTTTTGTCCTTGGATTAGGTAGAGTATTTGGTGAGCGATTCTGCAACGGCAATGACGTCGTCAAGTGTTTGAACACCTCGCTTATCAAGCTCGGTTTTGGCCCAATCCTTGAGGCCATCTTGAAAGTAGAAGAGTGAATCCTTGTCGGACATGTCACTTATCTCCAGCATAAGGGTAGTGAACTCATTGATGTAGTCCCGCATGCTACCCGATTGCTTAAGGCAACATAAACGCGCTCGCGCTTCCTTTTCCGCATTGCTTGGGGCGAATTGCTTTCGGAGTTCTTGCTTGAAGTCTGCCCAAGTGTCGATGGTGCAAATGCCCTTGCCCATCTCGCCATGCTCACGACGCCACCATAGTTGTGCAGCGCCTCTAAGATAGGTGGGTGCAGTGCCCACTTTCGATACCTCGTCTCGTACACCCATGGCATCGAAATATTGATCAAGCCCAAATAGGAAGTTGTCCATGATGGTGGCATTACGAGTGCCATCGTAAGTGTCGGGCTTTGGCACGTCAATACGCCGCGCATCACTCGAGTTTGCGGAAGCTGGACTTGCGGAGAGTGCGCGCTTGTGCCATGCCCAATCCGAGCGGACTTCATCCACTTCCGCACGGACAGCGCGTAGTTCGTTCTGAACAAAACTACGAAGTTTTAGCAACTCATCATGAAATGAACGAAACTTACCTCGGAGAGTATTCGCTTGCTCTTGGATGAGAGCCTTTGTTGCCACCGTGAACTCGGTGTATTCTCCCTCGAGACCGTCCACTGATTCCTCCAATTCCTCGAGGATATTGTTGAGTGTTAGAAAATGCATATTTATAAAGGAGAAAAGTGTTATTTTACATATTAAGTATTACTAACAACCCTTACTTTTATGTGTTTAAGTTTCTTATACTTTAATTATGTGTAATCTATTTTAATTAAGTATTTGATGTATTTT
Source organism: Citrus glauca (assembly GCA_029633175.1). Classification (NCBI taxonomy): domain Eukaryota; kingdom Viridiplantae; phylum Streptophyta; class Magnoliopsida; order Sapindales; family Rutaceae; genus Citrus; species Citrus glauca. The sequence continues at coordinate 42,683,651 of JAQOOD010000003.1, read as the reverse complement.
AGAGGCATCATAGTCATTTCATAATAAACGAGAGATCAAATGGCAAAACGGACATCATTTTTGAACTCAAGACGGTCGAAAACCTTAGGAGGAGCATAAAAGGAAAAATGGCACTGTTCACATGTACGGTACTATTCACATGTACGGATACTGTTTTCGTTACTGTGCAAATAGTGGCTGAACCGGTTACTATACAAATAGTGGCTGAACAGCGTATTGTGCAAATAGTGGCTGAATCGGGTACTGTGCAAATAGTGGCTGTTGACTGATCTACTGTGCAAATAGTGGCTGTTGACTGATGACGTGGCGAAATCCTGAGCGTCCAAATTGTTTTTAATCCGATGGCCATGATTTAGTCGATGTAACTATAAAAAGGGGGTCTCCCCCCCTAATTTGGCACCTCTGAATCTATTTTTGTGGTTTATTTTCTGTAATTCTCTCTCTATCTTATATTTTCTTCGTATTTTAATAAATTCTCATTTTGCCCCTAGTTCAACTATGAGTGGTTAATTTTCTTTCAAGCTTGGGTTGAAGGTGAAGTCTCAACATGTGTCATGGGCTTGATTTGGTAAATTTATTTTCTCTTCCCCTCTAGTTTTTGTGGATGTTTTGACTTCTCGTCGACAAATAATACTAATCTTGTCTAGTACTGCCCTGGTTTCACCGGCACCCTAGTATAAGATTATTATTATTTGGCACGATAAGCCCTTAGCACCATATTTATTAGAGTGTGGTTCATGAGGTATAGATTCCTCTCTCATGATTTAATTGATATTAATAAGGAATATTTAGCCCATGATGCATGTTGATACGGATCCAGATATCCAAGTACGTCATTTAATAGATTTATACTTCAATTTATTCTTGCCATTTAAATTCCAATTTTAGAATTTATTCTCGCCATTTTAATTTAAGTTTTAACATCTTTCGAATTATCTTCACCACAAATCCAATCACCCATTTACAAAATTAATTCTATATATAATTAAAATCCACCTCCTCGTGGGATTGACACTCGCACCATTAATCTATACTATAACAGATTCGTGCGCTTGCGAGTTCAATAAAATTTGCACAACAGATATCTTGAGCGGCTGACAATACATTTTCGAGAGTAGTCACATGAGGCTCCAACGCATCCACGGATGGGGCCTTGGACTTGCCGTGAGTCTTGCCTTGGGCACATTCTCCCTCATGGCCGCGGTTTGGTTCTGGTGGAGCATCCACACCAACAACACCCTATTGTGCTACGTTCGAAGGGTTGGCCATTGCTTGTGAGTTAACTTGCATGCGTGCAAACCTTAGCTCTGATACCACTTGTCACGGGATGAGTATTTTGTGCAGTTAACCCGTGCGACACTTAGACAACTTTGTCGGATGTTGCTAAGTAAGCCTAGAGCTTCTCGAACTAGAGAAGAAAGCAATAGAGCCAAATAAGAAACTTGTACTGCACAAAGAGAGATTACAATGCTTGTTGTTGAGTTTGTTGGATTGCAAATGCCTAATGCCATCCCATATTTATAGGGGAGGCTTGCCAAACTCTAGAGATTCTAGAGAATTCTACAACATCCTAGCTATTTACGTGTGCTGGAATTCTATGGAGAATTCTAGAGTAATTACAAGCTCACATGTGCTAGATTTCCCTAGAATGTTCCGGAATTAGGCCAAGCTAGCACTCTTGGCCTTGTGTTGGCTCTCTATCCCAAAATTGTGGGCAATTGGGCTAGCAAATTGGGCGGTCCGTAACAATATGCTGCAAGAACATTCATTTTGTTTTTCAAAAAAATGAAGTTCCTTTCATCATAATGCAATTTTGATTCTATTGTATCAATGCAGTTATTTTGTCCACTGACTTTCTAAAGTTTTATTAATGCAGCTCCTTGGCACATACTGTCTATCTGCATTGGTATGATAATAACCAAAATTGGAAAATTTTAGGTTGTGTCGATTGATGAATAGACGTAAATGACAATGTTCATTCACATTTGCAAAAGTCATACAAAACATAGAGATAGGAAACTGCACTCACACCACTAATTTCCAACTTCATGGCTATTTGAATGCTTCTCCATTAGCATATTGTTGGCACATTCAATTCAATTTCTCTTTATAGCAACTAAAATCGCAGGATAATCAAACAGAGAATCAAATCATATGCTAACTAACGGTACATAGGTGCCGACTTTTGCTTTCTTTGTTGCCCTTTTCTCTTATATCTTCTCAGGAATCAGATTGAAAATGATGTTGATATACAGTCCCAACTGCATCAAAAAACATGCGGAAGTCAGGAATATCCACTTAGATATTACACAAGTTATGGAAATTAAAGGAGGAAAAAGGAATGATAAATGAGATACCTGGAGTTTCAAAATGGATGCGCCTCACAAAAATGATTAAGATTGTTTCCTCAATGCAGGCTTATAAATTCTACACATCTGCATTTACCAAATGACATAAACGCATCATTCCTATGAAATAAATTGCATGTTAAACAAAGAGCAAATATGCTCTATTTGCAAGCTTTCAAAGCCTAACCAAAATAAAAACTTTTGCACCTTGAAAGCGGTGTACAAATGTACAATTTTTCAAAAATAATTAGTTTTACAATGAAAAAGCAAAAACAGAATTTGAATCAGTAATAAGACACAGAAAATGATATATAAATACTAAACACAATTGTGCTATATATAACACAATATAGGATTAACGTTCAATAGAAATTATAAATTTATAAAACAAATCAAAACATAAAAACTGGAGAAATAGCGTTGGACTTACACGAGGAAATAGAATTAGGTTTGTATTTTCCTCTGCAAATTCTCTTCAGATTTGGCTCCAATTCTCCTCTCCAGATATGCAAATAATCCCAGTACTTCCCCTTGGCGCTGGCCCAATCATGGACCTTATGATTGTCACTGACATTGTGGAATTTCCTTATTTTAGTGCATTCTTCTTCACTGGAGGTAGCAGAATTCTCTGTAAAAATTTTGGATTTGGTCTCATTGGTATTTGCAGTTAGTGGACACACCCCAATACATTTCACCTTGCAACCAATTCCGTTCTCTGTGATGCAGTCATCACAGAGAAGAGAGACGTGAAATGTGGCAGTTGCATGGAGGTCACCGTCTGGTAGCTGAATATTCAAACAAGGATCAAATCCAAGTAAGACGTGATTTGAGTAAATTAACAAGTCCTCAACCTTGTAGTCACTGGCAGAGGTCAAATAGCAAACCCAATCGCCCTTTTGGTTTCCAGAAAGTGTCTCGGTTTCAAATTGGTACTCACATCTGACTCCAAAACTGTATCCACCATAAAAGGCTTCCTCAAATTCAATAACAACAGAAAGAGCTAATCCTATAAATCTTCTATTACACTGAGGCAGTTGAATAGTTATTGAGGATCCTAAACTTTGATAGCTGAACCAGTCAGGAATTCCGTTTCCAGGTAAACAAATGCTGAATTGAGGAGGTACATCAAATACCTGCAACATGAAAATAAGTATTTCTAGAGTGATAGAGAGACGGTAGTGAGAGAGAATGTTACCTTTTCATAGAACAGTCTTAGTGACGCTGTTGCCATATGTTGCATTCTTAGCTCTGAATCTGCCAAAACATTGTATGCTTTTCGATTCAATTGAAGGCAATTTGTAAATGTGAACGTTATTCTGGGCTGTGCAAAGACATCGGAGTACTCAGACAGTGTTTCCAGCTTGGATGCATCCAATTCTTCTAAATATGACGAAAGCTCCGGTAAAGACTGGAGCTGCTTGCAATTCCTTGCTTCTAACAATATTAGACTTGGTGGAAGCTCTGGTAATGACTGAAGCAAATTACAATTGCTCAGGATAAGTTCTTCCATCTGTGTAAACTGCTTGATACTTGCAGGCAAACTCGCAAAATTGTTTCCCCTTAGATCTAAAGTTCGCAATGAGGATAGACACCCAATATCCTTAGGGATTTCTGTTATATTACGAAAGCTTAAGTTCAGGCTTGTTAAAGAGGATAAACCTGGTAAAGGAGGTAATATCAAACCTCTACATCCATGACTCCAATTTGCAATGGAGGATGGTAGAATTCTGTCTTCAATTGAAGATGGCTGCTCCTGAATTGTTGTTGAAGCCAAGGAAAAATATTCCAGACATTCCATTGTCTCCGTGATTTCCGGGAATCTCTCAAGCCTACAGCAGTCGTCGAGGCTAAGCAAATGAAGAGATTTCAATTTACAAATCCTAGATGATATACTTTTCAGCCTTGTACATTGCCTCATGTATAGCTCAGCAAGCTCAGTTAGGCACTCAACTGATGAAGGAACTTCTTCTATTGCTGTCCCACATAAATATAGCTGCTTTATATTCCCAGAAAACTGTGGGAACTCTGTGAGGTTAAGACAATCTGAAAAATCAAGAGTAATGGGAGATCTGAAATGAATGTTGCTTGGAAATCGCCTAAGACTCTCACAACCCTGCAAACATAAGATACTAAGGTTGTTGAAATTCTCGATGGATGAGGGAATGCAAGGCAAGTCTATGCAGTCCGAAAGGCATATCCTCTCAAGATTTGGGGTTTCTAAGGGGTCCGGGAATCTAAACAGGTATTGGCAGTGATGAAGATCAATCCATTTTAACTTGAAAGACTCCTGTAAAAAAAATCAAATACTATAGGGATTTACTATCATAAGTTTTATAATTCCATAGAGAACAATAAATTTATGTATGACATCATACCTTTTTTCCTTCCCACATTTGTTCAACCTTACTATGAGGCAGATTAAGTTCAATAAGATTCTCCGGACTAAAATTCGACGGCAATGTTTTCAAAGGATATCCATGCCAATGAAGATATCTCAACTCATCAGAAAGATATTCTAAACCATTGTGAAGATGCACTTTTACATCTGAAAGTTTGGAAAGCTTGGGCACATAGAACTTGAGCATTCTAAGATTAGTCATACACGCAAAGGCTCCAGAACTAAGATGTATCTCTCTTATTTTTGACATGTCTAGGAATATGCCTTCAATTGAATCAGTTCCCTGAAAATCAAAGAAAATTAAGTATGAGTCAGTATAGAATCAACATGAACTTCATAAACTATCTAAAGAGTTCGTCTTAAGAAAGGAAATTGGATTGTATATAGTCTTGAAGGACGATGTCAAAATGAGTAGGCTCTTACCTTATTTTTCTTCAATACATGATAGATATCCTCATGATGCCACAACCTGCTACGTTTGCCGGGCTCTTTGACAGATTCACAGCGAACAATTTCACGACCCATTTCTTCCAATAAATCATGCATTTCTAGCTTGTTGTAACTCGATATTGTTATGAGTGACTTATTAACGAGGACATTCAATACATAATGCACAAAATCAGGATCATCTTGTATCCTTGTCACATAGTCTTTATCCTCCCCTTTGAAAAAACACGCTATATCTAAAAATATATTCTTCTCTTCCCAATTTAATTCATCATAACTGATTTTCAACACTTCATATACATCTCTGTCAGAAATTCTTTTTAGGTTGTGCAATGCATTTTCCCAATCTACTTTTCTCCTTCCATAGAAGAAGGAACCCAACACTTTAAGTGCCAATGGATTGCCTTTGGCATAATCTACTACCCTTGTTGAGAGCACCGTAAGATCACGAGGGTGAGTATTTTGTCTGAAGGCATGGTTACAAAAGAGCTCAAGTGCTTCGTCATGGGCGAAATGATCAACACTATATATATTGTCTACTCCAAATTTATCAAGCACTTGCTTATCTCTAGTGGTTACAATTATTCTACTTCCAGGACCATATTGATCAACCCCCCCGGCTAAATATTCTAATTGTCTAAAGCTATTAACATCATCAAGAACAATAAAAACTTTCGTTTGCTTGAGTCTCTCCTTAACATACAGGGGTATAGCGGGAGCTCCTATTTTAAGATTTTCTTCCAATAGTTTAGAAAGGACTTGCTCTCGTAAATGTACTAGTCCACCCCATTTTTCTGATTCTTCTCTTACATTTGCCATAAAACACTTACCCTCAAATTCACAGGAAATTTGATTGAAAATAGTCCCAGCTAGTGTTGTTTTGCCTATACCACCCATGCCCCAAATTCCTATAACTCTAAAATCTGATAATCCCATGCATAAAAGTGACTTTATCTGCTCAATTCGTGAATCTAATCCAACTAAGCCTTTAGAATCAATTGAGGGTGGTATGTGTTCCAATTTCCTCAATATATCTTTGACAATTTCATCAACAAGTTTGGCCTCGGGCCTGCCAGTTGAAAGGATTACCGACAATGAGTCCAAATAAAATAGACTAGGACTAAAAATGCTAAAAGCAAATCAATTTTTCTACTTTCATTCTTCATAACACATAAATAGTTCCTCTGTAATTATTTGTTTTTCTACTAATAGTAATAGACAAATGAAAGAGTTATAAGTTACCTGATATTCATGGAATCCCAGCCAGATAGATTGGAAGCTTCTGTGAGTACATCCCTCCATTTCTGAACCTTCTCTGGCATCTCCCTGAAACGACTTTCATGCTCAGCAAAAGCTTCACCAAAACTTCCAGTCTGCTTCCGCACATACGATGGATTTACATGGTAGAAAACCGGAATAACAATTTTCCCATTTGTTTTCTGAGATTGAAGAATCTCAACAAGTTCATTGAGACACCATTTGGAAGAAGCATAGTGCTTCGAGAAAATGATCACTGCAATCTTTGATGCATTGATTGCCATCAACAAGGCAGGCGAAATCTCATCTCCTATCTCGAGTTCTTCTTCATCAATGAAAGTTTCTATTTTCTTCCGACACAAGGCGGCATAGAGATGGCTGGTGAAGTTATCACGAGTATCCTCCCCTCTGAAACTGAGGAAGACGTCATATTTGTATTGAGTAGCAATGCAAGAAGAACACGAAGACACTGATGAAGCCATAAACAAATTCTTCAAGATGCTCTTTCACAGAAAGAGAAATTGTTTAGACTAGGCAGTCTTTTCAAAGATGATTCAATCTCTTCAATCAAGTCCTTCAGAACACCATAACATACAAACAGTCCCTGTACCACACAGTTGGTTGACCATTGTTTTCGGAAAAGACAGTACCAGCTGGTTGCTAAAATCCAAAGCAAAATGTCAGCGTCTCTGACTTTATATGCAGACTATTCAAGACCAGCGGTTTAATTATACGTGTACCATTTGAAAAGGCACAGCGAAATAATATTAACAAATCATCTATCTAATTTTGACTTTCTAACTCCGTTTTCCCACACAGTCGTATTGTCGAAAGCCTAGATGACAATCTTTAAAACAAGGATCACGTATAAAGAAGTGGCCATAAATAAACCAGCCTCATCAACCTTGGCTTTGCTGTTTAGGGACGCGTGCCAAAATAACTGCCATAAGAAGTACATATTTAACATGGACATGACATTAATTGGTACACGGGACCCGCTCGTGACTGACTTAATTTGAAAATCGGTTCAATTCAGTTCGATTCAATTTAGACAGGTAAAAAATCCTTGCGGATAACGGAAGCGCGTGGGGACCAAGTGTCAAGTCTAATTTTTCTTTTGTTTTATAAAAAGGAATTGGGTACGTGTATAATTATTGATGCCCGTTAATTGGATGGGTAGGATGGAGGCATTAAACACTAAAATCTGTATCCGCTCGTAAAGCCGTTTAATTATTTATTTATTTTTGTTAGTTTTTAAAAGCTAAAATTATTAATTAACAGCTAAATCTAAATATAAAAATCCTAAAAGGCTAAAATGTGAATATTCCGACTGCCAATAATTAATGGCTAATCGTCTCTATTAATTGTTATCGTTAGAGGCCTAATTACGACATTATAATGTTGCCATATGGATAATACATTTTTTTTTCCCTTTTTTCCCCATTGCATTAACTCCTGTAAATTCTCTACTGATCCTTCACCATCTTCCAAACCCACTATGTGTCTTGTTGGAATTAGGATTCTAGGAACCTATGTTTTTTTTTTCCTTGATTTATTTATGTACTCGGGAAGTATTCTATTTACAATTTAATTAGATTTTGAATTCTAAATTTTATTAGCCACCTCATCACATTATTATTCCAACTATTTAGCAATTTTATAATTTTCTTTTATTTAAATAGATTTAATATTTATATTAATAATAGATTAATTAAAATTGAATTTAGCAATCATTATGTTAAAAGAGGATGTAGGGGAGGGGAAGAGGATGGCTATCTATATTTATTAACGACAATCCCATCCGTTCAAACCCACAAGGGGTAAAGTTCGGTGATGGGTACGCCCATTATCAAACGGGTACAGGTATGCGTACTGGCATCCCCACATAATACCCGTTCCATTGCCATCCCTACATTCAATAAATATATATTTTTTATATTTCAACCCAACAATTCTTCCAAAGTACAAGCCAATAATAAATAAAATAAAATTACAATTGTACAACCCATCAAATAAGCTCTCTGACATAATCATCTATAGCCAAAAATTACAAATTAACATAGTACTAGTTAATCATCCAAAATTATATGAAGCCATCATCTCCAGCAAGTAAATATTAATTATCAAAATTCAAATCCTAAAAAAAGTTTGTTCATATATTTATGCTGTGGTGGTGGGAATCGGAATAGGGAATTTGAATAAGAATAAATTATTTAAGTTAGTTGTATGAATCGAAATTTGAATAAATTACAATATTGTCATCGATATGTTTACTTCGTTTTAGAATCAGAATTGATTGTTACAAGTTACTAAAATAAATTTAGTTGATTATTGTCATTATTTATTATAGTAATTGTGATTATTATTATTATTCAAATTGTTAATAATAATATTGAGGACAAAAAATACTAATAATTGTCATTAATTAATTATTATTAGTAGTAGTAAAAATTACAAAAATAAGAATAATAGCATTAAATAATATATGAATATTCTATTTGAGAACAAAATTGAAATTATAAAATTTGGGTTTGGAAGTTCACGGAGAAATCAAGTTCTCATTCCTTAATTTTAAAAATATGTAGGCCCCACATATTTCTTTTCCATTCCCATCTTTATTTTAGCAAATAAATACCATCAATCATTCTAATTTTATATTCTAATTTTTTAATCTGAAAAGTAAATGCACCATTAAATTTAGCAAAACAGAAAACGTCTTAATGTAAATAAATAAATACAACAAAGAAAATAAAAAAGACATGTAATATACATAGTCGTCCTAATATTAAGCAGGTAATGGCAATTGAAAGACGAAATGAAAAATGTGACAACTGGAATTGACACACCATAAATTATAATAAGGGAGGTCCCTTAAGTTAAATCAGGGGCATGGATGAAATGATGAAAATTTTAAATGTTCAAACAATTTAATTCACTAAACAACACATGAAACTTCATTGCTATTATGGAAATTTGAGTGAATTAAATAAAGAATGAATAAAGACAGAAAGAGAAGAACAAATACAAATTTGTATAACGGAATTTTCAGCGGGTTTAAGGTTTTCTGTCTTTTTCCTTGAGAGAGTCAGAGAGAGAAATAATATTAAGAATAATAATGTAAAGGATAAAGAAGTAGAAATCAACTGGTGCATTTTGGACATATCCAAAGGAAAAAGAATATGTGAAAACGAGCGACTCATTTGTTAAGGAGTGTTGATTTGGTTGTCTCTGCAAATTCTTTGGGGACTCGGTTCCAATTTCTCTTCATCAGAAGTTCCAGTTGTTCTTGCTAAATGATGCAATTGATGCAATTGCCATATGCTGAATCCTTATTTGTGAATCAGCCAAATTCTTGTTGTTTGATTCTGCATCCTGTTTGAAGCAATTATTAAACCGGAACTGGATGGACGAAATGACATCTTCCTCTTCAAAGGAGCGTCTGGATAGCCTTTTGAGTGCGGATGCATGTAGCTCTTCTAGACATGATGGAATCTCCGGCAAAGACTGTAGTCGCTCGCAGTCACTTGCGTTTAACCGTTTCAAACTTAGTGGGAGCTCTGGTAATGTCTGAAGACTATTGCAATTGCTCAAGTCAAGAGATTCCAGCCGTGAAAGTTGCTTCATACTTACAGGTAGACCCTCAAAAGTTATTTCCTCTTAGATGTAACCATTCCAATGAGGATAGACAGCCAATCTCTTGCGGAATAGACGTCAAGGCACAGTTATTTAAAAGTAGCCAATACAGTAAAGATAAACCGGATAATAACGATGCAGACAATGGCACCAAACCTGACGACAAGGATGGTAGCTGACTAATGGCTGATCCATGTGCACCCATGTACTCAAAAGATTTGAAATTGCCAATGTTATCTGACAAATTATCTAGTTCAGAGAAACCTAGCGTTTCAAGTCCTTTTACATTTTCAAATGAAGATGGCCGCTGCTCTGTAATTGTAGTCCTGCCTAAATTGATTTGATTTAAATGTTCCATTTTCTCCAAGCTTTCTGGGAATCTCTCGAGGTTTAAGCACCCATATGCAGAAAGTGCAATCAGAGATTTCAATTTACAAATGCTAGTTGAAACTCTCTTTAGCCTTGTGCACCTATTTATACGTAGGAGTTCAAGATTAGTTAGGCACTTGATTGATGGGGGAACTTCTTCTATTGCAGTCTCGTCTAAATATAGCCTTGTTATATTCCCAGAAATATGTGGAAAGTCTGCGAGATTCATGCAAGATGTGAAATCAATAGTCACAGGAGAAACAAAATGAAGGTTGCTAGGAAAGGACCTCAGAGTTTTGCAGCCCTCAAAACACAACATATTGAGGTGGTTGAAATTTTGCATTGATGAGGGAACACGAACCAAGTTTGTACAATTCCAAAGATATATTTTTTCAAGATTTGGTGTTTTTAATGGGTCCGGCATCCTAATGAAATATTGGGAAAAACTGACTTGAAAGCTTTCTGTAACAAAAGATAAACAAAGACTACATTAATTAAAAAAGCAACATTTAATTCAACAATTAATTATATGTATATTTAAAGAAAGAATAATTAACGTTTTAGTATTAATGCAAAAAGCACCTTTTTTCCCTCCCAAATTTGCACAACTTTACTAAAAGGTAAATTGAGTTCAAGAAGGTTCCTAGGCTTAAAATTTGATGGTACGGTTCTCAATAGATATTTGTGCCAGTGAAGATTTTGAAATCTCGCAGGAAGATAAATTGAGTCTAAAAGTTGTTCTTCAATGCTCATATGGACAGAAATCTCAGGTATATAAAATTTAACTACTCTCAGATTAGACATATTTGAGAAGGCTCTTAAGTCTAGATTGATGCCTTTTATTGTCGACAAATTCAGAAATATACTTTCGATTGCATCGGTTCTCTTGTAAACAAAAATAGCCTGCCTAAAATCCAAAAGAAACATTCGTGAACTTTATTATTTTCCTTAAATGAAAACAAATTATCTCAGTTTTAATCTTAAAGAAAGTCTAACTCTTTTACCTTCGTTGACTATCTTTTTATAGGATCTCTCTCTAAATCCCAGCCTTCCACAACCTATGTCCATTACCTCCTCCCAACTCTTGGAAGTGGACGCTCCGTTATCGCAGTCGCACTGGATGAGCTTCATGCCTTAATTCTCGGGTAGGAGCGCACGTACGTCTTGCCAACCGTCATTGACCGGATCTCCTCACTTCGACCTCTAGCAGGAATGGTTTTATGCTCCTGGTAGGAGGCCGGCTCCCGCTGTGGCCCCGTGGATGGTACATTCGTGAACGAGTAGGAATATTCCTGCTCGTGTTCCCCTGCTGCCAGACTTCCGCGGAATATACCTGTTTGCAAAATCCTGCTACCAGGTATCTGCTCATCATGGCCGGTCTTGTCGAGGTATATCCCCCAAACATCGGTCCCCTAGTTTCTGGTGTTGGGTAACGTAGTGAACTGATAGTAGAAACTCAACGGTTCTAGCTCGTGCGGGGTAAGAAGAGGCTTTGAGGAGTCGTGTCACATTAAATTGCAGGTGAGGTGATGTGGCAGAGATCTATCCCTCCGTTTGAATTTCAAACCGGTGGCTATGAGACCCTTGGAATTCGTGCCCTTAAATGCTGACGGCTCGAGGGTTTATTCCTCACTAAGGGATCCAAACCCCAAAAGGGAAACTCGTCTTTTATCCCTTTTCTCCTTCTCCGGCAATTGAGTCATTCGTCTCCCTCGGCATAAAAGCTACCTTCCTTGTCTTTATTCGGCCGGGCTACAATTACAGATATTATTTCTATTTCCTCGGTCTTAGATAGTTATAGAAAATTTCTTTTCTCTCTATCTTGTTTGGGTGGTGTTTGGTGATGTTGCTCTGGTCATAGTTTAGGAAATGTCAAAAGGCAAAGAGAAGGTAATTGAGATTGATGACGACGAATTAGACTTCTTGCTTGGTCTGCTCACCGATCCTTCCTTTGACCCCGGGATCCCCTTAGAAACCATTAGATCTAGTGTTGGGACTAGTGCTAGAAGGACATCTCCCCAAATACCCTCCTTAACCAGCAATAACGGTGACGAGTGATCTTCTGGTTCGGAAGACACCTTGAGTGAGAATTGGGGGGAAGATTCTGGTGAAATGTCCTCACCAGGAACATCACAACCAGATAGGAGGAGCGAAATAAGAGGTAGGGCTCTATCGGAGCATTATACTATTGACTTCATTACGTGTATGACCACAGTTGACGAGCTCGATAACCTCCAGGCTAGGTATGACATTCCTGATGATATACCCCTTAGGATCCCAGGAAAAAAATGATACTCCTAGCCGGACTCCTAGGGGATACGTTACCTTATTTTTGGAAAGTTTTAAGCTTGGGATGAGGTGCCCCCTACAGCCCTATTTTGCCCGAGCACTTAATGGGCTGAACTTAGCTCCTGGTCAACTGAACCCCAATGGGTGGAGGGTACTTTTTGGTCTGTTCATATTGTAGGACAGATGCTGCCAGAGCGAGCCCACAATCGATGAGATAAAAAACCTGTACCAGCTAAAGAGCAGTCCCAAAGACACAGGCTGGTACTATTTCCAGTCAAGTACCAAGACCAGGAAACCCATAACTGATCTTCCAACTAGTGGTGGTGGGAATTATAAGATTTTTTTTTTTTGCTGGGGGTCCCTGGGGTCAAGTTGCACAAATTAACGGGAAGAACTATCGCGTCCCACCCCGTTTCGTGGTCCCAAGTTGCCTGCTCACTTTAGATGTCTTGTATCCATAGTTGCTCTTATTTGTTGATTTATTTTTAACCCAATATCTGCTCGTACTGTAAGTTCTTGGAGTGTGCACTACCCATTTCAACCTGAACTGCTCAAGGAAGTCGAGGCTGTGTTAGCCAATTCCTGCTCGGCTGAGAATTACTAACTATTTACAACCTCATCGAGTCTTGCCTGATGCACACTGATCTTAAGATGGAGGATGCTGTGATGGGAGCTTTGAATCGGAAGCGTCATCGACCTCATACTGCTAAGCACGACCAGAATAAGGGTGTTCCCTCTGCGAAACAGATGAACATCGCGGAGCAGGTCCCCCCCTTGAGGACTCTACCACCTTCTCCTGCCAAAGTAGGAGAAACTAGTGGACCAGCCACTGACCCCATTTCCTCTTCTCCACTAGCTGGGTCGAAACCTCGTTTGCCCAATAATCGAGCAGAGCATCTGGTCCCCTATATTAGCTAGTTTTATAGGCTTGTGAGCAATAAGGACTTGGAGGATTTTAATGGCAGCACTCTGAGCGATCTGATGGGGGCTATGTAGTATAGTACTTTTCACATCGGCTGCATGGCCACTTACTATAAAGCAAAGCTCGGGTACTATGATCAAAAGATGAGAGAGGACATTCAATAGGCGAAAACCAAAGCTGATGTTGCCAAGAAGAAAGCAGGAGATCTGAACCTCGAGAATCTAAAGTTGATAGAACGAGAGTCTCTCACCCAGGCAAGGGAAATCACTCTAGAGGAAGAGCTGACTAGGGTCAAGGAGGATCTGCAGAGGCAAATGCCATTTACAAGGCTCAGCTCGAATCTCTCAAAGATTCCCACCAGGTTTAAGTCGAGAACCTAGAGAAGGAAGCTGACAACCAATATGACCAGGGTATGCGGCATTCTTATCGCTGCATCATGGCTATCTTAGGGAAGCAGCACCCTGATTTGAAGATGGATGAGCTTGCTGCTGGTGTTGCTCAATACATGGACAAGGAGGCAGCAAAAGAGGATGTCGAAGAGTTGGGGCCAAATGCAACTGAGGAGGGAAACTCTCCTCCTCGTGCAGTCCCTACTGATATTGCCGAGGCGAGTACCCCCAGGTGCAACTGGTGATACCCTCCTGTACCTGGGGTGAGCCAGACAACCGAGACTGCCGAGCTTACTGACCTGCCGTCCTCTTGAATGTATTTTGTGTTGTAGTTGCTTTTTTTGTAACACTGTATGTTAAGACTAGCAGCTTTTCATGATTGTTGGTAGATAAATAAGAATGTTCTTATTTGCTTTCTCTGCCTCGAGCTCTTAGCAAATGATTTTATTTTTTGTTCACTTCCTTTGCGGTCAAGTAGGTGCCGAAAAGTTTGTCTTTTCGTTGCTCTACATTTGAGAGTCTGCTCGCCTTCGCTTGATCAAGTAGATCCTGACACGCTTGGCTTTTGGTCTCGCCATAAAACAGACTTTGAGACTTAGCCTTTGTATGCATTAGAAATTTTTATAATGCTTGGGAGTTTGCTCACCTTCGCTTGGTTGAACAGATCTTGGCACGCTTGGCTTCTGGTCTCGCCATAAAATAAGGTTTGAGACTTAGCCTTTGCATGCCTTAGGAATTTTTATAATGCTTGAGAGTCTGCTCGCCTTCGCTTGGTCGAGCAGATCCTGGCACGCTTGGCATCTGGTCTCACCATAAAACAGGCTTTGAAACTCAGCCTTTGCATGCCTTAGAAATTCTTACAACACTTGAGAGTTTGCTCGCCTTCGCTAGGTCGAGCAGATCCTGGCACGCTTGGCTTTTGGTTTCGCCATAAAACAGGCTTTGAGACTCAGCCTTTGTATGCCTTAGGAATTTTTATAATGCTTGGGAGTCTGCTCGCCTTCACTTGGTCGAGCAGATCCTGGCACGCTTGGCTTCTGGTCTCGCCATAAAACATGCTTTGAGACTTAGCCTTTGTATACCTTAGAGATTTTTACACCGTTACAAGTGACTGAAATTCCTCTAAGTTTCATTAATTGTTGAATTCAACTTACAAAAAAATACATAATAACGAGAACAAATAGAAATAACTTTAAGACATGATCAAGTCTTACTGGAAATACTTTTTAAGGTGCGTTGCATTCCAGGGGGGTTTCACCTCTTGTCCATCCGCTCGAACAAGCTTATAGGCTCCGGATCCAACTACCTGCTTGACCCTATAGGGCCCCTCCCAGTTTGGTCTAAGTACTCTTTGTGTCGAGTCTTTCGTGTTTTGGTTCACCTTCCTTAGTACCCAATCGCTGACCTTGAACTGTCGTATACACACTTTCTGGTTGTAATATCGAGCAACTCTTTGCTGGTAAACGGCTGATCGCTTCGATGCTTGCTCCCTCTTCTCGGTCAGTAGGTCCAGATTCAAGCACATCTGGTCGTTCTTTTCCTGCTCATTGAAGTGATTGGTTCGGTGTGTGGTCATCCCTATCTCGACTGGTACAACAGCTTCATGTCCGAAGGCCAAAGCGAACGGAGTTTCACCGATTGCTGTTTTGTGGGTTGTCCTGTATGCCCATAATACACCTGATAGCTCATCAACCCTTGAACCCATGCACCATTTTTTGCTCCAAGCCTGGTTTTCAAAAGTCTCTTGATTATCTTGTTGGCTGCTTCTACTTGTCCGTTCAACTAAGGGTGAGCAGGCGAGGAAAGAAATCAATAAATATGACTATATAACAAAGAGAAAACAACAGTTTCAGCAGAAGGAAAATCCAAGCTTTATGGAGCTAACAACTCACAATTCTACGGAACGTAGTGCCAAAGCTGAGTTTAAGATCAAACCGATTGTCCGAAAGCTCTAAGCCGTCCACTTTCTTCGCCTGATGACCCGACTCGGACTTTGTGTGATCCACACTACTGCTGGGGTTTAGCGTCTCGAGCTTGAAATCTCCACCATCATCACCACTGCCATTACTGAACCCAGAAAAGGGCTTTATGGCTGGATGAAACTCGATCCTTCTTTGCAATGACATCGTGAAAGATTCCAACCCAGAATCTAAAATCGCCTCGACTTTCACCCCGGTCATCAAATTCTCCATTTATGTTATTTTTTGATTAAAAAGATTCAATTTTTATTATCGAAACTAACGAATTTGGAACTAATAGATAAAACCCACGAGTTTGGATTTATTTTGTGGTGAATGGTAAAGGCTAAAGCAGAGCTCTCTTTCGGCTTCTGCGAAAGAGGGGGACAAGATGAGTAGAAGAGGGAGTATTAAACCCTACAAGAGGCCTACTTTTGTCATTTCATATTTTTTGTGTGTTTTTTTCTCTCCTTCACTTGGCTGATTTAATTAAGTAATTTAATATAAATAGACAAATTTGTCTTTATTGGAGAGTCGAGTCTAGTCCAGTGCAGATGACAAAATCCCAATTATTGTTTTACAATAAAGGGTATAAAGACAATATTGAAGTATTGAGTCGTCGTGACGCATTATTTTTTTTTTTTAAATAATTTGTTGTATGCGATGATCTTGTGCTTGCTTTATTAAGGGCGGTTAGATAATTGCCATCTTTTGCAGATTTTAATACCATAAACCTTTTTAAATGGAGTACTGAATGCAGCAAGCAGTGTATGGTTGAATGACTCAAAAATTGTACAGCATCTCGATTAATTTCAAAATAAATTCTTATCTCAAAAATCTCGGAATAACATCCAAAGACATAAATTAAATGACTTAAATTCTATAGCGTGGTGATGTGGGAATGATGAGAATAGAACATCATGAGAGAATCAAGAAACAAATCGAAATTAAGTTGATTAATTCGATGGGCATTAGTGCTCTCACTCTAGACGAACTGTATAACGGGAACGACATAGGACTACGCCTTCCAAATCAAAACCCTAAGATTCAAAAGAAAACTAAGCAAGCTTGAGCAAAAGAAATCTACACAAGGGACAAGAATCCTCCTTTGACAGCCACTGAGAAACACAAATTCCATGAAAGATATGCTTGCAAGCGGCTCTCACAGCCTCCATGCCATCCGAAATCACCTGGAGACAAATCTGACAGGATTTATTCTCCAACATTTCATCTCCCCGAAACACAAACATCTCCAGTCCAGGTTCGGGTTTCACTTCAACCAAACCAACAGGTTCATCGATCACAATCGGTTGTGTTGGGATTTTGTTCCGAACACCTAGATAGCGTTTCATAAGATCTACCAGAGCTATCAGGTCAGGACTGTAATTCAATTTCGGATCAGTCTTCCCTTTCCAGATATCAGGTTCACAATCACTGTAACATTCATCAGATGATGATAATGGCTCAGGATAAAGAATCAAACAATCATTAACGTTGTTGACATTATAATGATCAGCCGGAGCAAACTCGACAACCCTTGTTCTCTGAACGTGGACGGCTATTACTGTCAGAGGACTCAGTGGGGGCCTTTCAATATCCGGGTCCGGAGATTTTGAGTGACAAGGAAAGCGGTAGTGACTAAAGAGGTAACCAGATATTTGACCCGATAAAAAATGAGCGGATTCTGGAGGAAACTGATAAGTTGATAGAAGCAAATCCTTAAGCATTCGCTGAAAGGAGTCTCGGGAATCTAAGTGATGAAGATGGAAAGGGATGACTCTACGAACCCACGGGGGTTCTTCAACAACATCGGATTTTCCAGGGAATCTTTTGGTGATGAAATTCTCAGTTGTTACAGTAAGAAGTCCGAGACGGAGCAAGTGCTTTGACCTCGTAAGCATCTTTTCGTTCCACCTGAAGACTCGTGTGCTCGTGGCCCTTGCTTTCTCGTCCTTGAAACTCACCATTGTTTGCAAAATTAAATATCAAGCGTTCAACTTGTGCTCATATATAGAATTGAAAGATGTTTGCGTTGAATAGGGAAAAGGAATTTGAGACAGATAAGTAATCCTTATGCCATATTACCTGCGTAATAATCCCAGATAAGAGTCCTTCAAAAACGTTACATCCTCGATTTTGACTTTTGAGAAACCATTTTTAGATCGCTTTTCCAGTGATAATAATAATAACCGAAAAATTACAATTTACATAAAATTATTTTTAAAAGTTTGTATAAAGAACATGCAAATAATCAAACACTCTGACGGCGGAATGAGCAAGTTGAAATAAAAAATTTGCAAATTATGTTGATATCCTTTGAGATTTTTTATTTTTTTTCAGTCAGTTGTAACGTGATATCTTTAATGGGTTAGGCAGTATTAAGATAGCTTTACAATAAAAATATCATATGATTTGTTATCTGTCTTTAATTTATTTCAATAAAATTTCTCCGATTTATTGGGATTCAACCAAAAAATATATATGTGGCTATTTTGAATCCATTAAATTCTTCTTCGCACTTATTTTAAAAAATTAATTAAACAAGTGTTATTAATATGATTAGTGGTTAATAAATGAAAAAGAAAAATAGTTAAATCTTAACTATTCACTAATAATAAAATACAGGTGGCACAAGATATGTAAAAGATCAGGAGTGCTCAGATCAGGAGAGGATCTTATCCCATATACATATATTATTTCTCCGCTCAGCAAGACGCGTTTAATGCATTGCACTGCTGTCAAGCTAATCCTGTGTCTACAAGCTAATTCATCCAGTGGTGACTGCCCAACATCTCTTGTTTGTCCTATTTCCCTGCTTGATCTCATCTCGTCTCCTTACCATCTGGAGTATTTTTACTATATGTTGAACATGCCATCAACACTTGCTGAGTCAGGGCATGTTTTTATTAGTTGATTTAAGTTAAGATCAAGCACTGTTGACAGAACCCTCGGCTTTGGATCAGATGATATGGTGGTGGATAATCTGCAGTGCCGATATAATGCCATGGTGGAGTCAATTGTTTGTTCATTTCTGAACCTTTTGTGTCATCTTCTTTAAAGTGTTTTTCATCCCAAAAACTTCCGGTTTGCTTCCGCACCACTAATGGATCTACCATATACTTTCTAAATTTGCAGCCCTGACAAGACCCCGCCCAAGAATTGACCTAACAATAAAAATCGGTTAAATCAACAAGTTTTAACATTTGAATCTTTTTGTCCAAAAGTTAGCCACAAACCATTATCATATTCAAGAAATTCAAAAGCACACACACCCATAAAGAAAGAGGCTCCGCATTCAGATTAAAGTTGATGGAGCATAACATTTAAATGGTAAAACGGGAAGTTAAAAAGTACATTTAGAAACTTTATCATAACAAATAATAATCAGGATGTGCTTTTTGACATGATTTTCCCCGCCACTTCCAACTTCGAATCAACTTATACGATCTCATAAGTTGCCTTCATGGACATTGGACCCCGCTTTTGGCTCTTAGCGGCCTTTTATTACAAGTGATGCTCTGTTTCCTCATGACTTTTAGGCGGCATGGGCTGTGCTCTTCATGGTTTAAAATGCTATCACTACTACCACAAAACAAGTTGCCGGTTGTTGCCCAGACTGCTGTGAACAATTCTCTCTCAACTCACAAGTCACATATGATGTCTGTTCCATATTTTCCCTTGTCCTTGCTCATGATTGTTCCATACTGTTTAATCTGGATTTACATGGTGAATGACAAAAGATCAGAAATGGCTTATTTCTATCTGGAACTTGTTCAAGGTTACCCTCAAATTACAAAGAATCTAAATCAACAAAGAACTCCTAGAATGGCAAAGTAACTCACCAGCTTACAGGAAGATAGAACAGTACTTAATTTGCAGAGCTGTCCAAAATAAAAAATTAATTACTGCATTTTTAGACCAATGAACATAAGAAAAAACCTTCAATGGATTGCTTGCATCAAGAATCTGCCTCGGTTTTTGGCTCTTCAAACTTATCTATAGCGTCCCCAAAGCTTGCCTGCGCCACTAACAGCTCTCATTCTCATACTTTTAGTCTTCCAGAAGTTTCACTGGTCTGGCCTAATTTTAATCGTGCAAATCATAACTTCATTTCCTGATTTCATCACATTCTTCTTCACTTGGTGGCAGCATATTTATGGTAAAAGTGTTGAGTTTGGTCTGATTTGGATGAGCATATACTGGACATACTCCACAAGATTTCACCTTGTGACCATTTTCATTATTTGTGAAGAGATTATAAGTAAAGAAGTGAAATGAGACGGATATACCATCAGTTAGCCCAAAATTGATACAAGGACGAAATCCAATATAGATATGATCTGAGCAAGTGGACACTTGATTACCCAAAAACCAAAAGTCATCATGTTTGGTTTCAGACAAAGCCGTTATTTCAAAACAGTAGCTACATCCAACATTGAAATATCCACCACCATTAGGGAAATCATCCTCATATTCAATCACAGCACAAAGAGAAAATCCGATTAAGTTTGTGCTACAGCAATGTTGAGACAGTTGAATAGTTATTGAAGATCCTGAACCCTGGTTGCTGAACCAGTCAGGAATTCCACTTCCAGGTAAAAAAATGCTGATCCCATGTGGTTTCTTAAATTCCTGTAACATAAAAACCATGATTTCAGATTTTAAAAAGGAGAGGAAAAGAGAAAAATAGTTGCATACCTTTTCAGAGAATAGTCTCAGTGATGCAATTGCCATATGCAGAATTATTAGTCGTAAATCTGCCAAAATGTTGTTGCCTTTTTCATTCAGTTTCAGGCAATCAGTAAACGTTAGCTCCATACGTGGATCTGCTAAAATCTTGAATTGTGTACTTCCTAGGGAGTGTTTGGATGTCATTTCAAGTATGGATATAGGTAGTTCTTCTAGACATGATGGAAGCTCTGGCAAAGATTGGAGCTGCTTGCAATTACTTGCATCTAACGATTTCACACGTAAAGGAAGCTCTGGCAATGACTGAAGCATACTGCAATTGCTCAAGTAAAGTTCTCTCAGCCGTGAAAGTTGCTTAATACTTGCTGGTAAACTATCAAAGTCATTCCCACTGATATCTAAGATTTCCAACGAGGATGCACGGCCAATGTCTTGAGGGATTTCCATCACATCACAGTCACTTAAATCTAGCTTCGTTAAAGAAGATAAACCTGATAATATTGGAGGCAAAACCAAAACTCTACATCCATGAAATGAAAGCTCTATAACTTCATCTAAATATGCAATAGAGGATGGTAGTTTACTAACGGCCGATCTCTTAGCAAAGAGTCGCTTCAAAGATTTTAAATTTCCCAAGTTTTCCGGCAATTTACTAAGTTCAGAGCAATCCTCCAAGATCAACTCTCTAAGCCCTTCTAATTGTTCAACTGAAGATGGCAGCTCTTTGACAGCAGTTGATTCCAAGTCAATATATTCTAAACATTCCATTTTCTCTAAGATTTCCGGAAAAATCTCAAAGTTTGAGCAATTATAAAGACAGAGCAAATGAAGAGATTTCAATTTACAAATGCTAGATGGAAGACTCTTTAGCCTTCTGCAATATGCCAAGTCTAACTCTTCAAGCTTAGTTAGGCACTCTATTGATGATGGAATTTCTTCTATTGCTGTTCCTTTTAAATCTAACTCTAGTACATTCCCCGAAATCTCAGGAAACTCCGTGAGATTAATGCAGTAGGAGAAATCAATCTCTATAAGAGATCTAAAATGAATGTTTTGTGGAAAGCACCTCAAACTTTCACAGTGACTGAGGCACAACATAACAAGGTTGTTGAAATACTGGATGTAAGAAGGAATGTAAGGTAAGTTTGTGCAATTCCAAAGATTTATTCTCTCAAGATTGGGAGTCTCAGATGGGTGTGGGATCGTTGTGAGATACTGAGAGTATTGTAGGTCAATAAATTTTAACTTGAAAGCTTCCTGTAAAAAGAAATAAATAATTACCATAATAAATTAGAATCATAATGAGTTTCACAGTTAATATTCAACAAAGCAATAATAAAACCTATTCATTAGGTGTTATACATGTGATACCTTTTTCCTTCCCAGATTTGCTCAACTTTACTGTGAGGTAAGTTAAGTTCAATAAGGTTCTCAGGACTGAAATCAAATGGTAATGCTTTCAAAGGATACCCATGCCAGTGGAAATATCTCAATTCATCAGGAAGATATTGTAGGCCTTGTTGAAGATGGACTTTAGTGCACATATCTGAACCAGTGATTTGCCCAGGCACATAGAATTTAAGCAATCTAAGATTAGGCATTTTCACAAAGGCTCTTGAAGTAAGATGCAAGTCTTCTATTTGTGACACATCTAGGAACATGCCTTCAATTGACTCAGTCCCCTTATAAGCAAAAAGAAAGAATGAGACAACAAAAAATGTACAAAAGTTCATAAGATTTGTAAAGAGCTCATTCCAATCAGTTATCCATTTACCTTTTATTCAAAATCTGTAGAAAGGAAAACAAAATCAAATAGATAGATTCCTTTACCTTATTTTACTTCAGTACTTGAAAGACATCCTCATAATACCACAACCTGCTACGTTTGCCTGGCTCTTTTACAGACTGTTGGCGAACTATCTCCCGACCAAATTCTTGCAATAAATCATGTATTTGAAGCTTATTGTCACATGATAACGTTACAAGTGACTTACCAACAAGGACATTCAGTCCATAATGCACAGATTCAGGATCATCTTGAATCCTTGTCATAAAATCTTTATCATCTCCTTTAAAGAAACAAGCTATGTCTAAAAAAGTACTTTTCTCTTCTTGCCTTAGCTCGTTGTAACTAATTTTCAACATGTCATATATATCAGGGTCAGAAATCCGTGTTAGGTTTTTTAATGCATTTTCCCACTGCAGTTTGCACTTCCGTTGAAGGAAAGAACCCAACACTTTAAGAGCTAGCGGATTGCCATTGGCATAGAACACTATTCTCTCTGAAAGCAGCAAAAAATCTTTAGGAGAAATGTTTTGTCTAAAAGCATAATTTGAAAAGAGCTCAAGTGCTTCATTTTGATTCAATCCCTCAACCTCATATATTTTATCCACTCTGCATTTATCAAAAACTTGTCTATCTCTAGTAGTCACAACGACTCTACTTCCAAGACCAAATCGATCAAGTCCACCAGCTAAATAATCTAATTGTTCGGGTTTATTTACATCATAGAGAACCACAAAAACCTTCATTTGCTGGAGCCTTTCCTTAATGTATTTAGGAACACTAGGCGTTCTTATTTTTAGAGTTTCCTCCAATATTTCTGAATAAAGTCGCTCTCGTAGATAAACTAATCCACCCCTTTCTGATTCTTCTCTAACGTTTGCCATGAAGCACCTACCTTCAAAGTCATTGGAAATCTGGTTGAAAATAGCTCCAGCAATGGTGGTTTTACCTATACCGCCCATGCCCCAAATTCCTATAATTTGAAAATCCGGCAATCCGACACATAGCAATGATTTAATTTGTTCAATTCTTGAATATATTCCAACTAAGCCTTCAAAATCACTTGAGAAAGATTTATCTTTTAACTTCTTCAAAATATCTGCGATAATTTCATCTACAAGTTTCGCGTCTGGCCTAGTATAGGTGTTAAAATGAACAAGAGTGAGTGAAAATGGTATGGACGACATTAGAATTAGAAAAAGTGAAACATATGTTTTCCCAATTTTGATAGAAGACAGAAAGGGTGAATTTTTTCCTCTTTTTATCTAATAATCTCTGAAGCATGAATTAGTTATGAAATACCTGATATTCATGGAATCCCATCCAGATAGATTTGATGCTTCTGTCAATGCAACCCTCCATTTCTGAACCTTTTCCGGTATCCCCTTGAATTGTTTTTCATGCTTAACAAATGCATCACCGAAACTTCCAGTTTGCTTCCGCACATCCGAGGGATCTACATGGTAGAAAACTGGTACTACCATTTGAGCATTTTTATTCTTGCATTCAAGAATCTTGACAAGTTCATCCAGGCACCATTTTGAAGAGGCATAGTTTTCTGAAAAGATAATTACCGAAATCTTTGATCTTTCAATTGCATCCAAAAGGGCGGGTGAAATCTCATCTCCTCTGACAAGTTGTTCATCAATGAATGTCTTTATTTTTTTCCGACACAAAGCGGCAACAAGATGGCTAGTAAAGTTATCACGGGTATCCTCCCCTCTGAAACTGACGAAAACATCATACCTGCATTCAGCAGCAAGGCAAGATGAAGATGCAGCCATAAATGAGATCTTCAAAACTTTGTTACCGAAGCGGCAGAGGTTCTTGAGAGTAGATAATTGACTTTCTGCCTCCTTTCCTTCGTGTTTCCTCTGCTAAGGTATAAAAATAAATAAATAAAATAACTCAAAAGCATAAATCTCAAGAAGCTCTGACTTGACGCCAACGACCATCTAGAAGTTGGAAACAATAAAGTATCCCCTTTTTTCTTCTAACATTGATGTGAAGGTTTTCTCATGATTTCTTATATTTCTTTGAGTCATTTTCTCGAACATTTAGATCATACAATCTTTAGAACAACTACTACCTCTGGTCAGCTGCTAAAAGTGACGCATCAAATAAAATTAATTGAAAACCTACAAACCACGGCAGCTCTAATTTTATATCTCCGGCATGGATCCATTATGCTTAATCCTCGAAACTTATCCATCTTTGCCAATTGCCAGTAAAAGCATTTAATGAGCTAAGTTCAATTGTAGATTTTAAAATTAAATGAAGTACTCATATTAAGATCATCTTTGCCAATTGCCAGTAAAAAAACAGACCCATGCAGAAATCTTTCAGTAATCAGCAACAAATTTTACAATCTTTAGCGAAGCATTTAATGAGTTAGGTTCCATTGTAGATTAAAATAAAAATAAAAGAAAGTATCCAATTGCGCAAAATGATATTAAGATCCCACACTCTAACTAAAGCACGGAATCTCTTAATAAAACCTAGCTCAACATTTAATTATACAATTGTAACTTAAAATGCACCATGCAAAATTATTATAACAGATGTATAAACGCCATGTCTCTCCATATTAGAAAAAAATGGACCGGATTCAACTGCTTGAAATAACATTGGATTTGTGTGTGTATTTATGATCCTTTTTAGTGCATATGTTTTTATTTTATTTTTTCACGAGTACATATTTTTAAATTGGGGGATTTAAGAGAATAATTTAATAAATCCTTTAAATCACATGGTTTTAAAATTTATTAAAAAATAATTTTTTTAAACCGTCAAATTTAAAGGTGAGTCCGACTAAAAATAATTAAGAATGTCTGCACTTGAAAATAATGATATATTTAGTGAAAAAAATTATATATTTGACTTAAGCAATCAATTGATTAAAAAATAAATTAAATTCAATGAAATGAAATATTTGCATAGTAATTTAAATTTTAATATAGGGTACATATTTAACTATAATTTATTAGATAAAATTGATAAAATACATAGTTTATGTGTGCTAGTGACCTAGTGTGTCAGTTAATAGCATCCACTGTGTATATACAAATTGCTATTTTGGTGAGAAAACAATGTTGTTATTTCTTAATTAAAATTTCACTACAATGTTTGTTGTGATTTTGGACTCGATGAATAACAAATAATTGATAATTTAATCAAGCGCTTACAAGATAACTTCAAATAAAAATAAAAATAAAAAATACATTCAACAAGAGCAAAACAAAACGGAGGATTTAGTTAGTTGAGCGCGGCGTGTGCATTCAGAGGAGCAATCCAGAATAAAGGGAATCTTGAAAAAAAAAAAAACTCTTTAAAATGACCAAGTAAACCTGATGGAAATCACAATTGTTCCCCCTCTAGTCAACAGCACTTTGCTGAGACTGAGCTGCCAAAATAACACTTGATTCTTGCATTTGCGCACTAAAGAACATGACAAAAAGCAGCCTTAAATAAATTGCTTGTGTAATGAGTCTTGCCCAGTTTTCTGTTCTTCAAACTTTTCAAAAGCCTCCAATGCTCATATTATGCGTTATGCTTAATCCTCCAAACTAACCCATATTCGCCAATTGCCATTTAAAAAGCAGACCCATGCAGAAATCTTTCGGTGATCAGCAACAAATTATACAATCTTTAGTAAAGCATTTAGTGAGTTAGGCTCGATGTAGTTTCCTAAATTCCTGTAACATAAAAACCATGATTTCGGATTTTGACAAGAAGAAGAAAAGAGAAAAATAATTGCATACCTTTTCATAGAATTATGTCAGTGATGCAATTGCCATATGCAGAGTTATTAGTCGTAAATCTGCCAAAATATTGCTGAATGTTTCATTCGGCTTCAGGCAATCAGTAAATATTGGCTCCATACGTGGATCTGCTAAAATCTGGAAGGGTGCGCTTCCAAGAGAGTGTTTGGATGTCGTTTCAAGTATGGATATAGGTAGTTCTTCTGGACATGATGGAAGCTCTGGCAATGATTGGAGCCGCTCACAATGACTTTGTATCTAACAATTGCACACATAAAGGAAGTTCTGGCAATGAATGAAACATTCTGCAATTGCTCAAGTAAAGTTCTCTCAGCCGTGAAATTTGCTTAATACTTGCAGGGAAACTACCAAAGTCATTCCCAGTTACACGCCCAATATCTTCAGGGATTTCCTTGACATCACAGTTACTTAAGTGAGATCCATACTTGAAGCGAAGATAAACCTGACATTATTGGAGGCAATACCAAACCTCTGCATCCACAAAATGAAAGCTTTATAACTTCATTTAAATATGCGATAGACGATGGTGGTTTACTAATGGCCAATCTCTTAGCAAAGAGACACTTCAAGGATTTTAAGTTTCCCAATTTCTCAGAGGTACTGTAGGTGATACAACTGCCATATGCTGAATTCTAAGTTGTGAATCAGCCAGAGCATTCATCTTGTTTGCCAATGACAGATATGGAAACTATTTAATTCAAATAAAATTGGAGGAGATAATGAGAGTGAATGGACCTGACCTTTATCAGAACTTGTGATGAAATCGCAGCGTCTCACTGCTCTTCGGATTAGCAATTATGAAATAATTTCTATAGTGTAATTACAGCAATGATAAAGAACACATACAAACTCTGAGTCATTATTCAATAATTTTCCTGGGACCTTGTCCTTGTTCGGGTAAGTATTTATATGCTTACTGTTTCAATCTTGGAGCATCTTTCCTTGTTTATGCATTTGAAAAATCTCTTAGCTAATGCATTCTTGAATCAAACACAGGTATAAACTATAGCATATTGTCACGGGACGAGAGGTTACGAACCCGTGCGGCACTCCCGCATCCCATACTACGAGAGTAAGCCTAGTGGAAGTGGCACAATATCGACTGGTTTCGCCTTGCCTTGGGCTTGTCAGGAGAACGGCTCCAGTTCCCAACCAGTGTGTGTAGGGCTTCACCTAGACCCCTCTTCAAGGTTAAGTCCTCGACTAGCGACAAATTCCCCAAACTCAACCGGGTCGGTCTGCCTGAACTCCAAAGAGTTTAGGGCCATTGTATTCCCCACATGCACGCCCCTGAAGCACGTCTCCAACAATCAGCACAACCATAATCGATACTAGCGTACAAGCACATATCTTAGGTGTCACGATTGCAGTCCATGACAATATACACACAAATCTCAACTGCATTATAAGGTCGAGTTTTCTTTTTCACATGAATTGGAGTTAAAAGGTTTGAATTTCTGATTGCATTGTGATAAATCTTGAATATCTCAATTCGTCCAGACTTTTGGTTTTCTATTTCTACTGACTAGTTTACTAGATTCATTGGATGCATTGAATCAAGAACTAACAAGACAACTGGAAATCAGAATCAAAGACATACAGCAAAAACAAAACAGAGGATTTACTTGGTTCAATACGAACTGACATTCGCAGGGGCAGCATATCATAGACGGCCTTATTTCAACCTGGAAAGCGTCATGATCTTCACTCAAGATTACCGTGTGAAGATCATGATGCTCCCTCGAGGAATTTGAATCTAGAAAGAACTCTCAAAATGGCCAAGAAAATCTGGAATTACTGTGTTGCCCCCTCTAACCGCCAGCTTAATTATACAAAGTTAAAACAGGATTTTGCTGAGCTGCCAAAATGACATGTTCACACACCAAGGAACAGAAGAAAAAGCCTTCAATAGATTGCTTGCCACAAAAAATCTGTCTCGATTTTCTGCTCTTCAAACTTATGTGAAGCTATTGAAGCTCATCCGTGCCACTAACGGCTCTCATAGTGTATAAATACACGCCCAACATGCTGACAAGCCACCAAAAACTACCAGATTCTAGGCCTTAGGAGCGAGCAATAACAGAATGCCTCGGTGGTTATACATTTGAAGCTGGGCACTGACCAAGAAATTGTATTCAAAACCACAGCCCACTCAACTTCATTGTGTCTGCACTGGCTATGGGCAGGTTTTCTGATTCATTTTATATTCTTCTTTCCTCAAGTATTTATCCCTGGAACTTGAGGAACATCTGGCTTCGGCTGCTTTATTTTATCTGCCAATACAGCTTCAGTTGTCAAGACTACCGCGGCAATGGAGACTGCATTTTGAAGTGCAGACCTTACTACCCGACAAGGATCAACCACTCCGGCACTCGGGAGATCTTCATATCTTCCTGTCATTGCATTGTACCCAAATCGCCAATCAGAAGTTCGACCAGGAGACAAATTTTGTTTTGTCTCAAAAAATCTTAAACTAGTTTAGAAACGGCAACGTTTTGGAGAAGTAAAAAAGAACAAAAAAAACTAAACAAAACGACGCCGTTTTGTTTAATTTAGGGTTTTAACCCGGAATTTGACCCGAGGCAAATATCCGAACTCCAAATTTAATGATTTTTCATGTTCACTTTTTATCCAAGTCTTTTGATGTTGAAGAGTAATGAAGTTTGTAAACTCGAGAAGATATATATATATATTTCATAATCAGGTTCCGTCACTTTATTAAAATGTGGGAACGTTATTATACTATGTGGTGTAAAAGTGTAATAGGCATTATATTAGTACATCGTATGATGTAATAGAATTCCTCCACTTTAATAAAGTGAAAGAACCCTCACCAGATAATCACTCTACCGCATTTTATTAAAGTGCATGAACGCTATTACACCATATATGCCTATCACACGATAATGATGTTACTTGTCATGAATTTTTATTCTTTTTTTTTTTTGGACTTTAGTTGAGACTCATATTGTATTTTGTAGCACAGATATTTTCTGCATAACAAATTTTGAGAATATAAGAAAACTAATAATCAAAATGTCAATTGTAATAAACTACAAATTCAAACTTTGTGCAGTTTTTTTATCTAGACAAATATCTTTTGATTTGATATTTTCGTATGAATGTCACGTTAATTGGGATTCGAATCCCTAACCTTACTATTTTCAAATTTTCAGTAGTTTTTTGTTGCCTGCCTTAAGGTTGAGGTCATAGTTTGAATCCCATATATCGGACTCTTTTCCCTTACTGCAAGAATGTGAAATATGGTTAAATTTCTCCACAATATTGTTAGTTAAAGTATATTTCAAAGCCAATCTACATATATTTGAAGTTGTATTATAAATATATGTATTTAGAGACTAACGTCCTAACAGATTCCATATTGTAATATATTATTAAATTAAAAATCACTTAAAACAGTAGAGATAAAAACTAGTTAAAATTTTTATTGTCAAATAACAAAGTCTTTTCTGACGTTGACACAAATTACCCAAAATGGAAAGTAAAGTCAAGCACATGCATAAATAATGCCAAAACAATGACAACACAGTAACGTTAAGAGCACGAGAGACAGATGGGAGACAATAAAAGAAAAGCAGTAATAAGCATGGGTTCATGTATATTGTGATTATTTTGTTGTCTACAAAATGACCAAAAATTTGGAGCTGTCAAGAAAGAAATAATTGATGCAAAGAAAGGTAAATTTGCAAAGTAGAAACGCAATAGCACATGGTGGCCTTGCAATAGCTTTCTGCTTTCCTTGATAAAATGTAGTTGTTTTACTGTTCAGAAATTACCTCTGAGTTAGTTGTGTGGTGTCTAGTAACATCATTATATTGCGATAAGGGGGTTGCCATTAAATTATGTAATGGCAGAGTACTGCAGAAGTAAGAGTGAAACAATAACAATGGTGATAATAAACATGATATTTTGCATCTGCAATTGACAAATTAAGTTTGAGTACCGCTAAGTTTTCAGGGCGTGGCATCAGAGATTTTTGACTGAGACTCTATACATCCCATAAGCACCTCCTACATCTACTTTTCTAATAACCCGAGATGTATATAAATTTCCCATTTGTAAATGGATAAGAGTTACCCAACTTTCTTGGAATCCCATTGGACTTGGATGCTTCTGTCAATGCAGCCTCCCTTCATTTCTGAGCCATTTCAAACATTTCCTTGAAATATTGTCCATGCAAAGCAAAAGCTTACCCAGAACTAGAATAAAACATGTGGAGAAAGGAGTAATACATTCTTCAGCATTTTTCTTTCTGCCCATCTAATAATTTTTCTATGAAATTATTGGACCTTTCTCATTAGATTGTTTGTAAGATCAGAGAAACCACATAAAAAGATCAGACAAGACAGCCCCGATAATCGATAAGACCCCAAAAAAAAAAAAAAGTTTTTGGCAATGAGTCATTTTGAGATTTTCTCAAATATCTTGATGACAATCTTTAGAACAACCGTGACTAAGACAGCAAAAACTTGAAAAAGCAACCAATTAAGTCTAACAAATACCCACTTGTAAAACAATCATCATTTGTGGAGCATCTTTCCAGGATGCAGAATCTTTAGATTATGATTTAGATTTAATCATAAAAGTGCAAATTTGAAAATAAAAAATAATAACCCAGAAATTCAATTATTTCATCACCCAGACAAGAAAATTGCTCAATTATCAATTTATCATCAATTTAATTGTTTTGGTCTATTTGAGTTGCCATGCCGATCGCACGTGAGACGCACATGGTTACTATGTCAGCGTTAGTCAAACATCAGTTAAAACAGTTAATTTTGGCGCGTCGTAACGGCTTTAGTTTTCTTTTAAGTCTGTTCTGACGCTGGTTAACGAGGACATACAAACAGTATTTTTCTTTTTCTTTAAGAGTGGAATTGCTAGTTAATATAATTTCTTTCTTAGTGATTTATTCACATTTTTGTTTTCTGCATGCTTACTTAAGGCTCAAATAGGTGACTCATATTTCAATAAATTAGTTTAAAAAGCTTGACTCAAGTATGAATGCTAAATGAATCATTAAATTGGCTCTCGGAATTGCTCCTATACAATTAATATGTTTCTAAGTAGTAAATTGCTTTTTCAACGAACAGTTATAGTAGATATTTATCATTAAATTCTAAAATAAATCATCTTTAATACTAAAGAACTACAAAGTAACATTGATGTTAAATTACAACATATGCATAACTCCCAACAGCACTATAAGTCAGAGCTTGGCCTTTTACCAGAATTTGGGTTAAAAGATTTTGAGTTTCTAATCGCATTGTGATAGAGCTTGAATGCCTGAATTCATCCCGACTTTTGTTTTTAACAAAGACAACTGGAAATCACAGACTCAGAGTCAAGACTAACAGCATCAACAAAACAGAGGATTGACGTGATTCAGCCCGAAACTAATTTCGCTAGAGCAACACTTCAAGATGGCTTTATCTCGACCTGGAAACCATAAAAGCTTACTCTTAAGATTAGAAGGAATATGAATCTGCAAAGAACTCTGAAAATGGCCAGGTAAATCTGGATGAGAACCACAGGTTTTCTCCCTCTGGTCACCAGCTTACACAAAGGTCGGAAACAGTATTGTGCTGAGCTGCCAAAATAACAGCTTGATTCATGCATGTTCACACACTTAAGGAGCAGAAGAAAAAGCCTTCAATAGATTGCTTGCCGCAAAAGTCTTTCTAGGTTTTCTGCTCTTTAAACTTATCTGAAGCTACTGAAGCTCATCCGTGCCACCAAACAGCTCTCATAGTGTATAGATACAACCCCAAAAACAAAAGCTGTCAAGCCACCAGCAACCACCAAATGAACTAGAAATAACTGAATGCCTTGATAATTATAAGATGGAAGCTGTGCACTGACCAAGAAAATTAGTGTATACTTATACAAAAGAGAAATAACTACTCTTTTCAAAGAGGAACATCAATCTCCTACTGGATTTCCCTTCATTTTTTCATAGAGAGGGAAAAATAAAAATTAGTTGAGCGCATGGAAAACCATAAAAATGATTTATGTTCCAAAACCAATTTTACTGATAAGTCATTTCATCGAACATATAGATGACAATCCTTAAAACGAGCAGTACTGCCAAGTAAGCTGAGACGATAACTAACATATCAACGAAATTCAAAAGAACCAAACCTCAGCTGTTCCATCAGGATGCTCCGAATAAATCATAATCTTCCAAATCCACTTTTGGCGCTACAAAATCAAAGAAACATCATTTATAAGCACAACTAAAAGTTCTGCAAAATATGGGCTTGACTTTGACTTCTGCCACTTACTCATAGTAACTTCACGAGCAGACCTTAAATTTTGTTTGCAAACGTTTAAGAAAATGCTTTCAATTTAATGTATTTTCTAAATGCTCATTTTCCTCAGAACAAAAGGAAAATGAATTCATTTGAAACAGCCCTCATATATGCCTCGGCTCCCTAAGCATTTTGGAAGTTTTTTATGGTTCATGATTAAAATCTAAAAAGAAAGAGGAGGCATAGTGTCACTGACATAACAATTTACACAATTTTTTTGTCTTCAAATTGATAAAACAGAAGCATACAAGTAAAAACACTTAAATTTCATGTAGTAGATGTTGAAGAGTTGAATTCCACTTATAGACTGGCAGGTCGTCTTCGGCATCTGTCAACCCTAAAAGCTAGCTGAAGATGTAAGGTTTTCCCTCACACTTATGAACTCACCAAGAGCCTATTCCACAACCAATGTAAGATAACTCAATGTTACCACGAGCCCCTTTCACAAATAGATGTTGGAGAACCCAACGTAGACACCGTTATTTATAATATACATAATCATCCCGAAAGAAAATTAAACAAGATATGGTAAAGGAAAAAGAAAATGTAATACAAGTTGTAATTAATTAATGCACCTTAAATAATGCTCGGGAGTCAATTGGAGCCTTGGACTTACTGAATAAAACGAGCGACTCAATTGTTAAGTTGTGTTGATTTGGTCGTCTCTTCATATTCCCTTGGGACATGGTACCAGTTCCTCTTCATCAGAAGTTCGACTTGTGCTTGCCACATCATCCAATTTTGAAAATTGGGTGGCAAAATTGAGAGTAAAAGTGTTGGGTTTGGTGTCGTTAGGCTTTGCATATACTGGACACACTCCACAATGTTTCACCACGTTTCCAAATGAGAACTGAAATGAGACAGTTGTATGGTGGTTATCATCAGGAAACCCAAAATGAACCCCGCAGACATTCAATCCAACCACGACATGATCTGAATAACTTGTGAATTCGTTACAATTATTCATAAACAAACAGCCACGAACATGTTTCCTTCCAGAGAGAGTATTCATTTCAAAGTCGCATCTACCGCCAATGTGAAAACCATCCCATATCGTTTCATGCGGTACAAGAACAAAAGAAACAGCAAACCCGATTAAGTTTTGACAATAATGATGGGCCAGTTGCAGGGTTATTTCAGATCCTGAACTTTGATTACTGAACCACTCAGGAATTTTGCTCCCAGGCATAATTATGGCAGAACCCCTGAGTTTACAGGGTTCCTGTAAAATGAAAAATAATGATTTCAGATGTAATAGATCGGAGAGAGAGAGCAAAAGAGAGAGAATAGCGTACCAGTACTTTCAATTCATAAGGTAGTCTCAATGATGCAATTGCCATATGTCGAATCCTCAGTTGTGTATTCGCCAAATTGTTGTTGTTTTTTGCTTTTTCATTAAGTTTCAAGCAATTATTAAACCAGAACTCAATGGACGAATCACGCGGCGCATATCTCCAATAGTCATCTACACGACGGTAGTGTTTGGATAGCCTTTCGAGTACGGATGCATCTACTTCTTCCAGATATGATGATATCTCTGGAAAAGTTTGGAGTCGCTCGCAATTACTTGCGTCTAACCATTTCAAACTTAGTGGGAGCTCTGGTATTGACTGCAGCTTGTCGCAATAGCACAAGTCGAGTTTTCTCAACCTTGAAAGCTGCTTGATACTTGCAGGTAAACTCTCAAAGTCATTTGCACTTAGATCTAAGTATTCCAGTGAGGATAGACAGCCATTTAAAGCATAGTTCCTTAAATATCGTGATAACCCTTCAAGATCATTTGTATCTGCAACAGAGGACGGTAGTTGACTTTCAGTCCCTTCTCCTTTTTCAAATGTAGAAGGCAGCTCTCTGATTTTTGTCCTTCCTAAGGCATTGTAATTTAAATATTCCATTTTCTCCAATATTTCTGGGAAATTCTCAAGGTCAAAGCACTGAATAAGGTAAAGATTTTGAAGAGATTTCAATTTACAAATGCTAGTTGAGATCCTTTTCAGCCTTGTGCACTGACTCAAACTCAAAACTTTTAGATTAGTTAGGCACCCTACTGATGAGGGAACTTCTTTTATTGCAGTCTCCCACAAGATTAGCTTTGTCACGCTCCAGGAAATCTGTGGAAACTCTGTGAGATTAACACAACCACCGCAATTAATAGTTACTGAAACAAACAAAATGGAGGTTGCTTGGAAAGGACCTCAGACTTTTGCAGCCCTCGAAACACAACATACTGAGATGATTGAAATTCTGGATGGATGAGGGAACGCTGACCAAGTTTGTACAATTCAAAAGATTTATTCTCTCGAGATTTGGAGCTTCTGATAGGTCTGGCATTCTAATGAGATATTGGGAATGAGAGAGATCAATAAATTTTAACTTAAAAGCTTTCTGTAACAAAAGATAAATAAAGACTACGTTAAATTAGTACCTCTAAATTTCAAAATTTATTATGTATTATCTAAAAAAAGAAAAAATTAATGTTCTAGTATTTGTGCACCATACCCTTTTTCCTCCCCAACTTTGCTCAACTTTACTGTAAGGCAAACTGAGTTCAGTAAGATTCTCTGGTTCAAAATCAAATGGTAGTGTTTTCAAAGGATATTCATGCCAATGAAGATATCTCAATTCCTCAGGAAGATATTCCAGACCTTGGTCAAGATACACTTTAGAACTCGTAATTGGAACACCATCATGCTCAGGCATATAGAATTTAAGCAATCTGAGATTGGACATTTTTGCAAAGGCCTGAGGACTTAGATGAAGGTCATTTATCTTGGATAGGTTGAGGAATATGCCTTCAATGTTATCGGTCCCCTTACAAACACAAACAAAGAATGAATAAGAAGAAAATCTACAAAAACTTTTGAAAATTTGATTAAGAGCCCTAATTGAAGATAAAATGTGAATTTGGTAATTTTTTTTATTCAACATATCTATATAGTGTTTATTTGGTGGGTTCCTATAATAGAATCATTATTTAATTAACTATTTCTCCAAAGTTTAGTGTAAAAGCTGAGAAAAAGGTAAACAAATTCATACACCACAACAATTTTGAATTATGAAACAAACAAAATTTGTCATTCTCGAATGAACAAAAAAAAAATTATTTTGTCCAAAGTAGAAATAGAAATCAAATTCCGTTGAAATGACGGATCAATAAATATTTCATCAAGATCTGGATGAACAGCCCTCCAATTTTGAACTTTTTCTAACATTTTCTTGCACTGTTTTCCATGATTAACAAAGACATCCTTGAAACTTCCAGTTTGCTTCTGCACATCGGACGGATCTACATGGTAGAAAATTGGTACAACCATTTGGCCATTTATTTTATGGCATTCAAGAATATTGACAAGTTCATCCAAGCACCATTTCGAAGAAGCGTAGTTCTTAGAGAAAATGATTACTGGAGTCTTTGATCCTTCGATTGCGCTCAAAAGGCTTTAACTTTCTTTCGACATAAACCAGCATGGAAATGGCTTGTAAAGTTGTCATGAGTGTCCTCTCCTTTGAAACTGAGGAAGACATCATATTCGCTTGGGGAGGTTGAAGCCATTAGAGCAACGTTTTCTTCTCTTTGAGGCAAAAATAGAGATTTTTGAGAATACATGTATAAACAGAGATTTATGGCTTTCTGTCTCTTTTGTGTCCTGTGATTTCTTGGAGTTTTCTTCTTGATTATTTATCATTATCTTTTTTTAACAAGAAGAAGCTTTCGACATCTTTATTCATGTTCTTGGAAAACCATAAAATCCCAACAAGTCTTCTTGTTGGACATTTTAATGATTTGTCAAACCACCTCTAGTTTGCCAGCTAGCTAACATATGAAAGAAAATTAGATGTTGACGATGCATACGAAGAATGACAAATATGTGCCTGACATAGACTTTGTAACCGTAACCTTATTTCGTTATAATTTTAGCCCTTTTAACCTACTAAAGATCTTCCACTCTTTGACTATATTAATAATTTTCCGTACCCTTAAAATTTGGAAAAGACGGTAATATCCTTCAGACATCAAGTTTTCCAAGTAAGGCAAGTAGATGAGGTGAATTCATTTAAAATTATAAATAAATAAATAATGTGATGGTTCTAAATTCTGTTGTCATGTTGACATTTGCAAAGTTTAAATTTGTATACCCAACTGACGTTGCATTGCTACAACTTACCATGTCTTTAGTGTTTATTTTATTATCTCATGCACTAAATTGAAAGACAACTTTGTAAGTGCACCATTGTTATTAGTGATACGGTTTCATAAATAGTAGATGTAAAACCAAACCAGTTTAGACTTTGGTATTTATCTTGCGAACCAGTTTTCCTGTAATTTCTTCTGATCTTCTCATTAGATTTTTTTTTTTTAACATCATTTACTTGAAATAGGAACATCAATTCCTCTTTGTCCTGTTCTCCATTCCTTTTATTCCTATCCCAACCTCCAAATTATAATCCATTGAAAATCCTCCTCCTGTTTATTTATATTGAAATTGTTGAGAAGAAGGGATTAAGATTTATAATGGCGGGCAGTGTGTAGAGAAATGAGAAATAATATTAATTTTTTAATTAAATTAGTAAATCTATACTTAGTTGTAAAATATTATAAGGATTTTAAAATTAATATAGGAATTATTAGAAGTAAGTACAAAGAATATTGTTATGAAATTAAATGGTTCGACCTTATTATTATTTTTTTTTCAAACGGGTAAGTTAATTAATGGGGTCGTTTTAAAGAAAACAAGGGTGGAAAATTATCATCACCCATACAAACTTCGCATTTGCATCTTGACAACACGATGTCATCGGGATTCAATTTACAAAACAGCCCTTTGTGAAAGTGAAATAAAAAGATCGAGTTGTCAAGACGCAGTCGTGAATTCTAAAACCAGCTGCAAAACGCAGCGTTTCTGCTGTTGTTAATTGGTTTCAGATCTCAGGTAAAAATGCTTATACCTTTTGTGTTGTTTCCTCCATTGCACTAATTCACCTAGTTCACTCTTAAAATTAAAATAATCAAACTAATTAAATAATAAAATGATTATACATTACTTAATATTAAGTTTATGGGTATTCCAATAATAATTCTTTAAAATAATCCTAATGAACTTGTTATATTTTTTCTCATTTTCAAGATTACTTTTAAAAATTTATGCCGGACAAATTTTTAATTTTAAAAATAAATTCGAAAATACCATTTTTACTCTATTTTTATTTTATGAAATCAGCAATTGGAAAACAAAAGTTTGAACAGACAGATAATGACGGATTCTGAAACAGCTATGACTTTAAATGGGGTGGACCATCTGCAATAGTATAGTTTTCTTTAATTAATAAGTTGCAAAAACCATCAAGGGAAATTATAATATGTATGAGCTTGACACAAACTCTTAGCTAATTCCAAAAGTTGTTATGTTATAAGGTCTTCCAATTTAAATATGACTAGAAAAATATATTCAGCTGCGGCCGATGTGTTCGGTTCATGGCATTATTTTCAAAGTAATCCGATCCATTGCTTGAAGCCTAATTCATCCAACGCTGCTGCCCAATGTCCTTGCGTATGATAGCTCTTATTTGTCCTATTTACTTGATTTATCTTAGACTTGCTATGTGCTGAGTCATCTGAACGTGTAAACTTATCTTGAAAGCCTTTCCAGATAAGAGCTATCATCCGCAAGGACATTGGGCAGCAGCGTTGGATGAATTAGTCATCTGAACGGTTAATCAATATTTTCATATCTTGAAAGCCTTTCCATCTCAAATTAAAATATTAGTAGCAAAAGCCTAGTGCATTCGTTAAACAACTTATAGTCTAGGAAGCAAACAAAGGATGAGAAGTTCACAACACCGTTACAGGGATTCAAAATAAAACAATATTCCCACACAAAACATCAACGCAGAAAGATAAACTACCCGAAATGAACATATGAAAAAGTCTTTAATGGATTGCTTGAGTCAAGAGTATGGCTTGATTTTTCTGCTCTTCAAACTTACCTATGTATAGCTTCCCAATGCTATGCACTGTACAAGCTGCGCACTGGCCAAGAAAATGTTTTCAATTTTTTGTACTTTCAAAATACTTATTTTCTCAGAATAGAAAAAAAATCAATTAATTTGAAACAGCCCTCACGTATGTCTTGGCTCCCTAAGCATTTTGGAGTTTCATATATGGTTCATCAGCAAGATTAAAATCAAAGAAGAAAGGAAAGTAATGTCTCTGACATAACAAAATTACAAATTTGAAAAAAAAAAGATTGTAAAAAATACAACTTTCAGAACCATATAGCATAAGAACACTTCCACAAATTACTACAACTTAGTGGAGACTGAAGAGTTGAATTCCACTTATAGACACGGCCCACTTGTTTTCGTCTAATGTTAACAATGAAAACAGCAACAGAGGATTAACCGATGCTTTGAGTTGTTAACAGATTGCAATTTATTATTAACTGATGCTTTGACTTATTAATTCTGCAACAAGTTAAATAAAGAAAAGTTATTTTCAAAAGTGATAAGGAATGCATAGAAAAAACATCAATCTTAAGCAAATCATAATCTGGAATAACAGCATTTTGGACATACCTAAGGAAAAAGGATACGTGAAAAGGAGTGGCTCACTTGTTAAGGAGCGTTGATTTGGTCGTCTCTGCAAATTCTCTTGGGACTTGGTTCCAATTCCTCTTCATTAGAAGTTCCTCTTGCGCTTGCCATATCATCCAATTTCCAAACTTCGGTAGCAAAATTGAGAGTAAAAGTGTTGGGATTGGTCCCGTTGGGATTTGCATATATTGGACACACCCCACAACGTGACACCTTGTTGAATATCGAGAAGAAGTCAAATGAGACAGTTGTAAGGTGGTTGTCATCAGGAAACCCAACATTCCCGCAAGGATTAAATCCCAGCACGACATGATCTATTTTAGTCATCGGATAAACAAACCATAATGTCTTAAAGCACCGGCGACGAACATGTTTCCTTCCAGAGAGAGTCGTCATTTCAACGCTGTATCGAAAGTCGATATTAAACCCACTCCATTCAGGATCACACCATACAAGGACAACGCAGAGAGCAAAGCCGATTAAGTTTTGACAACAATGCTGCGGCAGTTGAAGAGTTATTTCGGATCCTGAGTTTTGATTGCTGAACCATTCTGGAATTTCGCTCCCAGGTAAAATTAGAACAGTACCCCTTAGTTTATAGTGTTCCTGCAAAATGAAAATCTTGATTTGAGATGTAACGAAACGAAGAGAGCGAGAGAGAGGGGCAAAAGAAAGAGAATTGCGTATCACTTGCAACTCATAAAATAGTCGCAATGATGTAACTGCCATATGCTGAATCCTTAGTTGTGAATCTGCCAAATTCTTATTGCTTTCTTCTTCATACATTTTGATGCAATCAACAAACAAGAACTTAATGGACGAACTGACATTTACATCTTCCACCTCATCGTCATAGGAATATTTGGATAGCTTTTGGAGTAGGGATGCATCTAGTTCTTCTGGACGTGATGGAATCTCTGGCAAAAATTGGAGTCGCTTGCAATTACTTGCTTGTAACCATTTCAAACTTGGTGGGAGCTCTGGTATTGACTGAAGCATACTGCAATTGCTCAAGTCAAGCCTTTTCAGTCGTGAAAGTTGCTTGATACTTACAGGTAAACTCTCAAAGTTATTTCCTCTTATCTCTAACCATTCCAATGAGGGTAGACAGCCAATCTCTTCCGGAATAGCCGTTAAGGCACAGTTATTTAGATTTAACCAATTCAAGGAAGATAAACCGGATAATAACGATGCAGACAATGAGACCAAACCTGATAATAAGTGTGGTAATTGACTTATGGTTGATCCATGCGCACCAATGTACTGAAAAGATTCTAAGTTATCTAGCTCCGACCAACTCTGTAAGCCCAGCGGTCCAAGCCCCTCTAGATTTTCAAATGAAGATGGCAACTCTGTAACTTTAGCTCTGCCTAAATTGATTTTCTCCGAGCTTTCTGGGAAACTCTCGAGGTTTAAGCACTCGTTAAGACAAAGCCAAATCAGAAATTTCAATTTACAAATGCTAGTTGACACCCTCTTCAGCCTTTTGCACCTATTTATGTACAAGTATTCAAGATTAGTTAGGCACTCTACTGATGAAGGAACTTCTTCTATTGCAGTATCGCACAAGTTTAGCTTTGTTATATTCCCAGAAATCTGTGGAAACTCTGTGAGATTAACGCAAAAGGAGCAATCAATATTTACAGGAGAAACAAAATGAAGGTTCCTTGGAAAGGACCTAAGATTTTTGCAGCCTTGAAAACACAACAAACTGAGGTGGTTGAAATTCTGGATTGATGAGGGAACCCAAGCTAATTTTGTACAATTCCAAAGATTTATTCTTTCAAGACTTGGTGTTTCTGATGGGTCAGGTATCCTAATGAGATATTGGGAATGGCTGAGGTTAATAGATTTTAACTTGAAAGCTTTCTGTGACAAAAGATATACAAAGACTACATTACTTAAAAAAGTAATAATGAATTTGACAATTAATTATATTTATAATTAAAAAAGTTAATAATTTTGGTAATAGTACAACATACCTTTTTTCCTTCCCAAATTTGCACAATTTTACTAAAAGGTAAGTTTAGTTCAATAAGATTCTTGGGCTTGAAACTCTCTGGCAGTGTTCTCAATGGATATTTGTGCAAGTGAAGATATTTCAGTTTCTCAGGAAGATAATCTAACCCGTCTGGA
Organism: Citrus glauca; assembly: GCA_029633175.1. Lineage (NCBI taxonomy): Eukaryota > Viridiplantae > Streptophyta > Magnoliopsida > Sapindales > Rutaceae > Citrus > Citrus glauca. The sequence goes on along the minus strand of JAQOOD010000003.1, from coordinate 42,642,325 downwards.
AATTGCACTTTAGAATCTGAATGCTGCTCTTCGAAGCTCATATCTAAACCCTCAGGTAGATAAAATTTAAGCACTCTCAGACTAGACATATTTGTGAAGGCTCTTGAATCTAGATTGATGCCTTTTATTTTGGCCAAATTCAGAAATATGCCTTCAATTGCATTGGTCCCCTTATAAAGAAAAACAAATAATGAGTTAGCCTCAAACCCAAACCAAATGAAACATTTGTAAGGTTCATTAATGAAAAGGTCCTTGGATGAAAACAACTTTTGCGATCTTTAATTTTTTTTCCCTTCTTTCTTTTCTTTATATTGAATGCCTATATGAGAGAAAAAGAAAACTTGGGACTATTTGCAAAATTGAAAAAAAAAAAGGAACTCTGAACGCCGTTGAAAATTGATAAATTGATAATTTTGGAATTTTCTCTAAATTACCAACATGTTATCCTGACACCCTCAGATTTATATTGAATATTGAATATCTATATATAGAGGTTGAGAAGGTTGGGCCTATTTGTTTGAGATAAGATTTGGATATGGTTTTTTTTTTTTAAGTTTATAGAATCCTAAATGTTAGTTCAAAACGTTAAAAAAAGAAAAACAATGTATGTCGATTTTTTTTTCTTTTCTACCTAATTGTATTCAAGGTCAAATTCAGATACAATTTTCGAAAATATAACTCGATAGCTCATTTCTTATAATTTTTTTGTGACAAAAAAAATGACCAATATACTCTTAACAACAATTCAATAAGGATAACATCACAATTAATTTTAACACCTATCTACGACACATCCATTCATATATCTACAGTCTAAAACGCTTTTTCTCAACATGAAATCTAATTTTATCATTCAAAAGTATATTTCAACGAATATTGCATGGCACAAGTTCTATGATCCGAATTTCTTTGACTTGATTTCAAATTCGGTTAAACTAATATACTTATTCCAATTGAAGAGTTACAGAATCTTACCTCATTGTGCTTCAGTACATGGCGAACGTCCTTATGATGCCATAACCTGCTACGTTTGCCCGGTTCCTTGATATCTTCTTGACGAACAATCTCTTGTCCCATTTCTTGTAATAATTCATGCATGTGCAATCTGTTGTTGTGTTCTGTAATGAGTGACTTATCGATGAGGATACTCAGTACATGAGTCACATTGTATTGACGATCATGCAGTAGCATCAGCACACGATCTTTACATTCTCCTTTGAAGAAACATGCAATATCCAAAAATATACTTTTCTCCTCGAAACTGAGTTCCTCATAACTAATTCTCAGCACATTATAAATGCGATTGACGCCAGAAATTTGTTTTAAGTTATCGAATGCATTTTCCCAGTCTTGTTTGCTTTTTTGATGGAGGGAGGATCCCAAGACTTCAAGAGCCAACGGATTGCCCTGGGCATATCGTACTGCCTTCTTCGACAGCGCCGTAAGATGTTCAGGGCAATGACTTTGTCTAAAGGCATATTTATAAAAGAGCTCAAGCCCTTCATCCTCGCTAAGTCTCTCAACCTCATATACATGTTCGTCGTTCACTCCGTGTTTACGAAGTACTTGTTTGTCTCTAGTGGTGACAACAATTCTACTTCCAGGACAAAATCCATGAAGCCATCCAACGAAATATTTTAGTTGTTCGAATTCACTGACATCATCAAGAACAATGAACACCTTGGTACGCCGGAGCCTCTCTAGAGTGTACGCTGGTATGTTAGGGCCTCCCATTTCAATTCTTTCTCCTAATAATAGAGACACAACTAGTTTATGTAGATGCCCTAATCCAGCACCATTTTCTATTTCTTCTCTGACATTTTCTATGAAGCAATTCCCTTCAAACTCATTGGAAAACTGGTTAAAAAGAGCTTTAGCAAGGGTTGTTTTACCGATACCGCCCATGCCCCAAATTCCCACAATTCGAACATCCGGAAAACCTACGCATAGCAGTGATTTAATGCACTCAATTCGTGATTTGAGACCAACAAGACCCTTTGATGAATCACTAGAAATTGATTTACATTCCAATTTCTTCAAAATATTGTTGACAATCACTTCTACAAGCTTTGCCTCGGGCCTAGCAAGTATCGTGCATGAAATTGAAAAACAACGAGTGAAAATGATCCAAAAAAGAATTAAGAAAAAAATGGAAAAATGAAGACATATGTGATGAATGATGAGAGTTACCTTATTTTCGTAGATTCATGTCCAGATAGATGGGATGTTTTGATCATTACATCTCTCCACTTCCGAACCGTTTCTGCCTTCTCTTTGAATTGTTGTTCGAGCTCAACAAAACCTTCCCCAAAAGTTCCAGTTTGCTTCCGCACATCGGATGGACTTACATGATAGTAAATTGGAATAACAGTTTGGCCGTTCAAGTTCTTGCATTTAAGAATCTTGACAAGTTCATTCAGGCACCATTTTGAAGAAGCATAGTCCTTTGAGAAAATGATTACCGAAATCTTTGAACCTTCGATTGCTTTCGTGAGGGCAGGCGAAATCTCATCTCCTCTGTTGAGATCTTCATCAATGAAGGTTTTTATTTTCTTTCCACACAAAGCAGCATAGAGATGACTAGTAAAATTCTCACGGGTATCCTCCCCTCTGAAACTGAGGAAGACATCATAATTGCAAGAAGAAGAAGATGAAGCCATGAACAGATATTTGGAAATTTAGGAACAGAAACGGAGGATCTTGAGTTGAGAGAGTAGATGTAAGAATGAAATGAAAAACTTGTAATATATAGATATAGATATGTTGAGTGCTTGCAGTTTTTTTTTCTTTGTTCTTTTTTTGGGTCACCAAACTCTCTTGAACAACACATTACACATTAAGGCTCCGTGTGGTATAGTTTTTTAAGTAGAGTTTTTATTAATAGATATTTTATAAATAGAGCTTTTACTAAAAAAAAATTAGTTGTTTGGTTGTCAATAAGTTTTTTTATTAAAAAATTATGAAGTTACTTTAATAGACAAGTTTTTTAAAATTATATTTTTTAAAGATTGTCGAATAAATAGAGGATATTTTAGATATTTTAACATTTAAAAAAGTTTTTCAACCTTTACTCTCAAGCTCAAAATTTGAGCTTTTACTAGTAGAGACAAAATAGCTTATTTAAGCTTTAAAAGTTCTATTAGAACAACAACCAAACAACTAAAAAAATTAAAATAAGAGTTTATGAGATTAAATAAGCACTTATGCCCATTAAATAAACTATACCAAACATGCACAAAATATCCTATGATTTTCAGTTATTGACTCTTTTTTGGGTTTCCAGGAAATTCTAGGAGTTTTCATATTTAATAAAATTCTAAATACATTTTTCCAACGGTTATGGGGCCATATATAGTTTATTGCAAACAAAATGGCCATAAATTTGGTGCAATATTCAAGAAAGGAATAAGAGCACAGCTATTTGGAACCAAAAAAGAAAAATTAGACAAAAATATTAATTAGAATCATAGAGTTTTATTTTATTTATTTATTTTCCAGAAATGTTGAACAGAGTTTCTCAAATAATTAATTAGAAGCCATAATTCTGATATATTTAATCACTTCTTTGAGTTGTTTGTTTTATATTTGAAGTTTTAATTTGGCTTATTTTCAGATATTTTGATATTTTAACTTGTTTATTTTTGCATCCAGTCATATTGTAAGACATTTTCATTTTTATGGGAAAAGTAAAATGTCCTTACTTTTATCTGAATGATCATATGTCCGAATGAAAAAATAATTTTCCCCCCACAAATACTCTCATTAACGTACTTGCTTCCTATCATGAAACAAAAAATCCACTATTTTTTTTAACTAATTTTTTTTATAATTAATTAACGAGGATTTTGACTTGGTCCAATGAAAGATTAAGTAAATTTCAATTTTATGCAAATTCATGTTATTTGGTCGTATTAGATTTTTTCCAGGTCTTGACTTTTACTTGGTCCAATTAATGAAAGATTAAATAAATTTCAATTTTATGCAAATTCATGTTACTTGGTCGTATTAGATTTTTTCCAGCTCTTGACTTTTACTTGGTCCAATTAATGAAAGATTAAATAAATTTCAATTTTATGCAAATTCATTTATTATTACATAAAAATGTGTACAAATACTATGTAAAATTCTTGCTGGACCAAGGTGATTTGTTATTAAAATTAAATTTTCATTACATCTATATTTCAAATGCTTACCTTATAAACATTATAACATATAACATGGTAAATAAATACTATACTAAAGCAGAAAAAGATTTATTATATGAATATTGGTGGGAGAATAAGAATTTCAAGTAGGATATATTTATTTTAAATACATATAATACTTATAAATACCTATATATTTTTTAAGTAGCATAAATACTATACTTCCAAAAATTATAAAATACTTTCAAGGTCAGCATAAAAATATTAGATTTAAGATCATTTATAAAAATAAAGAACTTACCACTTGTAGTAAGAGATTGTACTTCAATGTTGACTTGATCTTTTTTCTAATTGTTTAGAAAGATACAATTGGTTGTTGTTGAATAAGAATATGACACTAATTAAAATCTTAATCTATATTACATGTAGACGTGACAAGTCTGTTAGTCAGACATTAAAAAATAAAAAATAAACATATCCTTTATATATATGCATTTCAACTTATTCAGTCTTGAGTAGCATTTAAACCTATTTAAATTTATTAAAAAAAACGTTGCGTTAAATTATATATATATGAATTAACAAATAAATTTCAAATATTGAAAAAAAATCAGCAATGAGCGTGGTCCCGCCAGCGCAAGACTTGGAGGAGTCAAGTCAACAAGTCAAATATACGAAGAAAAGCAACAAAGACTACATGAAATGACTTTGGGAACTGATTCCGTGCAAAGACCGGCATAAGTCTTACGATAAGACCGTACAGGCTACAACACGGCTTCGGTTAGACGAATTTCTCTGTTTTCAATGCTGCTAATTTGAAAAGCAACAAAGACTAAGTGAAAATACTGACAACTGGAGCTTATCGATGGTTTCGTTTCCGGACTGCTGTTCAACTTCGGTAAACCCAACTTTCAAGACGCAACTATAAAGTATTTGACAACAGTTCGACTATGGCCGCCCCTCATTAATTTTATATAATCTTGTTATGTTAAAAGTACATTTAAAAATAAATATAAATAAAATGAACCTCATTTATATTTTCTTTCCCTCTTTAAATTATTTTACTTACACAATATAAATTTCTTTTATTATCATTAAAATATTCTAAATTTAAAAAGTAAACCACCTCTAAGCCAAAATCATATTCTTGCAATATACATAGCAACAAAATTAGGATACAACATAGTGGGAAAATAAATTTTACCTCACTACAAATAATTTTTTAATGATTCTCAAACTAATTGTTACACCCAAAGTTTATAAGTACGATAAAATTATATTAGATCCATATAATATTCATTATTTTCTATTTTTTTACCTTTTGTTTTACATATTTTTCTTTAGAAATTAAATAATAAAGAAAGTTTGAATAGAGGAATGCAATTATTAAAACTAAAAGAGTTAGAAAGTTAATAGAAATTGCAAGATTTATAAATGAAAAGAGTGTTTATTTAGAAAAAGGGTATTTTCGCCATTAAATAGATTATAATTGAAAAAAAGGTTTCAAGAAGATTTTGGAGGGGTGCTAATAGTCTTGCTCATTTGACAAATACTTACAACTATAAAATCAAGGACACACTAATGATGAAATGACTTGTTTGGGATTGACAATGTTGAAAGCAATAAACTTGTTTGACACAAATAATTCTTTAAGTGGAGTGAGGTGTTGAGTTGCACAAGGCCCTTCATAATGCTCCATCATCATGGTCCTTCAATATTATGCCCATGAAACGTTTAATTGAGTGGAGATTAGCTTTACACTTTGGATGCCATTAAAGGACTCCTTTAGAGCATGTTAGGGGAGTGGACTATGCTGGGTGCTATGATGAAAGCTTGGTGGAACATGTTAGGTGATGTGTATTGTTATGATTATGTTTGTGTTTCATTCACTATAAATACTTATGCCATTTGTGTTGTACGCATCAAGTGTAAGAAGAATAAAGCATCAGAAGAAAAATAGCTTCTCAGAGTGATTTGTGAATAGTGTGTGGATTGTTCTTATAATGTTTTTGAGCTTTCTTTAATAAAATTATTTTTTATTCTTCAAATTCTCCAAAAAAAAATTGGTACCAGAGCTAGTAAATGGTGCTACACAGAGCAATGTAGCATATCAAGTCTAAGAGCTCAATGAGATGAAGGCAGCGTCGCAAAAATCAGCTCGATCAGAGGCTGAACGTGCCCTCAATCGTTGCCAGAAGTTTCTGCCCTACAACTGAGTCGACTCACCGAGTTGAACCAAGTGAACTAAGTTCAACCACATTGTTTCAAGACAAACCAAACTGAGCTAAATTGAACGGAGCTGGAAATGAGTCAAGTCAATTGATCCGAACCGATCTATTGACCACCATTGACAGCTTACCAAAAGTTGAACCAGTTCTTCCCAAAGCTTTTTCGACGTTCCAGATCTATTCGTGCATTCAGAATCTCCAAATTCTTGCTCAACTAGTAAATTATGGCAAACGGTGGCATGATGTTATTCCAAGTTCCACAATTGAAGGGAAGCAAGTTTGACAACTAGTGTATCAAAATGAAGACTCCATTAAGTGCACATGATGTATGAGAAGTTGTGAAAGAAGACTTTAGAGTGCTGGAAAATGAAGCAAATTTAACCACGGCACAAAAAAAGATTTTAAAAGACTTGAAGAAGAAAGAGAATAAAGCAAAGTATTCTGGTGCAATCTCCTCAAAGGAAGCATGGGAGAAGCTAGGAACCTCTTACAAAGGAGTGGAATAAGTTAAAAAGGTTTGTCTCCAAATATTAAGAGGAGAATTTGAATCCTTACATATGAAGGTATCTGAATATATTTCAGATTATTTCACTCAAGTTGTGATTGTTGCTAATGAATTAACAAGAACTGGTGAATAGCTAAACGAAGTAAGGATTATTAAAAAGATACCTCGTTCGATGGATTCAAAGTTTGACCATATTGTTATGACAATTGATGTAATAAAAGATTTAGAGGCTATAATGATCGAACAACTTCAAAGAAAGTTGCAAGCCTACGAAGAAAAAATGAAAAAGAAGCATGAGATCGAAGAACAACTCCTTAAGATGGAAATCAATCCAAAAAAGAGAGAAGAAAACTCTAACAACAAGAAAAGGCATTATATCTAAGGAAGAGGTCGAGGTAGAGGTATGGGTCATGGTCAATTTGTCATAGATGAGGTTGGAATTTTAACAACAACAACTCCAATTTTGAAAAAGGAGGAAGCTCAACTAAAAGACAAGGCAAAGGCAATTCAAGATCAAGGTACGACAAATTCCAAGTACAGTGATATGATTTGTCAAAGGTTTGGGCATTATGCTTTAGAATGTAGAGCTCCAAATACCAAAATTGATGAGAGAGTGAATCATGTTGAAGAGAAAAATGGTGAAGATGATACACTTTTACTAGCACACAATGACACCAGTGAATGTCAAGAAAATAACGGTATCTTAACACAAGTGCTAGCAATCACATGAAACAAAAGCATGTTCGTGGAACTAATGAATTAGTGAATGGTGATGTCGCTTTTGGAAATGATTCAAAAGTACTAGTAAAGGGAAAATATAACATGAATCCACTTGAAATAGCCCAATAAACCATAGTGGCTAAATCAAATTCCACCTTAAGATAAAAAAAAAAACCAAGATGAGTAACAAGATCTAAACCTCTAAAACACACACACACACACATAGAGAGAGAGAGAGAGAGAGAGAGAGAGAGAGAGAGAGAGAGAGTTTTCAGTCAAGGATCCCTAACTTTATTAAAGTCAAAGATAAGTTAAAAGATAAAAAAATAATAATTGCAATATACTACAAGACAAAGTACAATGTATTGAATTTTTTTCTTTTAGCTTATCCCTGAATTTAATAATTTTAGGGATCTTTGATTGGATACATACATACATACATACATACATCCATCCATCCATCCATACATACATGTATGTATGTATGTATGTATGTACGTATGTATGTATGAATATCTGTATGTATTTGTATATATATGTATCTTTTATGTACCTCTTGGCCAAATAACCTGATCTGCAAACGAGCTTCCTTTGATTTCCTGTAATATTTCTAATGTGGAGGATTTGATTGAATCGACAACAACAGAGCACACTCTGTTATAGAAAACTATGAAAAACTCCTTTTGGAAGTGTTGGCTCTGATACCAAAATAAAAAATATAGTGGAAGATTTTATATATATCTATCTATCCTGTAGTTTTCTCTAGTACGAATGTCCGTATTTTTAAAAATATAAATTTTAAGGCTTGTTCGGTATCGTTTTTGAATTTTTATTGTCTAAAAACAAAAATGAGAATGAAAATGGTGTTTTACAATTTTTGTATTTTGAATTTAAGTATGTGTCTAGTATCATTTTTTGTATCTTATATTTTAAAACTGAAAACAGTAATATGTGTTTGATAGACACAATTGAAAATAATTAAAAACAAAGAATATGTATTCAATAGTACCATTTTCAAAAACAATGTTTACTAAACACTTAAGTCATACCGATTGTTAGAAAATAATTGTTTAACTAATACATACACAAACATACCATAAATAAGTTAAACAAAATAACTATAAAACATTACATGAGGATAAAGTTTGAGTATTAGCATTAATAAAAAAAAGTTTTACATTGTCATTGTTTTTACACTATAAATAATATATATATTACAACACATGATTTAAACAAAACAATTAGAAAAAATTATATGGTAGACGTCATGCATTACGTATTTAATCATGCCACATACAAATTGCAAGTCTATCTCTTATAGCATTTATCTCTGCGACACTTGCAAGAGACAAATTTTCTTTGTGAAAGTTGATGTTTGTCACTCACCTATTTTAACATGCTCATGCACTATACACCAAACCAATCAGCCTTGTCCTCACCATCAACTTCATGAGGATCCATATCTTAATATTAATCAATATACAAAAAATTGCTCCTAAACATACCTAGCTTAAACAAACTAACATGCACAATATGCACACAAAAACAAGATAAAGTAAAAACACCATATATATATATATAAAAATAAGAAAACACTTTTTTAAAAAATTGGTACTCTGTAGAGACTATGGCCCTAAGTATTCATAATGAGCACTTTTTTACTTACTAATCTTATTAGGGAAAAAAGAATAAAGCTAGTGCATTCTTGCTTAGCAAACATAACATACCAAACCTGCTAGCAAACAAAACATTTGGCCATGAATTGCATACATGGTGACAAGTGTAGTCTAGTTTTTAATTCAAAAATTAGCCAAACAAAAGAAGCAACCACTTGGCTCATCAACAAATGCTAGCTCAACAGTACAAATAGACCCATTGGATCATCAATATCAGTATAAAAAACTAAATGAAAAAGTTCTAATTCAATTAAAAGGAAATAATAAACAAAATAAATTAAAATAACTTTATATCAATTCTTATATATGTAGATCTATAAACATTAGTACAGATCCACATAAATATGTTGTGTTTTCATATAATTTTTCTAAATATCAAAGATAAAATCATATATTGTGTGTGAAGAACAAAAATAGATACAAAAATATTTAAAAAATGGCAATAAAAAAGAAAAGAAGAAAAAAAAAACTTACCTGTAACTCTGCAGGGTTGCAATTCTTGCAGATAAAGATAAGAAAAAAATTGTATGACAAATAAAACAAGATTAAAATAAAAAAATGTTGTTAGAGTACAATTTATGCACTAGTTTTGCATTGTTTACTTCCTTTAATATCGATATTTTGCACTTAATAATAGTGATTTACTTGTGTTTTATTTTTTTAGGTACAATTCTATTGATTGGTGCTAAAATTGAGCTACAAGATGATATTTGAGGATAATTGTTTTCCTAGAGAAATTATGAGTTTCAGAAGAACTTTGTTGATGAGGCGTGGGCGCGTGCTGTCAACTACGGGCTTATAGTTTTTAGTTTAACGTGTTTTATCTTTTTGGTTATTTTTGTAATTACGAGTTTAATATTTAGATAATATTTTAGATATTAGCATTTTATTTTAAAAAGAACTGTAGAGGAGAAGAGAGAGAGGCGAATTTAAAGGAGGAATCTATTGGGGATTTTGAGGAAAAAAAAGAAACCCTAGATCTAAATTTTTCTCTTCTCTCTATAAAGAACTAAACCTATTATTCTCGTTTATGGTTAATGAAGCTTTGATTCATCACTACTGGGAAATCTTTCTAATGCTTTAATTGTTTTATTACTTTTTGGGTATTTGTTTATTCTCTGAATTATTGTCATGATTATGTTTGTTAATTAGATAATTGGCCACTATTTAATTATCAACTTAATCTATTGTCAATTAAAAGATTCATCGTATGAAGATTTTAATGTTTGTGACAAATAGCATAGTAGTGCGTTGTGTTATGAGAATCAACAATCTAATTTAAATGAACCATCGTATGTATTTGTTGATTAGGATTTGGGTCTCTCTAGTTTTTCAAGCTGTCAATTGATTAAATCCTATGATCGTATCTAGGATTGTCTATTGATTAGAGAAATAACCAACGGTCGTACCTTGGTTATCGACTAGTTAAGGAGAGACCAGTGGCTGCACGGAGATGGACACCAGTGGCTATGCTCAAATGGAGCAGTAACGACCACGACGGAGAGAGAACGACACACCAAAGGACTATCGTGGTAGAGACGAAGTTGCAGCGGCGGTAAAGAAAGTGTTGTTGGAGGGAGAAAAGGAGAGAGAGAGCTGCTGCCATGACCACATCGAGAAAGATGAGGGGGAGAGAGAAGACTGCTACCGAAGAAAAGGATGAGGAGATAAGGACAGAGAAAGTGTTGTTGGAGTAAGAAAAGGAGAAAACACTGCTGCTGTGACCAGATCGAGAACGATGAGAGGGGGGAGAGGGTTGCTGCCGAAGAGAATGGGTTTTGTTTCTTACTCTATTTTTGAGTTTAGTTTGTAATATTTAGGAAACATGTTAAATATGTTTTCATGTTTGTAGTTATAACACTGGATCTGAATTTGTTATATTGTGATATGTTTTTTGAATCCATCTCACCGAACATATATTATGTTTGTATTATGAAAACAAAAATAAAAACAATGGGTAAAAAACGCTACCAAATGGGCCCTTAGATTTCACAATGTTGTAAAATGATTTTTCAGCAGTTTACATTATTGTAAAAGTCTTTGAAATCTCAAATCCGCATTTTAGAAAATGAATATGCAAAATAGTTTATATATATATAAGCAGATGATTAGTACGATTAAAAATCAAGAAGAAATGATTATCTGTGATGGCTCTAATGTTCTATATGCTACTTACAAAATTTAAATTTGTATGCTAAATGTCAGTGACATTACTACAAATTACAAAATGTTCAGTGGTTGCTTATTTTATTATCGTAGTACCATATAGTAAATTATTTGAGGTCTGTTTCTATACTAGATCAATTGATGACATACACCTTTTGAAAGTGCACCATCAACTGCACGGTTTCTTAAAAACTAGATGTAAAATCAAACCAATTTGAACTTGGTTTTTAACTTGCAAACCTGTATTCACGTATTCTCTTGAGGTCTTCTCATTAGATACTTTCAACCTTATTTTTTTCAAAGAGAAACATCAATCTCCCATTGGATTTGCACTAAATTTTTCATTAAAAAAAAAATAGTCGAGCAAATTGAAGACCATAAAAATGATTCTGCTTTAAACCAGTTTTGCTAATGAGTCATTTCTTCGAACAATTAGACAACAATCCTTAAAGAAATTCTAGAGAAATAAAATTTGATTGTCGGAAATATACGATGATATTCTAAATATCTAAGTATTAATTATCTAATACGTGACAGTCTTCACGTTTATATATACAACACAGAAAATCAAGTGCAGGCAAAAATGAATGCCAACCCATAACTTGAAAACTTTATAAGGCTTAATTCCTGTGAATTCAAGAAAAATTAAAAGAAAAAAATGTTGACCTCATAACTTGGTTCGCTAAGCTAATTTTTCTTTCATACAAATATCAATCCAAAGAAGCAGCACAGATGAGTGTGCAGGTTTTTGTAGAGGAATCCAAGGAATCCCAATTGCATATGTTTCCTGTTTGACCGTGAGTCAATTTAAAAGAAAATTAAAGTTTAGAAAGAAAGCAAAATTAAAAGAATTTGTTGATAAAATATCAACTAAAACAATTATAATAAAAAGAAGGGAATCAAAGAATTTACCGTCATTTTTAGACAATGAATGTTGTCCATTAGCGATTAGCCTACATGCATTCGTGACCAAGCTATAAAATCAAGCACAGGCCATGCCAGGGCAGGTAATAAAGATATAACCAACCAAACAAATAGCTAAATAACCATTTTGTGAGCCGCTAACTATCATATCAAAGAAATTCAAAAGAAACAAACCTCTGTAGTCAAAGAAACAAACCTCTGTAGTCTGTATGACTATCATCTGGTCGCCCGCATAAATCCAAATCTACTTTTGGCACTACAAAATCAAATAAACAACATTTAAACGTACAAAAAAAAAATCTGCAAAATATGGGCTTGACATGTCTTTGACTACGGCCACTTACTCGTAATGACTTCACTCGCAGACCATAAAATTAAGTTTGAAAATGTTCAAGAAAATGTTTTCAATTTAGTTTGTTCCTACACGCTCATTCTCTTCAGAATAAAATATTGATAAAACATGTAACTTTCAGAAGAGTTGAATTCCACTTGTAAACACAGGTCAGTTGTTTTTAATAAAATATCTACTTATAGAATAGGTACAGGATCGTACGAAATCGATGTTAAACATATGCAAAGCCTAGGATAAAGAGCACATTATTTAAAAAAAAATATATATATATATAATTAAAAATTGTCGAAAAATTGTAAGAGCACATTATTTCAAAAAATGTAATTTTTTATAAGAAAAAAATGTAGTATTAAGTCATCCCAAAAAGAGAAATAGATGACTTAAGATCTCTCATTGACAAATTAATTCAAGTACCATCAGGTAGTACCTGTAACATCCCACACCCGGCTTTTGACCCATTGTTACCACCCATATATAAGAGAAAGAGAGAGAGAAAGGAAAGAGAGAGTAGAGAACCGAGAGAGTGAGAGGAGAACCCGTTGACCCGAACCCGGATTCGACCCGCGGAATCGACGCGGCCGGTTATCCTATTTCCGGCCACCGTTCCGGGCAAGCTTGGTACCGTTTCGAAGCTTGAGAGACGAGCAACGTATCCATGCCGTCCTTGCTGCCGGAAATCGATCCGAAAGCCGCCGATCGAAGCCTTGAAGTTTCGCGGAATCGCCGGCTCGATTCGCCGTGATTTCGCCGGTTTCCGGTGAAGCCAGCACTCGGGTTTTGTTCCTTATCCTTCCCTCTACCTTTTCCGACTGACCATGGATGCCGGAGACGTCGTTTTGCCGTTGATCGGCCGTTGGAGGATTCACGGCTTTGGGAGCTCGATCCGGAGCCATCGCCGCGCGTGGCAGGTCACGGCCACCACCACTGGACTCAGCGTGGCTGCAACTTTCAGTTCTGAGTTTTCCCGTTGCCGTCGGATGAATTCCGGTGACCGTTAACCGCAAGGGTATTTCGGTAATTTCACAGTTTAAGAGCAATTTTGTAATTTCTGATTTTGTGGGTATTTTAGTCATTGTTGGCATTGAGGATAAGTTGGTAATTTATGATTTTGAGGTTAATTTGGTAATATTGAGATGAGGGTATTTTGGTAATATTGATTCAAGGGCATTTTGGTACTTTTGATATTTGAGGGTAATTTCGTAATTTCAAGAATTATGAGTATTTTGATGATTTATGATTTAAATTAAGATTGTTTGAGGTTAAGTATGGAATGTGATTATATTGAGGAATTTGAGAATAGTGGAGTTTATAATTATAGTTTAAGTTTATTTTTATGCGAGTATTATTTATTTGTAGGCCAATGCTACTGATCTGTATTTATTACTCGAGGATACGAGGAGGTAAGTAAACTGGATTTCCAAATGAATCACAATAAACAATATATATGTTTGACATGTTTGAGAAGTCTATTTTGAGATATGTACGAATATTGATTTATCTGTTATGCCCATGTGTTTATGTGATGTGTTGATATGAGATGTTGATATATGTGTTTATTGACATGGGCATACGTATGAATATTTCATTGGCATGAGCACGAAAATGCATTATGTTTTCTGAAAAATGAGAGAAAGTTGATTTTAACGAATGAGATTTGAAAAGAAAGAAAGATTGTTTTACAATTTTAGCTTGGATGCTTGAATTCGTTACTGGCTTAGTGGAGAACTTTCTAGATGTTTATTAGATAAGTGGGCGAAGGACGCATTGCGAGAAGCCCAAAGAGTATGAAAGAGTATGAAAGTTATGAAAGTTAAGGGAGTGTCCTGCTAAGCGGTAATCGAATGAAGGTAGCTCAAGTAAGATATTTGAAAGAGAAAGTGAAAGTTTGAGAAAGACAGAATGAGATTTCGATGATTTGTTTTATGATGTTTTTGAATACCATGGCACATCATTCATTTGATATGTATATAAATGTATGTATTTTGGTATATGCAAAACTGGTTTACTTACTGAGTTTTGTACTCATTATAGTTTACTGTGATTCAGCTTCTATAATCAGGATTGATTCGTGATGAGCATCAATAAGGACTTGAATGGAAGAATTAGATGGTTTGACATGAATTTTAAATTCTTCTGATGCAGTTTCTGTTTTATATTTGTATTTTCAAGGATATGATTTTCATGGATTGTAAAAGGATTATTTATTATTATTTTATGAGATTTAAGCTTCTATCAGATAGATTCGCCCTGGGAGTGCGGGGCGGGTCGTTACAGTACCAGTACCAACAGTAGAGAAAAATCGTATGGGGGTAAACAATTTATCAGCATGAATGAATAGAGGAAACACAAATTTGAATAGCATAATTTTCAGGAAGTGTAAGATTTTCTCTGTTTTATTTCTTTAGAGAGAGAGCCAGAGAGAGATTATTAAGAGTAATAATAAAATGATAAAGAATTAGAAATTAATCGAAGCATTGGAATTACTGAAGAAAATGGAATATAAGTAAAAAAGTGACTCAGTTGTTACGGACTGTTGATTTGATCTCTGCAAATTCTCTTGGGACTTGGTTCCAACTCCTCTTCATCGGAGGTTCCACTTGCGCTGGCCATATCATCCAATTTCCAACTTTCGGTAGCGAAATTGAGAGTAAAAGTGTTGGGTTTGTTCTCGTTGGGATTTGCATGTACCGCACACATCCCACAACAAGTCACCGCGTTGTCGGAATTTGAGAAGAAATTAAATGAGGCAGTTGTATGGAGGTTATCATCAGGAAACCCAACATTCCCGCAGGGGCAAAATCCAAGCATGACATGATCTATTTTAGTTATCTGAAAACTTGCCATAACGCGACAGCGACGAACATGTTTCCTTCCAGAGAGAGTCTTCATTTCAAAGCTGTATCGACAGCCGACGTCAAACTCAGCCCATTCCGAATCAGACCGTTCAAAAACAGCACAAAGAGCAAACCCGACTAAGTTTTGACAACAATGCCGAGGCAGTTGAAGAGTTATTTGAGATCCTGAACTTTGATTGCTGAACCACTCCGGAATTTCGCTCCCAGGTAAAACTATGAGGGGACCCTTGAGTATACAAGGTTCCTGAAAAATGAAAATAATGATTTCAGATGTAACAAAGAGGGAGAGAGGATCAGAGAGATAGAGCTAGCAAATGAGAAAGAATTGCGTACAGTCAATTCAGAAAATAGCCTCAATGATCAATTGCCATATGCTGAATCCTAATTTGTGAATCTGCCAAATTCTTGTTGTTTGCTTCGTCATCTAGTTTCATTGAATTAGTAAACCAGAACTCAATGGACGAACTGACATATGCCCTTTCATTTTCATCATAATGTGAGTGTTTCGATAGCTTTTCAAATACGGATGCATCTACTTCTTCCAGAGATGACGGAATCTCTGGCAAAGATTGGAGTCGCTTGCAATTACTTGCGTCTAACCATTTCAAACTTAGTAAGAGCTCTGGTAATGACAGAAGCATATTGCATTTAATCAAGTAAAGATATGTCAACCGTGAAAGTTGCATGACACTTGCTGGTAAACTCTCAAAGTTGTTTTCACATATACCTAATTCTTTCAATGAGGATAGACAGCCTATCTCTTGCGGGATAGCTGTTAAACCACATCCTCTTAAATCAAGCCTGTCCAAAGAAGATAAACCCGATGATAATATTGATGCAGGAATTGTCACCAAACTTCTCCATCCACTGAACGAAAGTACTTGAAGTGGGTTTGAACCTGAAACAGAGGATGGTAGTTGACTAATGGCTGATCCATGCGCACCGATGTACTCAAAAGTTTTTAAATTGCAAATGTTATCTGGCAAATTATCTCGTTCAGAGCAACCCTCCAAGCCCAGCGTTTCATGCCCTTGTACATTGTCATATGAAGACGGCAGCTCTTGAATTTCCATCCTTTCCAAAACAATGTAATCTAAATGTTCCATTTTCTCCAAGATTTCTGAGAAATTCTCAAGGCTTAAACAGCCGTTAAGATAAAGCTTAAGAAGAGATTTCAATTGATAAAGATTAGCTGAAACCCTCTTCAGCCTTGTGCAACTAAACAAACTCAAATTTTTAAGATTAGTTAGACACTCTATCGACGAGGGAACTTCTTCTATTGCAGTATACCACAATTTTAGCTCTATTATATTCCCAGAAATCTGTGGAAACTCTGTGAGATTAACACAAAATGAGAAATCAATAGTTATTGGGGAAACGAAATGAATGCCTCTTGGAAAGGACCTATGACTTTCACAACCCTTAAAACACGACATACTAAGATTGTTGAAATTCTGGATTGATGAGCGAACACAAGCCAAGTCTTTACAATTCAAAAGATTTGTTCTCTCAAGATTTGGGGTTTCTGATAGGTCTAACATCCTAACAAGTTGTTGGGAATGGCTGATGTCAATATATTTTAACTTGAAAGCTTTCTGCAATAAAAGATAAACAAAGACTATATTAAATTAGTTCCACCAAATTTCACATTTTGTTCTATACAGTTGAAGAAAGAAAATTAATTAATGTTTTGGTACCATAGAGAACACCATACCTTTTCTCCTTTCCAAATTTGCTCAACTTTACTGTAAGGTAAATTGAGCTCAATAAGATTTTCTGGTTCAAAATCAAATGGCAGCATTTTCAAAGAATATCCGTGCCAATGAAGATATCTCAATTCTTCAGGAAGATATTCCAGACTTTGGTCAAGATGCAGTTTAGAGCTCATCATTGGAATATCATTATGCTTGGGCATATAGAATTTAAGCAATCTCAGATTGGACATATTTGCAAAGGCTTGAGGATTTAGATGTATGTCATTTATCTTGGACAAATCAAGGAAAATGCCTTCAACTTTATCGGTCCCCTTATCAACAAAAGGAAAGGAGTCAGCATAAATGTAACTACTGAAAAATTGACTAAGGGCTTCAAAATTAAATATAAAATGTGAATTGTTTAATTTTATTATTTGTTCAATACACACGCACACAAAAAAAGAATTTTCAATACGGAATCCTGTACTTCATTAAAATGCATGACGAGTTTACAATGTTGTAAACGTACTGC
Organism: Citrus glauca; assembly: GCA_029633175.1. Classification (NCBI taxonomy): domain Eukaryota; kingdom Viridiplantae; phylum Streptophyta; class Magnoliopsida; order Sapindales; family Rutaceae; genus Citrus; species Citrus glauca. The sequence continues at coordinate 42,624,528 of JAQOOD010000003.1, read as the reverse complement.
TATGATGTTATTGTAAACTCATCTCAAGTTTTAATAAAACAGAATTTGAAAGCTAATTCTCTCTCTCTATTTATATATATATATTTGTTAGCATAATTCCTAATAAAATTTGCATTTAGCGTCCACATCTGAGAGGTTTTATATATATACATATGGTTAACATGAATTTGGAGAAGGAAATTAATGGTGCATATAGCCTCATAAGTTAAAAGTCAAATAAATAGATATTTACCTTATTTTTCTTTAGCACATAACAGACATCATTGTGATCCCACAACCTACTACGTTTGCCTGGTTCTTTGGCAGATTCTTGACGAACACTTGTCTGACCCATTTCTTGCAATAAATCATGCATTTATAGCTCGTTCTCATCTGACATTGTAATGAGTGACTTACTAACAAGACTGTTCAATCCATCATGTATAGACATTGGATCATCGTGTATCCTTGTCATGAAGTCTATATCTTCTCCTTTGAAGAAACATGCAATGTCTATAAATATTTCCTTCACTTCTGAATTTAGCTCATCATAACTTATTTTCAACACCTTATAAATACTAGGTTAAGAAATCAATTTCAAGTTGTTCAATTTATCTGTCCATTGTTGTTTACTCTTATGATAAAGGGAAGAGCCCAAAACTTCAAGAGCTAATGGATTGCCATCAGCAAAGCACACAACTTCCTGTGAGAGCTCAAGAAGATCACGAGAGCGATTGTTTTGTCTAGAGGCTTTTCTACAAAAGAGCTCAAGAGCATGGTTGTATGTCAACTGCTCGACCTCATATACACTATTCACTCCACATTTATCAAGTACTTGTTTATCTCTAGTAGTTATAATGATTCTACTTCCAGGACTAAATCCACCTACCCCAGTTGCTAAACTTTCTAATTGTGTGAATTCATCATGAACGTCATCAAGAACAATCAACACTTTCATCTGCCAACCTTTCCTGACATTTTGGGGAATAGTGAGAGTTCCTATTTTGAGATTTTCTCCTAGCACTTGAGAAATAACCTCATCTCGAACACGTATTACCCCCATTTTGTTTGATTGTTCTCTGACGTTTGCCATGAAGCACTTGCCTTGAAAGTCTCTAGAAATTTGGTGGAAAACAACACTAGCAATAGTTGTTTTACCGATACCGCCCATGCCCCAAATTTCTACAATTCGAACATCATGAGATTCGAGACGTAGCAGTGATTTCATTTCCTCAATTCGTGAATTTAATCCAATGAAGCCATCCGAATCAGTTGTGTCATACATATCTTCCAATTTCTTGGAAATATCCTCAACAATTTTTTCCACAATTCTGCCTCTTTCCTGGCAATAAGTGTTTTTAAGGATATAATAAGCAATGATGAGTTATATAACTGACCAAGTTGGGCTATAAAGAAAGTTTAAATGTTTGTTTATAAGACGGCAAATGATTATGGATAGAAAAAGGTTGTAAAGGAAGAGTTAAGAGCTACCTGGATTCAGTGCAATCATATCCAGAAAAATTTGATGCTTCGGTCAATACATCCCTCCATTTCTGAACCTTATCTGGAAAATTGTTTTCATGATGAACAAAAGCTTTTTCAAAACTTCCCCTCTGTTTGCGCACATCAGATGGATCTACTTGGCAGAAAACCGGTATCACAATTTGGCCATTCATTTTCTTGCAGTCGAGAATCTTGACAACTTCATTGAGGCGCCATTTGGAAGAAGCATAGTCTTTTGAGAAGATGATTATCGAAATATCTGATGTTTCGATTGCATTTGAAATGGCAGGCGAAATCTCATCTCCTTTCTTATGTTCTTCATCGCCAATGAAGAATTGTATTTGTTTCCGATGTAAAGCCGCAGCCAGATGGCTAGTAAAGCCATTACGGGTGTCCTCCCCTCGCAAACTGAGGAATACCTCATATTTGCTTTGAACAGTAAGGCTAGATGATGAAGCCATGGATGAAGCAAATTTTGTGAATGAAACAGAGAGTAAGTGAAATATATGACTTTCCTGCCTTGAGCTTTCTTCGCTTTTGCTTCTCCTTTCTTCAGAAATTTTTTGGAGCTTTTCGAAAGGAACGTCAATGTCATTGGTCTTAATTTTCTCTCTCTTCATTTGTAGTTTTTATTGACCAGGATCTGCTTCACATTTATTATACCTCAAACTGCAAATTCGTATTTTTAATTTGTTCTTTCAAATACTTTCAATTACTTTCAAATTTATGGACTGAGGCATGGTTATAAACAGTCTTTTAAGTGTGTTTTTTTTTTTAAACATCAAAGCTGTTCAATTTGGTTAATATCGTAGTATGAAATTGTTATGGAATGAGAAATAGTTGTAAACAATCTTCCAAGTGTATGTTATTTTTATCGAATGAATAAAATTATTTGCTTTGAAACATCAAAGGTGCTCAATTTGGTTGACATTGTAGTATGAAATGTTATATTGTTCTTCAATATTTTGAATGGAATGACTTATTTAGCTTTTTCTGGTTCTTCAAGCTAATTAATTCAAAATAATATTAGTTAATAATTAAAAAAATTAAAAAGTGAAAGTTACCTATATACCATATCAGTAGTAAAAACACAAGCACGACCATCTACCATGACCGATTCTTTTCTAACATTATTTCCACGATTAGTAGGGTTTTCATCCTAAAATTTGTCAGAAATATGAAGTTGTTGGGGTGTTGAAGATAAATAGAGTACATAATTAAAGGGAAAAAAACTTTAAACTTCATTATTGTTAAGTCCATTTTTTATAGAGTTGGCATCTTATGACAAATCTAGTTAAATTGGAATTTTATTTATTGTATATCTTGTAATAGGAATTAATTTATTAAGTCCATAATTTAGTGAGATTCCAATTTATTAAGAATATTTGTTTCCTAATTTAACTAGATGTCTAATTTAGCAAATCAATTAATGATGAGATTCTATAATTGACATGTAAGATATATTTAGAGTAAGAAGTTGGTTCAAACATTAAGTTTATTAAATGATCTAGATATTTCTTTCGAGACAAACAAGGCAAGAAGATCATATTTATTCCTATTCATATTTGTAGGAATTATAAGAGGAAAGAAACTCTTATTTTAGAAATAATCCAAGTCTTTTAAGACATGAAATTTTTGCGAAACCCTAGTACCTATATAAATAGAGGTATTTGACAATTGAATTAGTACAACACAGAGCATAAAGCTAAGAAGCAAAATTTGGCCTCCTCTCTAGAGAATCTGGATTTGGCACATAATATTATGTTGATTTGTTTTTGTATCTTCTTCATTTAAAGTCTTGTAGCGAGACTATTTCTTTTCATCTTTGTGGATCTTGTATCACTAGATATTGAAAAATTGAAGAATTGCTATCGATCACTTTGCGAAGTGTCTTGAGGATTGTGGATCAAGAGTGGTAACAATTATTCAAGAGAAGTAAATTCAGTTTAAGGTTGAGTAAGCTGTATGGTGATAAACTGTAAATGAGAGTCTTAAGTTTGGTAAATTCATAGGTTTTAACATCTCAACTTAGTGAATTGCTTTTCATTTGGGCGTGCCCTCGTGGATGTAGGATTGATTAATCCGAACCACGTAAAAATCTCCGTGTCATTTAATTTCTGCAATTTATTGTGTTTTGGAGAATTACTATTTTTTAATGCGAATGAACAATAACTGTGAATAGTCTTAGTGAATAGTAACGATGTACAATATTTTTTAAAATTAATTAAGTTTTTAATTCTAGGGTTTTAACTACCTACATCTATTTACAACAGATCTAAATTCCTTTCAATCTTCTATTGAGTATTGCAAGCTAATTTCTTTCATGATTACAAAAGTAGAGTACACAATATTTGTGGGGAGATAATGATTAAAAAAATTAAAAAATTAAGTTTTAAGAAATTAGACAAGCTAAATTAGATAATAATAGAAATTATCATTTACATACACTTAAAAGCTATTACTCTTTTAAGTCATTTCATGAGGATAAAATAGGTATTAGCATAAAAGGGACTAGTGGGAGCTTTTGAGATATAATGAAGGGGTCAAATATAACCACTTTTTTTTCTTTCAAATACTTTAAATTTTAAGCCTTGAATGTACTTTCAAATTTTAAGCTATCAAAATATTATATAAATATTAATCAAGTCACTTTTAGCTCTTGAATAACTTTGAATGATTTGAGCGTGCGACAGCTCGAATAAATTGAATCAACTGGTTTAATTGATACAAGTTGTAGCATATTTTGCTAGAGATGAGTATTGATTCTAAGTTATCTTGATAGATATATATCTTAAATAGGTAATAATTTTATGGTTTCTTTACTCAGTAATCATTCATGACATTATTTTGACTGGGGGAAAAGTCACCTACATCCCTAAGGTTGGCTTAAATATTGACACAGATCCTCTTGGTTTCATAAATAGTCATGCATGTTCATGCATATTCTATTTTTACTGTTATAACCTTTGATTTTAACAACCTAAAAATTGACTTTAAAATGAATTTATATAATAAACACAAATGAAAAAATTAAAATCATATAAGATAAAAAAAGATAAAACTTAAAAATTATTTTGAATGATCGAATGGTTATTTTAATATTATTAATCTATCATACTTTTTAATAATAATAAAATCTATTTGAAAAATTGTAAATATTAAAATAATTGTACTTAACATTCAAAATAATTTTAAAAAATTATATTATTTTATTAATTATGTCAATACTAGTATAAATCTTAAATTCAATTTTTGGATCGATGGATTTTAAAATTAATAAAATCAGTTGGGATATACTAATAATAGCTTAATATTAAATATAGTTACATATATATATATATATGTTACTTTATCAATTATACTTATTATAATATTTTATTTGTATTATATGATGCTGTATTTGTTATTTTTATTTTATTACTGTTTTTTTATTTATTATGTCTATAATCAAATCGTATAATAGTCATACAAAGACGATATGTGTAACCATTTATGAAGCTACTGGGGTCTTTTTGACCACTTCTTGCCTATTAATAAGATACATCTTTTGCTTAGACAAGAATCTTCTCCTGTTGTTTTTTCTCTCATAATCTCAGTAAAATATATACTTCGGCTTTCTTGTGTTAAAAGTTTGGTTCGTATAAAGTACTGTATGTGCTTTTTAAAAAAGATTAGGTTTGGAATTATTGGAACAATTCCTTATGGAGGAAGAACACGCTCTCTCCTAGTGAAATACGTGGCAAATATTAAATTTTATTTTTGATGTTTACAATCAAACCAATATTTTTACTTTATTTTTCACTAGATTTGAAAGAATTGGAAAGTAGACAATCCTAACCCCTTTTGCTTATGCTTATTTTGATATTGTCGATCATTTCCTGTCTCATTTCCTCTTGGTTTCCTGTGATATCCATGGGGCTTTCCTATTCATTTAAAGAATTATAAAATGACAACTAATCTTCTTTTAGGTGGTGTTTGGTTGGACGAAGAGGATGGATGAAAGGAAAAGAATTCAAACTTTTTTGTCATTTCCTTTGTTTGGCTAGCATTACTAGACCGCAATTTACTCTCAGATGTAATTCATCTTCCGGTTGATTGAGGAGTTGAGTTTACAATAGCGGAATTGAACTTCCGTTATTTTAAAGGTATGAATTACCAATTTTGACCCTAACTTACCAGCTGAACACTGTATTATGCAATACCTTTTTTCCTTTTATTCGGTAACACTAATTAATTTAACTTTGTTAGAAAAGCTATTACCCAGCAATACAAAATAAAGAAGCAACACAAGATGTAGAATAAAATGAGAGAGCAATATATTAGACAACAATTTTATTCATTCCAAGTGTGTATATAAAACAAAGAGATGATCTCTCCTTTTATAGTTACATAATCACTCCATAAAATAAATGTAAATATTATGAATCATAATTACTTATGAGATAGTGGGAGTTATAGGGAAGCTAAAGGTTGCTAATGAGAGATAATGGAGAAATTAAGAGATATATGTTATGAACATCCACATTTATTTTAATAAATTCATAACAAATTTCAGCATTTTATAAAAAACTTTTGACAAAGATTATCTACCTTTTTGTTTTGAATATCTACCATTGAATTATACAAGATTAATGGATGAGACTTTATGTCAAATTTTGAAATTAAAAATTTAAATTAGAATAGTTTGTTATTTTTTAATACTTTTAACTAAATTCTTCAATCTAATATGACCATTGAAATTTGTACAAGTAATCTCAAAATTAAAGGAATCTGAAATCTACAAATCACTTTCAAAATAAGTAAATACGGATGAAAATCACTGATTAAGAATAATATATTATGTGGCTGAAGCTTTCTTTTTATCAGTCTACTTTCTACCCATTAATTTTCCTACGACTTTTCCGATTCAATTCTTGGGGTTTCCATGGAGTAACTTTCAAGAAACCATAAAATCAACTAAGGAGTCATTTTCTCGAACCGTTAGATAATAACAAATTCAATAGTTACAATTAGGAGGTGGGCCTGCATAAAACTTAAATACTTCTACGGTCTTACTTACTAGTTTCTATTCTATTTCAATACTGACAATTAATGCAGTACATACATTTATTAATTAAAAAAATAGTAAAAAATTACGAATTGATCTGAAAATACCTTTTAATTCATATCCAAGATTTTTCCTAATCCATTTTAATGTGAAGACATTTAATTTTATGCATAATGTTAAAAAAATGGTTTCATAATTATATGGGTTATATATATATATAGAGTGCTCGGATTCGGGATTAAAATTCAGAATTAATACTGTAAATCCTTCTCAGAATTTAATTTGAATAGAAAATTTTTCTATATGTGTGTGTAATTCATAGAATGTAGTAGCGAGTAGATAGTAAAAGACTAAAAATTAAAAATTAAAATAATAGATTTAATAATAAATATTGATAGTTTAACACTAAAGGATAAAATTATCGAAGTAAAAAATAAATAATACTTTTCTTTTATTAGAATTCCATGCCAAACCAAATAAAAGAACTGGAACCGATCTTTTCTTTTTTCCTCTCTATTTCTCTCAATTCATCTCCTTTCCTTTCTTCTCATTTCTGCAAACCACAAACCACCACTAGTTTGCCAGCTAATTTATACTCTATTAGTCATTAAATGCAACTATGCATTTGTTTATTATAAAATTAGAAGTTGAAAATGCAACTATGATTTAACAACAAATTGATATGTGCTTGACATAGTCTTTTTAACTGCAACTTCCCTTCATTATAAATTGGGAACTTTTTAGCCCTTTTAACCTTACTGGACACCCTCGATCCTTCAACTAAATTCAAGTATTTTCAGTCTCCTTACCTATGTCTAAAGGACTAAAATATCCTTCAGGCATCAAATTTTCCCAATAAGACATGAAGATGAAAAGAATTTAGTCTGACGATTTTAATGCTATATTGATGCTATGTAAGACATTACAATTGCAGGAGAAGAGGATGAAATAATGAAACAGAGAATTAATTAATCTTGAGAGTTTGGAAAAGTCGATGTAAGAATGAAATTGATAGATATGGAAATAGTAATATATAGTTATATACATGTCAAGTGCTTACGGCTTTCTTGTTTCCTTTACTTCGGGTTCCATTGAGGGGAACTTTCAACAAACCATAAGAATTACAATATCAACCAAACATTGTATTATGCAATATCTTTTTTTTTTTTTCTGGTGAGACTAATTAATTTAACTTCAACTTTTTATAAAGTACTTTTGACACAGATTATCTACTTTTTTATTTTGAACATCTACGATAGAATTATACAAGATCAACGGATGAGAATTTATCTCAATATCTGAAATTAAAAATTTAAATTGGAATACTTTATCCCTTTTTGAATATTTTTAAATAAATTCTTCAATCTAATATGACAGCTGAAATATGTAAAAGGTTATCTCAAAATTAATCGAATCTAAAATCTACAAATCAATTCAAAATGTCCAAGTAAATACTGATGAAAATCACGGATTAAGAATAATATATTATGAGGTTGAAGCTTTCCTTTTATCAATCTGCTTTCCACCCATTGATTTTCCCATTACTTTCCAGTTTCATTTCTTGGGGGTTTTAATGGAGTAACTTTCAATACACCATTAAATATTCTAGGGAGTCATTTTCTCGAACAGTTAGATAATGAAAAATTCAAAAACAGCTTTGATTTTAACAAATGGGCGGACCATCTAGAACAGTTTATATAATTTTCTTTAAGGGAATTAATAAGTTGAAAAAGCCATCAAGAGAAATTATAATATTATGATTTCATGTTTATCTCAGCCGTCACCATCCCCGGCGAACTACCCCTATACAGCCCCAGTCACCATCTTCTCCAGAAAACAACCTCTAGAAGGGAAGCTCTTATCCTGTTTTCGGCTGAACCAAAAATCAGAACAAAACACTTTTCTTTAACTACAGAAGATCTTTATAAGTCACTATCAACTAAAACACAATATCAAAATTAAGTTTTTTTAATTAATTTTTAATATTAAAAATTAATATTATTAACAAAATAACTAATTTTTGTTTCTTAAAATACTTTTCTTTTAATTTAATAATTAAATTATTTAATGTACGATTAAGACAATTAAATAATTATAAATTAATTACTTTATTCCATCTTATCCCGTTGGCCCCTACGGGATAGGATGGGGCATTATTTGGCCTACTGTGGGTCCGTGATGGGACCCACCATAATCGATCCCCTGATTTAGTTTTAGTGTGGCTACCAAACAGCTACTGTTGTCTTGCGTTTGGTTGAAGAAATTGAATATTGCTATTCAGCTATTTAGCAAATAAATAAATTAAATGAAATGTTTGGATATTAATTTAAATATTAATATGGGGTATATATTTTTAATTATAATGTAGTTTATTGCATAAAATGATAATATTAATAATTAGACATGAAAATACACATATACACATTTCAAGTGCTAACAGCATTTAAATTTCTCACCAAATTTCCTTATGAATTACCTATGACTTTCCCGTAGCTGACTCCTTTTTTTTTTTTTGCGTTTTTGGAAATTTCTAGGAATTTTTTTATTTAGAATATTATACAATTTTTTTTGGGTGAGAATAATTTAACTTTAATTAGAAAAATTTATCCCTTTTTTTAATATTATTTAAATAAAATTTTCTTTCATTTTGTCAGTCCACTTTCTACCCATTAATGTTCCTATGACTTTTCGGTTTCCTTTTTGCTTGGTGTTTCCATTGAGTAACTTTTAATAAATCACAAAATTTAATGGGTCATTTTATCAAACAGTTAGATCACGATATTTCAAAATATCAACTACATCCTTTGTTTCTTGCTCGGCGAGATGTTTTCAGTACATTTGCATTTATTGCCGTCAAACTAATCCTATGGCTACAAGCAAATTAATCCAACAGCCAATGGCTACTGCTCAATGTCCTTTCATACACTAGCTCTCATTTGTCCTATTTTCCTTTCTTGATCTTATCTCCTTATCGGCTAAACTTTCTGAATCTGCAAAGAACTCTCAATATGATGATTCATGCATTTTCGCACTAAAGAACGTAAGAACAAGCCTTCAAACATTTAGATAGTTTCTCCAAATTGGTTTAAAACAGAATAAGTAATTTGCCACTGCCTGATAAACATTTAATACTAAACAATGTCAGATGTCTAACTTCTGCTCACATATAAAAGGAAAAATTATCAAGTCATGTTTTATGAGCATGATAAATATACCAAAGTTAATGAGATTATTTCAACGCATAATTCAATATTCATATAGTTTCAGTGAATAAAGAAATTTGACAACTTCTATTTTGTGTAAAAGAATAAACGCTGGGGTTTTTCTAACTCCAGCAATAGCAGAATTCGACAATTCTCTGTCTCTGTTATTATCATAGTTTTTGGATTTTACGTTCAAACTGATGAGTCAGCAAATTAAATTACCATTGATTCATAATTTGGAGCTGCGTTAATCTTTTGTTGTAATAACCGACGGTCTTCGTGAGCCATGACCAGAGTATATCTGTGTATGAATTGTTGAAAGTGAATTAAAGGCAGCTTCAAAACGCTGCGTCTTCGCTGTTAGTTTTTGGTTTCATTGCTTACGTCCCACGTGTATAAGTCACGTGACTGAGGTCAAAAAAGTTTGTTAGATGACAAATGAACTCAGCTATAAAATCTTAAAAAGTAAAAATTTTTGGGTCATCAAATGATTCACCAAGACATTAAAGTTTGAAGCACAAAGAGGAGTAATTAAGAATCTTGTATTCCCCGTTACATTGTCAAACCAGAAAAAGAATCGTATAAGAAGATGAAGTTGTCTTGTTTGATTTTATTTGTACATCCAGCATTTCTCATTTCTTGAAAGTCCTTCCATCCAAATTAAAATATTAGTAGCAAAAGCCTTGTGCATTCAGTTAAACAACTTATAGCCCAGGAAGCAAGCGGAGGATTACAAGTTCACAACACCATTACGAGGATTCAAAATAAAGCAACATTCCCACACAAAACATCAATGTAGAGAGATAGACTACCCGAAATGAACATATAAAAAAGCCTTCTATGAAATGCTTGCGTCAAGAGTCTGGCTTGATTTTTCTGCTCTTCATACTTACCGGTGTATACCGTACAAGCTGTGCACTGGCCAAGAAAATGTTTTCAATTTTGTGTATTTTCAAAATGCTTATTTTCTCAGACTTAAAAAAAAAGTTAATTAATTTGAAACAGCCCTCACATGTATCTTGACTCCCTAAGCATTTTGGAGGTTTCTTATATGGTTCCTCAGCAAGATTAAAATCAAAGAAGAAAGAAAAGTAATGTCTCTGACATAACAAAATTACAAATTTGAAAAAAATAAAAAGATTGCAAAAAATGTAACTTTGAAAACCATATATCATAAGAACACTTCCACAAATTACCACAACTTAGTAGAGACTGAAGAGTTGAATTCCACATATAGACACAGCCCACTTGTTTTTGTCTAATGTTAATAATGAAAACAGCAACAGAGGGTTAATCGATGCTTTGACTTATTGACAGATTGCAGTGTATTATTAACTGATGCTTTGACTTATTAATTCTGCAACAAGTTAAATAAAAAAAAAGGTATTTTCAAAAGTGATAAGGAATGCAAAGATAAAACATCAATCATAAACAAATCAAAATCTAGAATTAGAGCATTTTGGACATATCTAAGAACAAAAGAGTGTTAGAACAAGAAAACTTTTACTGAGAACCATCACCTATGAAACAATCCACCCCGAATCTTCTCCGGGTGAGTCAATCTAGTCTCATTAAAACCGACTTGATATTAATCTAATTAGAAAGGATTCTGCTGAAAATTCGGTAGAGTCTCCTTTATATATATAACACTCCCATTCTACAATATGTAAGACAAGCACTCCCAATATAATTCGATATACAACAAACTCCAGTGATCAACATCCTCAACCGAAATGCTAAGTTTTATATCTCTAGAGTCTCAAAAGATAATATTATAACTAATATTAATAACCCAGTTTATTCTTAATCCCAAAAGAATAATATAACAAAATTATACAATTCCAAAAGAACAAGATGTCCCAACAAAAACATCTATATCTTCTAACACCATCACGTGGTCAAGACTTAAAATATATTTACAGTAGATAGGTCGGTCTGGTGTACCTGCAACCTCCTGGTGGGGAAAAAAATATAAAAAATGGGATGAGTTTAAAACTTAGTGAGATCAGTGAATGAATAGTAGTTTTTCTTTTTAAAATTAATTCTTACTTTAAAATAAATAATCATATTATTTCCAAACACGATTTCATCAAACCATATAAGAGAAATTAGTAATAAATCATTTAACATTTAAACTAGATTACTAACCATGAAAAGCATATATAACGATCATACGTAATAACAATATCATATAGAATACACAAGAATGAAAATCATCACTAAACAAGTACCCAAGGGAATAATCTTATCATATCCGGATCTCAACGGACAGGCAATGATGTACTATCTAAGTACTGTCACAGCTCGGAGCTACACGGATAGACAGTGAAATACTATCTCATATCTCATCATATATGTGCATACATAATCTAGTCCCCAAAAGACAAAAGCACCCAAGCACACGATCCAAAGCCTCTATGTGTACTCAGACGAACCCTAAAGGCCTGTATCTCATTAGTATCATTTGTATCATCTATATTTCAATATATGTCTGTATCTCATATCTATATGTTTGTAATCATCATACCGCATGCATATGCCCTTAAAAGGCAATATTGCCCAAACACATAGCCCAAAACCTCTATGTGTGTTTAGACGGACCTCAAAGGTCTCTCATCTCATCTGTATCATTGTATCTGAAGGGAAGGGTACTATCTAATGATTTCAAAAACAATCATTATACTCATATTCACATACCTTTTAACCATACTTTAAATCATACAACATTTGAATCCACTTTTCTTATCCTTAAAATACTATCATGCTTATTCAAAGTCGATAGGCAAAATAATTAACCAGACATTTTAATAAAATAACAATGCATGAACAAAATCCATTTTAAGGAAATCATTAAATCATAACATTTAAAATACTTATTTCGCAAACATGCTTTACTATCATAATTAACTATGAAATTAGGTTTTGAATATTCCACTTACAGTGATGATATTCAGACTTAGTTATCGTCCATGTTTGCAGCCCAGTTCTCGCTCGTGGATCCTCCGAACTGCCCTTGTCGGTCAACGGTCATTGGAATTTGTTCAACGCTGGCCGAGAGGCATGGGTTAGACACTTTTGGCCAAGCTGAGTTCAATGGTACCAGCGGTGAGCTCCAACGCGCAGTAACGACACCGGAATCTAGCTCGGCAGCCTTGAATTTTCAACAATTGGCCAGCGGTGAAACAATGACTTTCGATGCCTACGGATGGTCGGAAATGGAAGAGGGAGTCGTGAGGAACAAAATCCAACCAGTGGTGTCACCCAAAATCGGTAAAAATCTAGGCGGAGCAAAGTGGAAAGGTCATTGGTTTTCAAGCTTCGATAGCCAGCGTTCTGGTGGTTTTCGGTGGCGAGGATGGCAGGGGAACGATGGCCGGCTTCTAAGCTTCATATTGGTACCAAGCTCGGCTGAAACAGTGGCCGAAAATGGAAGTTACGACCGGGTTAAGGTTGCAGGTTTCGAGTTGGTTTTTGGGTCGGGTTGACAGCTTCTCTCTCTCACTCTGTCACATGTGCATATATTTCCCCTATTTCTAGCTTATTCTTTTACTTTTATTAACTTTTAACTGCCTTATTTTTATTCATCTTCACATACGCTACAACCTATAACCTAGTAACAATAATGTTGCATCACTAAAAATCAATAACAAAATTATGCGAAAGCGTACCTAAATCCATAACGCTAAATTGCTCTCTAGGGTTGTGTGGTTGGCCTTTTAGATGTACATGTTCTCCTAGAGAATCCTTTAAGTTTCTCAGCGCTCTCTCTGATGATGGGATGTTAGAAGCGAATAGAAAGATACATGTGACCTGGGGACCATAACCACTTATATCGATAACTTTTTCTTGTTGTCATTGAATATTCTTAATTCTGTCCATCATAGAATTAGAATATAATTGGGTCTCTATACATTAAAGCCCATAATACTGAAAATCTTAATAGATAGTTGACATGACTTAAAAGTATTTAATTTACTCCAAGTATAAGAGTGCCTAGTTATACTATAGCTCGGTGAATCCGAGGTCGATCCACAGAGAAAAAATTTAATTTTTTTATTTTAGTTTATCTAAAAGAAATGAAAATAAAATTTAAATATATACAATTTAATTTAAACAAAACTAAATTCAAGTTTTTTCAATCTCCTTACCAATGTCGAAAAGACTAAAATATCCTTCTGGCATCAAATTTTCCCAATAAGACATGAAGCTTAAAAGAATTTAGTCTGTGACCATTCTAATGCTATATTGATGCCATGCAAGACATTAAAATTACAAGAAGAAGAGGATGAAATCATAAAATGGAGAATTAATTAATCTTGTGAGTTTGGAAAAGTAGATGTAAGAATGAAATTCATAGATATGGAAATAGTAATATATACACGTCAAGTGCTTACGGCTTTCTTGTTTCCTTTATTTCGGGTTTCCACGGAGGAGAACTTTCAACAAACCATAAGAAATACAATATCAACCAAACATTGTATTATGCAATATCTTTTTTGTTTTTTCGGGTGAGACTAATTAATTTAACTTCAACTTTTTATAAAATACTTTTGACACAGATTATCTACCTTTTTATTTTGAATATCGGCCATTGAATTATACAAGATCAATGGATGCAATTTACATCAATATTCGAAATTAAAAATTTAAATTGGAATAGTTTATCACTTTTTGAATATTTTTAAATAAATTCTTCAGTACAATATGACAGCTGAAATTTGTACAAGATAATCTCAAAATTAAACAAATTTAAAATCCACAAATCACATTCAAAATGCCCAAGTAAATTGATGTGCTGATAATTTATATTATTTATATATTTTTCTAACTTAATTTTATATTAAATTATATTTTATTAAGTTAATTTTTATCTTAATTTTTATATTTGATAATTTTAGGTATAATATGGGATTAAAGATGAATTAAATCAAAACATTCTAGAAGAAATCAACTTGAAAGGAATAAAAAGGAAAAAAATAAAGATATTTAATTGGAACAAATCAACAAATATTTGATTTGATTAATAAACATGCATGAAATCACGTGGAGAACATATATTGTGATTAATTGAGGAAGCAAATATTTTGGCATGGGTTTAAATGGCAAGCACGTGATGGGCTCTGGCTTTAACAATATTCATTGGCCAATTAATTGTACAAGTTATGTGCACGCATGCAAGAGGCGGCTTGGCTTTGGATTTAATTCTTTCCATATAAGGATTTAGGGCGCAAAAATTGAAAGTATTATAATTGGGAGGCAAGAGCCACTTAGCCGAGGGAGAAGAGAAGAGCAGCCGCAAGAATTAGTAGCTAAGAAGAAGGGGAAAAAAAAAAAAGAAGCCAAAGCAGTTGTACGAGATTCAGAGGGAGGCTAGGATTAATTCTTGAGTTTTTTTTTTCTATTGTCTTGCTTGAATGTTTTCCATAATATTTATGGATTCCCTTTATATTCTCATAAACTAATTTATTTTACTAGGGCTACGATGTGTTAGGAAATTGGTGGGTGAAGCAGGACCGCAACAAAAATAAAATTGAAAGAAAAATAAATAACAAGCACAAAGAGGACACCTGAAAATTACGTGGTTCGGCTTTTAGCCTATGTTTACGAATAAAGACAGAAAGAAATATTTTACTAGTAAAAACGAGTTAAAAGTATTGTAGTATTTTCACTCAGTTCCCAAAACCCCAATACCCCTAAACTCTCAAATCACTATAACAAGAGCTTATAATTTTAAGCTCTCTAAACTCTCTCTCAAAAATGCTAAATTGCTCTTTCTTTTAATGGAATACTTCTGCACTTCTATTATAGCAAAATAGTGGCCAAGAAAATCAACAATTTTAGCCCATCAATTATGGCTTCAATTTCATCAATCCACGTGGCTTCAATTTGTCAATCTAGCTTTCAAATTTTGTGGGCTATGTTCTCCATTTTCTTTGATTTGCTGGCACCAAAGGGAAGTACCAAATTTGGTACTGACTTTTAGATGCTTGCTTTGACATTCTCCCACTTGGAGATTAGATTGAAAAACAATCAATCTTCACACCATCCTTTCTGTTTCGCCCTAATCATGTTGCCTACGTTTCTGCTAGGCCACAAGAGGATCTACTCTAGACAAACTTCTCAGTATTGATTGGCTTAGTCAAAACATCTACTAGGTTCTCCTTCGCATGGATTTTTTTGCAAATTTAGACTTCCATCTTCCACTACTTCTCGAACGAAGTGATACTAAACTCCTATGTGCTTTGTCCTAGAATGAAAAGATTGGATTCCTTGCAATGTGCAAGGCACTCTAACTGTCACAAACACAAGAATTTTCTGTTGTTTGTGCCCGAGCTCGTCCATAATCCAAATAGCTTCCTTGCAAGCTTGTGTAGCTGCCATGTATTCTGCTTCTGTTGTAGATAAAGTGTAAACACATATCCAGTAGTGGATTTCCTTTTATCAAGGTCTCTTGCAAAATCTGAATCCATATAACCCCTAACAATAAACTCTGATCCTCCATAACATAATACAACATCTGAGGTTCCTCTGATGTATCTCAGAATCCTCTTCACAGCTATCCAATACTCTCCACTAGGATTCGCCATGTATTGACTGACTACTTCCACTGCTTGTGCAATGTCTAGTCTTGTATATATCATAGCGAACACCAAAATTTCCACTGCTGATGCATACGGTACTCGAGACATCTTCTTCCACTCCGCTTCATTGTTAGGACATCTACTTGAAGATAACTTGAAGTTAACAGGAAGTAGGGTAGAAATCGGCTTACAATCATGCATGTTGAAGCATTGTAAGATTTTCTTCAAGTAGTTCTCCTGAGAAAGCTAAATCTTCCTGTTATTTCTGTCTCGGTGAATTTGCATTCCTATAATATTGTTTGCTGGTCCCAAGTCCTTTATTTCAAACTCCCTAGCTAACTGTGCCTTCAATTCTTGGATTTGATCTTTGTTAGGGCTTGCTACCAACATATCATCCACATACAACAACAAAATAATGAAATCATTATCTTCAAACCTTTTGTAATATGTACAATGGTTTAAACTAAGTCTGTTGTATCTAAGGCTCGTGATGAAGAAATCAAATCTCTTATACCAACACCTCAGCGCTTGTTTGAAACCGTATAGAGATTTGTTCAACTTGTAAACCAAGTTTTCCTTTCTTGTTTCTGCAAAACCTTCTGGTTGGAGCATATATATTTCTTCTTCAAGTTCTCCATGAAGAAATGCAGTTTTCACATCTAATTGCTCAAGATGTAAGTCAAATGTAGAACACATCGCCAAGACTACTTTGACTGTTGTATGTCGAACAACCGGAGAAAATATCTCGTAAAGTCAATACCTTCTTTCTGAGTATATCCTTTCCAATGGTTTTTCTTCCATGTAGTAGTGGTATAAGTTCCCATGTCTCGTTTTTGTGTAGAGCTTCAATTTTTTTTTTCTGCATTGCTATCATCCATAAAGAAACATTTAAGTTGTTTAAAGCTTCATAGAAAGTTGATGGCTCTTTATCCTCAGTTAGAAAACAGTATGCAACATTGATATTTGTAACATACTCTGAATGCCATGTTGGCGATCATCTCTCACGAGTTAATCGACGAACTTCTGGAGCCTCAAACTTGATTGGTTTTTGTTCTTCGTGCTTTGGTGCTACTTATTTCTACATATACCGGTATAGTCTCTGACTTTTCATTTACACTGCTATAATCCTCATCTCTCATTTGCAGTTGATCTTCTATAAAGATAACATCTCTGCTGATGACGATCTTGTGGTCAGTGGGGCCTCACAGACGATACCCTTTTACTCTATTAGTATACCTCAAGAAGATACATCTTCTAGATTTTACATCCAACTTTGTTCTTTCTTGGGCGTTGTACATCACGTACACAAGACATCCAAATGCATGTAGGTAGGAATAATCAACTGACTTTCCAGTCCTAAACTAGCAATAACAAATTTGTGTAGTTCGACAATACTCTGTCTCTGTTCTTATCATAGTTTTTGGATTTTACTTTCGAACTGACGAGTCAGCAAATTAAATTACCATAAATGAAAGTGAATTAAAAGAAGCTTCAAAAGGCTGCGTCTTAGACGGCTGATTAACTCACCTATAAAATCTTTAAAATTTGGGTCATCAAATGATTCACCAAGACATTAAAACTTGAAGCACAAAGAGGAGTAATTTAGAATCTTGTATTCCCTATACATTGTCATGACCAGAAAAAAAAAATCGTATGAGGAGATGAAGTTGTCTGTTTGATTTTATTTTTACATCAAACATTTCTCATATCTTGAAAGGCGCTTCCATCTCAAATTAAAATATTAGTAGCAAAAGCCTAGTGCATTAGTTAAACAACTTATAGTCTAGGAAGCAAACAAAGGATTAGAAGTTCACAACACCATTACAAGGATTTAAAATAAAACAACATTCCCACACAAAACATCAACGCAGAGAGATAAACTACCCGAAATGAACATATGAAAAAGTCTTTAATCGATTTCTTGAGTCAAGAGTCTGGCTTGATTTTTCTGCTCTTCAAACTTACCTGTGTATAGCTTCCCCAGTGCTATGCACTGTACAAGCTGCGCACTGGCCAAGAAAATGTTTTAAATTTTGTGTACTTTCAAAATGCTTATTTTCTCAGAATAGAAAAAAAAATTATTTAATTTGAAACAGCCCTCACGTATGTCTTGGCTCCCTAAGCATTTTGGAGGTTTCTTATATGGTTCATCAGTAAGATTAAAATCAAAAAAGAAAGGAAAGTAATGTCTCTGACACACCAAAATTACAATTTGGGAAAAAAAAGTTTGTAAAAAATTCAACTTTCAGAACCATATAGCATAAGAACACTTCCACAAATTACTACAACTTAGTAGAGACTGAAGAGTTGAATTCCACTTATAGACACGGCCCACTTGTCTTCGTCTGATGTTAACAATGAAAACAGCAACAGAGGATTAACCGATGCTTTGAGTTGTTCACAGATTGCAATTTATTATTAACTGATGCTTTGACTTATTAATTCTGCAGCAAGTTAAATAAAGAAAAGTTATTTTCAAAAGTGATAAGGAATGCATAGAAAAAACATCAATCTTAAGCAAATCATAATCTGGAATAACAGCATTTTGGACATACGTAAGGAAAAAGGATACGTGAAAAGGAGTGGCTCACTTGTTAAGGAGTGTTGATTTGGTCGTCTCTGCAAATTCTTAAGGAGTGTTGATTTGGTCGTCTCTGCAAATTCTCTTGGGACTTGGATCCAATTCCTCTTCATCAGAAGTTCCTCTTGCGCCGGCCATATCATCTGAAACAACTCGCCCCGCACTCCCAGGGCGAGTCTGTCTAATTACGTAAAATTGAATCGAATAATATAATACTATCTAAGTATTCTACCGAAAATTCGGCAACACCTCCCTTATAAATACAACATTCCCAAAACTACAATTTACAAAACAACACTCCCCATAATATCTTAATAACCATTCAAACTTCAAATCCAACTTCTCCAGTCATCATCTCAAATATCGCACAAATCACTTCAATATAAATCCAAATACAATGGTTATCCTTAAATACAAAACATAATCATAAATACAATTCACAAATCCCAAATATCAAAATATAAAATCTACAACTCCTAGCACCATCACGTGGCCACAGTTACAAATCTAACTACCGATGCTGGGTCGACTGATGTACTTGTAAATCTCCTGTGGGGGGAAATAATATGATAAAAGAAAAACGTAGTGAGTATAAAACTCAGTGAGTGGATACTAGTTTCTGAAAAATAAATTTATTTAAACTAATTTCTCTTTCTCAAATCAATTTCATCAAAACATCGTAAGAACTTATTTAAACATATTTAATTCAAATCAGTCACTGTTGTACATAAATCCGCGTAAAATCGATGGAATTATAACACTTATCATATCAAATACTGAATATCAAAAACTATCATCAAACAAGTACCCAGGGGAATGATCTCATCATATCCGGACCTCGACGGACAGGCAATGACGTACTATCTGGGTACAGCCACGCCCCGGAGCTACAACGGATAGATAGGGAAAATCTCATCTCATAACTGATACATCTCAATATCTGTGCATGCATAAGCCCCCAAAAGGTAAAAGCGCCCAAACACACGGCCCAAAGCCTCTATGTGTGTTCAGACGGGCCCCAAAGGCCTCTATCTCATCTCATCTGTATATCTGTATTCATCTTATATTATCTATTTCTCTGTATCTGGAGGGAAGAGTACTGTTTAACAATTTCTCAAATAACATTTAATACACATGTATGAAAACATATAATCACATCTGAAATCTCATTTTCTCTTTCTTCAACATATTTCAGATTCACTCAATTTTAATATCAAGCATTTACTCAAAAACGACAATAAAATTACTATTTAAACTCATTCTCAGTGACGTACAATTGTATTCGAAAATATCGTAAAACAAACCATCGAAATCTCATTCTGTCTTTCTCAAACTTTCACATTCTTTTTTAAACCATTTACTTGAGCTACCTTCATTCGATTACTGCTTAGTAGGACACTCTCTTAACTTTGATAACTTTCTCTTTCATACTCTTTGGGTTTCTCGCAATGCGTCCTTCGCCCACTTATCTCATAACTATATAAACATCTCGAGAGTCCTCCACTAAGCCAGTAACGAATTCAAGCATCCAAGATAAAACTGTAAAACAATTTTTCTTTTCTTTTCAAATCTTATTTACTAAAATCAATATTCTAGAAATCATTAAATCGAAGCATCAAATACTTATTTATCAAAACATACTGCACTGTATCATAAAATCATTATATATTATGAAAATAAATTTTGTATTTTCCACTCACAGTGACAATGTCCAGATTCAGTATCAACAACGTCCGCAGGTTGATTCTCGTTCGCGGATCCTCCTAATTAAGGAAACAACATAATCATTCTCCGTAAATTTGAAATACAACTAATCTTATATAGTACTTCTCGAAACGAATATCTATCAACAATAATTATTCCCGCATGTACAAAATACCAAAATACCCCTACATGCCAAAATTACCAAAATGCCCTCAACATCATTATTTTACCAAAATATCCGCACAATCTTCAATTACCAAATTATTCTCAATTCATATCATAGAAATAATCACAATGCTAGAAATTATGACATTACCCTCAGAGCGTAAAATTACCGAAATGCCCTTGAATTCAATATTACCAAAATACGCTCATATCAAAATTACCAAATTAACCTCAAATCACAAATTACCAACTTATCCTCAATTTCAACAATTACTAAAATACCCACAAAATCTGAAATTACAAATTGCCCTTAAACTGTGAAATTACCGAAATGCCCTTGCCGGTCAACGGTCACCGAAATTCAACCGACGGCGACGGGAAGCTTACAACTGAAAGTTCAAGCCACGCTGAGTCCAATGGTGGCGGTGGTGTCCTCCCACGCGCGGCAATGGCTCCGGATCGAGCTGCCAAAGCCGTGAATCCATCAACGGCCGATCAACGGCAAAACGACGTCCCCGGCATCCATGGCTGGTCGGAAATGGTAGAGGGAAGGGTAAGAAACAAAATCCGAATGCTGGCTTCACCGGAAACCGGCGAAATCACGGCGAATCGAGGCGGCGATTCCGCGGAATTTCAAGGCTTCGATCGGCGGCTTTCCAATCGATTTCCGGCAGCAAGGACGGCATGGATACGTTACTCGTCTCTCAAGCTTCGAAACGGTACCAAGATTGCCCGGAACGGTGGCCGGAAATGGGAGAATCGGCCGGGTCAAGCTCGCAGGTCCGGGTCGGGTCAACGGTCAAACAGGTCAAACCTCTCTCTTTTGTCTCTCTCTCTCTGTTCCAATAATACCCCTGCCAAAATAAATATGGAACCCGGCTCTTCTTTATATATGGGCAGTTAACGGGTCAAATACTGAGTGTGGGGTGTTACTCCAATTTCGAAACTTCGGTGGCAAAATTGAGGGTAAAAGTGTTGGGATTGGTCCCGTTAGGATTTGCATATACTGGACACACCCCACAACGTGACACCTCGTTGAATATCGAGAAGAAGTCAAATGAGACAGTTGTATGGTGGATGTCATCAGGAAACCCAACATTCCCGCAAGGATTAAATCCAAGCGCGACATGATCTATTTTAGTCATCGGATAAACAAACCATAATGTTTTAAAGCACCAGCGACGAACATGTTTCCTTCCAGAGAGAGTCGTCATTTCAAAGCTGTATCGAAAGTTGATATTAAACCCACTCCATTCCAGATCACACGATACCAGGACAACACAGAGAGCAAACCAGATTAAGTTTTGACAACAATGCCGCGGCAGTTGAAGAGTTATTTCGGATCCTGCCCTTTGATTGCCGAACCATTCTGGAATTTCGCTCCCAGGTGAAATTAGAACGGGACCCCTGAGTTTACAGCATTCCTGTAAAATGAAAATCATGATTTGAGATGCAACGAAACGAAGAGAGAGACAGAGAGAGAGAGAGAGGAGTAAAAGAGAAAGAATTGCGCATCACTTGCAACTCATAAAATAGTCGCAATGATGTAACTGCCATATGCTGAATCCATAGTTGTGAATCTGCCAAATTCTTTTTGCTTTCTTCTTCATACATTTTGATGCAATCCATAAATAAGAACTTAATGGACGAACTGATATTTGCACCTTCCACCTCATCATCATAGGAGTATTTGGATAGCTTTTGGAGTAGGGATGCGTCTAGTTCTTCTGGACGTGATGGAATCGCTGGCAAAGATTGTAGTCGCTTGCAACTACTTGCTTGTAACCATTTCAAACTTGGTGGGAGCTCTGGTATTGACTGAAGCATACTGCAATTGCTCGAGTCAACCCTTTTCAGTCGTGAAAGTTGCTTGATACTTACAGGTAAACTCTCAAAGTTATTTCCTCTTAGCTCTAACCATTCCAATGAGGGTAGACAGCCAATCTCTTCCGGAATAGCCGTTAAGGCACAGTTATTTAAATTTAACCAATTCAAGGAAGATAAACCGGATAATAACGATGCAGACAATGAGACCAAACCTGATAATAAGTGTGGTAATTGACTGATGGTTGATCCATGCGCACCAATGTACTGAAAAGATTCTAAGTTATCTAGCTCCGACCAACTCCGTAAGCCCAGCGTTCCAAGCCCTTCTAGATTTTCAAATGAAGATGGCAACTTTGAAACTGTAGTTCTGCCTAAATTGATTTTCTCCAAGCTTTCTGGGAAACTCTCGAGGCTTAAGCACTCATTAAGACAAAGCCAAATCAGAGATTTCAATCTACAAATGTTAGTTGAAACCCTCTTCAGCCTTTTGCACCTTTTTATATACAAGTATTCAAGATTAGTTAGGCACTCTACTGATGAAGGAACTTCTTCTATTGCAGTATCGCACAAGTTTAGCTTTGTTATATTCCCAGAAATCTGTGGAAACTCTGTGAGGTTAACGCAAAAGGAGCAATCAATAGTTACAGGAGAAACAAAATGAAGGTTGCTTGGAAAGGACTTAAGACTTTTGCACCCTTGAAAACACAACAAACTGAGGTGGTTGAAATTCTGGATTGATGAGGGAACCCAAGCTAAGTTTGTACAATTCCAAAGATTTATTCTTTCAAGACTTGGTGTTTCTAATGGATCAGGTATTCTAATGAGATATTGAGAATGGCTGAGGTTAATAAATTTTATCTTGAAAGCTTTCTGTGACAAAAGATATATAAAGACTGCATTACTTAAAAAAGTAACAATGAATTTGACAACTAATTATTTGTATATTTAAAAAAAATTAATATTTTGGCAATAGTACAACATACCTTTTTTCCTTCCCAAATTTGCACAATTTTACTAAAAGGTAAGTTCAGTTCAATAAGATTCTTAGGCTTGAAATTCGATGGTAGTGTTCTCAATGGATATTTGTGCAAGTGAAGATATCTCAGTTTCTCAGGAAGATAATCTAAGCCGTCTGGAAATTGCACTTTAGAATCTGAATGCTGCTCTTCGAAGCTCATATCTAAACCCTCAGGTATATAAAATTTAAGCACTCTCAGACTAGACATATTTGTGAAGGCTCTTGAGTCTAGATTGATGCCTTTTATTTTGGACAAATTCAGAAATATGCCTTCAATTGCATCGGTCCCCTTATAAAGAAAAATAAACAATGAGTTAGCCTCAAACCTAAACCAAATGAACATTTGTAAAGTTCATTAATGAAGTGATCGTTGGATGAAAACAACTTTTGCAATTTTTTTATTTTTTTCCTTTTTTCTTTTCTTTATATTTGCGTACCTATATGAGAGAAAAGGAAAATTTGGGACTATTTGCAAAATTGAAAAAGAAAAAACTCTGAACATTGTTGAAAATTCATAATTTTGGAATTTTCTCTAAATTACCAACATGTTATCCTGTCACCCTCAGATTTATATTGAATATTGAATATCTATATATAGAGGTTGAGAAGATTGGGCCTATTTGTTTGAGATAAGATTTGGATATGTTTTTTTTTTTTTAAGTTTATAGAATCCTAAATGTTAGTTCAAAACGTTAAAAAAAGAAAAACAATGTACGTCGATTTTTTTTTCTTTTCTACCTAATTGTACTCAAGGTCAATTTCAGAAACAGTTTTCGAAAATATACCTCGATAGCTCATTTCTTATAATTTTTTTGTGACAAAAAAAAATGACCAATATACTCTTAACAACAATTCAATGAGGATAAACAGAAAAATTACTTTTAACGCCTATCTACGACACATCCATTCATATATATGCAGTCTAAAACACTTTTTCTCAACATGAAATCTAATTTTATCATTCAAAAGTAAATTTCAACAAATATTGCATGGAACAAGTTCGATGATCCGAATTTCTTTGACTTGATTTCAAATTCGGTTAAACTAATATACTTATTCCAATTGAAGAGTAACAGAATCTTACCTCATTGTGCTTCAGTACATAGCGAACATCCTTGTGATGCCATAACCTGCTACGTTTGCCTGGTTTTTTGATATCTTCTTGACGAACAATCTCTTGTCCCATTTCTTGCAATAATTCATGCATGTGCAATCTGTTGTTGTGTTCTATAATGAGTGACTTGTCGATGAGGACACTCAGTGCTTGAGTCACGTTGTATTGACGATCATGTATCTGTTAAAAACTAGAGTATGGAAGAATTCTTTTCTCTTATTAAAATAAGAATAACTTTGGCTATTAAATAGCCTTACATAACGAACCAAGCAACAAAACAGGAACCATGTTTAACTACTCCTAAAGACATGGTAGACTAAATCAACAAATAACGTCACCCTTAATAATAGGGATTTTATTTTGACTAAGTAGTAACAAAAAACAACTTAACATTTCCTCCCTTAAACTGAATGCTAATGCATCAGTTTACATCAGTTTCAGAGCAAACTCCTAATGATGCACGCAACTTTAAGAAGATATCTAGCTTGAGTGGCTTGGTCATTACATCGGCTAATTGTTCTTGTGTGCTGCAATAGACCAATTCTACAGTACCAGCTTTTGTAAGCTCCCGAAGAAAATGAAAACGCACATCTATGTGCTTACTTCGACCATGCATTACTGGGTTCTTCGAAAGTTTGATTGCAGAACTACTATCACACTGAATAATGGTTGTCTTACCTTGTTTCAGACCCAAATTATTCAACACCCTTTTCAACCAAACTGTTTGACATGCACAATAAGCCGCAGCAATGAATTCAGCTTCAGTAGTGGAGAGACTCACTATTGGTTGCTTTTTTGATAGCCATGATACTGCTCCTGAGCTCAACAAAAAAACGTAACCAGAAGTGCTTTTTCTATCTTCTAAATCCCCAGCATAATCACTATCAGTGTAAGCAATGAGTTCATTATTTCCTCCCTTCTTATAGAAAATTCCAAAATCAAGTGTCCCCTTCAAATATCTCAACACCCTTTTAGCTACTCGGAGATGAAGCTCAGTAGGATTCTCCATGTACCTACTGATAAGACCCACTAGGAACATCACTTCTGGTCGAGTAGCTGTAAGATACATGAGACTACCCACAATTTGTTTGAAATAAATTTTGTCTACCTTAACACCACTTTCATCCTTCACGAGCTTACAGCTTGGAACAATTGGATTTTGAACTGAGTTGCTACCATCCACCCCAAACCTTTGCAGCACCTCTAACGCATATTTTTTCTGACTGATAAACACACCTCTTGAATTCTGCAGGATTTCAAGACCAAGAAAATACCTCATATTGCCAAGATCAGTCATATCGAACTCATGTTTCATGGAACTTTTAAATTCTGAGATCATCAATTCATCATTGCCAGTAAAGATGAGATCATCTACATATAAACTCAGAATTAAGAGTTTCCCATCTTTTCCTGTCTTGATGAACAGAGTATGTTCATAGTCACATTTCTCAAAACCCTCTTTCAAAAAATAAGTTTCTATGCGGCTGTACCAAGCACGCGGTGCTTGCTTAAGGCCGTAAAGTGCCTTTTTTAATTTATAAACCTTGTGTTCATGACCCTTTTTCACATAACCAAGCGGCTGTTCAATAAAATCTCTTCATTCAGCTCACCATATAGAAATGTCGACTTAACATCTAGCTGATAGATAGCCCATCCTTTTTGAACTGCAAGAGCTACTACCAAGCGAATTGTTTCCATACGTGCTACAGGTGCAAATACTTCTGTATAATCTACCCCATGCTGCTGAGAGTATCCCTCCACTACAAGCCTTGCCTTGTATTTATCAACTTCACCATTCTCCTTAAACTTGGTTTTGTAAACCCATTTCACTCCAATTTTTTTCCACCTTCAGGTAATTCTATCAGTTCCCATGTATCATTCCGTTTTATTGCTTCTATTTCCACATCCATGGCTTTCCTCCATTTCTCTCTTTTTACGGCATCATTGAAGTGAATAGGATCAGCAGATGCAAACATGGCCAACTGAACTTCTTCTTCAGATAGTCCCTCTCCTGTCTCATAGTCTTGCATCCAAGCTAGTGGTCTCCTAATCCTCCCTTCATTCGAGCTAGGTGAGCTCTCCTCAGCTGGAGAATTTGAGGAAAAATTCTCCCCTTCTTCAACATTAGCATCAAAATCAGATTCACTCCTCCCTACATTTCTATCGATCTCCACCACTTTTTCCTCACGATCACCCCATTCCAAATCACATGCAATTGCTTCCTCATACTTTTTATCCCAATCCCAGCTTTTGTCTTCCTCAAACACAACATCTTGACTTATAATAATCCTTTGTGAAATAGGATCATAAAGCCGATAAGCCTTTGATTCCTCGCTTACGCCCACTAGAACACAAATCTGACTTTTATCATCTAGTTTTGTTCGTTTGCTATCAGGCACATGAACATGAGAGATGCAGCCAAAGACTCTGAAATACTCTACCGAAGGTTTGATTCCACTCCACACTTCTTCCGGAGTCATATTTCTCACAGCAAAGGTTGGACTTCGATTTAGAACATGTATCGTCCAGTTGACTGCTTCAGGCCAGAAGGTTTTGGGGATTCTTTTTTCTGAAATCATGCTTCGTACCATATTCATAATGGTTCTGTTCTTTCGTTCCGCGACTCCGTTTTGTTGTGGCGTGTATGCTGCTGTCAGTTGTCTCTGTATACCATTTGCATCACAAAAATTATTGAATTCTTGTGATGTAAACTCTCCTCCTCGATCAGTTCGCAACGCTTGAAGTGGTGTGTTTGTCTCTTTTTCCACTCGGATCTTAAATCTTTTGAAAACATCAAAGGCTTCGGTTTTTTCTGTCAAAAAGAAAACCCATATTTTTCTACTAAAATCATCAATAAAGGTAAGTAAATACCGTTTCTTGCTGTTGGAGATCGGTTTGATCGGTCCGCAAATATCAGCGTGTAATAACTGAAGGATTTGGAAAGCTCTCCAACTGCTTCTTTTTGGAAATGAATCCTTATGCTGTTTCCCCACCAAACAGTCCTTGCATAGTCTTGAAGGAGTTTTAAGTTGTGGTAAACCATTCACCATTGCTTTTTGTTGAAGAGTTTTTAAACCCGTAAAACTCAAATGTCCATATCTGCAGTGCCAGAGCTGCACTAAATCCTCAGTAATTATATTGAAACAAACAGATGGTATATGTTTAGATACAGTTTGCAATGTGAACATTCGATTAGCAGACATCTTCGCATCCATTATCAAACCTCTCTCATGATGAAACACCTTGCACCTTCCATATTGAAACAGAACAATAAGCCTCTTTTACTGCAATTGCCCAATGCTCAACAGGTTACTCTTCAATTCAGGTACAAAAAAAACTTCGGTAATAATTTGTGTTGTTCCATTCACTTGCAGCCTAATGTTACCCTTTCCCATTACAGCCATGCTTGAATTGTTGCCTAATTTCACAGAATTTCTGAAATTTTCATTCAGATCTGAGAAATATTCCTTTTTTCCACACATATAATTGCTGCAACCCGAGTCCAAATACCACATATCTTCCTTGTTGTCCTTGTTCACATCCACGTATGCCATCAATAACATCTCTTCTTGAGTTTCTGCAAAATTTGCTCCTGTCTCATTACTTGGACACTCCCATTGAAAATGTCCAAGTTTGTGACAATTATAACACTCCACTATGGATTTATTAAACGGTTGTCTGCCCCGTCCTCTTCCTCTTCCTCGAAAACCTCCTCTACCACGACCTCTTGCTCCTGAACTATTCTCATGTGCTATCTTCAACGCCTGTTCCTCTCCACCATTCCTATGAAATTTCTGCTCATGAACAATTAATGAACTTTCTAGCTCATCAATTGAAAGCTGATCAATGTTCTTTGACTCCTCAATTAAACAAACAATATAATTGAACTTCTCAGTCAATGATCGAAGTATCTTCTCTACCACTTTAACATCTTGCATATCCTCTCCATAATTTCTCATCTTATTTGCTACTGACATGACTCTTGAGAAGTAATCAATAACACTTTCACCTGGTTTCATTTCAATGGTCTCAAAATCTCTCCTTAGTTCTTGAAGGATGGAACGTTTCACCCGAGCATTGCCTTCAAATTTCTTTTTCATCGAGTCCCAAATTTGTTTTGAGGTGTCCTTCTTTAAAATTGTTTCAAGGATGGTCCTGTCAATTGCTTGAAACAAATAATTCTTCACTTTCCTATCCTTTAACTTCATCTCATCGAGGGCCTTTTGTTGTGCTTCCGTTACAACAGCTCCGTCTGCAGGCTCGACAAAACCAGTCTCCACAAGGTTCCAATATTCTTTGGACCTAAGGAAGTTCTCCATCAGCATGCTCCAATGGTCGTAATGACCATCGAAACGTGGAATCGCAGGTTGAACAAAACTCCCTTCATTTGCTATCTCTTTTCTTCTCTGGTTGTTTCTTGAATACAAGTCACTCGAAAGCTGCAGCTTTCTATTCTCAAGCCCACTGGTGGCTCTGATACCAAATGTTAAAAACTAGAGTATGGAAGAATTCTTTTCTCTTATTAAAGTCAGAATAACTTTGGCTATTAAATAGCCTTACATAACGAACCAAGCAACAAAACAGGAACCATGTTTAACTACTCCTAAAGACATGGTAGACTAAATCAACAAATAACGTCACCCTTAATAATAGGGATTTTATTTTGACTAAGTAGTAACAAAAAACAACTTAACAGTATCTTCGTAGATTCATGTCCAGATAGATAGGATGTTTGGGTCATTACATCCCTCCACTTCTGAACTGTTTCTGCCTTCTCCTTGAACTGTTGTTCGAGCCTAACAAAACCTTTCCCAAAAGTTCCAGTTTGCTTCCGCACATCGAATGGACTTACATGATAGTAAATTGGAAAAAACGATTTGGCCGTTCAAGTTCTTGCATTTAAGAATGTTGACAAGTTCATTCAGGCACCATTTTGAAGAAGCGTAGTCCTTTGAGAAAATGATTATCGAAATCTTCGAACCTTCGATTGCGTTCAAAAGGGCAGGTGAAATCTCATCTCCTCTGTTGAGATCTTCATCAATGAAGGTTTTTATTTTCTTTCCGCACAAAGCAGCATAGAGATGACTAGTAAAATTCTCCCGGGTATCCTCCCCTCTGAAACTGAGGAAGACATCATAATTGCAAGAAGAAGAAGAAGAAGAAGAAGCCGTGAACTAATATTTGGAAATTTAGAGACAAAAATGGGGGATCTTGAGCGGGTAAATGTAAGAACGAAATGAAAAACTTGAAAAATATATATATATATATATATATATATATATATATATATATATATATATATATATAGACTGCTTGCAGTTTTTTTTTTTTGGGGGTCACCAAACTTTCCCGAACAACACGTTAAATTTCGTGTGATGTCTGGGTTTCCAGGAATTGTCCTATTTAATAAATTCTACATCCATTTTTCCAACGATTATGGGGCCATATAAAATGGCCATAAATTTGGTGCAATATTCAAGAAAGAAATAGGAGCACTGCTATTGGGAAAGGAAAACAAAATTGACAAACAGTATTATTAGAATAATAGAGTTTTTATTTATTTATTTATTTATTTTTTAGAGATGTTGAATAGAGTTTCTAAAATAATTAATTTGTCATAATTCTGATATATTGAGTCACTTTTTGTAGTTTTTTTTTCTTTTATATTTGAAGTTTTAATTTGACTTATTTTGAGATATTTTAACTTGTTTATTTTTGTGTCTAGTCTTATTATAAGGTGTTTTAATTTTAATGGAAAAAGTAAAGTGTCCTTACTTTCATCTATATGATTATATGTCCGAATGAAAAATTAATTTTTTTTCCTCACAAATACTCTAATTAATGTACTTACTCCCTATCATGAAGAAACAAAAAGTCCACCCTTCTATTTTTTTAACTAAAAATATATTTTTATAATTAATTAACTACGACATAATTTATATGTCGTATTAGCAATTCTCTTACTCTTAACTTTTACTTGGTCCAATGAAAGATTAAATAACTGATATATGTTCAAATTTCAATTTTATGCAAATTCATTCATTATTAGATAAAATATGTACAAATATTATATTAAATTCTTGTTAGACCCAGGTGATTTTTTAATTAAAATTAATTTTTCATTATATCTATATTTCAAATGCTAGATTATAAACATTCATAACATACAACATCGTAATTAAATACTATACCGAAGCAGATAAAGTTTTATTATATGAATATCGGTGGGAGAATAAGAATGGCAAGTAGGATATATTTATTTTAAATACATATAATACTTATAAATATTTATATTTTGTTTTAAGTAGCACAAATACTATACTTCCAAATTTATATAATACTTTCAAGGTAAGCATAAAAGTATTAGATTTAAGATATTTTATAAAAATAAAGAATATACAACTTATAGTCAAGAATTAGAATTCAATATTGAGCTGAACTTTTTGCTCATTTTTTTAAAAAGATAAAATTGGCTAATATTAGATAAGAATATGAAACTAATTAAAATCTTAACCTATATTATTATACATATACATGCAACAAAAGTTTATGAAAAGTTGAACACATATTAGTTCAAGTCTGTTTAGTTAGACATCATCAAAAAAAAAATATTAGTTATATATATGCCTTCTAACTTATCCAAACTTCAGTATTGTTTAGATTCATTTAAATAAAAAAAAAACGAACATTGCGTTAAATTATATATATATATATATATATATATATATATGAAGTAACACATAAATTTCAAATATTGAAAATAAATAAATAAATAAATCAGTTATGAGCATGGTGCAGCCAGCGCAAGACTTGAAAGGAGTCAAGTCAACAAGTCAAATATGTAAATAAAAGCAAAAAAGACTACATGAAATGACTTTGGGAACTAATTCCGTGCAAGGCCCGGCCTAAGCGTCACATGAAAAGACCGTACAGCACGGCTTCGCTTGGATGGATTTCTCCGTTTACCATACTGACAACTGAAGCTTCGTTTCTGAATTGCAGTTCAACTTCAATAAACCCCAACTTTGAAGACCCAACTATATATCAAGCATACATCAATGGTGAAACGACTTGTTTGGGATTGACACGCTAATAGTGAAATAATCGCTTTGGATTGCAGATGATGATAAAATAAGTTGTTTCTACTGTATAGATAAAATAATCTATTAATTAGAAAAGTAGTTCAATATTTGATAAATTGTGTTGTTGTGGTTGTTTTGAATTTAAAAAGCATAATACATGTGTTTAATAAATTTTATTATGAAAGTTGTTGTATTATTAAATGACTAAAATATTTATAAGTTTAAATTATTTTTTATTTATGTATTATGATTTATTCAAAATAAGATATAATTATCATTTTATTAAAATATTAAGTTTGTAACAGGAACTTTAAAATGTATGAAAAATTATTTAATAAACTGCTTATAAAAAGTAACGTGTGTACTTAAAACTACTGTTAAAATATAAAAACTTATTAAATAACCAACATTTATAAAATTTACCAAAAAAGGGCCATCTGGAAGTTGGATACAAATACGTGCTTGGCACGACTTTGAGTCTTGGACTGCAACAAGTTTGAAAAGATTCAAAAGTGTCGAAATACCAGTTTTTACGTTGAGTCATTTAGATTAATCTTTTGCCAGCAAAGTGGCGTACGTTAGTTACAAACCCATGTGGAAATATGTCGCCAATCACTAGTGTCAAATTATACAATCTTAGTGTTATTAAAGAGGGGAACTAGTATTATTTTGTGTTGAGTGGAAGAAATTGTATAATTAACTTAACCATATAGCAATAAATAAAATTAAACAAAATGTTCGGATATTAATTTAAATATTAATGTAAAAGTATAAAAATTAATTATAAAATAATTTATTATAAAAAATAGTTATAATATAATTTATTACCTAAGATCGATTAAACTAAGAATGTAAATGAGGAGAATATTTTATTTCTTTTGAAAAAGGGAGATTGCCAATTTCTTCCTTACTGTAATCATTATATACCATTTGCCCTCTGCTGTTTTATATTAGTCAATAACTCCCCCGATAGTATAAGTTTATAATATTACTCTTATTTTCAAATACCCTTTTATTCATATTTATTATAAATTAAATAAATCACATGAATGGAAATTAAAATAAAAAAATTAGTATTAAAAACAAGAAATATATGTTTTCATGTAAAAAATAAATAATAAAATATTTTTGTATTTTTTTTATTTTATAGACTTTTTTAACA
Organism: Citrus glauca; assembly: GCA_029633175.1. NCBI lineage: Eukaryota > Viridiplantae > Streptophyta > Magnoliopsida > Sapindales > Rutaceae > Citrus > Citrus glauca. The sequence goes on along the minus strand of JAQOOD010000003.1, from coordinate 42,591,562 downwards.
AATATATAAGAAAATTATTATAAAATGATAAAAAAATTTACAAGAAAACTTGAATGATAAATAAAAATTATTATAAAATAAATAATAAAATATTTTTCTTGAACTTTTTACATTTAATTTGAAAATATTATAAAATATTTATTAGAAGAAAAGTTTTACAAAATAAAAAATTACAACAAACAATTTTATTATCAATTTTTTTATTCACATCAAAACATATATTTCTTGTTCATAATACTTATTTTTCTATTAAGTTTGTATTTATATGATTTATTTAATTTATAATAAATATAAATAAAAGTTTATTTGAAACTAGGGGTAATATTATAAATTAATTAATGTTGTCAAAGGGGTTATTGGCTATTAGTAAGAGGGTAAATGGTATACACTAATTACAGTAGGGGGTAAATTGACAATCTCCACTTGAAAAATGTTCATTAATTTCATATTTTTTAGTACAAAAATATAAATTGCTATTTTGGTGAGAAAAATAATGTTGTAATTTCTTAATTAAACTTTCACGGCACTACAATTTGTTATGGTTTTGGACTAGCTGAATAACAAACAATTGATGATTTAATGAAGGAAAGAGGACATCGACCTCTCCAAACGTTTTAGGAAAATAGTAATTTATATCACTTATTGAAAATTTTGATATCACTTATTGAAAATTTAACATGATCATTTCCCCAAATTTTGGAAGTAGGTGTTGTTTTCAAACAGTAACAATATAACTTTAAATAGACTCCAAGAGATACAAGAGCAAAACAAAACAAAGCATTTATTTCAACGTGTACATTCCGGGAGGCAATAGATAAGAGATGGATTTATTTCGATCTGGAAACCGTAAATGTCTACCCTCTAGATGCATTCATATTGTTGTGCTAGATGAAGTACAAGAATGCTTCCGCATGGATAATTAATTCGATAACATGAGAAATAAAAAACACTTTGTAAGATTGATTGAAACAATCTGCAGCTTTGTTCTTAAAGGGCATCACATTGATGAAACAGAGTTGTTAACATCAAACACTACAGGATCTAAGAAAAGGCCCTCAGTGGCTTGTTTTTCTTTCGACTCTTGCTTCTTCGAACTAACCAATAGCTACCTACAATTTGCCCACATCTCCATCAGCCAGCTATCGTGGTGTAGAAATTGAACAAAAGAAAAATGCCATCAAGCCCCCAATAGCTACCAAGTTCTTGGTCTCAAAATGAATTGGAGATTAAACCTTGGAGATACATAAGAAAAGGGAATGAGACAGCTCTTTACTAGAAAACATAATAGAAAGAGTTTTGTTGTTAACGAGCAATGATTTTTTCTCTCCAAATTATTATCGAATTGGTTCCACTTTCATCTCCCCCGATCTACTACTAATCCTAGTACTTCCACTTGTACCAGCCTTATAATGTACCTCATGGTACTCGTAGTTGAAAGAATTGAGAATAAATGTGTTTGGCCGAAGAGAAAATCATAGAGAGAATAGATTTTATTGACTCCAGAATCTTCTTCTTTTCTTATTGATTCAGAAAGTTACAAAAAGTGTATTTATACATGCACACTTATATAACAGTTTGTAACTAACTTCTATTACTTAATTTGTTACATTCATTTTATTTGACTAATAACAAACTATTAACAACTTTTTGTTGAGCTTTTAGCTAACGTTCTACTTCTCTTTAACGACCTTTGCTGACTCATTGATGCTGATGATGATTCTGCTTCTTAAGCTTGTTTTGTTTAGCCTCTGTAAATTCTCTATAATGAGCAGCCTTAACAGCCCCCCTCAAACTCAAGGGACATTGTAGGATATTGAGTTTGGTTCTGAGATAATTGAACTGGACAAATGAAAGAGACTTGGTCATAATGTCAGCAATCTATTCATTGCTTGGAATGTAACAAATATTAAGCTCACCAGCAATCATCTTATCTCTGATAAAATGCATATCAAGTTCAATATGCTTTGTTCTTCAATAAAATGCATATCAAGTTGAATATGCTTTGTTCTTGACGATAAACAGGATTTCGAGGTAGCTCTGCAACACTAATATTATCACACCAAATGGTAGGTTTTTCTGTGCATCTCAACCCAATCTCAAAAAATGATGACTGTAACCAACTCAGTTATGCACTTGTTGAAGATAAGGATCTGTATTCAGTTTCTGCACTTGATCTAGCAACAACTGATTGCTTCTTAGAGGACCAGGATAGTAAATTGTTGCCTATGTGTTGTGCAAATTTTATTGAACTCGCAAGCGCACGAATCTGTTGTAGTATACCTTAATAGTGCGAGTGTTGATCCCACGAGGAGGTGGATTTTAATTATTTATAGAATTAATTCTGTAAATGGGTGGTTGGATTGATGAAAATGATTTTGATTATCCTAAAACTTAAATTAAAATGACGAGAATAAATTCTAAAATTGGAAATAAAATGGCAGGAATAAATTGAAGTGTAAATCTATTGAAATGACGTACTTGGGTATCTGGATCCGTATCAACATGCATCATGGGCTAAATATTCCATATTAATACCAATTAAATCATGAGAGGGAAATTCACACCTCATGAACCACGCTCTAATAAATATGGTGCTAAGGGCTTATCGTGCCAAATAATAATAACCTTATACTAGGAAGCCGGTGAGACTAGGGCAGTACTAGACAAGATTAGTATTATTTGTCGACGAGAAGTCAAAACATCCACAAAAACTAGAGGGGAAGAGAAAATAAATTTACCAAATCAAACCCATGACACATGTTGAGACTTCACCTTCAACCCAAGCTTGAAAGAAAATTAGCCACTCATAGTTGAACTAGGGGCAAAATGAGAATTTATTAAAATACGAAGAAAATACAAGATAGAGAGAGAATTACAGAAAATGAATCTCAAAAATGGATTCAGAGGTACCAAATTAGAGGGGGAGGCCCCCTTTTTATAGTTACATCGAGTAAATCATGGCCATCGGATTAAAAACAGTTTGGACGCTCAGGATTTCGCCACGTCATCAGCCACTATTTACACAGTACAGTCAACAGCCACTATTTGCACAGTACAGTCAACAGCCACTATTTGCACAGTAACGCCAACAGTACCCGTATATGTGAATAGTACCGTATATGTGAACAGTACCGTACGTGTGAGCAGTGTCATTTTTCCTTTTATACTCCTCCTAAGGTTTTCGACCGTCCTGAGTTCAAAAATGATGTCCGTTTTGCCATTTGATCTCTCGTTTATTGTGAAATGACTATGATACCCCTAAAATACATCAAATACTTAATTAAAATAAAACACACATAATTAAAGTACAAGAAATTTAAACACATAAAAGTAACGGTTGTTAGCAATACTTGATATATAAAATAACGATTTCTCCTTTATAAATATGCACTTTCTAACACTCAACACTATGTAAACATAATATGCACCAACAGATTTCCTGTCATCCAAATCACACACCCAGTCTGCATGAGTGAATGTTGTGAGTTTCATATCTCCATCTTGAACAAATTTAAGACTATAGTCTTGAGTGTTTTTCAAGTATCTCAGAATATATTTACATGCCATTCGATGTTGTAATGTAGGTGATGATACATACTGACTTAATTTATTTACAGCAAAGGCAATTTCTACTCTTGTCAATATCAGGTACTGCATTCCACCAATTATACTCCTGTAGTGAGTTGGATCTTAACATGATACGCAAGATTCCATTGAGCTTCTTTTTGCAGTTTGACTCTTGTACTCATAGGTGTATTAATGCCCTAGCACTCAAGAATTTGCACCTTTGATAATAGGTCCCTGATGTATTTTCTTTGAGACAAATACACACAATTTATATCATATAAAACTTATATTCCTAGAAAATAAGAAAGAGTTCCAGGATCTTTTAATGCAAATACTCAACTGAACTTAGTAATAAAACTCTCCAGCTCACTATTGTTTGGTCCTGTAACCAATATGTCATCAACATATATCAATGCCATGATTAAATTGAGGTGGTTTTCTTTATGAAAAAAGAATAATCAACTTTGGAGTTTATAAAACCCCACTGCAGCAGACATCCTTTCAATTTCCATAAAGCTCTTGGAGCTTGTTTAAGTCCATAAAGAGATTTGTGAAGTTTACACACATAATCTGGTTTTTGAGCATCAATGAAACTTGTTGGTTGATCCATAAAAACATCTTCCATTAAATCTCCATTAAAAAAGGCATTATTCACATCAATTTCCTTTATATTCCACTGATTCATGACAGCCAAGATTAATACAACTCTAACAGCAGCTGGTTTGACTATAGGACTAAAAGTTTCAAAATAGTTGACCCCTGCAACCTGTTGAAAGCCCTTGGCTACCAATCTGGCTTTGTACTTAGATAAGCTTCCATCTATATTATACTTCACCTTGTATACCCACTTGTTACCAACCACCTTATGATCAGTTGTTCTTGGAACTAATGACCACGTGCCATTTTTTATTAAAGCATTATATTCTTCATTCAATGACTCATACACAGGATCTGATTCTCTGTGAATAAGTGTTGCAGTGTACAACTTGGGCTTGAACATACCAGCTTTGCTTCTGGTAGTCAAAGGTTGTGTATGAAAGGGTGTAGGTGAAATAAATTGATATGGTGATGATTGTAGTTGTGAAGATGAAATAGTGTTTGGTTCAGGGATAGGTGCATTTGTGAGGTGTATTGTAGTATTTGATGACTCATTATATGAGGTGTTTATTTATGAGGATAATGAAGAATTGTTAGCTAGATCAGGATTTTCTGAATGACAACCACTACTACTGATGGAACTTGCCAAATCAGAATTATTTTAGTTGTTGTTAGAAGAAAGTAAAGATACATACATTGTGGACGAACTGTATACTTAATGAGGAGTGAATAATTGAGCTGAGCAAGAATCAAATTCTTTAGAATTGAAAACAAAATCTGAAGAATAGGGAAATGAAAGCTCATCAAAGATAACATGTCTTGCTATATAAACTCTCGTTAAGGCATGCAGACGCTCATATCCTTTGTGAGATGGACTATATCCAATGAAAATACACTTACTTGAGTGATGATCAAACTTATGTTTGTTATAATCTCTCAAATATGGGTATCAAGCACAACCAAAATATTTAAGCATTTTATAGTCAGGTTTATGCTTGAATAGTCTTTCATAAGGTGTAAGAAATTTTAAGATTGCAGATGGTAGTCCATTAATATGATAAACTACTGTACAACATCCCACTAAAATGTGAAGGGTAGTTTGGCTTGAGCTAGCAATGTAAGCCTTAATTCAACGATATGTCTGTGCTTCCTCTCAATAATCCATTTTGATAGTGTGTATGAGGACAAGAGTGCTTAAAGATGATCTTATTTTGATTTAAGAAATCAGTAAATGGTCTATATTCTCCCCCCCAGCCAGATTGCAACATTTTAATGGTAGTTTGAAATTATTTTTCAACTTGCATTCTAAATAATTTGAAGACACTTAAGGCTTCTGATTTTGGCTTTAGAGGATAGATCCATGTGTATCTGCTAAAATCATCAACAAAGTTGATATATTAGGTATAGCCATGTCGAGAAAGAACAGGTGAAGGACCCCACAAATTGGTGTGAATAAGCTCAAAAATTTGGGATGTTTTTGTTTCAGTGGTTGGAAAATACAACTTATGATTCTTTCCTAGTTGACATGCTTCACAAATATATTGAAGAACTTGTTTAATTGACTTATTGGACAGATTAATAGAAGGAACATGCTTGAGTAAATGTAACAAAATTTGAGTATGAAGATGTCCAAATCTTCTATGAAATAGAGTTATTTCATTGACTGGTTCAGGACATGAAGAAACATGAGTTTGATAACAAGATATAAGATATGTATCATTATTCTGAATATCATTTGACACAGGAAACTTCAAACAACATGTAGAGAGCATTGACAAAGGTTTATTGGAAGAAATATGACACAAGAAATATGAATGAGAAGGTTGAGTTGCCTGGGAAGAGTTTAGAAGCAACTTGTATAATCATTTTTCAACAAGTCCCTGTAGAAGTATTTTCCTTTTCAGAGAATCCTTCACATAACAAACATTGCCAACAAATTCCATAGAGAGGTTATTATCAGCTGTTAATTTTGAGATGCTCAACAAATTCTTTGTAATAGAAGGTACTAACAGTATATCTCTAAGTGCAATGTGTGTATGATTATAAGTAATATTAGGACCTTTATAACTGAAATAAGCATAACCAATATGAGTAATAGGCAAACCTTGACTATTGCTAATGATAAGCTGATCTAAGCCTTGAAATTCCTCTCGAACATTCATATTAGCCATATTGTTGGTTAAGTGATGTGTAGCACTACTGTCAAGATACCAACCTTCATCAGCAGTATCCTTAAAATTTGCAATATGAGCTTTAGACACAGTGAAAGATTCTGATGGATTAATATCAAAAGAGTAATAATTGGAGCAAGGAATATCACAATAATCCTTAAATGATGACTGATAACCAGGGAATGGTTGAAAATCAGCCATATATGATATCTTTGGCCTAAACATTTGACCTTTACCAAAGCGTTTGGATAAAAAAGAGTATGTATCATCATATCTGTGCCAACAAGTATCTACAGTGTGACCTTATTTGTGACATATTTGACAGATAGAAATTCCATTTTAAGAATCATCAATTTTTGGAGTTTGAGATCCAGTAGAAGAAAATATGTCTTTCATCTATAGTGGTTTTGAAAGTTGCATGACCTGACCTTTGCCAAATCCACCAAAATGACCACCTCTGCTAAATCTACCAAAATGACCACCTCTACTACCAAATTACCACCACCAATAGAAAAACCCCTAGAATATGAATTGTAAAACATGCCTCTACTAGTATTTGAATTTCTTCCTCCAAACTGACCAAGATGTCCACTAAGAGAATAACCTCTTCTAAAGTTACCTCTCATGTATGAGTAGTTAGTATTCATCATGTTGTAATTAGCATTAAACACAGACTAAGTGTTCTGATTCTATTCCAATCTTGCTTCATGTGTCAATAATAATACATATGCATCATCATATCCCATTTTATTAGCTGTGATTATTGAAGCTAGATGCAAATAACTTGGTCCTAGGCCATTCAAAATTCTCATCAACATATCCTTCTCAGTTATAGTATCACCAGCATAGGCAAGCTTGTTAGCAAGCAATTTCATTTTATTACAGTATTCCTCCATAGTAATAGATTTTTTTTCTCAAAATATCCAGTTCATATCTAAGTTGCATCACTTTGGCTTAATATTTAACTCCAAATTATTTTTCAATAGCTCTCCAAACATCAAATGAAGTATCATAACTAAGAACTGAGCTTAGAATACCTTTACTGATTGTGGATAGAAGCCAGCCAAGAAGAATTTGATCCTGTGCTCTCCAATTAGAATAAGCTGGATTTTCAATCTTTTCAATAGATCCATCAGTATTTGTAATAGAAAGATGCTGATCTAGAATCGTTTGTGCTTTTGAGATGAATCCTTCAAGCTTATTTCCTCTGATTGAAGTTAAGATTTGTTTACGCCAGAGTAAGAAATTTGATCGCTCAAGCTTGACAGTTGGAGCAAAAGTAAGTGAAGTTTGTGATGCTTGATTTAGTTGACTTGATTCATTAATTGATTTGGAATTAAAGTGTTGGATATAGCCATTACTGGCTCTAATACTATGAAAGAATTGAGAATAAATGTGTTTAGCTGAAAAGAAAATTATAGAGAGAATAAATGATATTGACTCTAGAATCTTCTTTTTTTCTTATTGAATCATAAAGTTACAAAATGTGTATTTATACATGCACACTTATATAATAGTCTGTAACTAACTTCTGTTACTTAATTTGTTATAAACATTTTATTTGACTAATAATAAACTATTAACAGCTTTTTGCTGAGCTGTTAGCTGATGTTCTACTTTTCTTTAACAACCTTTACTGACACATTGATGCTGACGTTGATTCTGCTTCTTAAACTTGTCTTGTTTAGCCTATGTATATTCTCCATAATGAGCAGCCTTAACAGTAGTCATAACAGGATTTCCTAAATGCAACATATTCTCTTCACTTATAGTAGAAAATTTCTAAATAAAAGTTCCAGACTAGGTTTTGTTGGGATTTACATACAGATACAGTGGGGACACCGCACAACATTTCTCCTAGCAACCTCTTGTGTTTGCTAGGTAGCTACCATCAATATAGAGAAGATAGAAGAGAAATAAGGTAGCTTCATGATAGTCAACATCAAGTGGCTGAACATCAAAATAGTGATCAAATCTAAGTAAGACATGTTAAATAAATAAAGTATGAAACTCCAATTATCCAAAGAAAAAGGAGTTAAAAGACACACTTTAAAGAGAATTCACGAAACACTCTTTAAAAAAAAAACAAATTCACAAAGGCTAAATGTCTTATTTGTTTTATTTCTTCACGAATGATTATACAAACATAGCACAAGGGTAGTTATAGTTTGGCAGAGCGAATACATTTTAGGCCACACCTTAATAAAACTAAGAAAAAATTACAATCATATACAACATTGTCTTACATGTTTACTTTCCATTATTTTCACTCACATTAAAAAATCATGTAACTAATTGTTTGCATTCTATTATTTCCCTCACATTGCAAAATTATAAAGCTTATTGCTTTAGATGTTTGCACTTCATTGTTGTAATGCATAATAGACATAGTTTATCATAACTTAATTTAGAAGCTGGGTTGGTGTTATTAATTTCAACAGTCCCCTAAAACTAGCTCCCGCTCTTTGCGCCATGCTGAATTGGCAATGAAATAGTTCAGACTTAACTGCCGATACTCAAGCTTTTTGTGAATAAGTCTGCAAGTTGATCATTTGTCTTGATTTGCCTCATCCCAATCTCTCCTTACAAAACCTTTTCTCTAACAAAGTGATAATGCATTTCAACATGCTTAGTTCTTGCATGAAAGATTAGATTCTTTACAAAATGAATTGCTTATTAATTGTGACAATAAAACATAATATGATAATTGATTAGTTGATGCAGATTATTCATCAGTTGTATTAACCACGTATTCTTTTAACCTACCATTGCTGCTACTCAATATTCGGTGTCCATTATTGACAATGATACTATCAGTTGTCTTTCCCTACACCAAGAAATCATTCTGAAACCATGCTTAAACATATACCCAATTGTTGATCTCTTGGTGTCATGATCTTCTGCATAGTCAGCATCACAGTAACCAACCAACTTGCATTATTCACCTCTTTTGTACAAAAGACCATAGTCAATTGTATTCTTCATATATCTCCGAATTAGTTGAACTACTTCCAAATAAGGCTACTTTGGATTTTGCATTTACCTACTCATTATAACAACTACATAAGAAACGTCATGTTGAGTCAAGGTCAAGTAGATAAGACTACCTGCTAATTTTAATACATCATTGGATTTTCCAAGTCCCTTATATGCACACAACTTGCCATTTAATTCCATTGGTGTTGAGATTTGATTGCATTCGAGCATCCCAAACATCTTCAACAAATCTCTATAATATGTTTGTTGATAGAGAAATATTTCTTCTTATGTACGATCAACTTCTAAACTAAGGAAGTGCTTGAGCTTTCCAAGTTTATTTATCTAGAAGCAAATTCATAAATTCTCCTTTGCTCAAAAAATTGCTGCCTTATCATCAACATGAACAAGCACGATCGCTAACTTTCTCCATTAGCTTTAACAAACAAACTGGAATCTGCAGTTGTTATTAAATAACCACTTTAAGTTAAGAATTCGATAACCTTACCATACCATGCCCTAAGTGCTTGTTTAAACTCATGTAGCACTTTCCACAACTTAACGCATATATTCAAGATGATCTTGGCTTTGAAAACCTATTAATTGGATCATATAGATCTCTTGATTTAGCTCTCTATGAAGAAAAGCATTCTTTATATCCATCTACCATAAGTTCTAGTCTTTGTAGGCTGCAAGCATAAATAGAACTCATACAGTTATAAGTTTTATCATTAGACTGAACATTTCACCATAGTCTAGTCCATATTGTTGAGAGAAACCACAAGCTACCAATGGAGAATTAGACCTTACAATCAACCTATATGGATAATGCTTTATATTGTAAACCTATTTACAGGGTATAGGTTGTTAAAATAAATATTTCTTTATTATTGATTTTGATGATAACAAACTTGATTAAGATTGATTAATGTTTTAAAAACTCAAAAGAGGTTTCATATACTTTTAAATCATCATTCTCACTTTATAAAGGCTTTATATTCTATGAAAATATTTTTTGTTATTCTCATGTTACTGGTTTCAATTGAAAAAGCTTTGAGAATTTTGATAATGACAAGTATTGCTTAAAATCCTGAAAATGTACCTATTTGACAAGTTTTATAAAGTTTTAGGCTATAGTATAATTTTCTAAAGTTTTGGGACTAAACTATAATTTTATAAAAATAGTTCACTGTAGCTGTCACTGTAGAAAACAGCAATCCGATATCTTGATGATGGCGATTCGACATCGAACAAAACTAAAGATTAGTCTCTTGACACTAATAGCGATTCGACAATTTAAAAATTTAGCCCAACGGTCATATTGACCAGTCAAACGACGATCTGACATCTAGTGAACGGCAATCTGACAGTGAGCAGAAAGTCAACAACAGCTAGTTTTCAGCCCTAACTATAAATAAGCTCAATCAAATTCAAACCATAACGATTCCAACAATTATTATTGAGCAAAGTCTTGAGCATACAACATTCATTGAGCCTTAAATTCTTGTATTCACCTCATTTACTCATACTTTGGATCTTCATTTGTAATCAAACACATTGTGTGAGAGAGATTTATTTTGTAATATTCTTTAAAATCAAATTGAATGATTATAAGTACTGGAATACACTTGCGTTAGAGATTAGGATAATCTCTTGTTGCAAAGGTTTATTGACATATTCGAAGTCAAGTCTAAGCATTTGAAGCTTTGGAGGTTTGCTTAGTGGAATCCTCAAGCCCAGAAAGCTTGGAGGCGTGGACGTAGGCGAAGTTGGGCGAATTCCTGTGTTTGAATATCTCTTCCCTTATCTTTTTATATTGTGATAAATTTATTTGTTATTACTTTAATTTCATTTTAGATTTGCATTGAGTTTTGCTTTAAAATTGAATAAATTTTAGAATCTCAATTCACCCCCTCTTGGGTTGCATAACTAGAATTTTATTTGGTATCAGAGTCTTGTTCTCTTGTTAAGACTTAATCGTCTAGACTAAGAGATCCATGGCAACCCTAAATGACCTAACTCTTAGAGAAGGACACAACTAGACCACCGTTTTTTGACGGTAATGGCTATGCATATTGGAAAACTAGGATGAAAATCTATTTGCAAGCTTTTGATTATAAAATTTAGGAAGTTGTTTGTGATGGTCCATTCATGCCTATGATTAAAAATGAAGTAAGAGATGATATTCCTAAACCATCAAGTCAATGGAGTGAGTTAGAAAAGAGAAAGATGTCCTTAAACTCCAAGGCAATGAATGCCTTGTTTTGTGCTCTTGACAAGAAAAAATTTCATAGAGTATCTAGTTGTAAGAGTGCCAATGAAATTTGGCACAAATTTGAAGTTGTCTATGAAGGCACAAATCAAGTGAAAGAGTTGAAGATTAATAGGTACACTCGACAATATGAATTGTTCCAAATGGAATAAAATGAGAGTGTGTACTCTATCTATACTAGATTTACGGATATAGTAAACACCCTAGGAGCTCTAGGAAAAACCTTCTCTAATAGTGAGAAAGTTAAGAAAATCATTAGGTCACTTCCAAAAGAATGGAGATCTAAAAGAACTACTATTGAAGAGGCCAAAAATTTAAATACTTTATCCTTTAATGATTTAATTTGTTATCTCATTTCATATGAAGAAGATTTGGCAAAGAAAAGTATTGCTCTCAAAACCTCAAAATATAAGAGTGGTGGAGATAGTGAACCGGATGATGAAGAGTTGGCCATGTTAACAAAGAGGTTCAAAAAAATTTTCAAGAAAATCGGTGAGCGAAATAAATTTAGAAACTTCAGAATGAACCGTTGCTAACTCTATGAGGTTCAAAACGAACCATTGCTAAATCTTAAGGACCAAAAAATCTTGGGTACCTAAAACTTGAAATTTTCTTTGCAGGGCATGAAGAAGAAGAAAAATAAATGGAACTTGGACAGTCGTTGTTCAAGGCACATGACCGGAAACTATGCATGGTTCTCAAGCTTCACTAAAATTGAAAATGGTGGAGACGTATCTTTTGGAGACAACTCAAAAGGAAAAATTCTCAGAATTAGAAATGTCGGTAAAGTTTCCTCAACTCTAATTGAGAATGTATGTTTGGTTGAGAATTTAAAACACAACTTGATTAGTATTAGTCAATTATGTAACAAAAGTTACAAAGTTGTTTTTGATAAATTTAGTTGTGTCATTGAGAATTCATGTGATGGCAAAATCTTATTTGTTAGAAATAGATGTGGTAATGTTTTTATAATTAACATAAAATGTGCATTTACTCTTGATAAATATTTTTCAGCATTGCATGATGATAGTTGGTTATGGCATAGAAGGCTACGACATGCAAGTATGGATTTGATTTCAAAATTTCAAAAAATAATTTAGTCAAAGGTCTTCCAAAAATCAGTTTTTAAAATGATAGAATTTGTAAAGCTTGTCAATTTAGAAAACAAATCAAAACATCTTTTAAAAACAAAAATCGTATTTCCATTTCAAAACCACTTCAACTTCTTCACATAGATTTGTTTGGACCTTCAAGGTATGCTAGCTTGAATGGAAAATATTACGCTTTTGTAATTGTTAATGATTTTTCAAGATAAAGATGGGTATTATTCTTAACTAATAAGGATGATGCTCTTGATGCTTTTAAAGTACTTTGTAAGAAAATTCAAAATGAAAAAGGGTATGGTATTGCATGCATTAGAAGTGATCATGGAGGAGAGTTTGAAAACTATGCATTTGAAACCTTTTGCAATAATCTAGGCATTGTACATCATTTTTCATCACCTAGAACTCTACAATAAAATGGAGTTATTGAGATAAAGAATAGGTCAATTCAAGAAATAGCTAGGACTATGTTTAATGAAAATTTCTTCCCTAAGCATTTTTGGGCCGAGGTCGTCAACACTGCTTATTATGTTTTAAATCGTATGTTGATTAGACCTAATCTTAATAAAACTCCATATGATCTTTGGAAAGATAGAAAACCGAATATTGGTTATTTCAAAGTTTTTTGATGCAAATGTTTTATTTTGAACACAAAAGATAATCTTGGCAAATTTGATCCGAAATCCGATGTTGTTATTTTTCTTGGATATTCAAAATCAAGCAAAGCTTACAGAGTTTATGACAAAAGAGCTCTAGTTGTAGAAGAATCTATGCATGTTACATTTAATGAGTCTAACCCCTTCTTTGCGGAGAAAGGAATTATTTATGATGATGCAGATGGAGAGTTACAAGAAAAATCATCAAAGGATAAATAAGAGAATGCACCACAAAAAAATCAAAAGGATGGATAAGAAGAGCAAACAAATATGGAGCAACATGAAGGTACTTCTCAATCACTTCCCAATAAGTGGAGGTATGTTTCTTCTCATCCTAAGAATGTAATTTTAGGAGATCTCTCACGAGGTGTTACAACTAGATCATCACTTAGGAATACTTGTGAGCATAATGCATATATTTCTCAAATTGAACCCAAATCCTTTGCGTTTGCAAAAAATGATGAATCTTTGATTATGTCAATGCAAGAGGAGTTAAATCAATTTGAGAAAAATAATGTATGGGAATTAGTTCCTAAACCAAAACATCAATCCATCATTAGAAATAAGATGGATGAATCTAGTGTGGCTCTAAGAAAAAAAGCTAGATTAGTGGCTCAAGGTTATAACCAAGAAAAAGGAATTAATTTTGATGAAACATTTATACCCGTAGCTATACTAGAATCAATTAGAATGTTGTTGGTATTTGCATGTCATCAAGACTTCATTTTATTTCAAATGGATGTGAAAAGTGCTTTCTTAAATGGTTTTATTATGGAAGAATTGTATGTAAAACAACCCCTTGGTTTTGAAAATGAAAAATTTCAAAATCATGTTTATAAGTTATTTAAAATTTTGTATGGATTAAACAAGCACCTAGAGCATGGTATGACAGACTTAAGAATTTCTTATTGGATAATGGTTTTTGGATGGGTAAAGTGGATACTACTCTCTTTGTTAAGTAGAAGAACCAAGATATTCTTGTTGTTCAAATTTATATTGATGGTATTATTTTTTGTTCTACTAATGAATTGTTGTGTAAAGAATTTTCATCTTGTTTGAGTAAAGAATTTAAAATGAGTATGATGAGAGAGTTGAAGTACTTTCTTGGGCTACAAATAAAACAAAATGAGGAAGGGAATTTCATAAATCAAGCCAAGTATGTGAAAGACCTACTCAAGCGATTTGACATTGATGATTCAAAGACCAAAAACACTCCAATGAGCACAACAATTAAGATTGACAAAGATGAAAAAGGCAAAGAAGTGGATATCAAAATGTATTGATATATGATCGAATCTTTACTTTACTTAACCGCAAGTAGACCCGATATCATGTTTAGTGTATGTTTGTGTGCAAGATTTCAATCATGTCCCAATGAATCTCATTTACTTGCTATAAAAAGAATTTTTCGTTATTTAAGGAGCCATAGATCTTGGCCTTTGGTATCCTAGAGGCACTTATATAGATTTAACATGTTATTCGGATGCGGATTTTGCTAGATACAAAGTTAATAGGACAAGCACTAGTGGCGCTTGCCATTTACTAGGTCATTTACTTGTTTTATGGTTTAGTAAGAAACAAATTTTGGTTGCACTTTCAACCACCGAGGCCGAATATATCACCGCCGGGAGTTGTTGTGCACAAGCACTTTGGATGAAACAAACACTTAGAGATTATTGCATTAATCTTGAACAAATTCCTATTAAGTGTGATAATATTAGTGCTATAAATCTTTCAAAGAATCCCATTTAACACTCTAGAACCAAACATATAGAAATTAGACATCATTTCTTGAGAGATCATGTTCAAATAGGAGATATTGCATTAGAGTTTATTTTTACAGAAAAAAAAACTTGCCGATATTTTTACAAAACCTCTTTGAGAAGATCAATTTTCAAAAATTCGGCATGAACTTAGGATGATGAAATTTTCACATTAACATTTCTACTCATGTTATTGAGTCTATTAAAATTGATTGATGTATGATTTGATGATTTAATATCTATAGAATGCTTAGTCATGATATAAATATAAAGTGTGTATTTTTGAATATGTATGAATTAATTGTTGAGATACATATATGTTCATAAATTATGCATTGAACTAGCTCTTAAAACATTTTGGATCAATAACATGATCTTGAAATGTATTAATTCTTGGCCAAATACTAAAATAAATGTGTGAAATCATATGTTTTGGGGCAAAATCCATAGCAAGCATTTTGGACACTGTCGGTTTGCCGGTAGTGCCTTACCGGCTCGCCGTTTTTCATGAGAATTTTTTTTGGAGCTCACTGGACATTGTAGGCTCACCGATATCGCTATAATGGCTCACCGTTATTATGCGTTAAGGGTACAGTGACCCATCTTCTTCCCCATTTCGTTTTGCCTTTAGACTTTCTTCATCTCTCAATCCGTGACTGCACTTGTTCTCCTCTCTCAAATCCATCATTTTTCTTGTCCTTTTTCACGAAATTGAACCATTAAAAACCTTCCTTATCATCTATAGACCCTTTTTAACTGATTCAAATCGATTTTTACTTCAAAAATTGAAAAATCCCAAATTAAAAAACCTAGAAATAGCCGCTCAAATCTCGCCGAATTTAACCCAAATTTCTTCTCTTTTCCATCAAATTTCCACTTGTAATCATTCTCTCATCTCTTAAACGTCATTTCTACCATTTATAAATTCCTCTAAAATCATTAATGGCTTCTCGACCAAGGCGTACTCGAACCAACCAAGCAGCTCCAAGCAATCCCAGTTCCTCTAGGCCTCTCTTTCTCAAGATTTTGACAGCCTGCATTTTCCAAATGGTCAACTGGCTCAATGATTTCATGAGAAATTCGTGGGAAAAGCGGTAACTCCCTCTTTCTATATTGATATCGACGATTTATCTTATATTACTATATGTGGTAGAACTTTGCCTCAAATGCTAAGACAATGGGATGAAGCTTTAGGCATTAAAGAACAAGTCTATGAAAATTTAGTTAAAGTGTTTTACTGTAATATGGAGATTTCTGTTAATCGAAAAGATAGAGTCGTAACACATGTTGGAGGTGTTACGATTGAGTTCGATATATTTGATCTTGATCATATTCTTGGAATATCCTGTGAAGGGCTAAACCTGTATACTGCTAGAAAAGAGCTTCACTTTAATTAGTTTAAACACATTGAGGGTGTTAGGAATATTTGTACACGCCGTGATCTCTTTGACGAGGTCTGCTCATTGTCCTTTCGGTTTCAGTTGTTACCTTTCCAAGTCCATATTCTTCATAGTATTCTCCAGCACATGATTACACCTAAGCATGGACATGCTGATGAGGTGACTAGATTAGATGTCGGTTTACTAGACTCTCTCATCTGAGGAAGGCAAGTGCATCTTTCATTCACAATTGTGCGTTATATGCTCTCTACCACTGCTGTGTCTAACCAGTCTTTTCCATATAGTAGCATTATTAGTAAAATTCTATGATACTTTCATATTCCTTTGACCAAACCTGTATATGTTGAGACCAAGAAGCTAGGTAAGGAAATAATCTCGGGGATTGGTTTCCATTGGAGGCAAGACAAGTGGCTCAAGGTTACTTCCTCTAAGAATAAGGATACTTTGGCAACACCGGATGGTAACCACATGCTCATTGACGTTAGACCACTTGCCCCCCGTCGAGCACCAGCAACATCAACAGCAGCATCCTCTCAGGATAACGAGCCAACCGATCGAGCCAAGCCAACAATGCCTCCTGCAGCATCGACCATTCTTGAGGATCACATTCAACAGCTTTTCGATAGAGTGGATGTCGTATCCCAGCAGCATCAACAACTTCAATCTGGCTTTACGACCTTTCAGTAACAAATGTTAGATTAGCAGATGGAGCTACTTGCTGGTCAGCACTGCATTCTTGGTCACCTTGGTTATGATCTAGGCAGTTCCTCTTCACAGCCCCCATCTTCGTTTTCTGCACCATTGCATTTCGCACAAAAATTACTCATCTCATGTGTTTGTTGTGGTACTTATTGATTTTGATTGTGCTTGTGATGCTTTTATGATGTTTTTATTGGATATGTGGACTTTATTTATGATTGAGTTGATTTTGATGATATGTTTGCTTGTTGCTTATAATTATGTTGAATTTATTGGTATGGAGGATGGTTACTAAATTGGAATTTATATGGGAGTGTTTTAACTATTTTGTTGTTGATGATATGTTCATTTTTAAGGGGAGATTTTACCGATTTTTTGTCCGCCATGGGTAATCTCTAAACTTCTCTTAATCTTTTCACCCTCATTTCTTTTTTATGATGAAGGAGGAGATGATTTATATAACTGTTAAAATTTTTCTCTTTATTTATTTTGTGTGGTTAAAAATTGATGGGCACATATTTAGGGGGAGCTAAATTCTACAAATATTTTACTCGGGGAGCAAAATTGCACAAATGTTTTTCTTGAAAAGTTTGTCATCATAAAAAATGGGAAGATTGTTAACATAAATATTTCTTTATTATTGATTTTGATGATAACAAACTTGATTAAGATTGATTAATCTTTTAAAAGCTCAAAATAGTTTTCATACACTTTTAAATCATCATTCTCACTTTTAAAGGCTTTATATTCTATGAAAATATTTTTAGTTATTCTCATGTTAATGGTTTCAATTGAAAAAGCTTTGAGAATTTTGATAGTAACAATATTGCTTAAAATCCTAAAAATCGACCTATTTGACAAGTTTTCTAAAGTTTTGGGTCATAGTATAATTTTATAAAACTTTGGGACCAAATTATAATTTTACAAAAATAGGTCATTGTAGTAGTCATTGTACAAAATGACAATCCGACATCTTGATAACGGCTCGCCAACATCGAACAGAATTGAAGATTAGTCTTTGGACACTAATGGCGATCCAACATATAGATAACGGCGATCCGACAATTTGAAAATTCAGCCCAATGGTCATATTGACCAGTCAAATGGCGATCCCAAATCTAGTTAACGGCAATTTGACAGTGAGCAGAAAGTCAATAACTGCTACTTTTCAGCCCCAACTATAAATAAGCTCAATTAAATTCAAACAATAACAATTCCAACAATTATTATGGAGTAAAGTCTTGAGCATACAACATTCATTGAGCCTTAAATTCTTGTATTCATCTCATTTACTCACATTTTGGATCTTCATTTGTAATCAAACACATTGTGTGAGAGAGATTTATTTTGTAATATCTTTAAAATCAAATTGAGTGATTGTAAGTGTTGGGATACACTTGGGTTAAGAGATTGTGGATAATCTCTTATTGTAAAAGTTTATTGAAACTTTAGAAGTCAAGTGTAAGCATTTGAAGTTTTGGAGGCTTGCTTAGTGGAATCCTCAAAGCCGGAAAGCTTGGAGGCATGAACGTAGGCGAGGTTGGCCGAATCACGTAAAAATCCCCGTGTTTGAATCTCTCTTCCCTTATCTTTTTACATTGTGATAAATTTAGTTGTTATTACTTTAATTTGGTTTTAGATTTGCATTGAGTTTTGCTTTAGAATTGAATAATTTTTAAAATTTCAATTTACCCCCCCTCTTGGGTTTCATAACTAGAATTTCATAGGTTTCACATCTCTTGGCTTTAGCACTACATCTCAAGTCTAATTTTGTTTAAGTGCAACGATCTTCTTTTATAGTTGTTATCCATTCATAACCCTGCGATGCTTCTTCAAATGTCTCAGCTTCAGTTGCTTCTTCAACTATGGTTGTCTTGACATATTTGGGTTTCGGCCTTTGTGTTCTTGTTAACCTTCAGATTTGTGATTACTTTATTAATACATCTACTTCTGTTTGTTGATACACAACAGTTTGTCGAGGATTGTAAGCTAACCCTTGATCATCATTATCATCAGCATTAACATCATCATTAGCTTCATCAGGACTTGATTGGACTTAGACTATATGCTCCCTGAACTTTTCTTGCAACTTCTCTTTAAATTCTTTCGAGACTCGCAACAATTGTTTTTTTTTAAGGACCACTGAGAATATACTTCATCAAACACCACATGTCATTAAGTGCAGTACCTTCCACTTATCATAATATTTTCACTCTTTTCTCGGACTGTTATATCCCACAAAGATACATTTAACAGCTTTCTTGTCAAACTTGCTCCTTAAATGATTAGGAATAGATACATAACATACACAGTCAAATACTCGAAAATAACTAACCGTATGTTTAATATCCCATAATTTATCAAAGGGTAGGCTAAAACAAATCCTAACCTTGGTTTAAGAAGTTTGTTAATCACAAAGGCCGTTGTCCTTTTTGCCTCAGCCTAAAACCTTCCAGGTACATTCTTTGCATGTAGCATGTTTCAACAAACTTCTACAAGATGCCGATTCTTTCTCTCAACTACACCATTTTATTGTGGTATGTTAGTACAAGTCTACTGAGGACATATTCAACATTCCCTAAGTATTAAAAGAACTCTCTTGAGCTATATTTTCCCCCTTTTTCTGTGTGCAAGCAACATATCTTCTTTCCTACTTTTTCTTCAACTAACTATCTAGACTCTTTAAACTTTAAGAATGTGTAAGATTTTTCTTTCATATAAAAAATTCACACAGACGTGAAGTCATCAACAAATGTTGCCATGTATCGCATACGGCTAATTGATGGATGTCTAATGGGCCGGAATACATACGAGTGAACTAACTCTAACGGTCCTTTTGCTTTAAACTTCGATTCCTTATATCGCAATTGGTGTGTTTTACCACACTAGCATCCCGCACAAACCATGCCTATTCGCCCATCAAATTGAAGAAGTCCTTAAGCATCAACATTTTCACCATCGCACTTAGCTTGGAATAGCTAACATAACCAAACCGCATACGCCGTCGATTTGTTGTCTTATTGTTTCTTGTCTTGTCTACATATATAGACTCTATTGACATTATGTAAACCGACTCTAATCGTCGCCCCTCTATTGTCCCTTTTTTTAAGATTTTGAGATCATGATACGCCTTCACATCTTGAGGACCAAACAAGACATAGTGGCCTGATGATGTCAATTAAGCCACAGATAGCAAATTTATCTTTATTCCTAACACATGATAAATATCTTGAAGTGGCACTTGGCTAGAATTATAACGAGGTGCAACTATTTGTCTTATCGATGTTGCTCTTGGTAACTTTGAGTTGTCATCTGTCACCACCGCACGACTTGCCTTGTATTCAGACAGGTTTTTTAAATTCTGTTTATCACCAGTCGTATGATTCGAGCCACCCGAGTCTACAACCTTGTAGTCAATTTGTTCTGATATTGTTACCATAAGAGCTAATTCTTCTTTCTTCATAGTGAACGCCGCTTCGACATCCCATCCATCTCGTTATTTTCCTTAGAACAGGAAGTAGCGGTGTTACTCTCAACGGGCTTTTCTTAGGCCAACAATCTTTTGCCATGTGACCCATCTTCCTACAGTGTTAACACTCGCCATCGAACTTTTCTACTATTACCGTGATTCCTCAAAGCTCCCCTTGGACGAGAGCCTCCTTTCCGTGGTCACTTTTCAACTTACCACCATCATTTTTAGATCCACTATTACTGTGCTGTTTTAAACTGCCTCAACTTTTGTTGGTGTAGAGCGCTTTCTCTTCACCCTTTAGTGAGACTCCTCTTATTTGCTTGGCCATAGCTTCTTAAATTGGAAGACAATTTTCAAACTCAACAAGCGATGGTTGCGTCGGCCATCCTTGTACAGCAGCAATGAATCCTCAGTATTAGTCTTAAACCATGGATAATTATTCTTTTTTTCCCCCATGTCACCAGAGGAATTGTTGGATCTAACTCTTGAAATTTCATGGTTCATTGACTTCACCTTGTGGAAGTACTGAGCAATCGTCATTTCACTTTGTGCTATCGACAGGAGCTTATTCTCAAGAATAGTCTTATATCATTCTTCTTTGAATATAGTGTAACAAGAGTTTCCCATGCTTCCTTCGATGTTTTGGCTTCCCGAACGTGCTCCAGCATTTCTTCTTCAATTGTGGTCTTTAAAGCAAACATTGCTTTGCCTACTTTAATCTTCCACTTTTCCAAAATTCCATTGGCATATGTGGCCGTTGGTTGTGTGGCTTTACTACCACTTACAACTTCCCAAAGGCCTTGACCTTGTAGGTTGGACGCTATGCATGCCGACAACGTGTTATAGTTTTGGTTGTTGAGCTTCTTAATGCCTCCAACTACTTGAAGACCACCCATCATGTCAATAAGACTTCGACTGTATCAAATAAGCTTGATTAATAACCTTGTGGAGTACTATAATTCTCACGACTCAATGTAGTTCCACTAAGAAAAATTCTTGACTGTCTCGCTCCAATATCAAATGTTGAATAAATGGAGTATGAAACTCTGATTATCCAAAGAAGAAGTAATTAAAAAACACTCTTAAAAAAAAGACACGAAGGCTAATTGTCTTATTTATTCTATTTCTTTTCGGATGATTATACAAACATATCACAAGGGGTATTTATAGTTTGGCAAATGCATTTTAGGCCACGTACTAAAAAAACTAAGAAAAAATTACAACCATATACAACATTGCCTTACAAGTTTGGTTTCCATTATTTCCACTCACATTAGAAAAATATGTAACTTATTGTTTGCATTTCATTATTGTAATGCATACTAGGTGTAGCTTATCACAACTTAATTTAGAAGTTTCTCATGCTTGGGCATGGATTTCAAATTATTTATAACACATTTGGATTTTGATGTTCAGCTGGTGTTGTTTAATTTCAGCAAGGCATGATCTGAGTAAATTAACAAGTTCGCAACACTATGGTCACGGGTGCTTCCAAGCAAGGAAACCCAAATCAAGAGTAACAGGACGTCTAAGAAATAAATGCTGCTTGGACAGTGCCTAAGTCACAGCCCCGATGACATAAGATACTACGGTTGGTGAAATTCTGGGTTCCTAATTTGGCAATGATAAAGATTAATCCATTTTATCTTCTAAGCTACCGTGTAGAAAAAATAATAATAATAATTCTTCAATGATTTTCTACCACGAGTTAATTTCATAATCCATATTCAATGAAAAAATAAATAAATAAAATTTTAATTATAAAAGTGCAATTTTAAAATATAAATAAATAATTAATTACCCAGAGATTCAATCATTTCATCACAGAGACAGAAAAAGTGCTCCGATTATCAATTTATCTATTTGTTTTTGTTCCACTTCATTGACCATTTGAGTTTGCTAAGCCGATGGTTAATAAAGTCAGCATTAGTCAAAGTCAGTTAAAACAGTTAGTTATTTTTGGCGCGGTCGTTTTAACCAATCAAGTTTGTCTCAAAAGCTGATTTTCAGGCATCATTTGAGCATTTGATCAATACAATCTTGATTGACTCTGTTAACTGTGAGATTGAGAGCCGCGATCATTGTAACATGACTGTTCTATGCAATCTTGTACTTCCATCCTATAAATGCTCGAGCGTCAGAGGATCCTCTATTCTCATGCAGTGTTCAGATCCCCTTTGCTGTTGGAATAATAATTTCATTAATTCTCAAAGTGGCGTTTGGAGCATTGTCTCATATTAGCAAATCAGAGATATGCTGAGCCTCCCTTTAAAATTTTCCTCGGCATATAAAATTAGTTACATTTACAATAGTTCTTAAACGTGGATTGGCTTTCCCTTAATGGAAACCCAAAACGATTTTTGAGTCACAGAATCTTAAGCATTTGGAGGTTAATGTTTATGGTTTGTTCAAATGGCCCCAATGAAGCTCAACCTATAGATGAAAAATGGCACAGCCAAAATTAATAGAGAACGACTAGTGCGTTTAGTTAATACTTTTTCTTTTTTTTACCAAGTTATAATCCATAAATAAACTTTAAAAAGTAACAAATGCAAAGAGAATATTTGGTGAATACACAGCTTGATTATTTCATTCCTCAAACTTTGGATATATACGTGATGGTTGTTGAAGCCAGCAAAAATAAATACCTACTCTAAATAAATTGTGTATAGTAATTGAACAGGGTCGTGTCCATAGACATTGGTAATTATTTAAATCCTTTTAAAATGTAAAATGCCAAATGGGGGAATTGTTGACAATAATAAAAATCAAATTAAAATAACAAGAATGCAAATTAAAATTGTAATTCAAATTGAGGAAAGCTCTGGTTGAAGGAATTAACTCAGCTTGATTCAACTACTGATCATTGATTCAAATATAAACCATTACTACTTATGAATAGACCGGTTATAGCTATTGAGACCCTCTAATAGTCAATCTCTCCTTAACTAGTCAATAACCAAGGTACGATCGTTGGTTATTTTCCTAATCAATAGACAACCCTAGATAAGATCATAAGATTTAATCAATTGACAGCCTGAAAAACCAGAGAGACCCAAATCATAATCAATAAACACATATGATGGTTCATTTAAATTAGATTGTTTATTCTCATAACACACCTCACTGCTATGTTATTTGTCACAAACATTAAAATCTTCATACGATAAATCCTTTAATTGACAATAGATTAAGTTGATAATTAAATAGTGGCTAGTTATCTAATTAACAAACATAATCATGAAAATAATTCAGAGAATAAACAAATACCCAAAAAGCAATAAAACAATTAAAGTATAAGAAAGATCTCACAGTAGTAATGAATCAAAACTTCATTAACCTTCAACCAGAATAATAAGCTTACTTCTTCATGGAGAGAAGAGAAAAATTTAGATCTAGGGTTTCTTTCTTTTCTCCCCATGTGTCCTTTTTTCACAATAGATTCCTCCTTTAAATACTCTCTCTCTCTTCTCCCCTAGATTTATTTTTAAAATAAAATACTAATATATGAAATATTAAATTCGTAATTACAAAAATAACCAAAAATATAAAACATGTTAAACTAAAAATTATAGGTCCGTAGTTAACAGCACGCACCCACACCTTATCAACAAAGTTCTTCTGATGCTCATAATTTCTCCAAGAGAACAATCATCCTTAAACATCATTTTGTAGCTCAATTTTAGCACCAATCAATAGAATTGCACCTACAAAAATAAAACACAAGTAAATCATTATTATTAAGTGCAAAACATTGATATTAAGGGATGTAAATAATGCAAAACTAGTGCATAAATTGCACTCTAACAATACAACAGTTTGCCTTGCTTCGCTAGCTTACGCAAGTACTACTCGCAGCTTTGATGTTGATATGATGGCTATCAACAACTCAATCTAAGATGTGGCTCTCGTTGTTTGTACTTGAGCTGGTCACGTGGCCATTATCTACGTTGTGCTTTGGCTCTATCTTATCTGATGCAGAGAGTTCTGGAGAGCTGGCGGAATTAACCTTCCAAGTTATCACATTTTGTACGCATCACTGCCACTTCAGCAGAGCTAGCTTGCCATGCTTGCTGCATTGTCTTCATTGAGGCATTCTGTCAAACACTTCTGCATTTGCATCAAGCACCTACTTCCAACATCCAGGAATCAATCCAAGGATTGAAACACAATAAGGAGTCAAAATAAAACAACATTCACTAACAAAACTTCAACATACTAGGAGACTGAGCTATGATAAAAGCACAACTCAAAAGTGATTTCCATTTTAAATTCAATCGAAACAGAACAACTTAGTTCATGTATAACCAAGAAATTCAGAAATAAAAAATGTAATATTTACATATCTAAATGAAGTCCAAAATACAAAACGATGTCAAATGTCATCGTGCTCAATACATAAAAGATAAAAGAAATATTGTAAAGCCATCATAAAACACCTTACTGGCAAGAAGTGATACCTTTAGTTTTTGAGCAGTCTTCTCTGAATTTGTATTGATGCATGATCAGAGGGACTGCATAAAACAGGGGCAGAAAATCCTGCTTATGCGCAAACTGCATTCACCAAACAAGTAGACAGTTACAAAACTTTATTTCTATTAAATAAATTAGTGTGTAAAAAGTAAAAAGTCAATGTTCGTGCCTCGTTTGCTTAGAAAATAAATTGTGTGATAAAATAAATAGAAGGTAGATAGCACTTACGCAAGAAACGCATATAAGCCTCCTCCCTTCGCGATTATATGGGAAAACAAGGAACTTCGTTGTTGTTGAGGAGCGTTGATTTGCTCTCTGCAAATTGATTCCACTTCCAGCTCGTCAGATCTGTCAATACTTTCAGAATTCCCACTTGTTCCAACATTATCATGAAAATCATAATGCAATTTCCAGATTTGAGTGCACTCCTCTTCATTTGTTGGCAGCACATTTACAGTGAAAGTGTTGGGTTTAGTCCCGTTGGGATGCGCATATACTGGACACACCCCGCAACTGTGCACTTTGGGGCCTTTTTCAGAGCAAGGATACTGAACGGAGAACTGCAATGAGATATTGACGTTGTTATCAAGCAGCCCAATATTCCAACAGGGAAAAAATCCAAGTATGACTTGATCTGAGTGAAAAGGCTGCTCAAAAACTGAAGGGTGATCAGTTTTGGTTCCAGAGGGAGTCTTTATTTCAAAATGGTAGTAAATCCTATCCCGAGCCTTATGATCTTTCCCCAGTTCAATGACAATACAGAAGGCAAATCCAATGAAGCTTCCATTACAACTATGATGTGGCAGTTGAATAGTTAATGAAGATCCTAAACACTGATGGCTGAACCAGTCAGGAATTTCATTTCCAGGTAAACAAATTTTGATTACAGGTGGTTCACGATATTCCTGTAGCACGAAATCATGATTTTAGATGTCGTGAGGAGGGAGAGAGAGGGGAGAGAAGAGAGAGAGTGAAAGAGAATACCTTTGCATACATCGATAGTCTCAGTGATGCAATTGCCATACGCTGAATTCATAGTTTTGAATCTGCCAAAATCTTCTTGTTTGCTTTGTCATTCAGTTTCAAGCAATTAATAAAGTTGAAATATATTCGGGAGTGATTGGATAATGTCTCCAGTATGGATGTGTCTATTTCGTCTAGTTCTTCTAGACATGATGGAATCTCAGGCAAGGACTGGAGCTGCTTGCAATTCCTTGCATCTAAAAAGCATAGACCAAATGGAAGCTCTGGTAATGACTTAAGCCGATTGCAATTTCTCAAGTAAAGCCATCTCAGTTGTGAAAGTTGCTTGATACTTGCAGGTAAACTCTCAAAGTTATTTCCACTTATATCTAACTTTTCCAATGAAAGTAGACTGCCAATATCTTGTGGAATTTCTATTATATCGCAGTCTCTCAAATCCGGTCGTTGCAAAGAAGATAAACCTGATAAGACTGAAGTCAATACTAAACCCCTGCACCCATAAAAGGAAATTTCTTCAACTTGTTTGAGATCTGCGATCGAGGATGGCAGTTGACTAATGGCTGACTTGCCTGCATGGAGATGCTTCAGAGACCTTAAACTATCCAAGTTATCTGGCAATTTACCAAGTTTATGACAATACTCCATTCTCAACTCTTTAAGCCCTTCTAGGTGTTCGACTGAAGATGGCAGCTCTTTAATTGCCGTCAATCTTAAATCAATATATTCTAAACGTGCCATATCCTCCAAGATTCCTGGGAAACTCTCAAGCTTTGAGCAGTTATAAAGACGAAGCCAACTAAGAGATTTCAATTTACAGATGCTAGCCGACAGCCTGTTCAACCTTTTGCAATGCGCCAGATCTAACACTTCAAGATTAGTTAGGCTCTCGATTGATGAGGGAACTTCTTCTATCCAGGTTCTGGCTAATTTTAAAACTTTGATATTCCCTGAAATCTTTGGGAACTCGGCGAGATTAATACAGCTGGTGAAATCAATGGTTAGAGAACAAGGGAAATGAATGCGGGGAAAGGTCCTAAGATTTTTGCAGCCCTCCAAACGCAACATACTGAGAATTGTTTAAATTTTCAATTGATGAGGAAATGAAAGGTAAGTTTGTGCAGTTCAAAAGATACATTCTCTCAAGATTTGGGGTTTCTGATAGGTCCGGCATCCGAGTGAGATTTTGAGAATTGCAAAGGTCCACAGATTTTAGCTTGAAAGCTTCCTGTGACAAAAGATAAATGATTGCTAGTCAAAGACTTGCACAATTAATTTTCACACAGTATATCTCCTAAGTAAGCATGTCCTTACTTTTCGAAAGTGTATATAAACACATCTATGCACTATTTTATACCTTTTTTTCTTCCCAAAGTAGCTCAACGTTACTGCAAGGCAAGTTAAGTACGACAAGTTTATCCGTACTTAAATTTGTTGGCAACGTTCTCAATGGATATCCATGCCAATGTAGATATCTCAATTCCTCGGGAAGATAATCCAAACCTTGGTCAAGATGCACTTTAGAGCTCATAATTGGATCACCACGACTATTAGGCAAGTAAAATTTCAACAACTTAAGATTAGTCATATTTTCAAAGGCTCTAGAACCTAGATGTATGTCTCTTATTTTGGACAAATCCAAGAATATACCTGCAATGACATCCGTCCCCTTATAAACAACAGTAAACAATAAGTTAGCATAAGAATCCAAAAAGACTTCGGTAAAATTTGTAAAGAGCTCATTAATTGAAGACAAAGTCTGCGTTCATTAATGTGTGCGGTTATTTACACCCTTCAAATTACTACAATAGACCACTCAATTTCTGCCCACGCACTTCATTAAATTTGAAGAATAAAAAATTCTACTCTACACCATCCAATATCCCAAAATTGATAGATGAAAGCTTGTTCTCGACACCCACGGTCATCCTCATCTCTACTTCTCTAAAACTTTGAGAAGATAACATTTTAGCAAATTCATAAACCACGATTTTTAACCATCATAAGGTTTTAAATCGCATCATTAGTTAATCTAATATTCATTGACAATGGTGCTTAATAGGGCATATCTGGGTGCCAAAGTGTCCTGGTCTATGTATTAAAGTTTGAACATTTGAACTCCGATTGCACTCATGTAGACAATCATAAAAGCAATTTTTGTATCACTAAAAATTTTTATCCTGTTTGATTTTTTTTAATTTCATTTTTTTTTGCTATACAAATATAATTTTTAAACTAACGGTGAGTACGCAATAATAAACTTATTGAAAACATGGCCGTAGATTCTTACCTTATTTCTTTTTAGTACATGATAGACATCCTCATGATACCACAATCTGCTACGTTTGCCGGGCTCTTTCACTGATTCTTGGCGAACAATCTCTCGACCCATTTCTTGCAATAAATCATGCATTTGGAGCTTGTTATAACGTGATATTCTTAAGAGTGACTTATCAACAAGGACATTCAGTGCATAATTAGAGTCATCTAGTATCTCTGTCACAATATTTTTATCCTCTCCTGCAAAGAAGCACGCAATGTCCAAAAATAAGCTCTTCTCTTCTGGATTTAATTCATTATAACTGATTTTCAACACGTCATAGATTTCAAAATCAGAACTCCTTTTTAAGTTCTCCAATGCGTTTTCCCAATCAAGTTTGCTCTTCTGGTGGAGGAAAGATCCCAACACTCTGAGTGCTAATGGATTGCCTTTGCAATAACCAACTATGTACTTTGAGAGCGTAAATAGATCATCAGGGCAATTGCTTTGTTTAAAAGCGAAGTTGCAGAAGAGCTCATGTGCTTCACTGTAGTTTAATCCCCTAACTTTATATATGTTAGCGTTAGGTACTCCAAAATTATCAAGAACCCGTTTGTCTCTAGTGGTCACAATGATTCTACTTCCCGGACCAAATCGATCAAGCCCTCCAGTTAAATACTCTAATTGCCTAACTTTGTTTACATCATCGAGAACTATAAATATCTTCATCCGCTTGAGCCTTTCCCTAATATATTCAGGAAGATCAGGAGTTCTTATTGTGATATTTTCTTCCAATACTTCAGAAAGAACTTGCTCCCTTAGATGAAACAATCCACCTACTTTCTCGGATTCTTCCCTAACATTTGCCATGAAGCACTTGCCTTCAAATTCACTAGAAATTAGGTTGAAAATAGCTCCAGCAATGGTTGTTTTACCCATACCGCCCATACCCCAAATCCCAATAATTCGAAAAACCGGCAATCCAATACACAGCAGTGATTTAATTTTCTGAATTCGTGAATTTAAACCAATTAGACCATTAAAGTCCTTTGGTATTGTTATTTTTTCCAATTTCTCCAAAATGTCCTTAACAATTACTTCTACAAGCTGTGCCTCAGACCTAGCAGATGTGAAGATGAAAATCAATGACTCAAATTACTTTGGACCATGACAAAATCAAAATAATAGGACATAAGATATTTTCTGTTATTAATGGAGGCCATAAACTGTTCATTTGTTTCCCCATTAATCTTAAATAATAAAAAGTTAAACGGGTTAGGACTGACCTGATTGTGATGGAATCCCATCCAGATAAATTGGATGCTTCTGTCAATACAGCCCTCCAATTTTGAATTTTTTCTGGCATATTCTTGAATTGTTTTGCATGCTTAACAAAGGCATCCTTGAACCTTCCACTTTGTTTCCGCACATCAGATGGATCTACACGGTAGAAAACTGGTACAACCATTTGGCCATTCATTTTATGGCATTGAAGAATCTTGACTAGTTCATCCAAGCACCATTTTGAAGAAGCATAGTTTTTTGAGAAAATGATAACTGAAATCTTTGATCCTTCAATTGCTTTCAAAATGGCAAGCGAAATCTCATCTCCTCTGTTAAGTTCTTCGTCAATAAAGGTTTTAATTTTCTTTCGACACAAAGCCGCGTGGAGATGGCTTGTAAATTTATCACGGGTGTCCTCCCCTCTGAAACTGAGGAAGACATCATATTTGCTTTGAGAAGTTTGTCCAAACGAAGAAGACGCCATAATGGAAATTTCAGGCTCATTGGGACAGAAACAGAGATTCTAGGAAATGTATAATGTATGCCAGTGCTGGGAGCTTTCTTCTCCAGGTTTCTTATTGATTATTTTATTTAATATTAATATTAATATTCTATTCCAATTCTTTGATTTCTGTATTTATGTGCTTGGAAAGCCATGAAATACCAAGAGGTCATCATTCATGTATCAGGACATTTTTATGACAATATTTTAAACAAACCACCATTAGTTTGCCAGACTAATATTTAAAAGAACATTAAAAAGGCAAGGATTAAACCTCTAGCAGCTCTGACTTTATGCGACGACCATCTAGAATAGCAATTAATTATATAATTAGTCTTTAGAAGTTGAAGATGCACCGAGAATAACAAATGTGTGCTTGACATAGACTATATAACTGCAACTTCCGCTAATTAAAAATGTTAGCCATTTCAACCTAACTAATGTGTTTCAATTCTAAATCCAGCTCTTTCTGTCCCCATGACAATTTGGAAAAGACTATAATATTCTTATACATTAGATTTTCACAATAATGCAAGAAGATGAAGGCGAAGCTCTGGCTACTTTTTGACTTTGTGACCGTTATAATGCAATGCTTATATTTAGAAAGCTATAAAAAGTTTGTATGCTAACTGATTTGGCACTGTTATATACTATCATGAGCTTTGTGGTTACTTATTTTATCACCTCAATACAGTGCACCGCACAATGGATATACAGCAGCAAATCATATTACATGCATATGCTAAAATGAGATGAGAACAGACAAAAGTACCCAACAAATTTATTGTGAAAAATTGGGCAGTGTTAACGCTTTACCTACGTCTGGTGGAGATCATATCCACTCCGGTGCAGTAATAAGTAAACTTAATGGGGAAAGAGACATAACTTTGAGATTTATTGATTCATCACTGTTGCAATCGGTGTGCTCAAGAACTCAAGCAGTCCCAAATTGCAGCCCAAGATCTTTATATCAAACCAATCAAGATGCTTACCAAAATGAATCAGGACTAAGTCTAATTAACTTGAACGATCAGAAACTAAGATGAAATTCAATGCAGAGAATGATGATGACGAACACAAAATTAAAAGAACCAACAACAAGAAGATTAACTTGGTTCAGCTGATTTTCATCAGCTTCCATCCACGGGAGACACAATACTATCAGCTTTTATTGATTTTCAAGAAGAATCTCAGAGAATTACAGGGCAACTCTCACAGATCAAGAATATGCCAATATGACAGTTCAACAGCTCTGTAACTGAATTTGATGAAGCCCAGAAGATCACGCGACAACCACAGGCAATAACGACTTATAACAGCTTTGTTTGTGCACGTGCATGGCTCATGATTCATTAAAAAAAAAAAACGGCATCCTTTCCAGTCGTTTTAATATGCAATGCCAATGCCCATCAAAACGCTATACTTCGCGTCGTTTTGCTTAAAACAAATCCAGCCCCGAAGCGCTGCTGACAATCTCGTTGATCTCTATTCTGATTTGCTTCACCAGACACTCAACAATCACGTTATGATTTTGTTGAGAAAGAACGAAGCTGCGGTATTTTTTTAGCTCGAGAGTGAGTCTCTCTACCAAGTGTTCTACGCGTGGCTTTTCTAAAAGTTTACAAAGAATACAAATTTTACATTTAATTTCCATGAATACTATGAGCCTCTGACTCTTTAGGAACAAAGGTTTGAGCAATCATTATCTTTTAAAAAAGGTGCTATGTGCTATTTAGTGTTATAGTAGTGTATGGTGGTAATTTATTTACACATTATTTTTATCTATTAATAACCCATTTTGAACAAGTTTCCTTAGAATCAAACGCCCCAAGATCTTGATATTAACCCCAAGAACCAATAAGGACTCTAAAACAAAGAATTGAAACAAAACACAATCAAGTGCTATATCCACTGACAAACAATGAAACAGGACCAATTGCTTTCACTAATTTAGGAACTTTTGGGAAAAACGGAGCCCAGGGAATTACAGAGAAACAAAGAGTATAAAACTTTCTCTCCGCTCACAAATCGCTCTATAAAGATAGCCATATTTTTAATTAATAATCACTAAAGAGGTGGAGGGTTAGGTGTAGGGATGACAAAAATCTCCGCAGGGACAGGTACCCTTGGGGATTTTCTCCATTTGGGGAGGGTATGGGGATAATTTCATACCTAATTTCTTATTCGGGGAAGGGACGAGGAAATTTTTTTACCCAATTTCTTATTTGGGGAGGGGATGGGGATGAGGTGGAATCCCCATCCCCTACCCATTTCTCCATTTTAATTTTTAATTTAATTTTAATTTTTTAAGTTACTAATAAATAAATTATAAATTTTGAATATAAAATTATAAGTATTGGTAAAAATAAAAACGTGACCAACATGTTGGCATAACAATCAAAATAGCAACAGTGACCAACAAGTTTCCTTTCAGAGAGAGTATTCATTTCAAAGCTGTATTCATAGCCAACATGAAAACCATCCCTTGTATAAGCAGATATTTCAAGAATAGCACAAAGAGCAAACTCGATTAAGTTTTGACAGCAATGTTGAGGCAGTTGAAGAGTTATTTCAGATCCTGAACTTTGATTGCTGAACCACTCTGGAAGAACCCAACCCAGACATGGCAAGATATTGTCCGCTTTAGGCCATAACAAGGCCCGCACGGATTTGTTCTTGGGGTGTCCATACACCCCAAAACGCGTCTTGCCAATTGAGGTGTGGATCACCCCTTATAAACCCAGCATCTCTCCCGTGCTTTGCCGATGTGGGATTCGCCTAGGCTGTTACATACAACACCACTTGGGGACTCAGCGTCCTCGCTGAGGTTTGCCCCACCATCGCTCAAGAGGACACGCGGAACCTAGCTCTGATGTCATAATGTCATGACCCAACCCAGACCTCGCAAGATATTGTCCGCTTTGGGCCTCAACAACGCCCGCACGGATTCGTTCTTAGGGTACCCATATACCCCAAAACGCGTCTTCCCAATTAAGGCGTTGATCACCCCTTATAAACCCAGAATCTCTCCCGTGCTTTGCCGATGTGGGATTCGCCTAGGGTGTTACATACACTCCCCTTGGGGACTCAGCGTCCTTGCTGAGGTTTGCCCCACCATCGCTCAAGAGGACACGCGGAACCTAGCTCTGATAAAATAATATCATGACCCAACCACCAAAACATGTTTTGTCAATTAAGGTGTGGACCACCCATTATAAACCTAGCATCTCTCCTATGCTTTGCCAATGTGGGATTCGCCTAGGGTGTTACATACACCCCCTTGGGAACTCAGCGTCCTTGCTGAGGTTTGCCCCACTATCGCTCAAGAGTATACGTGGAACCTGGCTCTGATACCATAATGTCATGACCCAACCCAGACCTGGCAAGATATTGTCTACTTTAGGCATTAATAAAGCCCGCACGGATTTGTTCTTGGGGTGCCCATAGACCCCAAAATGCGTTTTGGCAATTAAGGTGTGGATCACCCCTTATAAACCCAGCAACTCTCCCGTGCTTTACCGATGGGGGATTCGCCTAAGGTGTTACATACACCCCCCTTTGGGGACTCAGCGTCCTCGTTGACGTTTGCCTCACCATCGCTCAAAAGGACACGCAGAACTTGGCTCTGAAACCATAATGTCATGACCCAACCCATACCTAGCAAGATATTTTCCGCCTTGGTCCTTAACAAGGCCCGCGCGGATTCGTTCTTAGGGTGCCCACACGCCCCAAAACGTGTCTTCATAATGTCAGGACCCAAGCTAGACTTGGCAAGATATTGTCCGCTTTGTACCTTAACAAGGCCTGCACGGATTTGTTCTTCGAGTGCCCAAATACCCCAAAACGCGTCTTTTCAATTAGGGTGTAGATCACCTCTTATAAACCCATATCTCTCCCGGACTTTGCCGATGTGGGATTCGCCTAGGGTGTTATATGCACCTCCCTTGGGGACTCAGCGTCCTCGCTGAGGTTTGCCTCAACATTGCCCAAGAGGACACGCGAAACCTGGCTTTGATACCATAATGTCATGACCCAACTCAGATCTGGCAAGATATTATCCGTTTTGGGCTTTAACAAGGCCCGCATGGATTTGTTCTTGGGGTGCCCATACACCCCAAAACGTGTCTTCATAATGTCAGGACCCAACCTAGACTTGGCAAGATATTGTCGGCTTTGGGCCTTAACAAGGCCCGCACGGATTTGTTCTTGGGGTGCCCATACACCCAAAATGCGTATTGCCAATTAAAGTATGGATCACCCCTTACAAACCCAGCATCTCTCCTGTGCTTTGCCGATGTGGGATTTGCCTAGGATGTTACATACACCCCCTTGGGGACTCAGCGTCCTTGCTGAGATTTGCCCCACCATCACTCAAGAGGACACGTGGAACTTGGCTTTGATACCATAATGTCATTACCCAACCCATAACTGGCAAGATATTATCTGCTTTGGGCTTCAACAAGGCCCGTACAGATTTTTTCTTGGGGTGCCCACACACACCAAAACGTGTCTTCATAATGTCAGGACCTAACCCAGACTTGGCATGATATTATCAGCTTTGGGCCTTGACATGGCCCGCACGGATTTGTTCTTGGGGTGCCCACATACCTCAAAAGTATCTTGCCAATTAACGTGTAGATCACCCCTTATAAACCCAGCATATCTCCCGTGCTTTGCCGATATGGGATTCGCCTAGGGTGTTACATGCACCCCCCTTAAGGGCTCAGTGTCCTCGCTGAGTTTTGCCCCACTATTGCTCAAGAGAACACGCGGAGCCGCTTCGATAGCGTAATGTCAAGACGCAACCCAGACCTTGCAAGATATTGCCCGTTTTGGGCCTTAACAAGGCCTGCACGGATTTTTTCTTAGGGTATCCATATACACCAAACGCGTCTTACCAATTAATGTGTGGATTACCCCTTATAAACCCAGCATCTGTCTCGTGCTTTTCCGATGTGGAATTCGCCTAGGGTGTTACATACACCCTCCCTTGGGGATTTAGCGTCCTCGCTGAGGTTTCCCCCACCATCGTTCAAGAGGACATGAGAAACCTGGTTCTCATACCATAATGTCATGACCTAGCCCAGACCTAACAAGATATTATCCGTTTTGGGCCTTAACAAGGCCCGCATGGATTTATTCTTGGGTTGCCTATATACCCCAAAATGCGTCTTGCCAATTAAGGTGTGGATCACCCCTTATAAACCCAGCATCTCTCTCGTGCTTTGCAGATGTGGGATTCGCCAGAGGTGTTACATACACCCCCCGTGGGGACTCAGCGTCCTCGCTGAGGTTTGCCCCATCATCGCTCAAGAGGACACGCGGAACCTGGCTCTGATACCATAATATCATGACCCAACCCAGACCTGGCAAGATATTATCCGTTTGGGCCGTAACAGGACCCGTACGGATTTGTTCTTGGGGTACCGATATATCCCAAAACGCGTCTTGCCAATTAAGGTGTGGATCACTCCTTATAAACCCAGCATCTCTCCCGTGCTTTACCGATGTGGGATTCGCCTAGGGTTTTACATACACCCCCCTTGGGGACTCAGTGTCATCGCTGAGGTTTGCCCCACCATCATTCAAAAGGACACGTGGAACCTGGCTCTGATACCATAATGTCATGACCCGACCCAGACCTCGCAAGATATTGTCCGCTTTGAGCCTTAACAAGGCCCGAACGGATTTGTTATTAGGGTGCCCATACACCTAAAACTCGTCTTGCCTATTAAGGTGTGGATTACCCCTTATAAACCTAGCATCTCTCTCGTACTTTGCCGATGTAAGATTCACCTAGGGTGTTATATACACCCCACTTGGGGACTCAGTGTCCTCGCTGAGGTTTGTCCTACCATCGCACAAGAGAACACGCGAAACCAGGCTCTGATACTATAATGTCATGACCTAACCCAGACTTGGCAAGATATTATCCACTTTGGGCCTTAACAAGGCTCGTACGAATTTGTTCTTGGGGTGCCCATACACCCCAAAACATATCTTCCTAATGTCAGGACCCAACCCAGACTTGGCAAGATATTGTTTGCTTTGGTCTTTAACAAGGCCTGCACGGATTTGTTGTTGGGGTGCCCACATACCCCAAAACTCGTCTCGCCAATTGATGTATAGATCACCTCTTATAAACCCAACATTTCCCTCGTGCTTTACCGATGTGGGATTCGCTAAGGGTGTTACATACACCCCCATTGGGGGCTCAGCGTCCTCATTAAGGTTTGCCCTATTATCGCTCAAGATGACACGCAGAGCCGCTCTGATACCATAATGTCAGAACCCAACCCAGACTTGGCAAGATATTATCCGTTTTGGGCCTTAACAAGGCCGGCACGAATTTGTTTTTGGGGTGCCCATATACCCCAAAACGCCTCTTGCCAATTAAGGTGTGGATTACTCCTTATAAACCTTACATCTCTCCCGTGCTTTACCGATATGGGATTTGCCTAGGGTGTTACATACACCCCCATGGGGACTCAGCGTCCTCGCTGAGGTTTGCCCCACCATCAGTCAAGAGGACACACAGAACCTGGCTCTGATACCATAATGTCATGATCCGACCCAGACCTGACAATATATTGTTCGTTTTAGGCCTTAACAAGGCCCGCACGGATTTGTTCTTGGGGTGCCATTATACCCCAAAACGAGTCTTGCCAATTAAGGTGTGGATCACCCTTTATAAACCCAGTATCTCTCTTGTACTTTGCCGATGTAGGATTCGCCTAGGGTGTTACATACACCCCCCATTGGGGACTCAGTGTCCTCGCTGAGGCTTGGTCCACCATCGCTCAAGAGGACACACGGAACCTGGCTCTGATACCATAATGTCATGACCCAACCCAGACCTGGCAAGATATTGTCCGCTTTGGGCCTTGTTAAGGACCGCTTTCAATTCTCTTTTACATGTCATTAATTTTTGACTTTTTGTAACACGGTGTGGCAACATATGTATAACCAAGTAGGACAAAAGGGTTTTGATTATGAATAATTTTTCAATGAAACGAAAAATAAACACAGAAAAAAGAATTTCTTATATGCATCATATTGATTTTGAAAAAATAAAAACCAGGATGCTTGAAATCAATAAATCGTGAGCTGCCTTTTATTAAAGAAATGATTGATATATATACAAGATTGTGCCTAGAGTTTAGGCTGAGATTCTAGCTAACAAAAAAGGAAAAATGGATTTCTAACGGCTAGTCAATTCAAGGCTATTGTTCTTGCTTGTAAATAGGATTTTAAGCATTGATATCAGTATTTGATTGTCCTGATTGATCCTTTGATTTAGCTTCACTTGGTTGAGTTTCCTTGGTTATTTTATTGTATGTCGTTCGGAGATTTTCTTCACCCGTCTCAAACTTGTGCGTGGAATGGAATGAACCCCCAGTTTGAGGCGAAATTCTCGAAAAAATAGTTTCGGCAGTGGCTTTGTAAATATGTCAGCTGTTTGCATTTTGGTGGGGATGTATCGTGTGATAAGCCAACCGACATCCACCTTTTCTCTTACAAAGTGATAATCCATCTCAATGTGCTTAGAGCGAGCATGGAAAACCGGATTTATGGTCATATGCAATGCACTGATGTTGTCGCAAAATAATTGTGGTGGTTGTTTGAGTTGAACTCCTATATCTCGTAAAAGATACGTGATCCAAGTTATTTCGGCTGTTGTGCAAGCCAAAGCCCTATGTTCTGCTTCTGTGGGTGATCTTGCAATTGTTGGCTGTCTTTTTGATGAGCACAAAATGAAATTTGCTCCTAGGTAAATACAATAGCCCGTAGTGCTTCTTCTTGTCCTCTTATAGCCTCCCCAATCTGCATAATAGGAACCACTAAGTTTTAGAGAGCTTTTTGCCATAAAATAAGTACCACAATGTATTGTTCCTTTAAGATATCATAGTATTCGCTTGACGGCCCGAAGATCTCCTTCCGTTGGATTCTGAAAGCATTGACAGACCTTATTCACAGCATAAACAATGTCGGGTCACGTAAATGTCAAGTATTGTAAGCTTCCAACTAGTTTACGAAATTCAGTGGCATTGGTTTGTTTTTTTATCATGAGTGGTGAATTGCTGCTTGATAGCCATCAGAGTTGCAAAATGGGAACAATCATCCATTTTTGATCGAGCTAAGATATCCTTGATATATTTTGTTTGTGTCATAAAAATACTACCGGCAATATATTTTATTTCCAAGCCGAGGAAGTAGTGTAATCTTCCAAGATCCTTCACTACAAATTCTTGGCTGAGTTTTTGAATTGTAGATTCAATGAATTCACCATTATTTCCTGTCATGATAATATCATCTATATAGACTAACATTACAATAATCATGGTGTTAGTTCTATAAATAAACATAGATGAATCGACTTTGCTACAAAGAAAACCAAGTTCAAGTAAGAATTGAGAAAAACGATCAAACCATGCCCTTGGTGCTTGTTTTAGTCCATAAAGAGATCTATTTAATTTGCACACATGGTCCGGTGAAGCAGAACTTTTGAACCCTAGAAATTGCTCCATATACACGACCTTGTTAAGGAGACCATGTAAGAATGCATTTTTCACGTTTAATTGCTTTATTTTCTAACTTGATGTTACGACAATAGCTAGAACAGCTTTAATTGTTGATGGTTTTATCACTTGACTGTATGTCTCTTTAAAGTCCAATCCTTCTATTTGAGAGTATCCTTGCGCCATCAACCTTGCTTTATGCCTTTCCACCGATCCATCTTCTTTGAATTTGGTTCGAAAAATCCATTTTGACCCAATGACGTTTACATTCTTTGGTCTAGGCACAAGTGTCCAAGTTTGGTTGTCATGCAGGCTTGCATTTTTTCTTCCATTGCAACTAACCAACAAGGTATTTTCATGGCTGATCTAAATGTTTTTGGTTCCGAGGTTGACAAGTCAGATTGTACAGTGAGTGCCATTTGTTTTTCTAGCTCTGGATTTTTCTTCAATTTATGCCTTGTAATCATGTTGTGCTGATTTGAAAAAATAGTAGATGGTCCTGCATTACTAGAAAAAGTGTCAGCATTAAAATAACCAGTTAGATTAACCACAAGATTATCACCTATTTCCTTTGAAGTTTGTTTTTCAGCTGTTGATTTTGATACAACAACTTCATCTGAGTTTCCAGTAGGTGTTACATGGCTAGAACTCTTTTCAGCATCCATTTGAGTTCGTTCCTCTAATAAGACTTGTGATGAGGTTTACTTTTGAGCTGTTGTTTCGGATACGACAGTTTCATCCGAGTTTCTAGTAGATGGTATATGGCTATAACTCTTTTCAGTATGAGTTTGAATTCGTTCCTCCAATGAGGCTTGTGGTGTTTCACTGGATTTAAGTGTCCCTTCTAGGTCATGAAGTGTTATAGATTTTCCCTTGTCCTCAACTCCTTCACAGCAAGTTAAATGTGGAGTGAAATCCTGAGATTGTAAATTAAGCTGTTTTGTTTTGTCCTTTTATCCCATTTATCCAAAGATACTAGTCTTGCCATTTGAACCTGTACAGAATAATTAGAAGAGTCAACAAAGGGAAAGCATTAAAGATCACATGCCTTGATATATATACTCTCTTAGTTGTCGGATCAAGACATCTATAACCTTTTTGGTTTAATCTATATCCAATGAAAACACATGGGTATGTTTTCTTTGTAAATTTACTCTTACCATACTTCTTGAGATATGGAAAGCATTTACATCCAAATACACTTAATGATTAGTAGTCTGGCTGTTTATTGTATAATTGGAAAAATGGGCTCTTTTTCTTCAACACTGTAGATGGCATTTTATTTATTAGGTGTACACCATTGAGAAATGCATCATCCCACAAATTTTGTGGTAAATTTGCTTGATATATGAGAGTGAGACCCGTTTCTACCACATGTCTATGCTTTCTCTCAGCTACTCCATTTTGTTCCGGAGTGTGTGGGCATGAAATTTGATGGAGAATTCCACATTTTTTCAAGTGATTTTTAAAACTTCCTAATTGAAATTCACCCCCTCCATCACTTTGGAATACTTCGATTTTCCTGTCAAATTTGGTTTTCTGCAAAACTTTGAAATTCCAAGAAACAATTAAAAAAAACTGATTTAAATTTCAAGGGATATAGCCACGTAAATCTGGTACTGTCATCAATAAAAATAGCATAATAATTAAATCCTTGAGTAGATGAGATTGGGGCTGGTCCCCATAAGTCACAATGAATCTTCCCAAGAGGAAAGTTCGCAACTTTATTGGAAGAATTGAAAGGTAGTTTGCAACTTTTTGCCATTTGACAATTAATACAAATATTTTCTGATTTTTTCCAACTCGATATATCAATGAGTTGTTTTTCTTGTAAAATTTTCAGAAACTTTTCATGAGGGTGCCCCATTCGTCGATGCCAAATGTCAAAATTTGCTTTATTTCCTTGAATTACTATGTATGCTTGCTTTGCTTTCTCCTCGATAGCATACAATCCTCCTTGTTTATGTCCTTTCGCAAGCGTCTTTCCTCGCTTGTCCTTAATCAAGAAACCATTTGATGAGAAGACAATAACACATGAATTGTCAGTTGTTAACTTCCCTACTGATAGGAGATTCTTTTTAATATCAGGAACAACAAGGACACTTTTTAGGTTCAAGCAACCGTGATTGGTATTTAACACAGTATCACCTATGTGTGTAATTTTAAGACCCTTACCATTACCAACATATAAAGAATCATTTCCTTCATATGGAATTATTTTTCTTATATTACCTGAGTTGTTGGTGATGTGAGTTGTTGCTCTAGAGTCAACATAGAAAGTAAGATCATCATCTTTGTCATTTATATGCATGGCAGCAAGAGCATGGGGAGTTTCCCCAGATTGATACGAGTGATCAAACCTGCTTCGACATTCAAAAGCTGTATGTTTAGGTTTAAAGAAAATTTGACATATAGTTTTATCACCTGGGTCCGCGTTTTGTAGATTGGCATTATTTATGTCACTGTTGTTACCAGCATGAAATTTCTGAAACTGATTATTGTTCCGTTGACTTTGGTTCACAAAATTTTGATTTCTATTCTTCCTACTGGCATAAAACCCCTTCCCCTTGAGTTGAAGCGACCCCCTTGATTTCTACCTCTTCCTCTCTGGCTGAAAAAGGCTTGTTATAGTTGATGAATTGCTTTTTATCTTCTTGGTCATTGCATAACATCTGTTCATGTCCTTGCAAGGCTAAAACAAACTGATTATACGTAAGGTATGGAAGTTTTGCCAGCATTGCTACCTTAAAGTCTCGATATTCTGGTCTAAGTCCAGGTGCCAATTGAAATACTTTATCGACATCGTCCACTGGTTTCTTCACGGTAGTCAAACTATCACAAATAGTTTTGAATTTCTGAATGTATTCACCTATAGTCTGCGATCCTTTCTTAAGATTCATTAGACGATCGGTGAGGTAAGCAATCTTTTCTTTTGTCATGGGCAGCAGCTGCTCTTCAAGAGACTTCCACACTTGGTGGGCTGATTCTGCTCCGACTATCATCCCTAGAACTTCTTCAGACATGATTCCCAATAACCAGGAGGTTAGAAGGCCATCATTGTTAACCCAAGTTTCATATTTCGTATTGGGCTGCTTTTACCATCATCATCTTCCATCTCAGCCTCTGGTTTCCCAACTCCTGTTAGATGGTGCATCAATCCAAGGCTACGCACTAATGGAAATACTTGAGATTTCCAAAGCAGGAAGTTGAGGGGGCTGAGCTTTATAGATATGAGGCTAGCACATTGGTGAAAGGATGAGATAGAAAGTGATGGTTCTTTGTTGGCCATGTTCATTATTCTCATGAAAGCTCTGATACCATGAAAAAATAAAAACCAGGATGCTTGAAATCAATAAATTGTGAGCTGCCTTTTATTAAAGAAATGATTAATATATATACAAGATTGTGCCTAGAGTTTAGGCTGAGATTCTAGCTAGCAAAAAAGGAAAAATGGATTTCCAACGGCTA
The DNA here is from genome assembly GCA_029633175.1 of Citrus glauca. Lineage (NCBI taxonomy): Eukaryota > Viridiplantae > Streptophyta > Magnoliopsida > Sapindales > Rutaceae > Citrus > Citrus glauca. Next base: position 42,549,399 of record JAQOOD010000003.1, on the reverse strand, counting down.
GTCAATTCAAGGCTATTGTTCTTGCTTATAAAGAGGATTTTAAGTATTGATATCAGTATTTGATTGTCCTGATTGATCCTTTGATTTAGCTTCACTTGATTGAGTTTCTTTGAATATTGTATTGCATGTCGTTCGGAGATTTTCTTCAGATTTCTCCTTAATGATACAAAATGACCTCCAATGTAATGTTGACGTTATATTTCAAGATGTTTCAATAAACATCTTGTTTAATATTCAGCGATAGCTTAATACTTACCATCAAGCAACTTCGAATATAGATACAAAAGTTATTAAAATAGTTGGATCCCTTAAATTTATAGCAAGGGCCGTCTATTGGTACATGAATCTTGCAGAATTAATCCTAATCAAAGACTAAAATGGAACTACTGTAACAAGGTTTTGGAATAGAATTATATACAATCAATGATCCATTTCCCGTCCTCAAGCCAATTAAATGCATTTTCTAGACTCTAATTAAACTTGTTTAACATCGGATCCTCCACTAAATTCAAAATCCAACGCTCCTCAAAAGCAGCATAGGCAACCCTTCAGAAAACCGATGATCAGATTAGAATTTCAAAAGCAATAATGTTCATTTTCCCTTCTTTTTTTCTTTCATAACAAAGACTTATATGAAAAAGCATCAATTTGGAAAAACAAGTGACTCGGTTGTTAAGGAGTGTTCATTTGGTCAGCATATTCTCTTCGGACTCCGTTCCAATTCCTCTTCACCCGAAGTTCGACTTGTGCTTGCCTTATCATCCAGTTTCCAAATATCAGTAGCAAAATAGAGAGTAAAAGTGTTGGGTTTGGTCTCGTTGGGACTTGCATATACCGGACACACCCCACAACATTTCACCATGGTGGACTCTGAGAAAAACATAAACGAGACAGTTGTACGGTGGTTATCATCAGGAAACCCAACATTCCCGCACGGATTAAATCCAAGCATGACATGTTCTGTTTTGGTGCCGTCAAAATTACTACAAGTGCAACCGCGACGAACATGTTTCCTTTCTGAGAGAGTATTCATTTCAAAGCTATATCGACAGCCGACGTGAAAACCATTCCGTGCCCTGTGACCCGACTCAAGAACAGCACAAAAAGCAAACCCGATTAAATTTTGACAACAATATTGCTGTGGCAGTTGAAGAGTTATTTCAGATCCCGAACTTTGATTGCTGAACCACTCCGGAATTTCGCTTCCAGGTAAAATTATGGTAGGACCCCCGAGTTCACAGCGTTCCTTTAAAATGAAAATCATGATTTCAGATTTAACGAAGAGGGAGAGAAGATCGGAGAAAAGAGAGAGAATTGCATACCTCGTCTTCCAGTTCATAAAACAGTTTCAATGATGCAATTGCCATTTGCTGAATCCTTAGTTGTGAATCTACTAAGTGCCTGTTGTTTGCTTCTTCATCCAGTTTGAAGCAATTAGTAAACCAGAACTCAATGGACGAACTGTATTCATGCATCGAAGAATATGGATCCACCGAAAAGTCATTTTCATGGGAGTGTCTGGATAGCTTTCCAAGTACGGATGCATCTAGTTCTTCTAGACATGATGAAATCTGTGGCAAACATTGGAGTCGCTCGCAATTACTAGCGTCTAAGCTTTTCAAACTTAGTGGGAGCTCTGGCAACGACTGAAGCTTATTGCAATTCCATAAGTAAAGACATCTCAACCGTGAAAGTTGCTTGATACTTGCAGGTAAACTCTCAAAGTTATTTTTAGTTAGCCATAATATTTCCAATGAGGATAGGCGGCCAATCTCTTGCGGAATAGCCGTTAAAGCACAGTCACCTAAATTCAGCTTTACCAAGGGAGATGAACCTGATAATAACGATGTAGGAAATGACACCAAACCTCGACATCCTCGGAAAGAAAGTTCTTTAAGTTCGTTTGAATTTGCAACATAGGATGGTAGTGGACTAACAATGGCTGATCCATCTGCATCTATGTGCTCAAAAGATTTTAAATTGCCAAAGTAACCTGGCAAATTATCCAGTGTAGAGCAACCCTCTAAGTCCAGATTTTCGAGCCCTTCTACCTTTTTAAATGAAGATGGCATATCTCTAGTTTCCGTCCTTTCCAAAGCAATGTAATTTAAATGTTCCATTTTTTCCAAAATTTCTGGGAAACTCTCAAGCTTTAAGCAGCCGTCCAGATGAAGATAAATAAGTGATTCCAATTTAAAAATACCAGTTGAAACCCTCTTAAGCCTCCGGCAAAATCTTAAATCTAAGGTTTTAAGATTTGTTAGGCGCTCTATTGATGAGGGAACCACTTCTATTGCAGTCTTGCACAAGTTTAACTCTCTTATATTCCCAGACATCTGTGGTAACTCAGTGAGATTAACACAATAGGAGAAATCAATGGTTGCAGGAGAAACAAAATGAAGGTTGCTTGGAAAGGACCTAAGACTTTTGCAGCCCTTGAAACATAACATACTGAGATGACTGAAATTCTTGATTGATGAGAGAATGCAAGCCAACTTTGTGCAACCCAAAAGATTAAGTCTTTCCAGATTTGGGGTCTCTGATAGGTCTGGCATCCTTATGAGATATGGGGAATAACTAAGGTCAATAGATTTTAACTTGAAAGCTTTCTGTAACAAAAGATAAACAAACATTAGAGACTATATTAAATTATTATCATTGAATAACTATTCTCACTGAATTACATAATTAATCATATATATTTAAAGAAAGAAAATTAATGCTTTAGTTTTAGTCACTCTACCTTTTTTCCTGACCAGAGTTGCTCAACTTTACTACAAGACAAGTTGAGTTCACAAAGATTCTTTGGCTTAAAATTTAATGGCAATGTCTTCAAAGAATATTGATGCCAATGGAGATATCTCAATTCCTTTGGAAGATATTCTAAACCTTCATCAAGCTGCACTTTAGAGCTTTCAAAAATTGGGACACGAACAGGCTCTGGAGCAAAGAATTTGAGTAGTCTGAGGTTGGACATATTTTTAAAGGCTCCAGATGTTAGATGGATGTCTTTTGTATTGGACAAATCAAAGTATATGCCTTTAATTTTATCGGTCCCCTTGTAAACAAAAGCAAACAATGAGTTAGCATAAAGTCTATAAAAAAAATCCACAAAATTTATTAAGAGCTCTTTAGCTAAAGAAAAATCTGCATCTGTTCTTTTTGTTATTCAATTCACCAGTAATAATATAGCAACAAACTCTTGTACAAATTTATTTTATACAAACTGTTATGATATGATAAAATTGGTTGAATTAAATATTTCTGGGTCCACATGATCTATTTTTATTATTTTGTATTTTCATTCAACCAATGAATTATTGCCAAATCAGTTTGTAAAAGAGTTTGTCATTGTATCATCACTCTCAATTCACAATTTGTATAGGGGAAAAACAAAAAATGCATGGACCGTTTGCACCCTTTTAAATCTTCATCGATCTTAATTTCTTTCAACACCCTTCACTAAATTCAAAACAATAAAATTATACTATAAAAACACTTCAATATTCCAAAATTGATCAAATCTGGAGTTTTCTCTAAAAATTTAAAATTAAAACTTGTTCTCTTGACAGCTTCGGTCAATAATTTTATTTAATTATATGTAGCTTTTAGCTTTTAGATTGTTTGGTTCATAAAAAATATATCAACTTAAGGATGTTTTCATAATAATAAAATTTACAGAAAGCATGGGTGTACTAGTGTGATTAGCAAAAATATGTGGGCACATTGCTCTCCAAACAAAAATGTTAAAAATCGGGTAGATTCTTACCTTATTATGCTTTAATACATGACGAACATCCTTAAGATCCCACAACCTGCTACGTTTGCCGGGCTCTTCTTCAGATTCTTGTTGAACGATCTCGCGCCCCATTTCTTGCAATAAATCATGCATTTGCAAGTAGTTATGTGATATTGTTATAAGTGACTTATCAATAAGGACACCCAAACCATAAGATTCAGAATCATCAAGTATCCTCATCACAATATCTTTTTTCTCTCCTTCAAAGAAACATGCAATATCTAGAAATGTACTCTTATCTTTCGGCGTTAATTCATTAAAACTAATCTTTAACACACCATAAATATCATAAATATCAGAACTGCAAATCCCTCTTATGTTGTCCAATACACTTTCCCAATCTGGTTTGCTCCTCTGCCGCAGGGAGGAACCTAACACTTTGAGAGCCAATGGATTGCCTTTAGTATATTCTACAACCCTCCACGAGTGCCCTTTTAGATCTTCAGGACAATGATTTTCTTTAAAAGCATAATTACAAAATAGCTCAAAAGCCTCATGACCTTCCAATCCAACGACCCAATAGATTTTCGCTACTCCAAATTTTTCGAGGACTCCTTTATCCCTAGTGGTAACAACAATCCTACTTCCTGGACCAAATTGATCAAGTCCGCCAATTAAACCCTCTACTTGTCCAACTTTATTCACATCATCGAGCACAATAAACACCTTCATGCGTCGGATCCTCTCTTTGGTAAATTGTGAAATATTGGGACCAGCTACTTCAAGTTTTTCACCTACTATTGTTGAAAGAATTTGCCTCTGTAGGTCTTCTAGTCCACCCTCTGTTTCTGATTTCCTCCTAACATTTTTTGCAAAGTATTTACCATCAAACTCACCAGAGAATTGATCGAAAATAGCTGTAGCAAGGGTGGTTTTACCTATACCACCCATTCCCCAAATTCCAACGATTCGGACGGTATCCAGCGATTCAAAACAGAGAAATGGTTTAATTTGATCAATTCGTGAATTTAATCCAACTAGGCCATCAGATGAGATAGTTAAGACACCTATCTTTTCCAAGTTCTTCAAAACATCTTCGACAATTTTGTCTACAAGTAGCGCATCATTCCTAACAAGTGCGAATATGGACAAAAAAATAGTGAATCGGGCCAAGAGAGAAAAAGAGAAATGATGATTGATAAAAGGCCAATGCTAATTGCACATGATATTACCATTAAAAGCAAGAAACAATTTACTACAAAACAAACTAATTCATTTTATTAATTTTATGTTTATGCACAAGTACCTGCATTCCATTTGTCATGTGCAATTTAATGTGCAAATGTCATGTGCAGATAGCATTTTCCAAGTTCATAATTAATGATGATACATCACGCTCCAGACATTTAAGAGTTACCTGAATTTCGTGGATTCATGTCCTGCCAGATGGGATGTTTCGGTCAGTGCATCCCTCCACCTGGGAACCATTTCTGGCTTCTCTTTTAACTGTCGTTCGAGCTTATCAAAACCGCCCCCAAAAACTCCGGTTTGATGCCGCACATCGGATGGACTTACTCCATAGAAAACGGGAATAATAATTTGGCCCTTCAAACTCTTGCATTCAAGAATCTTGACAAGTTCATTCAGGCACCATTTTGAAGAAGCGTAGTCCTTTGAGAAAATGACCACCGAGATTTTTGAACCTTGGATTGCGTTCAAAAGGGCAGGTGAAATCTCATCTCCTCGCCTAAGCTCTTCATCATCAATAAATGTTCTGATTTTTTTTCTTTTAAACAATGCATCATAGAGATGGCAAGTAAAATTCACACGAGTGTCCTCCCCTCTAAAACTAAGGAAGACATCATAATTGCAAGAAGAAGAAGAAGAAGAAGAAGACATTAAGAAAAGTTTAGAAATTTGGTGAAGGAGACAGGGAATTAATCTCGAGGGTTGAGAGAGGAGATGTAAGAACGAAATAGATGCAAAATAGTATGTAGATGTATGATTGAAAATGTGTGTAAGCAAGTAAATAATTGAATGCCTGGAGCTTGCTTTCTTTCCTTTTTGCAGGAAATTTCTTGGAGCTTTCGTATACATGGTCCATCAAGTAGAGAAACGGAATCATGATACTGGATAGTGGCAGGCAGAAAGGACAAGCAATGATTAATATTAAAATTTGATGCAACCAATAATCGGAGGAAAAGCAAAGCAAAGAAAAGTTAAGAGCAGCGACAGAGAATTATAAAAAGCTAATGGAAAATGGCATATTCTTGGATATTCGTATCTCATATTTGGTACAATTTCTCCGGTGAGGAACTTCCAAATTCCAATGTTACCACCTCACTTTCTCCATTGCATTGAAATAATAATTAATTATTATAATCTGGGTTAAAATTTTTAATCTGTAATGAGACGGCGGATGGCTTTCCACCATGTACTTAAATAATAATAATTAGTTCTGTTAGTGATGCTCAAATTTGTAGCACCGGCAGTTTTTAAGCCCAATGAGAGAATTTGTTTTGAGAAGTTGAGGGCAAAAACTTTGAGAAAGTTAGTCTTAAAATTTTAGTTTTCTTTTTTTTTCCTAATTACCCCTACTTATTAATAGGTATGAATAGAAGAACTAAAAAAAAACAAATTTAGAGGATACACTTATCCTCCTAAATGACTAATTTTTTGAGTAATTTGCATATTAAAAGATGTTTTGAGCACTCATTTATTTTAAATACTCATTAGCAAAATTTAAAAAATTATATTTTACTTGAAGTACTCTTTGAAATGCCAAATCAATCCTTCATTAAACTCACTTCATTAAATATTTTGATTCTTTTTACACCCAAACAAAAATAATCCAGCGAATCCCATGTGACATCTAGGTGTGTAATAAATTTATGATCGTAAATATTTTCGAGATCTACAAATCGAAAAAAGTTTTCATTGGCAATGGCAAGGGTTTGTATTTTGTTTTGAGCGTGGTTCATCTTGACAAATCGAGGATTGTTGGTTAAAGCCATGAAGCGTTTTCGATTAACACTTGAAGCGGCAAAGCGATTTGACGGGTAATTTCGAGAATATGTGATGGTTGTCGAAGCCAACAAAAATAAATTCCTACTCTAAATAATTTGTGTATAGTGATTGAGAAGGGTCGTGTCCACAGAGATCGGTAATTATTTAAATCCTTTTGAAACGTAAAACATAAAATGGGGGAATTGTTGACAATAATAAAAATCAAATTAAAAATAACAAGAATGCAAATTAAAGTTGTAAACACATTATTTTACTTTAAAAATCACAGAAGTACTTATTAGTTAAGACGTGGGCACACCTTATCAAAAAATTTCTTCTGACCAAAATAAGCAAACACATTATTTAAAAAAAATCTGAATCAAAATTAAAAGAAGATATAACAAAAACCAAAATAAATAAATCATTTGGGTTGCCTCCCAAAAAGTGCCTTTGTTTTATGTCTTTGGCTAGACAAATTTATGCATCAATCTCCATAATTGAGACTCTCGAGAGCCACATCCTCCACAATATTTACCAAAAAACTTTCATAAAAATGTTTTAAGCAATGACCATTGACCTTAAAAACTTTGTCAGAGGTCAGACTTCGAATCTCAACTGCACCATGAGGAAAAATATTAGTAATAATAAAAGGTCCAACCCAGCAAGAACGTAATTTACCCGAAAAAAATTTAAGCTTAGAATGAAAAAGAAGAACTTTTTGACCAACAGAGAACTCCTTTCTCAAAATCATTCTATCATGAAATGTCTTCGTTTTTTCCTTGTAAAAAATTTCCTGCACTATAGGGTTAATAACATCCACAGAAAATATAGAATGTTCCTCACTAGGATATTTCATTGCATCATTCATATTGAATTCTATAATCTCTCCATCAAACTCCATAGTGAGTGTCCCTTTATGTACATCCATTTTAGTCCTAACAGTCTTAAGAAAAGGTCGTCCTAGCAAAATTGGGACAGAATTAGAGGAGTTATCATCTTCCGTATCAAGTACATAAAAATCAGCAGGAAAAACCAACTCATTAACTTGTACTAAGACATCTTTTAATACCCCATCAGGATATGCATTAGACCTATCAGCTAGTTGAATTATCACGTTAGTTTCTTTTAATGGACCAATATTCAATTATGAATAAATGGAACGAGGCATGACATTAATAGAAGCTCCTAGATCTAACAAAGCCTTTTCAATTCTAAAGCTCCTAGATCTAACAAAGCTTTTTCAATTCTAACACTACCAATTTTACAAGGGATAGTAAACATACCTGGATCCTTGCAGTTAGAAGGTAGTTTCTTTTGGAGAACTGCTGAAACTTTCTTCCCCATATGAACTTTTTCATCTCCTCTTAATTTTCTCTTAGAGGTGCATAGTTCCTTAAGGACTTTAGCATATCGAGGTATTTGTTTTATAGCATCTAATAAAGGAATATTTACCTCAACCTTGTGAAATGTCTTTCTCTTGTTCCTCCTTCTTGGATTTTGCAAACTGACTTGGAAAAGGAGGAGGTATCACAATAGGTAGGGGTTTCCCTTTGGTGGGTTGCGCATCTTGAGATTGAGGCATCAATTCATTCTTCTCAAGCTCATCTTCTACATGCTTTGTCACTTTCTTACTAGGGTCTTACAACTCTTTCCCACTTCTAAGGATGACATCACTAACGTTTTGCTTTGGATTCACCTCAGATTGTGAAGACAATCTCCCTAATACTTGAGACTCAAGACGGCTCACTGTAGTCACCAATTGACTCATTTGGTTCTCCAAATTCTGAATGCTTGCTGTAGTTGCCTGCTAAAATTGTTGAGTGTTAGTCGCAAGTGATTTAACAATTTCTTCAAGAGATATACCTGACTTGGAGGTTGACTGTGGAGGTGCTGGTTGTCTTGTGGATACTGTTGTGGGAATCTGACGGCCTAACTCCATAGCTGAAGTTGGGATGATCCTTCCATCCCGAATTTTATGTTTATGCGTAAGGATCATACCTCCTCTGAGGCATGCCTGGAAATCCTCCAACTGCATTGGCTTGTTCAACAGGTTCTTCTTGAAGTGTTGGACACATATCGGTTGAATGACTCATATTGTAACAAATGCCACAAGTCTTCACCTATTGCACATTACCTACAACAAACTTTTCCACAAGAGAAGTAAGTTTATCTAAACGTTGTTCAATAGAAGAAATATTTATCTCATTCACCTTCCTTGAAGTGAGATCTTGCCTACTGCCAAAATGTCATGCGTTGGCAGCTATATTTGATATCAAGTCCCTTGCTTGAGTAGGGGTCTTGTTCACCAACACACCTCCACTAGCAGCATCTATCATACTTCTATACATCAATGATAGTCCTTCGTAAAAATATTGAATAAAAAGTTGATCAGAATCTGATGCTGAGGACAGCTGGCACACAATTGTTTGAATCGCTCCCAATAATCATACAAAGTCTCCCCAGGAAGTTGTCTGATCCCATAAATATCCTTTCTGATGTTGGTAGCTCTTAAAGCAAGAAAGTACTTCTCAAGGAACTGCTTCTTCAAATCATTTCACGTTGTAATCGATCCAGGAGGCAAGTAATACAACCAGTCTTTAGCTAGCCCATCTACAGAGAACATAAAAGCACGCAGCTTAATCTGCTCTTCAGTCACACCTTGTGGTCTCATACTTGAACACACAACATGAAACTCTTTAAGATGTTTATGAGGATCTTCACTTGCAAAACCATGAAACTTGGGTAATAAATGAATAAGATCAGACTTTAATTCAAAATTTACCTCCAAGTCTACGTATTGACTGCAGAGTGGTTGTTGATTCAAGTCTGGCTCAGCTAACTCTCTAAGAGTTCTTTCTACAGGTGCAGGTCTATCTATTACTTGTTCTTCTGAATCCCTAGATGATTCAACTAAATTAGGCACTGTTTTTATTTCAGAAAGCAAAGGCGACGAGGATAGTTTCTTAGCTCACTTCGTCTGCTGTCTTAGCTGACGAGCTGTCTTCTCAATTTCAGGATCAAATGAAAGTGTACCTGTATGAGAAGAACAAACCATACACCAAGTAAAACATAAAAAGAATTAAATAAATGACACCAATCCTCGGCAACGGCGCCAAAATTTAATGGTTGTCGAAGCCAACAAAAATAAATTTCTACTCTAAATAAATTATGTATAGTGATTGAGCAGAGTCGTGTCCATAGAGATTGGTAATTATTTAAATCCTTTTGAAACGTAAAACGTAAAATGGGGGAATTGTTGACAATAAGAAAAATCAAATTAAAAATAACAAGAATGCAAATTAAAGCTGTAATTCAAATTGGAGAAAGTTCTGGTTGAAGGAATTAACTCAGCTTGATTCAACTAATGATCATTGATTCAAATATATATTATTATTACTTATGAATAGACTGGTTGAAAAGCATATGGATTCAATATATTCAAAATCGAGCATGTGAGCCCTTTTTTTTACTTTTGACTTTTCAACATTAACTTAAATAGTTTCCTTTAAAATCAAAAGTAGCAATTAAGCATACTTGCTAGCTTAACATGATAGAAGAGTTAAAATAATGAACTAGACTAGAAAGAGCAATGAAGGCTTATTATACCTTAATGAAGCTAACATTATGGCACGGTTGTTCATGTATAATGGCTGCTCTATTATGTTGGCTTCTTTGCTTTTGCTTCAGTTTTGAACATAAATTTTTGCTCAAATAACCAACAATTAAGTAACAAATATTATGACTTGTGAAATCCCATAATAATTAATTATGCAACTTTCTCCTTTTCCTTAATTCTGCCTTACACTGCTCCTGCACTAAATTCAAAATTCAACGCCCCAAAAACAACATAAGAATTCTTTTAGTTATTTGTGACTAGTTTATACACAGTTGCAATTGAAAAAGGAAAAAGAAGAAAAGGGGTTAATTGTTATTCATACCTTCACTTATTAGGAAATTTGTTCTGCTATTAGATGAGATCAAGCTCTCTGCATATACTGCCATTACCGTTTTTAAATCTTTAAGGTTTTTAACTTGACCATATATGGGTTGATTTAATAAACATAATTGCTGATATGAGCTGGAAAAATCTGTTGCGTTCCCTTGGGTTATTCGAGGCCCACATACTTTGTGAATATAGTGGAACCTGAAATGGAATTGAAACTATGTCAGTAACATTCTCTATGAGGGTATCATTTAATTAACCAATAAAGGTTCTCAAAACAATGCATTAGATTTTGATCTGCAGAGTAAATGTGCAACACTAAACTTTTACCAGGATAGAATTAACACAGAGATAAAGTTAAAGAAGATGCAAGAGAGAAATTTGTTTTGCCATTTCGTCTATGAATAATGCTACTATGACATGCTGACCAACAAAGTCCTCGTAGGTGTCCAGTAGGAAGCCGGTCTTCTTGTTGATTGACCGAGATTATCGCTTGAGATTTTGTTCTACGACCGCCAACCAACCCAGCAAGAAGCTGTTGTCTATGCTTTATAAAATCGTGCAAATCTTAATTCATTAAGATCAAACCGACATGTCTTGCCTACGTTTTTAGTAAATCAAGTGCACAGTGCACGGTCAAATGTGTGAAAAGGGTTGTTGGGTTAGTTAGAAAAAGCGGGAAACAGCTTTTATTTTAAGGCTGAGTAACTGGCTATTTGTGAGCCGAGAGAAAGTTTTATACATTTTTTTTCCCTCGGTAATTCCCTAGGCTCTGTAGTTTTTGTTCCCAAATTAGTGAAAGCAATTGGTCTTGTTTGTCAGTGGATATAGCACTTTTGGTGCTCAACCTCTTAATTAATTTTTGTTGTGATTCTTGATTTTGTTTTGTTTCAATTCTTTGTTTTAGAGTCCTTATTGGTTCTTGGGGTTAATATCAAGATCTTGGGGCATTTGTTTCTCGGGAAAGTTGTTCAAGATGTGTTGTTAATAGATAGAAATAATGTGCGAATAAATTGCAACCACACACTACTATAACACTAAATAGCACACAACACCTTCTTTAAAAGCTCATGAGAGCTCAAATCTTTGATCCTGAAGAGTCAGAGGCTGACGGTATTCATGGAAATTAAATGTAAAATTTGTTTTCCTTGTATGCTTTCAGAAAAGCAGCAGGTAGAACACTTGGTAGAGAGACTCAATCTTGAGTTAAACCAATGCTAGCTTTGATCTTTCTCAACAAAATCATAACGTTATAAATCAACAAATCTCAAAGTTATGTCTCTTTCCCCCTTAAGTTTACTTATTGCTGCACCGGAGTGAATATGATCTTCATCAGACGTAGGTAAAGCTTTAGAACTTTATCCAATTTTTCCCAATAAATTTGATGGGTGCTTTCGTCTCTTCCCATCTCATTTTAGCATATGCATGTGATATGATTTGCTGCTGTATATCGTTTGCATTTTGAGAGTGTTGTTGGTATATTTAGTTAAAAATCCAAATTTTGTGGTCTTCTTTCTCTTGAGCCTATTATGAGTAAGTGGTAGTTGTCAAAGTCTTGCCAAGCCTATATTTTGCATAACGTTTCTTTCCGCCCTTTTTTGTTTTTTTTTTTTTTTTTTTTTGCCCTTTTGCTTTCCTTGCTTTATAATTAAATGATGTCTCTTTGGTTTTGTAGTGCCAAAAGTACATTTGGATGATTACGATTTATGCCGGGCGTCGTGATGGAACAGCTGAGGTTTGTTTGTATTGAATTTCTTTGATATGTTAGTTAGCGCGGCTGAGCTCACTATTAATGGTCCTTTAATGATTGCCATCTAAGTGTTCGACGAGATGACTCTTAAGCAAAACTGGCTTTTTGAAACAAATTATTTTTTATGGTTTTCCAAGTTATTGGGGCTGTCTTGTCAGGGTTTGAATGTCCTTAACATATATATTTTTTTTTTAATGGAAAATTTAAGGTCTACCCAATGCAAGATTGACGGTCCTCTTTGGAACCCAAGAACAAAAAACAAAAGTTTTAGAAAATATCTATCGACAATAGCTTACGAATTACTTGAATAGAGCTTCGCATGATTTGCCTTTACATCTACTCTTAAGAAACAGTGTCACTTCCTAGAACACGATGTCACTTAGAGTAGTGTTACACTAACGAAGTTTGCATCTCAAATGATGCTGCATACACGTGACCCTCATATAATCCATTATGCGGTGTCTGATATTCTCAACATCCTGATTGCAAAGACACCGAGAAATCATGTGAAAACCCCTAAGGTACAAAGCATCATCCGTGGCCAAGAAACCATTCAATAAACGCCACAAGAAAAAAGAAACCCTCGAAGGAATATGTTGTTGCCAAATTAAAGAAAAAAACCTCATTCTTGCTACGAGACCCATGTACAAATTCCCAACTTGCTCCTTAGAGAAAAATTCTCATCCCCAGATATGGCCCAATGGAGAATATTTAGCCCAGTACCAGAAATAGGTACTAATACAATTTGTTCAAGAACTGATAAGCATTGCATTATACTGGAGAATATCTAGCCCAGTACCAGAAATAGGTATTATGGCTCTCTAAATATAAGCATTGCATTATAACGGTCACAAAGTCAAAAAGTAGCCATAGCTTTGCCTTCATCTTCTTGCATTATTGCGAGAATCTAATGTATAAGAACATTATAGTCTTTTCCAAATTGTCAAGGGGACAGAAAAAGATGGATTTAGAATTGCAACAGGTTAGTTAGGTTGAAATGGCTAACATTTTTAATTAGTGGAAGGTGTAGTTATATAGCCTATGTCAATCACACATTTGTGATTCCTATTCCAACTTCAAGTTCTAAAGACTAATTATATAATTAATTGATATTTTAGAGGGTCGTCATATAAAGTCAGAGCTGCTAGAGGTTTAATCCTTGCCTTTTTAATTTTCTTTTAAATATTAGTCTGGCAAACTAATGGTGGTTTGTTTAAAATATTGTCATAAAAATATCCTGATACATGATTGATGGCCTCTTGGTATTTCATGGCTTTCCAAGAACATAAATGTAGAAATCGAAGCATTGGAATAGAATATTAATATTAATATTAAATAAAATAATCAATAAGAAACCTGGAGAAGAAAGCTCCCAAAACTGGCTTATATTATATATTTCCTAGAATCTCTGTTTCTGTCCCAATGAGCCTGAAATTTCCGTTATGGCGTCTTCTTCTTTTGGCCTAACTTCTCAAAGCAAATATGATGTCTTCCTCAGTTCCATGCTACTTTGTGTCGAAAGAAAATTAAAACCTTTATTGATGAAGAACTTAACAGAGGAGATGAGATTTCGCCTGCCATTTTGAAAGCAATTGAAGGATCAAAGATTACAGTTATCATTTTCCCAAAAAACTATGCTTCTTCGAAATGGTGCTTGGATGAGCTTGTCAAGATTCTTGAATGCCATAAAATGAAGAGTAATGATATAGCCACAAACTCTTGTACAAATTTATTTTGTACAAACTGATATGACATGACAAGATTGATTGAATTAAATATTTCTTGGCCTAAATAATTTATTTTTATTCTTTTATATTTTCATTCAACCAATGAATTAATGCCACATCAGCTTGTACAAAATAAGTTTGTACAAGAGTTTGTGGCTGTATCGTCACTCTAAAATGAATGGCCAAATGGTTATACCAGTGTTTTACCGTATAGATCCATCTGACGTGCGGAAACAAAGTGGGAGATTCAAGGATGCCTTTGTTAAGCATGAAAAACAGTTCAAGGATATGCCAGAAAAAAATTCAAAATTGGAGGGCTGTATGGACAAAAGCATCCAATTTATCTGGATGGGATTCCATGACAATCAGGCAAGTCTTAACCCGTTTAACTTTTTATTATTGAAGATTAATGGGGAAAAAATGAAAAGTTTATGGCCTCCATTAAAAACATGAAAAAAATACCTCCTGTCTTATTATTTTGATTTTGTCATGGTCCAAAGTAATTGGAGTCATTGATTTTCATCTTCACATCTGCTAGGTCTGAGGCACAGCTTGTAGAAGTAATTGTTACAGATATTTTGGAGAAATTGGAAAAAATAACAATACCAAAGGACTTTGATGGTCTAATTGGTTTAAATTCACGAATTCAGAAAATTAAATCACTGCTGTGTATTGGATTTCTAGTTTTTCGAATTATTGGGATTTGGGGTATGGGCGGTATGGGTAAAACAACCATTACTGGAGCTATTTTCAACCTAATTTCTAGTGAATTTGAAGGCAAGCGCTTCATGGCAAATGTTAGGGAAGAATCCGAGAAAGTAGGTGGATTGGTTCATCTAAGGGAGCAAGTTCTTTCTGAAGTATTAGAAGAAAATATCACAATAAGAACTCCCGATCTTCCTGAATATATTAGGGAAAGGCTCAAGCGGATGAAGATATTTATAGTTCTCGATGATTTAAACAAAGTTAGGCAATTAGAGTATTTAACTGGAGGGCTTGATCGATTTGGTCCGGGAAGTAGAATCATTGTAACCACTAGAGACAAACGGGTTCTTGGTAATTTTGGAGTACATAACACTAACATATATAAAACTAAGGGATTAAACTACAGTGAAGCACTTGAGCTCTTCTGCAACTTCGCTTTTAAACAAAGCAATTGCCCTGATGATCTATTTACGCTCTCAAAGCACATGGTTGGTTATTGCAAAGGCAATCCATTAGCACTTAGAGTGTTGGGTTCTTTCCTCGACCAGAAAAGCAAACTTGATTGGGAAAACGCATTGGAGAACTTAAAACGGAGTTCTGATTTTCAAATCTGTGACGTGTTGAAAATCAGTTACATGAATTAAATCCAGAAGAGAAGAGCTTATTTTTGGACATTGCGTGCTTCTTTGCTGGAGAGGATAAAAATCTTGTGACAAAGATACTAGATGACTCTAATTATGTAATGAATATCCTTGTTGATAAGTCACTCTTAAGAATACCACGTTATAACAACCTCCAAATGCATTCCATGCTCATAGTTAGTTTAAAAATTATATTTGCATAGCAAAAAAAATTGAAATTAAAAAAAAATCAAACAGGATAAAAATTTTTAGTGATACAAAAAATGCTTTTATGATTGTCTATATGAGTGCAATCGGAGTTCAAATGTTCAAACTTTAATTCATAGACCAGGACACTTTGGCTCCCAGATATGCCCTATTAAGCACCAGTGTCAATGAATATTAGATTAACTAATGATGTGATTTAAAACCTTATGATGGTTAAAAATCGTGGTTTATGAATTTGGTAAAATGTTATCTTCTCAAAGTTTTAGAGAAGTAGAGATGAGGATGACCGTGGGTGTCGAGAACAAGCTTTCCTCTATCAATTTTGGGATATTGGATGGTGTAGAGTAGAATTTTTTATTCTTCAAATTTAATGAAGTGCGTGGGCAGAAATTGAGTGTTCTATTGTAGTAATTTGAAACTATTGTAGTAATTTGAAGGGTGTAAATAACCTCACACATTAATGAACGCTGATTTTGTCTTCAATTAATGAGCTCTTTACAAATTTTACCGAAGTCTTTTTGTATTTTTATGCTAACTTACTGTTTACTTTTGTTTATAAGGGGACGGATGTCATTGCAGGTATATTCTTGGATTTTTCCAAAATAAGAGACATACATCTAGGTTCTAGAGCCTTTTAAAATATGACTAATCTTAGATTGTTGAAATTTTATTTGCCTAATCGTCGTGGTGATCCAATTATGAGCACTAAAGTGCATCTTGACCAAGGTTTGGATTATCTTCCTGAGAAATTGACATATCGCCATTGGCATGGATATCCATTGAGAACGTTGCCAACAAATTTAAGTACGGATAAACTTGTCGTACTTAACTTGCCTTGCAGTAATGTTAAGCTACTTTGGGAAGAAAAAAAAGGTATAACATGTTAAATTGTAAAGTATTTGTTTGATTTCTAAGAAAATTACAGAGAGAAATAGAAGGAAAATAACAAGAGAAAATGAATCTGAATCATTGAATTAGTTCGAACGGTTAATAAGAATGTATTTATACATGTATCTTGAATCTTCTACATGTTGCTTGTGCTTGACCTAACAGCATAGCAACCTTCCTCCAGCTCAGCTGCCAAGTCAGCAGTCATAACAAACTTGCTTAATCAAATTAACTAAGCTTAACTAACTAAACCATCTTAACTAATTCTATTATTTTAACTGCCCCTCTCAAGCTCAAGGTCTGGGAAGAACATTGAGCTTGGATCGTAGATAATGAAATTGATCAAATGCTAATGGTTTAGTAAGAATATCGGCTACCTGATCACAACTTGGAACATGATTAATATGTAGTTCATGTCTAGATACATGCTCTCGAATGAAATGTAGATCAAACTCAATGTGTTTAGTTTTAGAATGATACTTAGGATTGCTAGCAAGGGCTTCTGCACTTTTGGTATGATAGTAAAGAACTGGAGACTGCAGCAAAGACACTTTCAATTCTTTGAAAAGATAAGTGATCCACTATACCTCAGCTGTTGTTAAAGCGAAAGCTCTGTGTTCTGATTCAGCTGTGCTTCTAGATACTATATGTTGTTTCTTAAAAGATCATGATACCAAGTTGTTGCCTACGTAAACACAATATGCCCCTACTGACTTCCTATCATCCAGATCAGATCCCCAATCAACATATGAGAAAACTATAAGATTAAGTGATCCAGATGAGTAAAATTGCAAACCATAGT
Source organism: Citrus glauca (assembly GCA_029633175.1). Taxonomy (NCBI): domain Eukaryota; kingdom Viridiplantae; phylum Streptophyta; class Magnoliopsida; order Sapindales; family Rutaceae; genus Citrus; species Citrus glauca. The sequence goes on along the minus strand of JAQOOD010000003.1, from coordinate 42,531,991 downwards.
ATGTTGTATACTGTAGATACCTCAGCACCCTCTTGTAAGCTTGCTAATGAAGTACTGATGGAGTAGAAATATATTGGCTAAGTTTATTCACTGTAAAAGCAATTCCAGGCCTTGTTAGTGTAACATATTGTAATAAGCCAACTAAACTTCTATATAAAGAGGGATTTTCAAAAACTGCACCTTTGTCTTTGAGTAACTTTTTTGTTGAGCTCATTGGCGTTGGACAGCCCTTGCAGTTCACCATTTGGGCTTTCTTAAGTAGATCACCAATGTACTTAGTTTGTGATAGGTGCAAACCATCAACAGTTGGAGTTACCTTAAGGCCAAGAAAGTAATTGAATTCCCTAAGATCTTTTAAGGCAAACTCTGCACCCAAGTGAGAATTTGAGCTAGTGATCAAGATATCATCTAAATAGGTTAATACTACAATGATTTCCCCTGCCACATGATGAATAAACAATGAGGTATCCAATTTGGATGTCATAAAACCCCACTGAATTAAGGAAGCTTTCAACCTGTCATATCAGGTTCTTGGTGCCTGTTTGAGTCCATAAAGTGCCTTGGTAAGTTTACAGACATGAGTTGGAAATTGAGGATGAACAAAACCCTCAGATTGATGCATAAAAATATCTTTTGTAAGAATGCCATTAAGGAAGGCATTATTGACATTTAGCTGCCTTATATTCCAGTGATTCATGACAGCAAGACTCAAGATTATTTTGATTGTGCAGGGCTTTACAATTGGACTAAAAGTTTCAAAAAAAAACCACACCTTGTGTTTGATAAAACCCCTTTGCAACTAATCAAGCTTTATACTTTGATATGCTGCCATCAGGGTTATATTCAATTCTGAATACCCATTTGTTTCCAATAATCTTCCCAGCTATTTTTGGAGGAAAAAGAACCTAGGTATTATTTTTTTGCAATGCATCAAATTCTTCTTGCATAGCCTATTGCCATTTGGGGTCTACTAGAGCTATTTTAATAGATGAAAGTTCAAGTTCTTGAGCTACTGTTAAGTATGTCTTGGGCTTAAACACACCAAATTTTGATCTGGTAGTCATGGGATTAATATTCTGAACTGGGGATGTCTGTACTGGCTGATGATCTTGGATGTGTGATGATGAATTTTGAGATGAATGTCTTGGAGATGGATGTGCTGAAGGTGTGTTAAAATGACTTGAATCAGGTCCAGCATCTGGAGATGAGAGAATAACATAGGATTATGTATTGTTGATGTCTTGAATGACTTCTGTAATTGGAATATTTGAAAAGGAAACTTGACTTGGTTGGACAAAGATCTTTGTGAATCAGACTTTGTAGGAAAGAGTTCAGAATACGAGAATTCTAATTCATTGAATTGAACATGTCTAGCAATGTATATTTTACCAGTGGAATCCAAGCATTTATATCCCTTGTATATAGGACTATAGCCAATCATTAGACATTTTTGTGTATGAAAATTGAGTTTATGTTTATTATAGGGTCTGAGAAGAGGAAAATAAGAGCAACCAAATGTTCTAAGAAACTTGTAATCTGGTGATCTGCCATAAAGTTTTACAAAAGGGGAAACATCATTCAACACTAGTGTTGGCATTCTGTTAATGAGAAAGGAAGCTGTATGAAATGACTCCCACCAAAAAGACAAAGGCATTTTGGCTTGAGTAAGAAGTGTTAACCTAGTTTCTACAACATGCCTATGCTTTCTCTCAACTGCACCATTTTGGTGATGTGTGTGAGGACAACTATGCCTAAAATGTATCTCTTTTGCCTCAAGAAATTGTTCAAAACTTCTGTACTCCCTTCCCTAGTCAGACTGTAAAGACTTTAAAGAGGAACCAAGTTGTTTTTCAACTAAGGTTTTGAAATATTTGAATGTATCTAAACCTTCTAACTTAAGGGTTAAGGGAAAAATCCAGTAGTACCTGCTGTAATCATCCACAAAACTAATGTAATATCTATATCCATGTAGTGATGGTATAGATGTTGGACCCCAAAGATTAGTATGTACAAGTTCTAAAGGAACTTTTGTTTTTATGCCTGTAGAGTATAAAAAAAGTTGATGCATTTTACCATATTGGCAAGCATCATAAAAATCAGGAACAAATATAGGATAATGAAGTGCAAGGGAAGATAATACGCTTTTCAATGCATGTTTATTAGGATGACTAAATCTTTAGTGTAACACATTAGCAAACATCATTGTGCTAACTCTGAGGATTACTTATTTGAGTACAATCTTTATTCAAAGACAAACCAGAAAATTTACAGGCTGACTGGTTAAACATAGAAAGCATAGCATTAGGATTATGATTGGTGACACATGAATTAGAGAGAAAGTCATCCTTTGACACCAACTTATACAGTCCTCCTCTAGCAATCCCTTAAGCCAGATGCACTCCCTTCTTCTTGTTCTTAATAAAACACATATTGGCAACAAACTCAATGATTAAATTAGTATCTTCAAGTAATTTGGAAATGCTTATGAGATTTTTAGTGAGATGAGGCACACACAAGATATCTTGTAAATGCATAAAGGAATCACTGGAAGTGGGAAGACAAGTGTATCCAATGTGTGTAATATTCAGACCTTGGCCATTACCAACATGCAATAATTGATTACCTGAATATTCCCTTCTAAGATTCAAGTTTTGCAAACTGTTGGTGAGATGATATGTTGCCCGAGTGTCAATATACCAGCCTTGATCAGCCATGTCACATTTAAAAGTTGCCAGGAAAGCAGCTCTCGGTGTTGATCAGCCTGAATATGGATTGTAATAAGACACAAATTCTTTGTTGAACCTGTTCCTACATTTAACTGGAGTATGCTTTGACTTGAAGCATATTTGACAGATTACAACAGCCCCATTTAGATCTAAAGCACCTTAATAAAGCCACCAAAATTTCCATTGTTAGCACCAAAGTTATTGGCATTGTTAACACCATATCCACCTCTGCCTTGATAATTTCCAGATTGTGCATTATTATTCCAAACACCATTCTAATTTCCTCTTCCTCGGCCTTGTGGAAAGCCTATACCAAAAGCTCCTCTGCCACCATTATTATTATTGACATTCTTAATCCAGTTAAGATTATACTGTCCTCTAAATTTAGTATTAGTTCCAATTTGAGCAACATTAACCGCATAGTTCAATTTAGTTTCCTTGTTAGCACTTGACTGATATGCTTCTAATCTAGCTTCATGAGTCAAAAGCATGGAGTAAGCTTCAGTAACAGTCATTTTTGCAAGATTTGCTTCAATATACACAACCACTGCATAATATGGTTGGGCTAGCCCAAAGATCAGATGTGTAATAAAAATCTAGAGAGCTAATAAGGCTTCCAGCAATGGCTAAATCATCGGTTATTGTGTTCAACTTTCCAAAGAATTCAGTCATAGACATTGAACCTTTTCTAAGATTATTAAGCATCATCTTGAGATGAACCTTTTTAGCAAGAGTTTCAGATCCAAATTGTTGTTCAAGACTAGTCCAGAGTTCAAGTGAAGTTTCAGAGTTTACACAGGACTGAGAATCTCGAGATTTATGGAAGACAACATCCAGAGTTCAAGTGAAGTTTCAGAGTTTACACAGTAGTGAACGTTGGATTTATTTGAGTTTCAACTTCAGATTTTTCATATTCACTTTGAAGAAATCGATCTGGACATGATTTGGAGCTATCAAGATGATCTTCAAGACCATTTGCACGCACTGAGGAGAGAATATGAGATTTCCAGATTATGTAGTTCGATCGATCAAGTTTAATAGGAGAAGTGAAAGTAAATGAAGAAACAGATATTGTTTTGTTTGAATTTGAGCTTAGAGACACCATTTTTTATTTTAGTAAAGCTTTGATACCATGTTAAATTGTAAAGTATTTGTTTGGTTTCTAAGAAAATTACAGAGAGAAACAAAAGGAAAATAACAAGAGAAAATAAATCTGAATCATTGAATTAATTCGAACGATTTATAAGAATGTATTTATACATGTATCTTGAATCTTCTACATGCTACTTGTGTTTGAGCTAAAAGCGTCCAACTCGTGCCAGCGTTCACCAAATTTCAGTGACCGTTGACTGACAAGGGCATTTCAGAGGATCCGTGAGCGAGACCGATCCGCAAATGTGAATGATAACCAAGTCTGAACATCATCACTGTGAGTGGAATATTAAAAACCTATTTTCATAGTTAATTATGCTAGTAAAGCATGTTTGCGAAATAAGTATTTTAAATGTTCTTATTTAATGATTTCCTTGAAATGGATTTTGTTCATGCATTGGTATTTTATTAAAATGTCTGGTTAATAATTTTGCGTATCAACTTTGAATAAGCATGATAATATTTTAAGGATAAGAAAAGTGGATCCAAATGTGGCATGATTTAAAGTATGGTTAAAAGGTATGTGACTATAAGTATAATGATTGTTTTTGAAATAATTAGATAGTACCCTTCCCCCCAGATACAGTGATACAGATGAGATGAGAGGCCTTTGGGGCTTGTCTGAACACACATAGAGGTTTTGGGCTGTGTGTTTGGGCGCTTTTACCTTTTGGGGGCATATGCATGCGGTATGATGATTACAGAGATGCAAAAATGAGATACAAATAGATATTGAAATACATATGATATAGATGATACGAATGAGATAAAGGTCTTTGGGGCCCATCTAAGTACACATAGAGGCTTTGGGTTGTGTGCTTGGGCACTTTGTCATTTGGCACTAGATTATGCATGCACATATATGATGAGATATGACATGGTATTTCTCTGTCTATCCGTGTAGCTTCGGAGCGTGATGGTACCCAGATAGTATGTCATTGCCCGTCCATTGAGGTTTGGATATGATGAGATTATTCCCCGGGATACTTGTTTAGTGATGATTTTCATTCTTGTGTATTCTATATGATATTGTTATTACGTTTGATCGTTATATATGTTTTTCATGGTTAGTAATCTGGTTTAAAAGTTAAATGATTTATTACTAGTTTCTCGTATATGGTTTGATGAAATCGTGTTTGAAAATAATATGATTATTTCTTTTAAAGTAAGAATTAATTTTAAAAAGAAAAACTACTATCCACTCACTGATCTCACTGAGTTTTAAACTCACCCCATTTTTATTATATTTTTCCCCCCACCAGGAGGTTGCAGGTACACCAGACCGACCAGGGACTGTAAATATATTTTGAATCTTGGCCACGTGATGGTGTTAGAAGATATAGATATTTTTGTTAGGACATCTTGGTCATCTTGTTCTTTTGGGATTAAGAATAAACTGAGTTATTAATATTAGTTATAATATTATCTGTTTGAGACTTTGGAGATATAAAACTTAGCATTTTGGTTGAGGATGTTGATCATTGGAGTTTGTTGTATATTAAATTATATTGGGAGTGCTTGTCTTACATATTTGTAGATTGGGAGTGTTATATATATGAAGGAGACTGCCGAATTTTCGACAGAATCCTTACTAATTAAATTAATATCAAGTCAGTTTTAATGAGACTAGATTGACTCGCCCGGGGGAGATTCGGGGCGGGTCGTTTCATAGGTGATGGTTCTCACCAAAGGTTTTCTTGTTCTAACACTCTTTTGTTCTTAGATATGTCCAAAATGCTCTAATTCTAGATTGTGATTTGTTTAAGATTGATGTTTTATCTATGCATTCCTTATCACTTTTGAAAATACCTTTTTTTTTTATTTAACTTGTTTCAGAATTAATAAGTCAAAGCATCGGTTAATAATACATTGCAATCCGTCAATAAGTCAAAGCATCGGTTAACCCTCTGTTGCTGTTTTCATTGTTAACATTAGACAAAAACAAGTGGACTGTGTCTATATGTGGAATTCAACTCTTCAGACGTCTCTACTAAGTTGTGGTAATTTGTGGAAGTGTTCTTATGATATATGGTTTTGAAAGTTAGATATTTTGCAATCTTTTTATTTTTTTTCAAATTTGTAATTTTGTTATGTCAGAGACATTACTTTTCTTTCTTCTTTGATTTTAATCTTGCTGAGGAACCATATAAGAAACCTCCAAAATGCTTAGGGAGTCAAGATATATGTGAGGACTGTTTCAAATTAATTAACTTTTTTTTTTTAGTCTGAGAAAATAAGCATTTTGAAAATACACAAAATTGAAAACATTTTCTTGGCCAGTGCACAGCTTGTACGGTATACACAGGTAAGTATGAAGAGCAGAAAAATCAAGCCAGACTCTTGACGCAAGCATTTCATAGAAGGCTTTTTTATATGTTCATTTCGGGTAGTCTTATCTCTCTACATTGATGTTTTGTGTGGGAATGTTGTTTTATTTTGAATCCTCGTACTGGTGTTGTGAACTTGTAATCCTCCGTTTGCTTCCTGGGCTATAAGTTGTTTAACTGAATGCACAAGGCTTTTGCTACTAATATTTTAATTTGGATGGAAGGACTTCCAAGAAATGAGAAATGCTGGATGTACAAATAAATTAAACAAGACAACTTCATCTTCTTATACGATTCTTTTTCTGGTTTGACAATGTAATGGGGAATACATGATTCTTAATTACTCCTCTTTGTGCTTCAAACTTTAATGTCTTGGTGAATCATTTGATGACCCAAAAGTTTTTACTGTTTAAGATTTTATAGCTGAGTTCATTTGTCATCTAACAAACTTTTTTGACCTCAGTCACGTGACTTATGCACGTGGGACGTAAGCAATGAAACCAAAAACTAACAGCTAAGACACAACGTTTTGAAGCTGCCTTTAATTCACTTTCAACAATTCATACATAGATATACGCTGGCCATGGCTCACGAAGACCGTCGGTTACTACAACAAAAGATTAACGCAGCTCCAAATTATGAATCAATGGTAATTTAATTTGCTGACTCATCAGTTTGAAAGTAAAATCCAAAAACTATGATAAGAACAGAGACAGAGAATTGTCGGACTACACAAATTCTGCTATTGCTAGAGTTAGAAAAACCCCAGCGTTTATTCTTTTACACAAAATAAAAGTTGTCAAATTTCTTTATTCACTGAAACTATATGAATATTGAATTATGCGTTGAAATGATCTCATTAACTTTGGTATATTTATCATGCTCATAAAACATGACTTGATAATTTTTCCTTTTATATGTGAGCAGAAGTTAGACATCTGACATTGTTTAGTATTAAATGTTTATCAGGCACTGGCAAATTACTTATTGTGTTATAAACCAATTTGGAGAAACTATCTAAATGTTTGAAGGCTTGTTCTTACGTTCTTTAGTGCGAAAATGCATGAATCATCATATTGAGAGTTCTTTGCAGATTCAGAAAGTTTAGCCGATAAGGAGATAAGATCAAGAAAGGAAAATAGGACAAATGAGAGCTACTGTATGAAAGGACATTGAGCAGTAGCCATTGGCTGTTGGATTAATTTGCTTGTAGCCATAGGATTAGTTTGACGGCAATAAATGCAAATGTACTGAAAACATCTCGCCGAGCAAGAAACAAAGGATATATATTATTATGAATGATTGATAGATTAATGTTGTTCTCAGAAATTCTTCGTGTAGTATTAGTCTAATTCAAAGTTTCAATCTTTATATATGTCGACTGCCACTGATTTTATTATTCTATTCATATTTAAATTTTAAGCCCTCATCATCCAATCACATTTGTAATAGTTTCTCTCGATTCCTTTTTCAACTATGGAGCGGTGCTCAAGTGCAGACATTTGGATGAATTTAACATGCTAACAGGGTTAAAAAAAAAAGGAAAAACACGTATTATAATATAATATTTTTTACTTTTTAGTGTATTGGAGTTCTCTTTTCCTCTTTTAACTGTATGTCGATGCAATTTTTATGTCGATATCTACACCTGATAACGATTCTTTAACTATTAATTAAACAAAATGATATTATATAGGGGCAACTTGTAGTTGATATTTTGAAATATCGTCATCTAACTGTTTGATAAAATGACCCATTAATTTTGTGATTTATTGAAAGTTACTCAATGGCAAAACCAAGCAAATAGGAAACCGAAAAGTCATAGGAACATTAATGGGTAGAAAGTAGAAGCGAGAGGGTTAGTAGAGTGAGTGAGGGAGGGGTCGATGCAATTGAAATAGTGCTCCACTGTTCATCCATTTCTCTCCCTACAAGAGAAACGGAAGCCAAGCTTGAACAAGAAAGGGAAATCTGTTAGTGGAAACCCCAATCTAAAAGGAAACCGAAAAGTCAAAGGAAAATTAATGGGTAGAAAGTAGACTGACAAAATGAAAGAAAATTTTATTTAAATAATATTAAATAAAGAGGATAAATTTTTCTAATTAAAGTTAAATTATTCTCACCCAAAAAAAATTGTATAATATTCTAAATAAAAAAATTCCTAGAAATTTCCAAAAACACAAAAAAAGGAGTCAGCTACGGGAAAGTCATAGGTAATTCATAAAGAAATTTGGTGAGAAAATTAAATGCTGTTAGCACTTGAAATATATATGTGTATTTTCATGTCTAATGATTAATATTATCATTTTATGCAATAAACTATATTATAATTAAAAATATATACCACATATTAATATTTAAATTAATATCCAAACATTTCATTTAATTTTATTTATTTGCCAAATAGCTAAATGGCTAAGTTAAAATTAAATATTCAATTTCTTCAACCAAACACGAAATAATTAAATTTGTCTATTAAATTATTTATATTAATATACATATAATAAAATAAAATGGCGGTCTGGTGGTCAATGGTGGCAGTCCGGCGAATTTTCGGCAGAGGTTCGGCGACCTTCTGGCAAAGCCGACGGTGGGCCAACGAACTTTTAAATAGTTTCCTTTTCTTAAAAAAATGGTTTTTTTTTTAGCTTTATGTTCTTTTTTTTTTTCAAAAAAAGATTTCGTTTGAAGTGGAGGATGGGGAGCATATGATTCATCATCAGTCATGGACGCTGGTTATTCTACTACATCGAAATGCAGAGAACAGACCGGTTTGTTGAAGCGTTTAGATGATTTTTCATTTTTCGCATGTATGTATGTATGTGACAGTGTCATGCTCATGCCTCCAGTCTCATGCTGGTGATGATGTATGTTTTTTTGGGCAATTTTCAATAGATTTAGTTAATTTTTGTCATTTCTCAAGCTATAGTTTTTGCATTTTTGTGATTTTTACTCTTTTTTCCCTTTTATTTTTTAGTAATGTAATTATAGCTTAGCTCTCAGTTGAGTCGAGTTGAAAAATGTTGAATATGTCGGTGATACCTATTTATTTTTAGTTTACAAAAATTAGTAATTAGCAAATTAATTTTAAGTTTTTTAACATGATTTGCTAATATGAGTCAATGGTTTCGCATGTGCTCATATTAGCAAATCATGATAAAAATCTTAAAATTAAGCTATAGTTTTCCTGTTCATTGTTTCTGTACTTAAATTATGTTTTGGCTTCTGTTGGAGAAAATGCTTGCTAAAGGCTGATTATCTTCTATGTAGTACTTGAGACTTTTAGAATTATAGATTTATCTTTGTTTGAGTCAGTTCACTAAGGTTTTGTTTTTCTTTGTGAGAAGGAATTGATTCTTGATCAAGTAGAAAAATTAGTTTTAAAATTCGTAGATTTCTTTGAGTTAAAAAATTAAAGGATAATTTTGAAAACTTTAGTTTTTAATATAAGAGGAATTTAAATTTTTCACTAGTTAATATAATCTTTTTACAATTGTTTCTTTATTATATTTTTTATTTTTAATTTATAAAATTAAAATTTTTTAAATTTGTGTTGGGTTAAATGAATATCCATTGGATAAAAATAATTATCCATATCTATCTGGATATAATTTTAAAATATTCATTTCAAGATCCAAAAATTTTTAGATGGATATTATCTGGTCCATTTGGATGAATATTGTAGACATCCATTATGAAGTGATCCAGTTGCCATCCCTAGCCATATTCCTTTAGAATTTAAAACCAGCAAAACCGAATCAGTGTCCTTGAAGTGACATAAGGACAGTAATTCTTTAAAAGAATTGGCTATGGAGTCCTTGTCCAAGATTCTTTTACACCATGTTCTTTCATAAACCAAAATTCGTTTTTGGAATACACCTCTCGTCCGAACATACAAAGACAGCCTCTCAAAACATCAGCCGAATACTTATGATGTTGATCATCTGTGATTTCATCAGCCATAGGCAAGAACTTGAACTTGTCTTCTACCAACCAAATGCCGAAATTCACTTGCCACCCCAGTGGATAGCTCAATTAAAAGGGATTCCTAATCCTAGTTTAATACTAGGTTTGATCACAAGATAAGAACCAGATTTAAACTTTTCCAAGTGCTGTTTCTCAAAGAGAAGATATACACGTGTTCTTTTCAACCAGGAAACTGTTGTACTACCAGGAATTTGTAATCATCGATGGATTGAGCATAGCAAAATGCAAATTACGCTCCGAGTCTCTCTCTCTTTAATCCTCAAGCACAATAAGCCATTACAAGAACTCAAGATCAAAACCGATTCATATAGCTACAATAGATTTTGGAAGGGGTGAAGTTTTGAACTTCAATAGATCCTCTAAAATCAAAAGCAGCAATTAAGCATTCTCAATTAGAAAGAGCAAAGAAGACTTATTGGTACCTTACCGAAGCTGACATTATGGCACGGTTGTTCATATATAATGGCTGCTCTGTTATGCTAGCTCCTCTGTTTTTGCTTCTATTTTTGCTTCAGTTTTGAACATAAATTCTTGCTCAAATAGCCTACAATTAAATAACACTAATATGACTTATGAAATCCCATAATGGCTAATTACGCAACTTTCTCCTTCTCCTTAATTCTGTCTTCCTCTGCTCGTACACTGAATTCAAAATTCAATGCCCCTAAAGCAACATAAGAAATCTTTTAGTTAATTCGCGACTAGTTTATACATAGCAGCAATTGAAAAAGGAAAAAAAAGAAAAGAGTTAATTATTATTCATACCTTCACTTATTAGGAAGTTTGTTCTGCTATTGGGTGAGATCAAGCACTCAGCATATACTTCCACATAATACTTTCTAACATTTTCTTGAAAGCCATCAATCATAAAATCTTCATACTTTTCTCCATCCTTTGGATCAATAAGTACAAATATCTCGTCTAAAACAGACAAAATAAAATCACTGTCCTTCATGGAACATAACTGCTGCAACGCTTGAATTGAATTGGCTAATGACATCTGAGTCCAGGATTCTCTCACCCCATATTCTTTCATAATCCAAAATTATTTCGGCCATAATGTTGACTCAGAGACTAATCAAAGGCAATTTCCTATAATTGAATATGAATATTTGGAATGATATTGGCAAACATTATCAGGTAAGGCTAAGAATTTGAACTTGTCTTTCGCAAAATCAAATGCAGCAATCATTTAATCAGAATTGAGCTTACAAAAACCGAAGTGGACAGTTCCATTGAGATTGGTCGCCGGAGAACAATGATGAAAAAACTTAAAATTAGTTTCAAAGGTTTTCCAAGTATTGTTCCTTAAAAGAGAAGACATGCACGCCTACTACTGCTTTGGCATTTCTATAAGAATCAGAAAACCCTAAAACCTTGAACTCATCTATTGACTGAGCATAACCTAAGCTAACTAATGGTATATCTCTATTAGTGAAAGGTTTATAGTCATTTGGTATTCTCTTGAACTCTCTAGTTGAACAATTGTATATAAAGAAAGTTTCAGCTGTAGTTTCATTGCGGAGGGATAAGCACAACAAACCATTACAAGAACAGCAGATCCTAAGACAATCAAAAGAGCTTTCTCTAATTGGAAAATCAAGCTGATCTTCCGCAAATAATTTTGCTATTGAGCTCTAAGCTCTTGACCATATCAACAAGAAGTCAAGAACCAACGTTTGTCCTTGTTGGTTTTGAGTTTGGTGGATCTTGACGAACTGAGGATTAGTAAGTAAGGCCCTGAATGACTTGGATAAACACTTGAATCGGTAGAGAGACTCGGCAGGGAGTTTTACAAACACATCGACGGTGATATCTGGAGGAAGAGCTGCCATTGCTTCTTCAACAAGTTAGGTAAAGACTTTGGGGTTTCTTAATCTCTATTTGGTAGCCTTGATGTTTGTAAAGCAGTCATTCACATAAAAGTTATTAAATATATTATATTTTTTTCTAAAACACTATCAAAGTATTTTTTTTCAATTCTATTACATTAACTTTGATGTAAAATTTTTGGGCTCGTAGATATTCTGCCTCTACTCCCAAAAGCCCAAGGTAGAGGTTCATTAAACATATAGAAACATGTGTGATAACATTAGGAAGGTGCAGGGTCTTGAACTTCTCTTCCACCAAATCAAATGCAGCAATTTTGTTGTTATCAAATACCCAGTGAATAGCCCCGCCTCGAATATCAGATGAATATCCCCAATGAAAATCATGTTCAACTTTCTTTGCCCCCCAAGAGTTGAGTTTTCACAGAGAAAATATTTACAATTTTTTCACACAAACCAAATTTCACAATTCTATAGTCATCAATTCGCTCAACATAACCAAACCCATATAAACTTTTCACTATTTTACATATGGTATAATATAACTCTCCTCCTCAGTCTTCAGTTCCCTCTTATGAGAAAACAAAAATATACCTCTCCTTCTTCGATAACAAATAGTTTCTCACGTTAAAACCCTCAAAAATAACAAGACTTGCCGAAATTTTATAATAAAGAAGTGAGAAACAATGCGTTCATATAGCAATAATTGAGGAACAATTCTACATAAGGTTTGCGACCCTGTTGATGATGATAGGCGTCTGGGCTAGCAAGTGGGTTTAGTATGTAAAACTAATTAGAATCAAAATCCATGTACATTCGATAAGCAGGTCGGTCAGCAGAGTAGTAACCTTGGATCAGGGAATCAACTTGGAAACCAAATTTCTTGTAGAGATTCACTGCGGGAGTTCTCAAAGGATCAACATGAAGCGTTATGCGGAGCACAGGCCTGGTCCTGCATTTCTTAATTGCTGCTTCCAGCAGTGCCTCTGCGTGACCTTGTCCCCTATAATTCTCCTTCACTAATTAAGTCACCCCAAACCCATTAATTTCATGTCAATTAAAAAGAAAAAGAAAATGAGTAACTAACAAATATTTCTTTGAGGACTTCTATCAAACAGTTGAGATTATGGTCATGCAGTAGAAATTTTAATAACGGGGACGAAGATATGGGACCTGCAAGCTTGATGATAGAAGCAGACAAGGAAGTAGGCCACGCGTACATGACGTAGCCACCGACTTGTCCATGAATCTGAATATAAAGCAAGCCTGCGTTCTTCTTTTTCAGCTCTTCATCAAAAGATCTTGCCAGTGATTCGTGCTTGGGAAAAATCTTCTTCTCCATCTTCACAATCTCGTCCACTACATTAGTCCAGTCCGTTGAGTTTCTCTGCAGCTCCGTAACAGTTCCGGTACTCCCCATGGCACGTGGCTTGTTGCAACTTACAGTTGATCCAGCACGTATACAAAATTAGAAATGAAAGCTTCCTAGGATTCTTTCTAAGAGGCAAAAAGACAACGGAAATAGAAGCGCCATGTGGGGAAATGTTAAGAAGGTGGTGAAGCCCCCAAGAGGCCACCGTGGCGTGGCATTGCATATCATCATTTTTTTTTTTAATTGCTAATCTGTAGAGCGGCCCAAAATGCTTGGCACAATGTATAGCTGGCAAAGCCCATCGAAGTCCAAACTATTTGGGCCAACATCGCATAAATTAATACGACGGCGCAGACAAAGATGCTTCGTGCGGAGTTGTGTTTCCTTTATTGCTCATCATTTTTAGCAAACTGTCATCGGCTTTGGATGTGGGTGGCTGCAGTCTGTTTTGCACAATTGACAAGTATAGTCGATGTGCATAATGTGGGAAAAATTATTATGATATTTCAAAATACGCAATAATCATTTAACTATATTAATGTTGGATTAATATGATGAATTATAAGATAACAGTGAGCATTATATTTTAGTGGACAAATTAAAGATAACAACTTAAAAGGTGGAGATAATCCCTTGACCGAACTAAAGATGTAGGACACCTAACAACAAATTTAGCTAACAAATATGTAGTACCATTTGGAGGGTGAAGGCTATTGCCTTGTGCAGTCTCGTAAATTGAAAGTGTGGAAGAGGAAAGGGATTCAGCATTTAAGAAGTTCAGAGTAATTAATCTCACTCACATCACATGATTCTTATTAAGTAAATAATAAAAATTTCACAATTTTCAAAATATTTTATTAACTAAAACTACACTCATCATTCATCGGTGCGTATCATATCACTTGAAAAAATGTTGAGATGATTTTTTATTGCTCAAGAAATTATTATAATGCAGCTTTTACGAGGCGCAGTTTCAATGTCACAAATTTTTTAATATGAAACGTATGGTTTAGAAAAAAGCAGTAAATAAATAACTAATTAAAACAAGGAGCAAAACTAGCACAAATGCAGTAAATTCGTTGTCTTTCTTGCGAGTGAACTTGCAGGGTTTACATTCTAGGAGCGTATTCTATTACAGTTTTTACTTTGATAAAGGGCCAGGATTGGATCTAGAATAATTAAATAGAAATAAGATTGTGAAATGCATTGAATAGCTCAATTTAGATAACATAATACTACTATATATTTATCAGTTGATGCGTTAAAAATTAAGAAATAATCAGCATATATTATATTTGCAACCAGCAAAGACAAAATTACAAATTATTTAATTAGTTATTAATTTGCAATAAATTTTAAACAAAAAAATTAGCCCCTAAAACTAAACAACTCTCTTTATTGAAACCCCTTACATTTATTTATTTTTTCTTCCGCATAATTAGTCTTTTCCTAAAATTCTGTTGTTGGAAGTCTTACTTTTTAGAGAGATTTCAGAATATCTCTTTTCTACCATACATAATCTATCTATAACATGTGTGATAATACCAATTACATAATGATTTTCTAAAACAAATGTACAAATGTTATAAATACATTAAATTGGTGTAGTACAACAGAGTAATCTAAAATCTCTCTACTTTATGAGGCATGGTGGGTAAAGTTTTTACCATTAATTGTAAAAACTGGACTTGGGTTTGAGAGGCCTCTTCAATGTTTTCTATTCTCTCGTAATTGTTGTATTATCAAGCCAAGCCATTTCATTTGTCTTTTACGGCGTGGAACAATGTGTGATGTATTACATGCATATTCTTAATATAATTCATAAATATGTTACTTGTATTATCATTAAAATTAATACATGTGCAGATGTGCTAATCTCAAAATGAGTGTTACATGTACTTAATATGGCTCACATCCTTAAGTTGAGGTAAATTAGGATTACTCATGTTTTTATGATGAGATAATGATAATAATAATTATTTCAAATTTCTAAAAAATTAAGATAAGAATAATTTACTCACTTTATTAATGGAAGGAAATGAATAAAGTCCATTATAAATAATACGGGTCCCTAGTCTAGCCAATTATCATCTTTGCCTATAAGTTACCCATCATATGAAAAAGCTATATAGAGAAATAGGCTAGAGGATTCTAAGTATTATTCAAATTTTACTTGAACAATAATGGCTAGAGATGGGGATATGTAATTTATTTAAGTTAAAAATCTATACTATATTTCAATATATATATATATATATATCATTATTAAGCTAATATGTGGTATCAGAGCCACCCTTCAGATCTTGTTGTTTGCCTATATAATATTTTTGCATTCCATTTACTGTTTTTGATCCTATATAGTCGTGACCTTATATGTTATGGTGAATACATTAGATAGTGTCACATGTTGAAGATTTTAATGCTTGAATTCATTTATATATGAATAAGCATTAATAATGCGTATATTATGGAAATTATTGTATTTATAATTGCAATACAGTATGTATTGTTTAGGCTAATACTTGAAATATGATAGATGATGTAGTAAGACTTGGTCTTTTTTACAAAACTAGAGCTAATAGAGTGAAGCAGCGTTGGAAGGGCGGAGGTCGATCTCCAGGGTCCAAGCTGTCCGGTCTTGGATATGCAAGTGCCAGTAGGTCTGAGCCAGCGAGTCCGGGTCCATCATCATCGGCGTGCACCCTTCATCTCCTCTTCCTCTTCCTCCTCCGCTCATCTGTTGTTGCTCCCCAACCCACGTTCCCTGACTCGACGCCGGCGGCCCCCTGCATTTTATTATCTTAATTAATTTCTTATTTATTGAAATTAAAATTTAAGGAAAAAAAATCATAATAAAGAATATTGGAATCATATGTAACGTCAACATCCAAAGTAACGTTGTTACGGATGGATCATGTTCTATTAATGCCTTTTTTTGTAATGTCATCACATTTTTGAAAGAAGCCACAGCATTTCAAATATATGATGATATTTGTATAGCATAGACTCATATGTTATAAAGGATTTTATTTCAACAATATGAAAGGCATTGAACATATTGCAATTAATTTATAATTATTTATGTTAGGAAATTGGTGGTGAAAGCAGACACGCAGCTAAAGTAAAATTGTAAGAAAATAAAGAACAAGCACAATAGAGGATACCAGAAATTACGTGGTTCGGCTTTTAGCCTACGTCCACGGGCGAAGACATAAGAAAATATTTTACTAGTGAAAAGGAGTTACAAGTATTGTGGTATTTTAGCTCACTTCCCAAAACCCCAATACACCCAAACTCTCAGAACACTAGAACAAGAGCTTTCAAACTCAAGCTCTCAAAACTCTCTCTCAACTCCAAATTCTCTCTATGGAATTGGATTCAATTGATTTGAATTGAATGAGAATGAATGAGGGATCTCTCCCTTTTATAGCCAAAGTTTTGGCTCTTTTTTTTCCTTTTTTTTTCTTTTCCCACGGCTGCCAAACTTTCTTCTGACTTCAAAGCCGTGTGCCCACAGGCTTTGAATTCAAACATGCTGCTGCGTGCTTCTAGATGCTCTGCATCTAGAAGCCTTGACTTTTCACATTCTCCCACTTGGAGATTAGATTGAGACTCCCACTTGGAGATTAGATTGAGACTCGATCAATCTCCACACCATCCTTTCTGCTTCGCCATAATCATGTTGCTTACGTTGCTGCTAGGCCACAAGAGGATCTACTCCAGATAAACTTGTCAGTATTTATCGGTTTGGTCAAAACATCTGCTAGGTTCTCCTTCGTATGGATTTTCTGTAAATCCACACTTCCTTCTTCCACTACTTCTCGAACGAAGTGATACTGAACTCCTATGTGCTTTGTCCTGGAATGAAAGGCTGGATTCCTTGCAATGTGCAAGGCACTCTGACTGTCACAAAACACAGGAATTTTCTGTTGTTTGTGCCCGAGCTCCTCCAATAACCTTTGTATCCATATAGCTTCCTTGCAAGCTTGTGTAGCTGCCATGTATTCTGCTTCTGATGTAGATAAAGCCACAACGGTTTGCAGTTTCGAAACCCAGCTTATAGCTGCTCCCGCAAGTGTAAACACATAACCAGTAGTGGATTTCCTTTTATCAAGGTCTCCTGCAAAATCTGAATCCACATAGCCCTTGACAGTAAACTCTGATCCTCCATAACATAATGCAACATCTGAGGTTCCTCTGATGTATCTCATAATCCTCTTCACAGCTATCCAATGCTCTCCACCAGGATTCGCCATGTATCGACTAACTGCTCCCACTGCTTGTGCAATGTTCAGTCTTGTACATATCATAGCGAACATCAAACTTCCCACTGCTGATGCATACGGTACTCGAGACATCTCCTTCCTCTCCGCTTCATTGCTAGGACACATACTTGAGGATAATTTGAAATTAATAGGAAGTGGGGTAGAAATTGACTTACAATCTTGCATGTTGAAGCGTCGCAAGATTTTCTTCAAGTAATTCTTCTGTGAAAGCCAAATCTTCCTGTTATTTCTGTCTCGGTGAATTTGCATCCCTAGAATCTTGTTTGCTGGTCCCAAGTCCTTCATTTCAAACTCCCTAGCCAACTGTGCCTTCAATTCTTGGATTCGATCTTTGTTGGGGCCTACTACCAACATGTCATCCACATACAACAACAAAATAATGAAATCATTATTTTCAAACCTCTTGTAATATGCACAATGGTCTGAACTGAGTCTGTTATATCCAAGGCTCATAATGAAGGAATCAAATCTCTTATACCAACACCTCGGCGCCTGTTTGAGACCGTATAGAGATTTGTTCAACCTGCAAACCAAGTTCTCCTTTCCTGTTTCTGCAAAACCTTCTGGTTGGAGCATATATATTTCTTCTTCAAGTTCTCCATGAAGAAATGCAGTTTTCACATCTAACTGCTCTAGATGTAGGTCAAATGTAGCACACATTGCCAAGACTACCCTGACTGTTGTGAGTCGAACTACCGGAGAAAATATCTCGTTGAAGTCAATACCTTCTTTCTGAGCATATCCTTTCACCACCAATCTTGCACGATACCGCTCCACTTGATCATTGCCATCCCGTTTGATCTTGTAGACCCATTTGTTTCCAATGGCTTTTCTTCCACGTGGTAGTGGTACAAGTTCCCATGTCTTATTCTTGTGTAGAGCTTTAATTTCTTCCTGCATTGCTGTCATCCACAAAGCAACATCTGAGCTGTTTAAAGCTTCATGGAAAGTTGAAGGCTCTCCATCCTCTGTTAGAAGACAGTACGCAACGTTGATCTCTGTCACATACTCCGAGTGCCACGTTGGCGGTCGTCTCTCACGAGTTGACCGACGAACTTCTGGAGCCTCGGACTCGACTGGCTCTTGTTCCCCGTGCTCTGGTGCTGCTTTAGAAGAATCTGAATCTTCTGGATTATTTTCCACATATACCAGTACAGTCTCTGACTTTTCCTTTACACTGCTATCATATAATTTTGTGAGAGTATCCCATATTTCCTTCGCCGTGTTTTTCTCTGCCACACTAGATAATACTCCATCTGCAAGTGCCAAGTGCAGATCAGAAATGGCGTTGCCATCTACCTCGTTCCACTTGTCATCAGTTATCTCCATGGGCCTTTCTCCAATTGCTGCCAAGCAATTATTTTTCCTCAATACAGCTTTCATCTTCATTTTCCACAACGAAAAATTACTTCCGTTAAACTTCTCAATTTCATACTTTGCCGCCATTTTGTTGATAAATACTGCACACAAGCTAGTCTACCACCTTGAATAGTTGTGAGTATGTATGAAAATGTACACCAGGAAAGTTCCCAGGAAAGACTGGAGGGGTCACAATGGTCCCACTTAAAACCCAGTCTCCTTAAGCTCTTATCGCCTTTGTGACAGAACTTTCCTAGACATGTACAATAACCACACAGTTGCTTTACTCACACCACTATCCCCTACTTTGCACCGCCAAATTCTTGGGTCGCTCCCACTGTTTCTTGTGAATAGTACCGTATACGTGAATAGTGCCGTATACGTGAATAGTACCGTATACGTGAACAGTAACGTATTTGTGAATAGTTCCGCTCCCACCGTTTCATGTGAATAGTACCGTATACGTGAATAGTATTGTATACGTGAACAGTACCGTATACGTCAATATCCCGTATGTGAACAGTACCCGACTCCAAAAATACAACCAATTGCTCTGATACCACTGTTAGGAAATTAGTGGTGAAAGCAGACACGCAGCTAAAGTAAAATTGTAAGAAAATAAAGAACAAGCACAATAGAGGATACCAGAAATTATGTGGTTCGGCTTTTAGCCTACGTCCACGGGCGAAGACAGAAGGAAATATTTTACTAGTGAAAAGGAGTTACAAGTATTGTGGTATTTTAGTTCACTTCCCAAAACCCCAATACACCCAAACTCTCAGAACACTAGAACAAGAGCTTTCAAACTCAAGCTCTCAAAACTCTCTCTCAACTCCAAATTCTCTCTATGGAATTGGATTCAATTGATTTGAATTGAATGAGAATGAATGAGGGATCTCTCCCTTTTATAGCTAAAGTTTTGGCTCTTTTTTTTCCTTTTTTTTTCTTTTCCCACGGCTGCTAAACTTTCTTCTGACTTCAAAGCCGTGTGCCCACAGACTTTGAATTCAAACATGCTGCTGCGTGCTTCTAGATGCTCTGCATCTAGAAGCCTTGACTTTTCACAATTTAGCCTCAAAGGGAAATAATTATTATACAGATTTAATTGGAATAAGATGGTAATTTGAGCATCAAAGTTAGAATTTCCTATGCCCATAGGTGTGGAATTTTTATTTTGGTATGTGGTGATAACTTTTCTGAATGGAAAAAGAGTTCTCCTAAATTCGGGGTGCATGGATATTGACTTGGCGCTTTGTGAGGATGAACCACCTATCCCCATGGAATCAAGTACGCAAAGTCAAAAAGATGCATATGAAAAGTGGAAGCAATCCAATTGCTTAAGTTTGATATCATGCAATCTCGTGTTAGCAAAAGCATTAGGGGTTCATCCCACAATGCACTAAAGCTAAGGATACTATATAAGCTGTTGCGGAACTATTTGTAAGTCTTAATAAGGCATTGGCAAGCATTTTGATGCAAAAACTTTCAGGCGTGAAGCTTGATAATACTAACAGTGTGCGAGAGCATATAATGGAAATGAGGGATATTGCTACTCAACTTAAGACACCTGAGGTAGAAATGTCTGAGTCTTTTTTGTTTCACTTCATACTCAATTCTCTTCCAAATGAATAAAGAAACTATCGTAAAACACACATAAAGAGTTTGCTATTGAATTTTTTACTATATGTGTTCAAGAATAAGAGAGATTGAAACATGAGAAGTTAGAAAGTGTCTATTTAACTACTCATGTAAAAGAAAATAACCAAAAGGGTAAAAGTATTCCCAAGGATAAGGACAAGCAAATGCCAATAAGGAAATTCGGTAAGAAAGATCAGTACTTCTTTTGTAAGAAAAAGGGACACATGAAGAAGAATTGCCAAAATTAATATAAAAAATGACTAGTAAAGAAATGTAAATCTATCTCTCATGTATGTCATATTTATCATATTATCCCTAATAATACATTGTGCGTTTATTTTGGTAATACAGCTCACATAGCTAATATCATGCAAGGTTTTCTCAACCTAAGGAAACTGAAGGCAAATGATCAAGACATCTATTCGGGAAACAGGATGCAATCAAGTGTTGAGGTTGTGGGAACGTTTAGATTGGTTTTAAGATCTAGTTTTTATTTAGACCTTGAAAACACATTTTATGTACCCATATTTTCTAGAAATTTAATTTCTATTGGTCGCCTTGTTTCATTAGATTATTTAGAGAAGAAGAGGAGAGAATTCATCAGAGAGGTTTTTAGGGTTTGATTATGAAATTCAAGAGAGAGAGGAAGAATTAAAAATTTAGAGAAGTGGAGAATTCATAAGAGAGGTAAAAGAATTAACAAGGGATTGGAATTAATTTTATTACTATTTGATTGAAAATATGATGTGAACCACTTATTTATGGTAGCTCAACACAATCATAATTTTAAGCTAATTGTAACTCTAAATCATAATTGCAATTAAAAAAATTAATCCTAATCAGAAAGAAATCAGAATAAGCTACTAGGGTCCTAAGAGTTTAAAGAAAATACTCTCACTGAGATGACTTGACTCTTCCATCTTCTTTCACCTCAGATTTAAAGGAGAGGAGAAGCTGACCAACCCAATCAAGGGATTATTGGTAAAAAAAAATCTTGTATGTAACGTTTGAACTCTAATGACTTATAATTTGTGGATTAAGAATAATCCCAGAGTTCCCAATTGAAACTTTTATGAGTATTTGTATTGTTTTGGACCTATAAATGGCACTAAGATAAAAAAAAATTGGGTAAATTCGAGGATTATGGAAAATAACAGTTCTTACAAAAGACCAAAGATTAAAGAAAAAACGAGAATAAATTGTTGATACGAAAGAGAAACCCTCCAAAATTACAAACAAAATAGTTTCATGTACCATTTCGATTTTGGAAGGGGTAAGCTTATGAACTTCAATAGTTTCCTCTAAAATCAAAAGCAGCAATTAGGCATTCTTGCCAGTATAAGATGATGAAATAATTAAATTAATTAATTAGACTAGAAAGAACAAAGAAGAATTGTTGGTACCTTATCTGAAGCTAACGCTATGACACTGCTGCTCAAATAACATAATGACTGCAACAACAATCGCTCTGAAATGGCTCCGCTGCTATGCTCTGCCAGGGATCTAACTTTTATTTTTGCTTCGGTTTTTAACGCAAATTCTTGCGCAAATAACCAACAACTTGGGAAATCCAGACAAACTGATTCTATATGACAAGCAAGTACCACATGCAGCAACAATTGACACGGTGCTGGTGCAGAGCTATAGTAATACACAATAAAGGACAATTATGTAACAACCAACAATCAATATGATTTGTGAAATGCCGTAATAGCTAATCATGTGACTTTCTCCATTTTCTTAACTCTGCCTTCCACCGCCCCGGCACTAATTTCAAAATCCAATGCCCCGAAAAACAGCATAAGGAATCTTTTAGTTAATTAATGATGTCAGTTTAAACATAGTAGCAATTGAAAAGGGAGAAAGAAAAGAGTTAATTATTATTCATACCTTCACTTACTAGGAAGTTTGTTCTGCCATTGGGTGAGATCATGCTCTCAACAAATAGTTCAACACAATCTTTTCTTACATTTTCTTGAAAGCCATCAATCATTTAAAAAAAAAAAGCATAAACTATTTTGGACAAATTAATGTGGCAAGATGTGATTGATTAATAAATATATATAAAAATAAATAAATCATTAGAATCCTACCAAGTTTTTAGTTCATTTGCTGCATTATTTTGTACAACATTGTTGGTACAAATCGTTGTGGGTGTATCATTGTCCATAAATTCAGTTATAGCGATTATCTCTCATGGGAGGAGAATAATTAATGGGTTAAAAATTAAATCTTGGAGTGGAGATATTGGAATTTGGACCCGCTTTTGATCAATTGATCTCATAAACCTCTCTTCAATTAAAAGTTATCAAACTTTTATTCTATTCCAAGATTACCCTTCTTTAGATTTGAGGTTATTGAAATGATTGGAGTATTGCTTTCTTTATCTACCACAAAAGAATTTCTAGAATATATCATAAGTAATACAATCAATTAATGTATTAATAACATCCACTAGAATTTTAAATAATTTCCTACCTTTGACCTCTTTAAGTCATTTGCTTGGGATCTTCAAACAAAAATTGTTGCTAGAACAAGAAGCACAGGTCACTAAGAAATTCTAAAGAACTATATTGAAAACAGAGGAGGACTAAACTGCTCATAACTAAAACTATTTCAGCAACAGAAAATTTTTACTAAATTGAAAGCTTTGTTGATATTTTACCAGAGAACCACTCACTTATCTCTCTCTGCTCTAATTCTATGCCTATAACAAAGAGTTTAGGGTATTTATAGTAACCTACAACAAATGCAAATCAGATAAATTTTAAATTACAAAAAAATTGTGACAACCACGTTTTATAAGTATTTCTAAATATTCAAGAAATATCTAGATTTTAGTATCAGTATTTTTATCATATGTTTTTAGCTTTAGAAATATCTCTAATTCCCTACACAATTCTTGAATAGAAATATCTCTAATTCCCTTCACAATTCTTGAATCTTCCATGGATTGGGCTTTGAACCTGGGCTTGGACAAATATAATTAGATTGGATCATGAAATTGGTATTACTTTTAACAAATCATTGATATTTCAACTGTATATTGATAGTCACAACAATAATGTCCGCGAACCAAGACTATCAATGTGCACGTCAATGGAAAATGTGCTTTACAAAAAGCCCTCAATCGTTAAAGGCTTAACCGTACCATCTTTTATATTATAGAATACAAATGTCACGAAATTTAAACCTAACATTATTTCATTGTTCTTCAAGTTGTATAGTAGCTTCAGGTAGCAGAGTGGAAATCCAGTCAAAATTCTACTCCAAGATTTTTGTACACCATATTCTTTCATAATCCAAAACTCTTGACCTCCAAGTTCATGATATAAGAGAAGATAGCTTTCAAGAACTTTAAGTAAACACAGAGAAACGTCTATGATAACATCAGGAAGGGGCAAGGTCTTGAACTTCTCTTCCACTAAATCAAATGCAGCAATTTTGTCATTATCAAAAACCCAATGAATAGCCCCGTTGACTGAAGCACCTGGAATACCAGATGCATGTCTCCAATGAAAATCATGTTCAATATTTTTCCAAGAATTTCTTTCCATAGAGAAAACATTTATAATGTTTTTACAACTACAAAATTTTACAATTTTATAGTCATGAGTAGGCTCAGCATAACCAAACCCATGTAGATTTGGTATTTGTTTGCACTCTTTGGCGGATGGATTCATGACCAAAAGGAGCCGTACGCACAAATTCTATAACTCTCATAATTACCCAAGCACACTAGACCATTACAAGATTCATAAATCCTAACTGGATAACTCTTTTCACAATTTTCTAGTGGAAAAGAAATTCTTCTAACAACGGAGTTTTGATTATAAATTGTTTCATGATCTATGAAGTACCCATTATAACCATCAGAATAAAGAATATGTCTTTTTGTTTGAGTCTTGAGAAAGGTGACATTTGACGAAGCCAGGATTACTGATTAAACCAAAATCAACTAGGATTTTGATCTCTAAACGGAAACTAAATTCGGAAAAGTCAAAGTCTGTTAGGGGGAAAAAATTGAATTCGATATATGAGATTTTATTTGGTTCTATGTATTATTGTAGAAAAGGGCGATCCCGGCAATTTTTTCTTTTAAGTATATCCAAGTCCTCTGAAAAAATCAAATAAAAAGAATTTATTCAGATTTAAAATAAAACACGAAAGAAAAAAATTTCAATTTCAAAAGCATGATAAAAAGGGAAACTAGGGTAGGTAACTTAAAGTTGGATTTATTTTGATAGGTGGAGTAGAAATCTAAGCTTATCACTTGATAATCATTGTAGAAAACGCTCGAAAAATTCTGTTAAGGAAACAGAGTGAAGTTTGCCGTCGAGGACCGTCGAATTGCTCTCTCCGAATTGATTCCACTTCATCCTTGTGATGTCCACCAACACTTTCAGTGGTTTCAGCGCTGTCAGCATTACCATGAGCGTCTTCACTCCCGGCACCAAATTCGAGAGTAAAGGCACCAAGTTTGCATAAACTGGACTCACCCCCCATAAAATTTCACCTTTTGAAGACCTTTTCCGATAACCAACTACTAGCGGATGAAGAAATCAAATGAAACTGCAGCCCTGTGATGACTTGATCGGAGTTAACGCTCGTTAACCAACTGGCAAAAATGATCAGAACCGAATTTACAACTCACTCCGAAATAAATTGCAGGAGAATAAAATCTTCCTCAAAACTCAAATTCAATAACAGCACACAGGGCAAAATCTGTTGATGCTGAAATCCAAACGAGTTGGTTGGTGACTCAATTTCAGATTCCTGCATCAGCATTAAATTTGTTTGGTGGGAAGCTGCTGGTTGATCCCCAAGAATATTCTCTGACTATGAGTAGAACATTCATGAGCATATAATCTTCAGGCTGATGATCAACAAGTACCTGAAATTACAGAAAATGATCAGAGGTGCCGGAAGTTTTTCCGGCGTAAACCTTCCGATGCCCAAGTCAGTTATGAGATTTACAGGAAAAACCAAATATGCCATTTCTCATATAGCTTAATAAATATTACCTTAAAACCCAAAGCTTTTTGAATAATTTGCAAAAAAATAAAGTAGAGTATCAGAAACAATTTCTCCATGAGATCCCCCTCCCCCAAAAAGAGCCCCCTTTTGGCGTGGTTTTCTCGGGGTTTTTATAAAACACCCCACACCCACGACCTTAGATCGTGACAATAACCATTAATTGATCAAATTCGTGCCCTGATTTTTCGGAAGAGCTTTGTGGTGGTTTATTTTAACTGAGTCTTGATTCCTAGTCATCACCTGGCCGGGGTGATATGCTCAAGCTTAGACCACCTAGCTGAGGTGATTTGGTTAAGCTCATAGCACATGGCCGAGGTGATCTGCTCAAGCTCATAGCATCTGGTCGAGGTGATCTGCTCGAGCTCATAGCACCTGGTTGAGGTGATCTGCTCCACCTCATAGCACCTGGTCGAGGTGATCTGCTCGAGCTCATAGCACATGGTCGAGGTGATTTGCTTGAGCTCATAGCACCTGATCGAGGTGATATGCTCCACCTCATAGCACATGGTCGAGGTAGTATGATCAACCATTTGCTCACTTTCACTTGGAGGAGATCGTGGTCACTCTATTTAATTCCTCAAACAAAATCTATTGAAGATCCTAAAGATTGATTGAAACAAAAATAAAATCATGTAAAATTGAGATCGTGATTTCAGATTTAATTCAAAAGAGAGACAAAGAGAAACATAATTGCTTGCTTTTTTCACATAATAGTGTCAGTGATGCAATTGTCATATGTTGAACTCTTTGTTGCTGATATGCCCAAATACCTTCATTCAGTTTCAGGCAATTACCAAATGTTAACTTCGCCGGGAGCATGTGATTCAATAGTGTTACATGGTTGTGATTGGATGGTGTCTGCAGAATGGATGCATCTAGTCCTTGTACACATGATGGAAGCTCTGGCAATGATTGGAGCCGTTTGCAATTACTTGCGTTGTTATCAAACGCAATGGAAGCTCTGGTAACGATTGAAGCATGGTGCAATCCGACAAGTAAAGCCATCTCGGCCATCTTAGCCGGAACAAGTAAACCAGGACCCTCTTAGCAGTTCATGAGTGAGGTATTGATGATATGGAAATAAAAAAAAGTGCTAACCCACTGAATCCATCCAACTTACTCTTTCTGTAGAGAATACATAATCACCAACACTCCTAATTTTTTTATGTTCCTAGATCAAACAAAGAACAGATAAATTGCAACATTCATTTTCTTATGCAAAAATCATATATAATGATGAAACTTCAATAGTGTGCCGCCTGTATTTTTCAGGACTTGATGCACCAAATGGATTCCTCAAAGCAGGGGAGCAAGTTCCTGTTTGTGAAAATAAATGCCTTTTCTAATACATTGCCATAATTTAATCAATCGCATTCCCTATGCAGCCGTCTGAATTTTGTTGGTACAACAACTCTCAAATCTCAAAAGCATATCCATCTCAAAATTGTTTACCTAATTACAAATTAAAAACAGTGCCCTGAAGGACTACTCTAGCTGTAGTCTTCATCTTGCCATCAAAAAGCAGAAACTGTGAAATAATGAGAAGAACAAGGATTTTTTTTTTAAAGTTTCGTATTTGAGGAGTTTATTTAAAGTAAAATCATCAAAATCCAACCGCTGGAACATGCAATTATTTAACACAGGGAGAAAGAAACTCCAAATTAGTTTAAAATCCATCCTTCTGTATTGCCGCCGGCTGATAAAAGACTTGAGACTGAACTGAATCAAATGTCTAATATCTGCTCTCATGTTAGAGGAAAAATATTGGTCATGAACCAAGAAAAGGAGAAAAATAAAGAGTTGTCTGAAACAATGTTGACCTTCCTTGTGTCTCTGAAACGCTAATTATTTTTATCAAGACATATTCAACCAAGTCAAAATCAATAAGTGAGGACAAAAAAAAAAAAAGAAACTCATAAGATCCTTTAGTAAGGTCATTACTAATCAACTAAGACAACGTATTAACTGAAGAAACCATAAATTTGTATAAAGATATAATTTTTTTCGTCGAGTCATTTTCTCGAACATTAGATCTCAATCTTTAGGAACAACAATTGCTAATCAGCCCCCAACACATCAAGTCAAAGAAATTGGAAGCAGCTACTTGCTAACCTCAGCAGCTCTAAGCCTCTAATTGACTGTCTCAGCATTGCATGCATAATCCTCCAAATTAATCCAATTGTCAATACAAAAGAAAAATATGTCAGGAATTAGTATCAAAATAAACAATCTTTAGTGTATCATCCAACTATACAAATGGAAGTTAAAAACGATAATGTAAAATGCAAAATTCTTGCAACAGAAGTGTGTGTGTCACAATGGAACATATTGGACAAGATTAAACAACATGAAATAAGATTGGATGAATTAGACTAGATTATATATTTAGAATTATTTTGTATTTGGAGGAAGAAAATTGTATATTTAACGAGAAAATGAATAAAATTAAATGAACGGTTTGGAAATTCATACCAAACTCAATCAGAATCAAAGAGACACAATAATTACAAAACGAAACAGAGTAGTAACCTTGGATGAGGGTATCAACTCGGAAACCAAATTTCTTGTAGAGATTCAAAGCAGGAGTTCTCAAAGGATCAACATGAAGCGTTAACTGGAGCACAGTTCTGGTTCTGCATTTCTTAATTGCTGCTTCTAGCAGTGCCTCTCCGTGACCTTGTCTCCTATAATTCTCCACTAATTGAGTTCACCCCATAACCCATTAATTTCACGTCAGTTAAAGAGAAAAAGAGAATGAATAGCTAATAAATATATCTTTGAGGATTTTTATCGAACAGATTGTTATGCGCGGAATGCGGAATCAAGCGCACCGAATAATCACAAACAAATAAAAGACACAAAATTTACATGGTTCGGCAATATGCCTACGTCCACGGGAGTAAGAGAAAAATAATTGTATTATAAACAATTATTTGAGTACAAATTTGAGTAAAGAAATCTCACTTTCCCAGAACCCAAATACACCCAGTACTCTCACACACACTCTCTAATTGCTCACTCTCAAAAGCTTAGAAATTTGTAAACTTCACAAATTTGGGATGATCTTGAAATGAAGAAATGCTCTCTATTTATAGGCTTGAAGCTAGTACTATTCCACCTAACCCAAGTACTATTTCACCAAACCCATGCACTATTCCACCTAACCCATGCAAATATGTCAATGGTTTCCATTTGGCAAATTTGACAAATTTGCCAACTAACCATTTTTTCTTCAAATGTTTGGTGGCCCTTTGAAAAATTACCACATGCATGACTTTTCAACAATTCTCCACCTCGGCGAAAATTTCTCCAAATCTGAGCCGATTACCAACCAATCATCATCCCGAAAGTGGCTGCATCTCTGTGACTGCCTACGTACCCAAAATTTGGGATCAAGCCAACTGTAGTTCAAAATTCCCGAAGGACATAACTTAACACAAACGAAGGATTTGAATTAGTTTCAAGCAATGTTGAAACTTAACTCCAGAAACTATCTTCGTCAACATATCTAATGGATTATCTTTGGTATCAATCTTTCTCAACAACACAATACCACTCTCGATAATCTCCCTCACATAATGATATTTCACATCTATGTGCTTCGTCCGAGCGTGATATGTTTGATTTTTCGCAAGGAATATCGCACTTTGGTTATCATAAAAGACCGTAATATTCTCCTGGATTACTCCCAAGTCACCTAATAAGCCTTTCAACCATATAGCTTCCTTTACAGCTTCAGTTACTGCCATATACTCTGCTTCTGTAGTGGACAGAGTAATTGTCGATTGTAGAATCGACCTCCAGCTAACCGGACCTCCACCCAATGTGAATACATAGCCCGTTGTTGATCTTCGCTTGTCAAGGTCTCCAGCGAAATCAGAATCACAATACCCAACACATTGTTGACCACAATCCTTCTTGAACAATAACCCAACATCAATTGTCCCATACAAATATCGGAGAATCCACTTTACCGCAAGCCATTGAGTTTTACCCGGATTGTGCATGTATCTACTAACCATGCTCACTGCTTGAGATATATCGGGCCTTGTGCATACCATAGCATACATAAGACTACTCACAGCACTAGCATATGGAACACGAACCATGTAATCGTGCTCCTCTTGAGATATAGGACATGAAGAAGAGCTTAATTTGAAATGAGGAGCTAGAGGTGTACATACCGGTTTAGTTTTGTCATCCATACCGAATCTTTCTAGCACTTTCTTCAAATAAGACTTTTGAGTCAACCTTACGCTCCCACTCTTCCTGTCTCTACGTATCTCTATCCCAAGAATTCTCTGTGCATCACCCAAGTCTTTCATCTCGAACTCAGAAGCCAGCTGTTTCTTTAATCTTTCTATCTCATCTCTATTCTTCGAAGCTATAAGCATATCATCGACATAGAGTAACAAATAGATGAAAGCTGCATCTGGTAGTTTTCTAAAGTAAACACAATGATCGTGTTCACTTCTGGTGAATTTCTGCCCTTGTATAAATTGATCAAATCTTTTGTACCACTGCCTTGGCGATTGCTTCAATCCATACAAAGATTTAATCAACCTACACATATGATTCTCCTTTTCAGCAACTCTGAAACCACAAGGCTGAATCATATAGATTTCCTCCTCCAAATCTCCATGTAAAAATGCCGTCTTAACATCTAATTGAGCCAACTCTAACTCATATTCTGCAACTAAGGCAAGTAGGATACGAATGGAAGTATGTTTTACAACTGGAGAGAAAACTTTATTATAGTCAATACCTTCCTTTTGAGCAAAACCTTTTTCCACGAGCCTTGCCTTATATCGAGGAGTTGTTTGATTCGGAGATCCTTGCTTTTTGGTGTAGACCCATTTATTGCCAATAGCCATTTTCCCCTTTGGTAACTTTACAAGTTCCCAAGTCTGGTTTTGATGGAGAGACTTCATCTCTTCCTCCATGGCTAACTTCCACTGATTACTTTCACCGCTGCGTAATGCTTCACTGAAAGTGTTGGGGATGTCATTATCAATAACGGGAAGTGCATAGGCTACCACCATATCTTTAGTAAGCCATCCGGGTTTCTTTATTTCTCTTCTTGGCCTTCTTGTTGCTATAAAATCATTATTATCTACATCATCAATTGTTTCTTCATTTTGTGGGACATCAGAAGAAACAACCTCTTCTTCAACTCTAGGTGTCACCTCTATAGTTGAACCCTTCTTTGATGTAGAACTAACTGGTACATATAGAGTTGCATCAAACTCCACCCGCTGCAATACCTCTTTGGTCTTGTTCTCCACCTGCTGAGAACTTGAAGCTTTCATCATTGAAGCTTCATCAAATGTGACATCTCTACTACACACAAACTTTTTATCTTCGAGATCCCAAAGTTTGAAGCCCTTTACTTCACCTTTGAATCCCACAAAGATAACTTTTCTAGCACGAAGATCCAGTTTAATATCTTTAACATGACAATAAGCTGGACACCCGAATACACGAAGGGAATCATAGTCTTGTGCATGCTTTCCAGACCACATTTCCATAGGAGTTTTACCTTCAATTGCAGCAGAAGGCAACCGGTTTACCAAGTGACTTGCGTAGCTCACAGCTTCAGCCCAAAACTTTTTATCTAGACTAGCATTAGATAACATACACCGTACCTTCTCCAGTAAAGTATGATTCATACGCTCAGTCACACCGTTCTGTTGCGGAGTATGTCTCACCGTGAAATGTCTTTTAATACCCTCGTTCTGGCATACTTGCAAGAATGAATCAGAAGTATATTCACCCCCCATTATCAGATCGTAATACTTTGATCTTTCTGCCAGTTTGAGTCTCCACCAATTTCTTCCATTTCACAAAAATCTCTAGAACTTCATCCTTTGCTCGCATGGTGTACACCCATACACGTCTAGAGAAATCATCAACAAATGTAACAAAATAATGGCTTCCACCAATTGATGCAGTCTTGGTTGGTCCCCATACATCACTGTGAACATATTCAAGGATCTCACGAGTATCGTGATTAGCTGTACCAAACTTGACCCTTATTTTCTTGCCTACTACACAATGCTCACAGAAATTTAATTTACCGATTTTGGTACCTTTTAAGAGTCCATGCCTCATCAGAGTTTGCAGAGACTTCTCTCCAGCATGTCCCAGTCGTACATGCTATAGCTTGGTGGTGTCACTGTGCGCCTCAACAACATTTGCTTCATCAGTTGTACCTCCCTTCAAATAGTACAGACTGTGACGCCGAACCCCTTGCAGAATCACCATAGCTCCATGTGTAAACTTCATTATACCATCTTCAATGGTAACCTTGTAGCCTTTAGCTTCCAAAGCACCTACAGAAATTAGATTTTTCTTTAAAGTTGGAACAAATCTAACCTCTTTGAGTTCTCTGACCATTCCATCAAACATTTTGAGCCGAATTGTTCATATCCCCACTGTGCGACAAGGTTGATCATTCCCCATCATAACTGCACCGAATTCCAGATTACGAAAATCCGTAAACCATTCCTTAATAGGACACAAATGATAGGTTGCTCCAGTATCAAGTATCCACTCGCTCGAACTAGCCACGTATGCTGCAGGAGTAATACTTAATGAATAATCAGAGTCTTCATTTTTCTGTGTCATGTTTGTTGCTGCTGGTTTCTTCCCATCTCTCTTTTGAGCCTTTGGACAATCTTTCCTCCAATGACCCTTTTCATGACAAAAGGCACACTCGTCTCGAGCTATATTTCTGCTTCTCGATTTGGATCGAGAATTCTTTCCACCACGCTTCTTTTGTTTCTCCATCGCCCAATCTCTACTCACCAAAGCTTCAGACGATGCTCGTTTAGAATTTTTATCATTATTCCGAATCTCCAAACTTGTCAATGCTGTGCAAACATCTTTGAAGACGATCACACTCTTTCCATATATCAAAGTAGTCACAAAATGGCTATATTCCTCTGGTAGTGAGTGTAACAAAATCATAGCCTTGACTTCATCTTTAATATCTTCATCAAGATTTTTCAAGTCAGCAAGTAACTTTTCAAATCTTGAGACATGATCGTGTATTGACACCCCATGCTTCATTCGAAAACCATATACTTGGCTCATTGCATGAAGGCGATTTTCAGGACTTTTCACCAGGTACTTCTCCTCCAATGTACGCCACAAAGCCACCGCACACTCCTCATCTTTGACCAAGTATTTCACCTCCTTGGTTAAACAAGATCTGATCTGACCACAAGCTTTCTCATTCATACGATCCCAAATTTCTTCATCATACAAGTGTCTTTTATTTTTCAGAACAACATCGAGATCGATTTGAATAAGGGCATCCATAACTTCGCGCCTCCACATGCCGAAGTTGATTTTCCCATCAAATTTTTCAACATCGATCTTGTGGCCTCCTATAACAGGTGCTCAATAGCGATTTGACAAATCTCGCCTCCCACCTGAAGTATCTCCAGAAATAGTCTCGGTAGATCTCTCCCCAATTCTGGAAGTTTCACCTTCTACCATTTTCTCAACGAACTATTTCCACTTGAAAAACAGTCTCTATGATGTTAATTTCGCGTGAATAAATGCACCAGGAAAGTTCTCAGAAAACTGGACGGGAACTCAGTCCCAATTAAAAACCAGAATCCTTAGACTCTTATCGCCTTTGTTGACAGAACTTTCCTAGACATGCAAAAATACACACTACTTACAATAGACTGTCTCCCAAGTACAAATGGCCGTCTCCACCATATACGTGAATAGTATCGTATGTGAACAGTACCGTATATGTGAACAGTATGTATATGTGAATAGTACCGTATACGTAAACAGTACCGTATCCCCAAGTACGAACCGTCGGCTCTGATACCACTTGTTGTGCGCGGAATGCGGAATCAGGCGCATCGAATAATCACAGAAAAATAAAAGACACAAAATTTACGTGGTTCGACAATATGTCTACGTCTACGGGAGCAAGAGAAAAATAATTGTATTATAAACAATTATTTGAGTACAAATTTGAGTAAAGAAATCTCACTTTCCCAGAACCCAAATACACCCAGTACTCTTACACACACTCTCCAATTGCTCACTCTCAAAAGCTTAGAAATTTGTAAACTTCACAAATTTGGGATGATCTTGAAATGAAGAAATGCCCTCTATTTATAGGCTTGAAGCTAGTATTATTCCACCTAACCCAAGTACTATTTCACCAAACCCATGCACTATTTCACCTAACCCATGCAAATATGTCAATGGTGTCCATTTGGCAAATTTGACAAATTTGCCAACTAACCATTTTTTCTTCAAATGTTTGGTGGCCCTTTGAAAAATTACCACATGCATGACTTTTCAACACAGATTGGGATTATGGGCATGCAATGGAAAATTTAAAAACGGGGAGAAAATAGGCAAGCTCGGTGATAGAAGCAGACAAGCAAGTAGGCCAAGAGTAAATGACGTAGCCAACGACTTGTCCATGAATATGGGTGTAAAGCAAGCCTGAGTTCTTCTTCTTCAGTTTTTTATCAAAAGATCTTGCAGTGATTCGTGTTCTGGAAAAATCTTCTTTTCCATCTTCACAATCTCGTCCACTACATTAGTCCAGTTCGTTGAGTTTCTCTGCAGCTCCGTGACGGTCCCATTACTCCCCATGGCTCATGGCTTGTTGCAGCTTACAGTTGATCCAGCACATATAGAAAATTAGAAATGAAGCTTCCTAGCCTTGTTTCTAACAGGCAAAAGAAATCAATGGAAATGGAGGCGCCATTTGTGGAAATGTTACGAAGATTGTGAAGGCCCCAATCCCCAAGAGGCCGGCGCGGTGGGGCATTGCATAGACAAAGATCCTTCGTGCAAAGATGTGTTTCCTTTATTGCTCATCGGTTTTAGAAGAACTGTCAGTGGGTTTGGATGTGGCTGCAATCTGTTTTGCACGATAGACAAGTACAGTCGATGTGCATAATGTTGGAAAATCTATTATAATATTTCAAAATGCGTAATAATTGCTCATTCATATTAATGTTGGATTAATATGATGCATTATGAGATGAAGTATTATATTGCAGAGGATAAATTAAAGATAACAACTTAATGGGCTTCGATAATCCCCTAATTAAGTTAAAGATGTAAACAATTAAATATAAGTTTAGCTTATAAATCTGTAGCATTATTATAATATCTTAAAATATGTCGAAGTTTGAAGTGCTGTCGTGCTGAAATCAACCCCTAAACCTCTTAAATGATTTAAAATAACTATGTACATGCATTACATATATTGAAAATAAATTGACGCACTACCAAGTTATAACCAAAAGAAAGTGTTTTAACCCCTGCACTATCCACATGATCTGAAATCAACCCCTAAACCTAACACGATTTCTTTCATGGCTATCACTTTGTGTACAGGTCAAAATAAAAAAACAACCAATCAATAATAAGATAGAGAGTAAAGACTATTGCCTTGTGCAGTCAGTCAAGAA
Organism: Citrus glauca; assembly: GCA_029633175.1. Taxonomy (NCBI): domain Eukaryota; kingdom Viridiplantae; phylum Streptophyta; class Magnoliopsida; order Sapindales; family Rutaceae; genus Citrus; species Citrus glauca. The sequence goes on along the minus strand of JAQOOD010000003.1, from coordinate 42,496,817 downwards.
AACCGAAAGAGTGGAAGAGGAAAGGGATTCAATATTTGGGAAATTCGAAGTAATTAATTAAGCGAATGAGAAATTTTCACAATTTTCAAGATATTTTGTTGAATAAACTACACTCATCATTCAGAATTTCGGATAATATAATGCTACTGAAAAATATATATCAATTGATGCGTTAGTAATTAACAATTAATCAGCATCTTGTCTATTTCCAATCAGCAATGACAAAATTACAAATTACAAATATGTGCTTGACATAGTCTTATTCAACTGCAACTTCCTTTCATTCTAAATTGGGAAGTTTTTGGTCCTTTCAACTTAACCTTACTAAACATCTTCGATCCTTTCACTAAATTCAAGTTTTTTCAGTCTCCTTACCCATGTCAAAGAGACTAAAATACCCTTCAGGCATCAAAATTTCCCAATAAGACATGGAGATGAAAATAATTTATTCTGTGGCTGCTCTAATGCTATATTGATGGTATGGAAGACATTACAATTGCAGGAAGAAGAGGGCGAAGTGCTGGCATGGAAATAGTAATATATACGTGTCAAGTTCTGAGAGCTTTCTTATTTGCTTTGCTTCGGGTTTCCATGTAGAAGAACTTTCAACGGACCATGAAAAATACAATATCAACCGAACAATATTGTATTATGCAATATCTTTTTTTTCTTTTTTCGGGTGAGACCAATTAATTTAACTTCAACTTTTTATAAAAAGCTTTTGACATGGTCTATTTTTTTTTTTTTAATGTTTACCATTGGAATGTACAAAAGTAATGGATGTGAATTTATGTCAATATTTGAAATTAAAAAAAATTAAATTAGAATAGCTTGTCCTTTTGAAATATTTTTTAAATAAATTCTTCAGTCTAATATGACAGCTGAAATTTGTACAAGTAATCTCAAAATTAAACGAATCTAAAATCTGAAAGTAACTTTCAAAATCCCCAAGTAAATACTGATGAAAATCACTCATTAAGAATAATATATTATGTGGTCGAAGCTTTCTTTTCGTCAATCCTCTTTCTACCCATTGATTTTCCCTCGACTTTTCTGTTTCATTTCTTGAATCTCCATGGATTAACTTTCAATAAACCATAAAATAAACTAAGGAATCATTTTCTCGAACACAACAATGATTTTAATAAAGGGGCGGATCATCTAGAATAGTATATATAATTCTGTTTAATTAATAAGTTGAAAAAACCATCAAGAAAAATTATAATATTATGAGCTTGGCCTGAACTCTTCCTAATTCCCAAAAAAAAAAAGGAGTTGTTTTATAAGGACTGCGGTTGGATTATCAAGTCTTACAATTTGAAAATAAATAAAATCAATCGCGGTTTCGCTGCTGTCAACTTAATTAATTACTTTATTCCAACTTTATTTCCTGGTGGGCACTATATGGTGGGTCCAAGATGAATGATAATCCGGGTCCGATTACGGTGCAACGGTGGTACTGTACTATCGTTATATCCAGCCGTTGGATCCACTTAGATGGATGGATTTATTGGAATCTAACGGCTGGATGCAACGATGGCACGGTACCGTCATTGCACCATAATTTTCTCCCGATAATCAATCCCAGAATTTAGTATGGCTACCAAATAGCTAGTGTTATTTGGTGTTTGGTGGAAGAGATTGAATATTTAGTTTTAACTTAACCATTCAACTAATTAGGAAATAAATAAAATTAAATGAAATGCTTGGATATTGATTTAAATATTAATATTGGGGATATAAATTAATTATAATATAGTTCATTACATAAATTGAACAGTCAAATGATAGTTCATTACATAAAATTGAACGGTCAGATGACCATGTTTCAAAATACCAACTACAAAGTGCCCTTAAGTATTTAATTAATAGTTGAAGAATTGTGATCCCTGTAGACATCTACATAAAAAATTGTATTGAAACACAGCTAAAAGATAAAAATAAAATAAAATAGAACAAACATTATATTCACAACACCTTTATAAAGGATTCGTGAAAACGGCTGATTCATTTGTTAAGGAGTGTTGATTTGATCGGCTCTGCAAATTCTCTTGGGACTCGGTTCCAATTCCTCTTCATTAGAAGTTTCACTCGCGCTTGGCAAATCATCCAATTTCCAAACTTCGGTAGCAAAATTGAGAGTAAAAGTGTTGGCTTTGGTCTCGTTGGGATTTGCATATACTGTAAATTCCTGAATGAGTCGCTTTGAGGGCAGGTTCAAGGAAATTTGAGGACTTAGGGAAACAATTTATAATTAGGCATTTCCATTTTAATGTTACCACTTCTTGTAATAAGAAAAAATTGATAACTATATCAGTTAAAAAATTATAAGAGATTTATTTTAAGGTAAAATATAAAAAGAAAATAGTCAATCAAAGACGATATATATATATATATATATATTCCTAATTAAGCAATGTACATACTACTCTATGGTGACTGTAGTGAGAAATTTTGTCCTATTGGGGCACTTCAAAAGGGTAATTAAGTAAATAATATGACTCCTAAATCAGCAATCATTGTATCTAAATACGTGAATATTAAATTCTTAGAAATTCAGTATTTTTCTTTTGTATGGTTTAATTATAACTATTTTATGAGAATTCATAAAATTATTGATTATGAGTACGAAAAAAAATGACTAAACTTTATGTCATTTTTGCTGTGTATACAAAAATAACCTTTTAAATTCTTTTTAAAAGATTTTTCCATAATACTTTTTTGTTACCCCTTTCTTTGTTATTTCTTTGTTAACTTGAGAAGCATAGTTTTTGTATCATCTTAAAACCTATAACCAATGTATACCTCACCTATATCTACTGATAAATTCTAATGAAATGTTGGAGACAATCAAATTAATGAAAAAATAAATTATCTGTTTCTTTCAAACTCAAATACTATAAATATATATATTTTCAATCAAGGCAAATGACTCTATTCTACACTGCCCACTAACAAAAAATTAAGTGCAATCTCTTGATCCACTTTTTGAGTTTCTATCAACTCCGATGGTGATAATAATGGTAAAGTGAATGTGAAGGTGAAGGGTAAATGAAAGGTACATAATATGGCTTAGAATTTATATGGCTTTATTAAATTTGGGTTTGATAGGGTCTTACATCAAAATTGGGTTCATTGGAATTATAACATGCAGCACAAGTTTCGAGACAATAAAATGATGATTTTAGAAAAGTGAAGACATTCAATTTTATAAAAGTGAAGACATTCTTATATAAAAATTAAATACAATAATTAACTTACGGTATGTTTATTTTCCAGATTAGGAAATCGGAATCAAGAATTAGAAACATTGATAGTGTTTACTTCGCAAAATAAAGTGGAAATCAGAATCAGAATCGTGTGACCCATCACGATTTGGGAATGAGAAATAGGAGACTCATTTCCAAGGGAGAGGTGTGAATGAATATCTCATTCCTGAAATTGACTATTTTTCCCTACCCTAAAATTTAAAATACACATTTTGTCCTCATTTATAACTAATTAATATATTATTATAATTAATTAATTAATATGTTATAATTAATTAATATATCAATATATTATTAACAATAATTATTATTAATTATAATTTTTGAATAAATAATTACAATAATTAATATATTATTATAATAATTAATTAGTTAATATATTGTTATAATAATCATTAATATAATTATTATAATTGGTTCGTATATTATTATTATTATTATCATTAGAAATTAATTAATTAATCTGATTGTTATTATTAATTAATATATTAATATATCATTAACAATAATTAATAATAATTATAGTTTTTGAGTAAATAATCTCAATAACTAATATATTTTTATTATTATAATAATTAATTATTATACAATTATAATAATTATTATAATTAATTCACATATTATTATGAATTAATTAATATAATTATTACTATTAATTAATATATCAATATATTATTGACAATAATTATTAATAATTATAATTTTTTAATAAATAATCACAATAATTAATATATTATTAGTAATTAGTTAATATACTATAATAATAATTATTATTTTAATTAATTCATATATTACTATTTATTAATTAATATTATTAATATATTATTAAGAACGGTATATTAATAATTATAGTTTTTGAATAAATAATCACTATAATTAAAATATAAACTAATAATTATGACAATAATTCATTAAGTATTTTTTAGTAATTTGTTATACTCTAACTCATTCTGATTTCGATTCCAAGATAAAATAAACGCATCAATTGGATTCTAACCCATTTTGATTCTGATTTCTGCAAGTCAAGTAAATAACTTATTTTGATTCCCATTCCTTATTTTCATTTCATCACATTCCCATTCCAACTCATTGAGCCTATTCCGATTATTGACAAATAAATACAGTATTAGTATGTTCCTTGACTCTATCTAAATAATTCATTATCTCTGCTTACACTAGACTTAAACAAAAAAAAAAATGTTACTTCTTTATTTAATATTGTTTACTTTACTTACTTGGCCCTATTCAATGTTCCCGATAAATATTGTATATATGCATCTCAAAATTGATCACAAAACTAAAACAGAAATAAATTTCAATTTCAAATGCTAATAGAAATTAACATCAAACAGCCTAATGCAATTTCTTTAATGGCTATCACTTTGTGTGCAGGTCAAATTAAAACAACCAGTCAATAATAAGTTGGAGGGTAAAGGCTATTGCCTTGTGCAGTCAAGGAAACTGAGGGAAGAGGAAAGGGATTCAACATGTGGGAAGTTCAAAGTAACTAATTAATATCATTCATGTCATTTGATTCTTATTAAAGTGAATAATAAATTTTTACAATTTTCAAAACATTTTATTAACTAGACTACAGTCATCATTCATCGATGAGTATCATATTACTTTAAGGGAAAAAAAAATTTGAGATGATTTTTCCATTGCTCAGGAAATTATTATAATGCAACTGTTACGGGGCTTACGTTCAATCTCACAATTTATGATACGTTTTTATGAACGGTCTATGTATAAAAAAAAATGCAATAAATGAATGCCTAATTAAAACAAAGAACAAAACAAGCACAAATGCAGTAAATTCGTTTTGTCTTTTTTGCAAGTGATTTTGCAGGCGTTATATTCTAGGAGCCTTTGTATTTAATTACAGTTATTACTTTGATAAATGGCTATGATTGCGTCTAGAATGATTAAATAGAAATAAGATTGTGAAATGCGTTGTTCAGATCAATTTAGATAATATAATAATACTATACGATCATCAATTGATGCGTTAGAAATTAAGATTTAATCAGCATCTTCTCTATTTGCAATCAGCGATGCAAAATTACAAATTATTTAATTAGTTATTAATTTGAAATAAATTTTGAACCAAAAAAAAAAATTTAACTCCTAAAAGTGACAACCCTCCTTGTCGAAACTGTTATATTTATTCACTTTTTCTTCCACACATACAATTGATCTTGTCTTAAACTCTAATATTAATTACATAATATTTTTTTAAAATAAATATACACATGTCATATATGTATGTATTAAGTTGATGTAGAACAATAGAAATATTTTTCAAAAAAATCTCCCTACTTTATGAGAAATATTAGTAGCCAAATATTTGAAATTAATTGTAATATTGGACTTGGCGTTTGTCTTACCTTGATTTTGAGAGGCCCCTTCCATTCTTTCTACTCTCCTGTAATTATTGTTGTTAGAATATTCCAAACTCATCGACGACAGCGACCTTCGTCTCATCCTCCTCGTCCTTGACTTCTCTACCTCTGCTTCTGGCTCGGCCACATTGCTTTGAGCACATGATGTTTAATACTTCAAGGAGGGGCTTCATCTTATTACTCCAATTGTTGTTTTTTTCCTTTGATGGTGGAACTTCCAATGACGCCATGCCACTATTTGCCTCTTAATAGAGTGAGAACTTAATTGGAAATTTTGATCACCTAGATGGATGTAGAACATAAAAACCCTAAGAAGGAACTCAGACCAAATTTCAGTCAACGGCCTTATCCCTTTTTCCTTTGTGTCGTCTTAGCTTTTTTGGCCGAAAATTTTGGTGGTATCGATGCTTGGACTCTCGGTGATTTCGCGGTAGCATGCTCGTCTCCTTTAAGCTGCTTAGCTCCAATACTCTGTGTTGGAAATAAAATCGTAAACAAATATTTAACTTCATTCAAATATTACAAGCTAGAAAACACTTAATCACTTGCACCCAAAATAAATTCCACTCCTCACAGCAAGAAATTTTAGAATACCTCAGATGTATTACAACTAATTAATCGTGCATGATATGTGTAGTTAAATTTAATACAAACACCACTTACGTGACGATTTTTCAAAATAAATTCACGCATGTCATGGCATTATTTACTAGTTGTATGACTGACATGGTACCTAAGTTGTATTCTAAAATTTCTCCCTCACAGCTCCTTAATTTCTTCCTTTTTTTTTCCTCCGTGCAATAGCACTTCATTTCTTTTGTGCTTCTTTATTTACTGTGCTTGGACAATCTTAGAGAAACAATAGTTATACCTGATGAGAATTGGTCAACCCACAACGCATTTCAACTACCAAACTGATTCCAACCATACAAATGCTTATAACACATTAATAAAAAAAATTATGTAATAGTACTCAAGCTCCATACTCAAAGCTTATTTTGTTGCAAACTGTGCCAGTGAATATTCAGAGCACTCTTCGAAAGAAGCTATTGGCTTTCTCAGTTTTTGGTTTAATTGAGATACTACATGAATTTTTCTCTATGAGTTATTGTACTAATTTGATTGATCTACAATTTTACTCCTTTTTTTTTAAGTCTCCTCTAAAGAGTAAGGCTCATTATATCCCCTATTTTTTGTGTTTTCTCTTTCGCCATCAATAATATGCCCCTGCAACAAGGCTCATTTTTTAAAAATTAAAAAAATAACAGAGAATAAAATAAAAAACTAAAAATAAAAGAAATAAACACGCATGACAATTATTAATGCAAACAGTTTCTGTGTTGGAACACAAACATGACACGCCAATTTGTTCAGTCCTTTAAATAAGTAAAAAGGACAGAATTACGTGGCTGACAAGTAATGCAAGCGACTATCTTATAAGGAGTGATTAAAGACAAAACGCTATTCTTTTGGCGGCTTGCCCTAGTTGAAGAACGAAAATATTATTTGGAAACTGAGAAAATCAATAAGAAAATAAGAACTAGATCTAAGTATTTTTTAGAATCTCATTTTCATTAATCACTTCATCAATAATATGTGCAATGTTGCTGCTATTTATACTAAGTTGAAGCTCAGCTCAGATAGTTGTAATTAGCTACAACTTATTAACTAATTCTAACAACTAATCATAACAGCTTTTGCTAATTAACACATGCACAACTATTTACATAACCACCAGGCTCTAACTGGCATACCATGTCATCAACTCGTAACTGAATGTGGCTGCTGCTGTGATCCTGTGCTTTGCTGACCATCTTGCAAATATGAGCTTCCTTAACATCCCCCCTCAAGTTCAATGGCCTGTTGATGACATTGAGATTCGATCGAAAGTAGTTGAACTTGGGATATGACAAAGCTTTAATAAGGACATCAGCAACTTGTTCTTCAGTAGGAATGTATCTTACTTCTAATTCTTTTCCAAGCGCTTTGTCTCTAATGTAATGAACATCCAATTCAATGTGTTTCGATTTAGAGTGAAGAATAGGATTTCGGGCTAATTCTCCAGCACTTGATTGTCACACTAGAGAATTGGAGTTGGCAATTGCACAATGTTAACTTCTGATAGCAGAGATTGCAACCAAGAGAGTTCTGAACTTGCTAAAGATAGTGTCCTGTATTCACTTTCTGTGATTGACTTTGCTAAAATAGATTGCTTCTTTGATGACCAGGAAATTAGATTATTGCTAAGGTAAATACAGTAAACTTCAATAGATTTTCGATCATCAACATCACATGCCCAGTCAGCATTAGAGTAACCTGTTAGACCTGCAATTCCAAGTGTTCGCTCATTTTGAATGTATAAACCATGAGTGGTTGTAGCTTGAAGATACCTGAGAACTTTCTTGCTTGCTAACCAGTGATGGAGTGTAGGATTATTGAGATACTGGCTAAGTTTATGTACAGAATATGCAATGTTAGGCCTGGTGAGAATTAAGTACTGAAGTCTCCCAACAATGCTCCTATAAAGTGCTGGTTCTTCAAATTCTTGCCCTAGAGGACCCTTAACATTTTTCTCCAGTTTAAAACCAATGTTGAAAGGTGTATTTGACCCTTTGCAATTCGGCATTGAGGCTTTGCTTAACAGATCCTTAATATACTTTGTATGTGAGAGATGCATTCCATGAGCTGTGTAACACACTTCTACTCCAAGAAAAAAAGCCACTAATCCCATATCCTTGAGAGCAAAAACCTTACTGAGTTTAATAATGAAATCTTCAAGTAATGCTGAATCAAGATCAGTCACCAAAATATCATCAACATAGATTAATACAATAATAATGTCTTTATCATCATGTTTAATAAAGAAAGATGTGTAAGCTTTAGAATTAAAGAATTTCCAGGTAGTAAGGCAGCTTTTCAGTTTATCGTACCAAGCACTTGGAGCTTGTTTCAATCCATTTAGTGTCTTGTTAAGCTTGCATATATAGCCTTCTTTGGATACAAAACTCTCAGGTTGAATCATACACACATTCTCTGTAAAATCCCCATTTAAAAAGGCATTATTAACATCAATTTGTCTAACCTTCCAACCTTTCATGACAGCTAGGCTAAGGATCAATCTCACTATTGAGGACTTCACTACAAGACTAAATGTTTCTGAATAATCAATACCTGCAGTTTGATTAAATCCCTTGGCCACCAACCTAGCTTTATATTTTGAAACTGAGCCATTTATGTTATACTTGGTTCTGAACACCCATTTGCACCTAACTGGTTTATAAGATGAGCAGATAGGCACAAGGTTCCAAGTTTTGTTTTTAATCAGAGCATCATATTCAGCCTGCATTACTGCTTTCCATTTGGGATCAAATAATGCTTCTGAAACAGTAGATGGTTCCAGGATATTGTGATATGTTAAGTGGGCCTTTGGTTTGAATATCCCAACCTTTGCTCTGGTGATCATTTTATGTGTGGAGAGAATTGGGTTAGGTTGAGATGAGTTTGTTGGTTGAATTAAAGAGTGAGATATAGTGGCTTGTGAGGATGATGTATTCTGTGTTGTATCAGGTAGAGGTATGGAGAGAATTAACTAAGTTGATGAAGAAGGTATGGCTTGATGGGATAAAGTAACAGGTGGTAAGGGTTAAGATGATGTGTTGTGAGAGGGTGGTAAAGATATGATATCAAAGTGATGAGAATATGGATCATTACCTATAGTATCGACTTCAAAGGTGTTCAAATTGCTATTGGAAACAAGAATAGTATAATGCTGGAGAAGATTATACTGAAATTCAGAAGATTTGGATGGAGAAGATGAACTGAAAAATAGACGAATATGGAAATAAGTTTTCATAAAAAATAACATGACTGGCTATATAGATTTTACTAGAGGGATGGAGACATTTATAACCCTTATGCAAATGAGTATACCCTAGGAAAATACATTTAGATGTATGATAGTAAAACTTGTGTTGATTATAGTTTCTGAGAAAGGGAAAGCATGAACATCCAAATGTTCTTAAGAATTTGTAATTTGGAGAAAGATGATAGATAGATTCATAAGGGGATTTCATTGACAGAACTAGGGTAGGTAATCTGTTTATGAGGTATGTGGCTGCATGGAAAGAATCCTACCAGAATTTAATAGGTAAAGTTGCTTGTGCAAGTAGAGTAAGACCAAGTTTAGTAATTTGTCTATGCTTTTTCTCTACTATTCTATTTTGGTTGTGAGTGTATGGGCATGAATATCTGAAGTGAATTCCCTCTATGTGAAGAAAGTTCACAAAGGATTTAATTCTCCACCCTAGTCTGATTGAAGACATTTTATAGGTTCGTCAAGTTATTTTTCAATTTGGTTTTTGAAAATTTTAAAGACTAACAATGTTTCACTTTTGGTTTTCAAAGGAAATATATAAGTAAATCTTGTGAAATCATCAACAAAGCTTATATAATATCTGTAGCCTTGTAATGAAATCAGAGGGGCTAGTCCCCATAAATCAGTATGCAATATTTCCAAGGGAGACTTTGTTTTGATATCAATGGCTGGGAAATGAAGCTTGTGCATTTTTCTTATTTTACAAGCATCACATAAATCAAAGGTTTTATTCTTATTGACAAGATTGAAAGATGAACATGATGTGATTACATGATTCAAGATCTTAGAGGATGGATGTCCCAATCTTTGATGCAGTATAGAGGTACTTAACAAACACTCAGAGTTTTTACAAGAAGTTGTTGTAGTATACAGGTAAGATGTGTTGTTTGAAAGAGTAGAATTGACAATTGAAAACATTGAAGAGTTTTGTTTTCAACCATATTATCAGCAATGTTTCCAGAATTATAATACACTCAGAATTTTTATAGCCTCAAAGTTTTGTTTCTCATCAGTATTAGCCAGCATATGAGTTTGTTGTTCAATCCTAGCTTCTTGAGTTAGAAGCATAGCATAAGCTTTGTTTACATTCATTTTTCCTATTCTTACTTGTCCAATAATATAAGTAGCAACATAGTTGGACCTAAACCAGAGAGTACATGCAGAATTAAATCATCATCACTTAATGCACTTCTTGTTGCAGCCATATTATCATCAATGTTTTTCATCTTAATGCAATAATTAGTAATTTTTAGATCATCTTTCCTAGTTGAGTTCGTCATATATCTCAAGCACAGAGGCTTAGATTTAGATTGAGATCCAAACTGAACTTCAATAGATTTCCATACCTCACGAGAAGTCTCTAGATTGAAGACTAGACTAATGATACCTTCACTCATTGAAGACAACAACCAGCCAAGAAGCACCTGATCTTGTGATCTCCAGTTACAAATTTTGGATTCTCTACAGATCTCATATCATCTTCAATTCTTTGAGCAATGTGTGAAAAAGGTAGAGTGGTTGAGTCATCAATGAATTTCTCAAGTCTGTTGCCACGAATTGAAGCAAGAACTTGAGATTGCCAAATCAAATAATTTGATTAATCTAGCTTAATAGATGTATTGAAAGTAAATGTCACATTTGTTGAGTTAACAGTTGTGTGGTTGACAGGCGCTTAAGAAGAAGAAGAAGAATCTAGATGGACTAAAGCCATTGCTACTAGCTCTGATACCAAGTTGAAGAACAAAAATATTGTTCGGCAACTGCGAAAATCAATAAGAAAATAAGAACTGGATCCAAGTGTTTTCTAGAATCTCATTTCATTAATCACTTCATCAATAATATGTACAGTGTTGTTGCTATTTATAGTAAGTTGAAGCTCAGCTCAGATAGTTGTAATTAGTTACAACTTACTAACTAATTCTAGCAACTAATCATAACAGCTTTTGCTAATTAACACATGCACAACTATTTACATAACCACCAAGCTCCAGATGGCATACCATGTCATCAACTCGTAACTGAATGTGGCTGCTGTTGTGATCCTCTGCTTTGCTGACCATCTTGCAAATATGAGCTTCCTTAACATCCCTGCTCAAGCTTAATGGCTTGTTGATGACATTGAGCTTGGATTGAAAGTAACTAAACTTAGGAAATGACAGAGCTTTAGTAAGGACATCAGTTACTTGTTCTTCATTAGGAATGTATTTTACTTCTAATTCTTTTCCAGTCTCTAATGTAATTAACATCCAATTCAATATGTTTCGATTGAGAGTGAAGAATAGAATTTCGGACTAATTCTCCAACACTCTTATTGTCACACTAGAGAATTGGAGTTGGCAATTGCACAATGTTAACTTCTGACAGTAGATACTGCAACCAAGAGAGTTCTGAACTTGCTGAAGATAGTGCCCTGTATTCACTTTCTGTGCTTGACTTAGCTACAATAGTTTATCCAATTTTGACACCTCATCGAAACACATTTTAACTACCTCACCTTAAATTCCACTCCTCACAGCTCCTTAATTTCTTCTTTTCCTGACACTAGGACTTTATTTATTTTGTGCTTCTTTATTTTTGTTGTGGTTGGACAATCTTAGAGAATTAATATTTGTACATGATAAGAACTCATCGAAACACAACACATTTTAACTACCAAACAGATTCCAACCATACACACTCTTATAACCTATTGATCAAACAATTATATAATAGTAATCAAGTTGCACATGCAGAGCTTTCTTGGTAGCGATTTGTGCCATTTGAATTCATAGTACTCTTTCTAAAGAGGCTAATGACTTTCTCTGCGTTCAGTTTAATTGAGATGTTTCGTGAGTTTTACTATATGTGATATCATTGTATTGATTTGATTGATCTGCCATTTTGCACTTTTTCCCCTGGTTTTTTGTGTTTTCTCTTTCATTATCAATAATATGCATCTGCAACAAGGCTTATTCTAAAAATAAAAACAAAAGAACCTAATTTTAAAAAACTAAAAATAAAAAAAAAACGCATGAAATTAATGCAAACAATTTCTTTTTTACTTTCATTCAGTTGTAGAGTTACAATAATGAAAATAAAAATAGTTAAATACAAACATGCACGCCAATTTATTCAGTCCTTAAAATAAGTAAAGAAGGCAGAAGTACGGAGCTCACAAGTACCGCGAGCGACTACCTTATAAAGACAAAACGCTACTCTTTTGGCGGCTTGCCGTGGAGGTAGCGAGCACACAAGGGGTTTTTTTTCAGCGAACTCCAGATCCAGTTGAGAAAGTACCAAAAAACCAAGCGAGTGGAGTATCTGAACAAAATATTAAGTTTCTCATCTTGAAAGCGGACTAAAAAACGAAGCAGTAGATTCCAAAGAAGGACCCCTTGAATCGCCGTCATGACAACAATAAACACTCTGCCAGTATAGGTTAACATATATATGCTGGCCAAAAAAGCAACGCATGATGTATAAAGTGCTATCATTATAAATAGAGATGCAACCGAAAGGTCTATAGATGCTACTTTCGTATCATGTAGTTGCAACGTACACATATAGATTGTGGCCGCGATGGATGTGTACATGGCTATAGTGTTGAAAACTGTGAAAACTTTTAACCATGATGCTTCATATTGCTTCTTCCGAGACTCATCAAATCCGCCGTGACCATTGCTACAAGCCAGCGCAAAGGGAGCAGCGCCAGCACCGTGGATACCAAAACTAGCAGTAGTATTAGTAGTAGCCGCTTGACTGTCACCGTAGTGGCTGCTACTCATTTGGACCGAAGCAGCAAAGGAAACACCGGCAATAAGTGCTGCCACGACCATGAGGTTGCTTATCCTGTCCTTAATATCCTTTTTATCAACGGAAGTTTCATTGCTTGTCGTGTATAGATTGACAATTAACTTGAAAAGATTTCCAAGAATGGTCCCACCCGATTGACAAAGTTGATGTCCAATGTCCACTATGAACAACAGCGACAACGTCATTATCTGCATGGATAAAGGAGAATTACAATAACCAAGTTATTTCATTTTTGTTATGTAAATTGAAAAGCTCAACTATATATATATAGAGAGAGAGAGAGAGACAGCTTACACAAGTATAGTCATACACATGATCAGGCTTATTTATTTATATACATAGTCCTTCTCTAATGTAGGTATCTGCAAGAATTTTTGTGTGAATTTTGGGACTTCACATTGGTGTCAAATACATTTATAACAATGTAAAATACATTTATAACAACATTATTATAAAGGCATTTGACATCAAAGTGTGAAATTTCAAACACACATTTTAAAAAATTCTAGGTGCACGTGCCTAAGAGTAATTATATATATATAGAGGAGTGGGTATCTTTTTTTTTTATTGCAGACACTTTATTAAATCATATGATTTAATAGCATCTCTATATAAAAAAAATGAGATGCTCTTTCCTAAGAAGGACTATATATGTATCTTTTTTAGGCCCTAGAGTTTGGATTAAGTTTACTTCCAAGGTTATCCAAAATAGTATTTTTGTTTTATATAACTTAAGAATTCAAAAAAATCCAACATATAAGTATATAACAAATGACACACACACACATAAATACATACATACATACATACATACATACATACAATTAAATTTTTTTAATTAGCATTTCAGAATTTTAAAAAAAATTGTCAAATGTAAAAATAGTATTTTTTAAAAGTTAAAACTTAGAATTCAAATAATATTTAGTATTTACTAAAAGAATTAGACAGGGAGCTTTATCCCGTATGCAGTTGTCTAGGAATTTCATACCGTATTATCTACACTTGGTTTTGGACCTTTTGGTTCGGAGTTCTGAATATTTTTTACAGTTATTTCATAACTGCTAACTCTGATCGAGACCTCATCCTGACAAGAGCAATATAAATAAAACAATCGCTAAATATGAATAAAACAATCATTACGTACTTAAAATTAAAGCTCAAATATATGCGTAGAGGTCTAGTTATTTTTACCGTATTATGCATATCTGGATTTGATTTGGATTTCTGCAGTTTCGGGCCCTCCTCCTGAGAAAATCAACATGAATATATATATATATGTATGAAGGTAAATTTTTCAAAAAACCAAAAACAAAAAAAAAAAGAAGGAAGAAGAAGAAAGGAACACAATTTACGTCGTCGCCGTTTCTAGAGAACTCTAGAATTATTTTGGCATATTGTTGCTCAGCAATATCGTAGGCTGTTTGGCCATGAAAGTTGATAATGTTTGACTCTGCTCGTCCATCCCATATGAGACTGAACGCTGCCAAAGGACTACCGTACAAAGCTGCCAAATGCAATGGTGTGTTTCCATCGTCATCCATGTCGTTAATTAGCTTATCGATATTTCTTGCCTTGAGTATCCGCCTCACGGAATCAAAAATCCCCTTCTTGGCTGCAACATGAAGAATGTTCTGGCCTTTGATATTGAACAATTCTGTTGGGTGAGGCATGTTCTCATTTTCAAAAAACTCGCCCATTACTCGGACGCAGCCATTTTCACTTGCAAGATGGAAAGGATAAAAGCCCTCGTCGTCCCGTTGAAGGACAAAATCGGGATTGATTTCGTAGAGGAAACGAACTCCTTCAAGATGATCTACGGATGCTGCCCAGTGCATCGGAGTAGCCCTTCGTTCATCTAGTATATGTAATAGAGCTGGTTGCGCATCGTGCATCATTTTCAACATACCTAAATTGAACGAAGCAAAATTAATTTTTATTTTTTTTACAAAAACAAATTAAGAACTAATAAAATGCAGCATCTCTAATTGAGACAGATTTCTTAGCCACTCTCAATAGATCATTGAGCCCATAGATCCCAAATTGTAATATATGTGTAAAATCGTAATAACTTCAAATAAAAAATATAACTAAAAGAGCAATGATGACTGAATAGAAAATTTTCAGAGTGCTAACAAAATAACAGTACACCTGGCTAAAGTTGTCGTGTTAACTGAAAAATATTCAATTAACCCGGTAATTCAGGCTGGATGTATAAATAGTTTTGTCAGTGCTCTGTCAGCAATCAGTGCTTTTTGCATCTTTCCCCACACGAGAATTTTCAATAAACTATAATTATCTTTTTATGAATATAATAGGAATTCAGATAAAGGGTGCATGCATGCATTGCCTGCTGGAAGATACTACTTACCTAGTTTTTGTAGCTCAATGGCAACCTTCACAGGGGGTTTTCCCTCTAACTTAGTGGCGCAATCGTCATTCACTGGTAGAGCTTTCAGGATGTATTCTAGCATATCCTTGTTTTTGGACTCAACCGCCACATAGAGTGGAGATTTACCATCAACGTTCTCTAAGTAGGACGCGCTTGGGTCTTCCGACACTAGGGATCGAGCAAGAGATACCAGTAAGGTTACTCTTTCTTCCTTCTGTTTATTTTTGTCTTTCTTGGCATCCAGCAAGGCATTAAGCGCCTCGTGCAGAGCTGTGTTTCCCCTAACGTTTTTCATCTCCATCAGACCTTTGACATCTATTTGAGATGATGATGTCATTCCAGACCTTTTCGCACAATCGACAAGAATTTTCACTGTTTCTAACATCCCAGCTCTAGCAGCAACGTGAAGCGGAGTATCGCCTTTGGAGTTTTGGATGGTGATCAAGAAGGGATACTTTCTCGCCAAGGTTGTCGTCATATTTTCATGATCGTGAACAGACTCCGCAGCTGCTATGTGTAGCAACGTATTCCCAGAAGGGCTACTTAGTGTTTTAAAAGTTTCTGACATGTCTCGGTTTTCAAATTCAGAAAGGGGGAATGCACTGAGATTGCACTTGATCAGTGCTGATCTAAGAGCCTCATTAGCGTCTCTCATCTTTTGGAAATAAGTTAAGAAATGGCTTCCTAAGTTGTGGACAGACAATTTGCCGCTTTATATAATGAATCAATCTGAGTGTGCATTGAGTGACGTTTACTTCCTTTCGATGAATCAATTCTTTAACTCCTCTGTACCCTAATTGCGCGTATCACATCCGAAAGAAGGGAAGTGGAAGGATTCTAGTGAACGTGAAAAACACCCGAAGAAACTTGGCAATGGCTAAAGCTGTATCTAATGTGTTTAATGTGGTCAGACTTTTTTCTTTGTTCCAATCATAAATTCTAACCTTTAAATTTTGCTTAAATTCTTTTATTTGGAGCAGTGATTAAGCTTTTGCTAAAAAGGTTTTGTTACTAATTAGTATGACAACGAGGCTTACTCTTAAGGATTGATTCATAAATGAGTTAGTAAACTTTAGGTTAAGTGGTAGGGGTTTTTATATAAGCTAGCTGTTCGCGGAGTCATTCTTTTTCCTTTCCTCTGTACGGGGGAATGTTTCTCTTGCTTTTCTTCTTTTTCTTTTTCTTATTCTTTGTCTTTTCCAAATCCTGTAATTAAGACAGTAGAATATTAGCATCAAGATGGAGTGAGCTAGGTAACAGAGACAACTTTTACCTTTAGTCATCATTACACATAAAAAAATAATCGGCACATTCATATACATTAATTGTTAGCTTGAAAAGGAAATAAATGAAATATTGAAACGAGTGACTTAAAAATATCAACACTGAAAATAGAAAAGCATTGCTTATTTATTAATATGAAAAGACCATACAAATTTAAATATAAATTATTGCATTTTAGATGCCTTTAAACTTTTACTATTAATTTCTTTTTTCAACTGTCTAGTTAAAAGCAATTTATCCCCAACTTTCCCTAATAGTAATATGGAATCACTAACCTTTGGAAAAAAAAAATTATATACTGTAATTTGATTTGATGGATTAAATCAAAATGAAAACCGAAAACCCGGATTTATTAGGCAGGCACTATGTTAATGGCGTATCAATATCCTTCCAAAGAAGCAGCATTATAGATTCAATTCATAATCCTAAATTAAAAATATTCTGTTCAAGATAATTTTATTTTCTTTGTTGAAGGTCGTTTATTTTCTTTGTTGAAGGCCGTGATGATAGTGTTCATATTATGGTACACGTTAGTGACATGTGGCAGTGTCTAGTTCATCCATAACTTTAATACTATTCATTCAAAGTCACATAATTCTTCCATGTGTTTAAGTGCCAATAGATCACTGTAACGACCCGCCCCGCACTCCCAGGGCGAATCTTACTGCTAGAAACTTAAATCTCATAAAATAATAATAAATAATCATTTTACAATCCATAAAAATCATATCCTTGAAAATAAATACAAAGCAGCGGAAGAATTTAAAATTCATGCCAAACCATCTAATTCCACCATTCAAATCCTTATCGACGCCCAACATGAATCCTGCTTACAGAAACTGAATCACAATAAACTATAATGAGTACAAAACTCAGTAAGTAAACCAGTTTTGTATATATCAAAATACATACATACATATACATATCAAATGAATGACGTGCCATGATATTCGAAAACATCGTAAAACAAATCATCGAAATCTCATTCTGTCTTTCTCAAACTTTCACATTCTCTTTTAAACCACTTACTTGAGTTACCTTCATTCGATTACTGCTTAGTAGGACACTCCCTTAACTTTCATAACTTTCTCTTTCATACTCTTTGGGCTTCTCGCAATGCGTCCCTCGCCCACTTATCTCATAACTATATAAACATCTGGAGAGTCCTCCACTAAGCCAGTAACGAATTCAAGCATCCAAGCTAAAACTGTAAAACAATCTTTCTTTCTTTTCAAATCTCATTTGCTAAAATCAACATTCTCATTTTCCAGGAAACATGGAAAACATAATGCATTTTCGTGCTCATGCCAATGAAATATTCATATGTATGCCCATGTCAATAAACACATATATATCAACATCTCATATCAAAACATCACATAAACACATGGGCATAACAGAGAAATCAATATTCGTACATATCTCAAAATAGACTTTTCAAACATGTCAAACATATATATTGTTTATTGTGATTCGTTTAGAAATCCAGTTTACTTACCTCCTCGTATCCTCGAGTAATAAATACACAAATCGATATCATCGGCCTACAAATAAATAATACTCGCATAAGCATAAAATGAAACCATAATTATAAACTCCAATATTCTCAAATTCCTCAACATAATCACATTCCATACTTAACCTCAAATAATCTTAATTTAAATCATAAATCATCAAAATACTCATAATTCTTGAAATTACGAAATTGCCCTCAAATATCAAAATTACCAAAATGCCCTTGAATCAATATTACCAAAATACCCTCATCTCAATATTACCAAATTAACCTCAAAATCATAAATTACCAACTTATCCTCAATGCCAACAATTACTAAAATACCCACAAAATCAGAAATTACAAAATTGCCCTTAGACAGTGAAATTACCGAAATACCCTCGCCGGTCAACGGTCACCGAAATTCGACCGACGGCGACGGGAAGCTCAGAACTGAAAGTTCCAGCCACGCTGAGTCCAATGGTGGCGGTGGTGTCCTCCCACGCGCGGCGACGGCGGCGGATCGAGCTCCCAAAGCCGCGAATCCATCAACGGCCGATCACCGGCAAAACGACGTCCCCGACATCCATGGCTGGTCGGAAATGACAGAGGGAAGGGTAAGGAACAAAACCCGAGTGCTAGCTTCACCGGAAACCGGCGAAATCACGGCGAATCGAGCCGGCGATTCCGCGGAGCTTCCAAGCTTCGATCGGCGGCTTTCCGATCGATTTCCGGCAGCAAGGACGGCATGGATACGTTGCTCATCTCTCAAGCTTCGAAACGGTACCAAGATCACCCGGAACGGAGGCCGGAAATGGGAGAAACGGCCGGGTCAATTCCGCGGGTTGCGGTCGGGTTCTCGGGTCAAAACCGGGTTCTCTCTCTCTCGGTTCTCTACTCTCTCTTCCTTTCCCTCTCTCTTTCTCTTATACATGGGTCCAAAAATGAGTCAAAAGCCGGGTGTGGGGTGTTACAATCACTTTCCTATATATTTATAAATTCTCATGTATAAGCATCCTCATTTTTTTCATGCAAATTCACTATAAAGCCATATGATTTAATATTAATAGCGTATATGTACTAACTTTATTAAATCATATGACTTAATAACATGTCACGCATAAAAAATATTGAGCATTATAAGCTAACCCCCCACCCCCCCCCCCCCCCAACTTCATCACTGACCTATATAAGTTTTCCTCCTACATAACGGGACATTAAATCCCAACGTAATATATTGCCTCACACTTACCCAAAAGCCTTGTGATATTCCAATCCATCATTAACATTATATCTTTTTCTCCCTCCTAATATTTTTCATGAAACATTTACTTTATGTGTTGTGGAAGTGTGGGTTGAGCAACTATCAATATTATAGTGACTACAACTTGTTGAGAAGTATAAATATAGTAATAAACAAATACAAAATAAAAAAAATGACACAATAATTTATGTTGTTCGGTTTAAAGCCTATATCTACAGGCAAAAATTAAAAGATAATTTATAATTTTATCATGAAATAGGAGTAATAAAATTGAGAATTACTCTCAAAATTTAAAAACCCAATATACTCAAATTGATCCTCTTGAGACCCAAAAAAATGTTAGATATAAACTCTGGAAGAATTCACTTGCAAATACTTTCAACTCTCAAAATTTGTAATATCTTAACTCTCAAGAATGAAGCTCTATTTATATGCATCTCATGGCTTTGACCTCCAACAATTGCGATTCAAAATCCGCTGAGACAAGCCGCCATTTTGTTGAGCAAATCTTGACAAAAGGAGCATGAATTGCTATCACGTGGAGATAGCCACTTTCATTGCACGCATTAAACCCATGCAGGCTTTTTCAACAATTTTGTACGTACACTTGCCGACAATGGTTACTAGCCTCACTATTTAGCATTTAATTGCATGAGTACAAGTTTACCATTTGATCTTCACACTTTTACAATGCAATTACTAACTTGTCCGGTTTGTCATAAATGTTTTCCCATATTCAAGTCAAATATTTCAACATTCAGCAAAATTGATGAAAATAGTTGTAGCAAGGTCGTTTTGCTTAGGAAAAAGATATTCTCACAACAAATTACACAAACGTTTGTACAGAACTGTGAGTTTTGAAAAAGTAAAATTACAAAATTTAGATAAATTTTAAAAAAATTAATCATATACACCCCTATTTTAACCCTTAGATTAATGGAAATCTCACTAATAGAATTAAAAGAAATACTTTTAAACCTCAAAGAGGAAATAAAAGAAATAAAATTGAAAATAGGAAAAATAAAAATAGAATTAGCTACAATACAAAAAAGTCAAAAGAAACATAAAAAATTAGAAAGATTTGAAATAATAAAAACAGAATTTTTAGGAACAAGTTCAAATAAACTTACAGGTAAAGTACAGCCAGGAAGCTACGATGATTAGTTTATGAAAACTCAATATCCAAAGATATTAAAAGAAGCAGAAGAATTAACAGTAGAAATAAAGAACAAAGAAAAAGGAAAAGAAAAATTAGAAATAAAAGAACAAATATTAAGTGAATCAAACTCTGAATAATGGAAGATTTAGAAAATTTAACTGAAAAATTCAATGATATAAATTTAAATGACTTAGAAACATTTGAAAAAGAATATCATATAAAAATGAATACATCTGGAGGACCAGAAATGAAACCTAATGTAGCAGAACCAAGCCATAGATATATGGATAGGAGAAAAAAGAAAAATAAACCTTTTTATGAATATATACCCCAAACCAAAAATACACCTTGGAAAAAATAATACTTACCTAACCAAGACTCGTTGACTCCTATAAGTAATACTGGAGCATTATTAGATTTAGATTGTAAAGTAAACCCCCGTAAAACATTAGTAGAATGGGGAATACAAATGAAATTATTCTTTACATATAATGGAACAAATGATGATTGGAATGTAGGAACAGAAGAAGAAAAAATAGATATATTTACAGAAATCCTCATAGCCAGTATGGTAGGAAATGTGTTTAATTGGTGGAGAGGACTAAGTGATGATACCCAAAGAATTATAATCGATTCTGTAAAGATAGCTTTTAGAAGAAATAAAACACTAGGCATACAACGTTTAGTAGAATATATAGCAAATGAATTTCTAGGAGAAGATTGGTCAGAAAATTCCGCAAGAGAAGCAAATAAAGCAAAATTAAATGCAAGACTAAAATTAACAAATTTAACAATTTGTAATATGTGTTATGTTAAAGAATACACATGCGAATTTACAAAATATTACTATGAACAATATGTAAGCTTAGAAGATCAAGAAGTATATAAGACCTTATATTATTCTAAATTACCATACCCATGGAATAGTTATTTTATTAATGAATATGAAAAATATGATAAAAAAGATAGGGCAGATACTTTAGGCACTAGAATAAATTTCTTAAATACAAGACTAAGTGAAATATGCATGCAAAGAAATTTAATCAAAAAGAGTAGAAATGTAACAAAAATATGTTGTGAAAAGACAGAAATGCCAACACAGCGGGGTTGTTATGCACCACATAAAAGAAAAAGAAAATGGCATAGAAAAGAAAGAAAATATAAAAAATATAATCATTTTAAAAAGAAATATAAGAAATCAGGAAGAAAATATTATAAGAGAAAGTACTGAAAACAAATGAAACAATTAGATAAATCAAAATGTAAATGTTAGAATTATTGAGAAATAGGACATATAAGCACAGATTGTACAAAAAGGAAAGTTAGAATTCTACAAGAAGAATTTAAGGACATAGAAACTGATCTAGAACAAATAAGTAATGTATCAGATTATGAAGGAGAAGAAATATACATACTGGATCAAAGTAATAGTAAAAATGAGTCAGAATAATAATTTGGTAGAAGTAGAAGAAGAAATAGAAGGAATTGAGGAAATAGAAAGAGAAGAAAATAAGAGTGGATATAGTTTAGTATCTACATTTAATAAAGAAAAATATAATAAACTTTTAAAATTAAATGTTACAAAACCTGAATATAGTGCATTGCAAAAATTAAGAGATTTGTTTAAAAGAAAGAGAATAATCTTACATGAATACTATGAACAAGAAAAAGCAGTAACTATAACACAAGCTGAAGGTAATATTAGATTTAGTTTAATAAATAAAAGAACAATAGATATGGCATTAAGAAAAATAAAAAATGAATCAACAAGAGAAAAAATACAATATGTATATCTAGCTGAAATACAGATCTTAATAAAATCCTTATTGAAAGAAGGTATAGATAGTCCAATAGTAATGTCAATTCATGACCAAAGATTTAATGATCCTAATATAGGACATTTAGGAACAATAGAATGAAATTTATGCTACACTAAATTATTATTTACATGTCATCCAAGATACTGTGTACACATAAAAGATAAAAATATAGACGAAACATTAAGTTTACATTTTAAGTTATTAAAAAAAAATTTGATGAAAGAAGGAAATAGATTAATGACCATACATTACTCTGCTTTATATAGTTTTTGTAATTCAAATTATGGAGAAATTTATGGAAATAAACCATATATAGAAATAAATAAAGAATGTGAAGATATAGCAACATTTATAGAGCGAATCACACAAGATTATAGAATCCCAACAACTTATGAAATAACTATAAATGATAATAAACGATTTTTAAATGATAATAATGAAAATTCTATCATTCCTATAAGTTTTGTAGGAAAAACTTTATTAAGAGGAAATTCATCTAGAAGATTAAATACAGATAGACAATTAATACATATAGATAAACAGTTGACTAGACCTTTAATCACTAGTAATGTAGTTAAAATATTAGGACAATATTTTAATGGCATAGAATATACAACAAAAATACCTATATTAATTGATACGGGAACAAGTCATAATTATATGAATCATACAAAGAATCAAGGACTTTTAGTCAAAGAAAAAGAGATTCCATATGAATACATAGATTTTAATGGAAATAAACATACATGTAGACAAGAAGTAAAAGTACCATTAATAATAAAAGAGACAAGAATAATTGTATATTGCTATATAGATTCCTTTATGACTACAAATCCAGAGAAGCATATAGTATTAGGAAATAGTTTCCTTAATAGTTTAGAATATTATAAGATCGAGAGAAATCAAATAACGTTACAGATAGAAGGACAACAAATAATTTGTGAGACATGTTAAAACAAGCTTATATAAAATATCCAATGTCAGTTTATATACAAATAAATATTTCAGAAAAAGATATAGATACTTGTGCTTTAATAGATACAGGAAGCGAAATTACAATAATGAAATCCTTTATATCCAGCCAATGGAAACCCAATGGAAGCTTAAAAATTATTGGAATTACAGGGGATGAACAACAAGTCAATTTATCTTTACAAACTTATGACATCCTTTTAGGCAGTAAACTCATCCGTATCCATCAAATCTTTTAATATAATCAAATGGATTGTGATATCCTTTTAGGTAATGATTTTATACAACAATTCCAGTACTATCAACAAACTCTATATCTTATTACTCTTAAAACACCTTGTAATTATATCCTCTGTATCCCTCGTGAGTTTAAACCTTACCGAGTTCAGCCAGCCCAAAGTGGTGATACTATTCTATATGAAAAACATTATTTAATATCACAATGACAGAGTTACAATATAGAAATAGAAACTATAAAATCACAACTAGAACAAGTATACAAAGAAAACCCTTTAGCATTATGGAAACCAGATCATCCTAGAGCAAAGATAGAATTAATAAAAAATAAAATAATAAGATTAAAACCTATGTTATATACAGAAGAAGATAGGGAAGAATTTAAAATTCAACTAAGAGAATTATTAAATCTAAAATTAATAAGATATAGTAATAGTCCACATAATAGCCCAGCCTTTATGGTTAGAAAAAGAGCAGAACAAGTTAGAGGAAAGGCTAGAATGGTAATAAATTATAAAGAATTAAATAAATATACAAAATTTGATGGATATTTTCTCCCAAGGAAGTCTTAATAAATATTGTTAAAAACAAATCTTACTATTCAAAATTTGATTGTAAATCAGGATTTTGGCAAATAAAAATGGAAGAAAAAAGTATACCTTATACAACTTTTAGTACCCCTCAAGGCCATTACGAATGGTTAGTCATGCCTTTTGGATTAAAAAATGCTCCTCAAATATTTCAGAGCAGAATGGATAAGATATTTAAAGACTATAAATATATTATAATATATGTAGATGACATACTAATAACCTCGGACACATTAGAAAACCATAGGAAACATTTAAAAGAATTTGTTGATATATGCATAAAAGAAGGAATAGTCTTATCAAAAAGAAAAGTAGTTATAGAACATAAAAGAATAGAATTTTTAGGAATGATACTTGATAAAAATGGAATTAGACTCCAAAGCCACATAGGTAGAAAGATTATTGAATTTCCAGATAAGTTAGAAAATAAACAACAAATACAAAAGTTTTTAGGATGTCTAAATTATGCAGAAGGCTTTATAAAAGATTTAACTAAAAAGAGAAATATTCTTCAAAAGTTGCTAAGAAAAAATAATACTAGAGGATGGAGTGTAGAACATACTGAGACAGTAAGAAGTTTAAAAGAAGAATGTAAGAATCTTCCTACATTAAGATTACCGGAAGAAAATGATAACTTGGTCATACAGACTGATGCCTCAGATTTACACTGGGGAGTTATACTTAAGACAGACATAAATGAAATATGTAGATATACAAGTGGGACATTTAACCAAGCTCAAGTAAATTATCCAGTACATGAGAAAGAATTACTTGCAATATACAAAGGAATTAAAAAATTTTCCTTACTTTTATTACAGAAACAATTTGTTGTAGAAACAGATAATACTCAAATAAATTCACTAATCAATAGAACCTTACCAAATGAGCCTCAATATAGAAGATTACATAGATGGCAAGCTTATTTGTCTTATTATAATTTTAAAATTGTCCATATAAAAGGAACTAATAATTTCCTTGCAGATTTCTTAAGCAGGAACATAGAATTCGAGAATGAATCTTGAATTGAATAAAATCATCGGTGCAATAAAAACTGAGATAACTCGGCTCAAAACAGAAGCATTTGATATGATTGATGCGATATATTACTTGAAAGAGGCCTCTGAGGCCCATGAGAAGGCAATACATTTGTTAGAGTCACACATAGAGGACCTAACAAAAGGGCTTACAATAAACATCAGCCTAATAAACACTGATATCGGAAGCAGCAGTGGACCCATCAGAGAAAATAAACTAATCTCTGATCCATCTCCCAGCCAAGTCCTAACCATAGAAGTTGAACCTCATAAAACAGAGTCTCCAAAAAAGTACATTCAGATAAACACCCCTCAAGTAGAACTGGAGGAATTGCCTCTAAACCCAAAAGAAGAAGAATATAAACAGTTCTCTACATGGATTTATTCCACATGCTCTCACCAAAATACAATCTTTAGAGCACCAGGAAAAAATATGTATCCTAAAATGATTGCCACAAGAGGAGCAGACCCACTCCTCATAGGTAAAATAGCCAAATATGGATTCTTAGATTTAATATATCCCGACATAGACCTCAGAGAAATTGTCAGCTTTGATGATTTACTGGTTAAAAAAATTTCAAAGTTTGCACAAAAGAAACCCATATACCTTAAATTCTACACTATAAGCCCAGAATACCATCAAAACATAGAATACCAAGCCTTTTATATGATCTCAGTTGGCCATATTACAAAGAATTTCAAAGTTGAAGTTGGAACAGAATACACAAGTGTTCCATGAATAAACCAAACATGGATAAAGACCAGAAGAGCTAGAGATATTAAAGCCATATAGAGTATAGCAAAGGATCTGTGTAAAAGGAGCTTCAGAACCATTATTAAATTTGAAAACTACATCTTAATCACATCAGAAGATAGCCATTCACCATCAGCTATACTACTGGACTTCATCAATGAAATAAGCACAATGAGATTTCCCAGTAGTAGCGAAACCCTTCAACTAGCCCATCAGCTCATGGAAGATGATGACAAAATAAGACAAGTTCGTGGCATACAAAAATAAAAGCAGATGCTCGCGTGATAGACAGCGACATGTGGCAGACAGAATAAAGCAGCAGTTTAAAGCAAATAAAAAGTAGATGCTCGACAAGGATGGCAGACAACAAGAATCCACTAAAGCAAGGCGATAAAATGTAATGATGTAACTTTGTTGTATTAAGCCCAATAATACAAGGGCAATAATGTAATCCTGAAAAAAAAAAGCCCAATCAGATAAGGGCAAAAATGTAAACATATTTGGAGATAAATAATAGAAAGCAGGGAGAAAACTCTCAGAACTTACCATTCCCATAATTCCTGAGCTACTATTTTCCAAACATCTTCAACAATTCTCAAATTCTCTAAAAAATAAACATGAATAACTAAACTTTTCTTCGTTCTAAATCCAGAGATCAACACATCATAAATCAAAAAACAAAAAACCACTACAGAAAGGAAAGAGAAACCTAAAATTGTTCAAAATGTCTAAGCAAACGATCACGATCCACACAGTAAAGCCACTTCAGTCCGCTGATCCCGTGGAGGCAAGGAGGCCGTTGAGGGAATTAGGACAACCAGGCTGCAGGTCACTGGATAAGGATCGGGAGGCAAAGGAAACAAGAACAGTATAGGTAATAATTCTCAATCTTTATCTGTTGGTGGAAGTTTGTTGATGATTGAAGATGAGGAGATCTATGGAGGAAGAACAGATCTCAATAATTTGTATAATTAATTGAAATGAATAATTATATTTTATTAGGAAATTCTAAAGAACTTATGATAAATCCAACAACCAGAATAACATATAACGATTATATGATGATAATAGACTTTAATTTAGGATCATTCAAGCAAAGTTCTTACTTATTCAGTAAACAAGAATTAGTAAGTACAGAAGAACTGCAAGCTGTTTATACACTCGAACTTCCTAGAGAAATTAAACATAAAATTATAAAACACATAGAAATTAAAAACCTGAAACATGAAATAATAATGTTAACTGTTAAACAAGGAATTGACATAGCCTTAGCATATATAGAACAAGGAAATAGAGAAGTTGGACCATCATACATAATGAAGAATTTGACATATAATACATGAAAAGTATATCGGCTGGAAACCATTGGATGCAGCCTAAATATTCAGCAGTTATAAGTCTGAAACGGGGCCAAATGACGATTTTAATCATCATTCCTAGGTAGAACAACGCCACGTACTTTTCTAATAATAATCATAAAGACAATGATATTAGTATTTATCCCTTTCAATCAAGAACCTGAATTTATAATAGAAACATAAAAGAATTATTATGATTTCTATCAAATAGAAGTACCTAGTGAAGTACCTGATTTTATAATAAACTCAGAAGGAGAATTAGAATTAATCATAGCATTGTATATAAGAAATCCAAATGGATCGTATAGTAAATACACCAATTAATATTTGTAATCCTTGATAAAAATATTTTATTGAATTATTTATACTGTTTTGAGTTATTTGCCTTTTTTCTGTTAATTTAATTTTTTAATTTTAATTTACAATTTTAATTTTTTAATTAAACCCCCAGAAATGGTATCTATATGATTTTATAATAAATTAAATTTGTTAATGAGATTTATATGATAAATTGTTATAATTGATTCTTCATAACATTGATTTTGATATATGTTTTTATATAATATTGTTTTTTGTTTTTGTTTTTCTGCTTTGTTTTTGTTTTTCTTGTTTTTCTGTTTTTCTGCATTGAGCCCCAAATGGTATCAAAGCCATAGATCATAGAATTTAAGAGTATATAAAAAGGAAGAAATAAAAAATTTAATAAAATCTATAAAAGCTGAGAAAAATAATATACGAAATATAGATCTTGAATTGACACAGGAATTATTGGAAAGATCTATAGACACAACAGGTGATGAAATATTAATAGAAAAGAAAATGAAGTTCATAGATGAATTTATAAAATTTTTAATATACTGGTATAAATCAGAAGCATTATGAATCAGCACGCATTCAATACAATACATTCATTAGTAGAAAGTATAGACCGTATGAACCTTGGATGGGAAAATAAAATAAATGCTTATATAAATTTAATAGATCAAAAAATAGATTTATTAGAAATAGAACGCAATGGAGTAATAAATTTAGGACCGGAAATTTATTCCGAATTTATGGATTTATTTGAATTTGATAATCATATAATAATGTTTAGAAAAATAAAGAAAACTTTAGAGAATTTTAAAAATAGATGTAGAAGAGATGGAAGGAGAAATGCTCCATATTAAATTCTAAAATAACATAAAACTTTGAAATAATTTGCAAAGAGACCCTCATTGTACTAACCTTTGTACCCACTTTTGTAAGAATATCATTGTTGTTTTGCTTATATCCCCATGCCCCGAATCCCAACAATTAAGACAATATCCAACAATTTCGTACAATCTGTAGGAATTCACATCACGTACACAATAATGATAATTTATTAATCATATGTATGGACGCTCAGACTATGTTTCGGGACAGGTATGTTGGTTGCAGAGACGAATGTTCTAACCATGTAACTTTTGTTGGGGTTTGTTAAGATTAGTTAAATTGAATTTGTTATGCATGCTGACATGGTTGCTTATGTGGCAAAGTTAATTTAGTTAGTTGCTCAGCTAGTTTTGCATGTAAACTGAATGGAGTGGTTTCCAGAATATAAAGCATAAAACGTGTGTAACAGATTGATTACAACAATGAAATAATACAAGCTTTCTCCTCTCTGTTTCTCTGATTTTCTTTTTCATTTTCTCAGTAAACAAACAAATTCATCATTCTTAATTTGGTATCAGAGCTCGATCTCATGGCTGCTTTCAACTTAAATCAAAACACAACATCTTCATTTTCTTTTACCTCACCAGTTAAACTTGATAGAACAAATTACACAATCTAGAAGTCTCAAATTCTCACTTCTGTTCGTGCAAATGGCCTTGAAGACTTTCTCGATAGTTCAAAACTCTGTCCAGATCCATTCTCATTTGATGGAGTTATCAATTCTGATTCTGATGCAGCAAAGATCACTGTTGTTGAAGGAGTTCGAGAGAATCCAGCCTTTGTTACCTGGAAACGAAACGATTAGAGGCTGTTGAGCTGGCTGATGTCTTCTATCTATTTAGAGATCCTCAGTCTGGTGGTAAATTCCAAAACCTCACTTGAACTCTGGATCAGTCTTGAACAACAGTTCGGATCTGAAACCTTTGTTAAAAATGTACATCTGAAAATTATGCTTAATAATCTTAGGAAAGGAGCTATGTCCATGACTGAATTTTTTGGAAAACTAAAGAAAATAACAGATGAGCTTGCTGTGGCTGGTTGTCCTATTAGTTCACTAGATTTTATTACTCACTTGATTAGTGGATTAGGCCAACCTTATTACCCTGTGGTAGTGTATGTTGAGGCAAATCTTGCTAAGATGACTGTAAATGAAGCTTATTCTATGCTTCTGACTCATGAGGCTAGACTAGAGGCTAATCAACTGAATTCTAGTAAAGAAGCTAAAATGAACTAATGCTGCTCAAACTGGACAAAATACTAAGTCTGGACAGTATAATGCTAATTGGAACAAAAGTTTAAATGGTAATGGAGGCAGAGGAGGTTTTGGTAGAGGTTTTTAACAAGGTCAAGGAAGAGGAAATTGGAATGGTAATTGGAATAATGGCTGGAATGGAGTATCATCTGGTAATTGGAAAAATGGCTGGAATGGAGCATCATCTAATAGCTATCAAGGCAGAAGTGTTGTTGGTTCTGGAAATGCAAATTTTGCAAAACCTGGTGGTTTTCACAGTAGTAATGGGAGAGGGAGTTTTGATCTTAACTCTGCTGGAGTAATTTGTCAAATTTGTTTCAAACACAGGCATACTGCATCTGAGTGTAGAAATAGGTTCAATAGAGAGTTCATCCCTTTCAATTCACCTGTAGGATACAATTCATATCAGTATCCAGCACCAAGGTCTGCATATGGTAACTCAGCACCTAGGGCTACTTTTGTGGCTGCTTCTGAAGGTGATTTGCTAATCAAGGGTGGTATATAGACAGTGGTGCAACTCATCATCTCACCAATAATCTACAGAATCTAAGCCTTGCAAAGGAATATTCAGGTAACCATTTGCTGCATGTTGGTAATGGTCAAGAGCTGCATATATCACATGTCGGTTACACTGGTCTTCATACATCCTTAGACTCCATCTTGCACTTAAAAGATATTCTGTTTGTTCCTCATCTTACCAAAAACCTTATACACATTTCAAAGTTACTTGAAGACAAAAACTTAACCATTGAATTTGTTGCCAATATGTGCTTTATTAAGGACCAGAAGAAGAGAGTGCATCTTGCTCAAGGGATTGCTAGAGGAGGGCTATATCAGTTACTGTCAAAGGAGGATTTCATCTATAATTCTTCCAGTCCTTCTCAGATTCCTAGCTCTATGCTTTCTATTTAAAAAAATTCAGCTTGTAATCTCTTAGATACAGCTACAAATAAAACCTGTACAAATAATATTTTGTCTGCAAATTTGTTACACCAGAGATATGGTCATCCAAATAAACATGTGTTAAAATGTATTCTATCTTCTCTTTCACTTACTTGTCCAACATCAATGCCTGATTTTTGTGATGCTTGTCAATATGGTAAAGTCCACCAGTTCCCCTTTTACTCGACAGGGATAAAAACAAAAGCTCCTTTAGAGCTTGTCCATACTGATCTCTGGGGTCCAGCACCCATTCCTTCATCTTAGGGTCATAGATACTATATTAGCTTTGTAGATGATTATAATAGGTACTATTGGCTGTTTCTTTTAACCCTCAAATCAGAAGCCTTAGCTACCTTCAAACACTTCAAAACTCTTGTTGAACAGTAATTTGGTCATCCTTTAAAGTCACTACAGTCTGACTGAGGAGGGGAGTACAGAAACTTTGAACATTTTCTTCAAGAAGAAGGCATAGAGTTTAGACATAATTGCCCTCATACACATCACCAAAATGGTGTGGTAGAAATGAAGCATCGCCTTATTGTAGAAACAGGGCTGACCTTACTTGCTCAAGCCAAAATGCCTTTATCCTTTTGGTGGGAGTCTTTTCATATAGCTTCTTTCCTTATTAATAGGCTGCCAACACCTGTTTTGAACAACATTTCCCCTTTTGCCAAGCTCTATGGCAGAAAGCCTGATTATCATTTTCTCAAAACTTTTGGCTGTGCATGCTTTCCTCTTCTCAGACCCTACAGTCAACACAAGTTTAATTTTCATACACAAAAATGTCTCATGATTGGTAATAGCCATATTCACAAAGGCTATAAGTGTCTTGATTCAACTGGCAAAACTTATATTGTTAGACATGTCAAGTTTAATGAATCTGAGTTTCCATACTCTAGTCTTTTTCCTTCACCAGATCCAAATGTGTCCTCAGTTCAGCAAAGTCCTTTTTCTGGCCAATTCATTTCTTCCACAGTCCTACTCACTGACAGTAACTGTGCTCAGTCTTCTCTCAATCCTCCAACTCAAGATGCAGGCCCTGATTCAGGTATCTTACAGACACCACATCAACCATCTTTTTCTGATCAGTTGCCATCAATATATGATCCTGCACCTCAACCAGCTCAAAATATCCATCTAATGATCATCAGATCCAAAGATGGTGTATTTAAGCCCAAAAATTACTTGGCAGCCACCCAACACCTTGAACCACACTCAGTCAAAATAGCGTTGGCTGATTTCAAATGGAAACAAGCTATACATGCTGAATTTGATGCCTTACAGCAAAACAGTACCTGGATTTTGGTTCCTAGAGAAGAAGTTGGGAAAATTGTGGGTAACAAATAGGTTTTCAGAGTGAAGTACAATCCTGATGGTAGCATATCTAAGTATAAGGTAAGGCTGGTGGCCAAAGGATTTCATCAAACACAAGGGGTAGATTTCTTTGAAACATTCAGTCCAGTTGTAAAGCCTTGCACAATAAGAATCCTTCTGAGTCTTGCTGTCATGAATCACTAGCCAATTCGACAACTAGACATTAATAATGCTTTTCTTAATGGCATCCTTACTGAAGAAGTCTTTATGCATCAGCCTGAAGATTTTCTTCATCCTTAATTTCCTTCTCATGTCTGCAAGCTTACCAAAGCTCTCTATAGTCTTAAGCAAGCTCCAAGAGCTTGGTATGACAGGTTGAAGTTGTCTTTGTTGAATTGGGGTTTCACTGCTTCAAAATCTGACACCTCATTGTTCATCTTTCACAAAGCAGGGGATATAGTTGTTCTGTTAGTTTATGTGGATGACATTCTGGTGACTAGTTCAAGTGTTCAGCTTGTTGAAAAAGTTATTCATCATTTAAGTTCAGAGTTTGCTTTGAAGGATCTTGGGGAATTCAACTACTTTCTTGGTCTTGAGGTTACACCTTCAGTTGATGGTTTACATCTTTCTCAATCAAAGTATATAGGTGATATCCTCAAGAAGGCACAGATGATTGAGAGCAAAGGCTGCTCAACTCCCATGAGTTCTACAGAGAAGTTAGTCAAAGATAAGGGTGCTGCTTTTGAAAATCCTTCTTTATATAGAAGTATAGTTGGTTCCTTGCAATATCTTACTCTTACTAGACCTGAGATTTCGTTTACAGTGAATAAGCTGAGTCAGTTTCTTGCCAATCCATCAGTGTTTCATTGGCAAGCATGCAAAAGGGTTCTAAGATATTTACAATATATAGATGATCTTAGCTTGCAGTTTTATGCCTTTGGTTCACTCAAAATTTCTGCTTTTTCGGATGCTGATTGGGGTTCATATTTAGATGACAGAAAGTTAGTTGGGGATATTGCATTTATCTGGAGGATAATCTAATCTCATGGTCATCTAAGAAGCAACCTATAGTCTCAAGAAGCACAGCTGAGTCAGAGTACAGAGCATTAGCATTGGCAGTCTCTGAAACTTTGTAGATTACTTACTTGCTGCAGGACCTGAAGATAACTCAAATACAGACTCCAGTTATCTATTGTAATAACAAGAGTGCAGAAGCTTTAGCAAGCAATCTCAAGTATCACTCCAGAACTAAACATATTGAGTTAGACTTGCATTTCATACGGGATCATATAGCTCAAAAAGAGTTGCAGATCAGTCATGTTCCCAGCTATGATCAAGTAGTAGACATCCTTACCAAACCTTTGGCTTTTGATCAGTTTAACTATCTAAGATCCAAGCTCAATGTGTTGCCACGACCTTGAGCTTGAGGGAGGCTGTTAAGATTAGTTAAATAGAATCTGTTATGCATGCTGACATGGTTGCTTGTGTGGCAAAGTTAGTTTAGTTAGTTGCTCAGCTGGTTTTGCATGTAAACTGAATGGAGTGGTTTCTAGAATATAAAGCATAAAACGTGTGTAACAAATTGATTACAACAATGAAATAATACAAGCTTTCTCCTCTCTGTTTCTCTGATTTTCTTTTTCATTTTCTCAGTAAACAAATAAACTCATCATTCTTAATTATCTCCCTGCTTGTGGCCATTTGGGTCTAGTAAGAGTATTTGAAGGCCGGTCTGCTTGATGAGGCTGAGAAGTTTATGAGTTCAACACCAGTCAAATGAGATGTTGTGCAGACTACTGATGAAGATTTAATGTGGATTTGAGAAAGATGCAAAAGAAAATTACATAGATATTCATATCACAACAACAGAGGGGAAAAAAAAGAATATGTTGAAAATATTATATCAAGTTCTGTACTTTTTATTTATTTTTCAGAAATGAGTTATGATTCAACAAAGCTCTTCTCCATAAACTTTACAAATTCCTTAAAATCTATCCTTCCATCTCCATTTTTATCAAAAGTTTTGATCATTTTCGTGCAATTCTCCGGCTCAAATCCCTCTGTCAAGCCCAAAATACAGGGCACTCTCTGCAACTCCATGGAATCAATGAAGCCATCTTTGTTCTCATCAAACACATCAAAAGCTTCTTTCACCTCCTACAAGCTTGGCTCTTTCTCCTCAAACACCCCTTTAATCAATTTTCTGCATTCATTCAGGTTATATTGTCTTATAGGTTTTTATTATATAGTTCTTTTCACCAATCCGTTCAATCTTGTAAGTCAAGAAATTGGGATGAGAAGAGCAAACAAGCTTCCTTCAATAAGAAGGAACAGATGATGAGAGTCTCTCTAGAGATGAAGTGGAAATGGTCATGCGAAAGTTGACACTTTTTCACAGCTCTGAAGATGAGGAGCTTCCACAGAAGCCGGGTTCTGCTGATTGACAATTTTGTTTACGAGTTGTGCCTCAGACCTAGCAGGTGCGAAGATGGACAGAAATTAGTTAAATTTAAATTATACTGACAGAAACAGAACAACGAGGCACATACAAATTTTTCTTTAACAGAATACATGAATGGTTAACAGATACCTGATTGTCATGGAATCCCATCCAGACAGATTGGATGCTTCGGTCAACGAAGCCCTCCATTTCTGAATCTTTTCTGGCATGTTCTTGAACTGTTTTTCATGCTCAACAAACGGATCCCCGAAACTTCCATTTTGCTTCCGTACATCCGATGGATCAACGTGATTGAAAACTGGAATAACAATTTGACCATTTATTTTCTTGCAGTCAAGAATCTTGACAAGTTCATTCAGGCACCAATCTGAAGAAGCATAGTCCTTCGAGAAAATGATTATCGAAACATTTGAGCCTTGGATTGCCTTCGAAATGGCAGGTGAAATCTTTTCTCCCCTGCTAATCTCTTCATCATCAATAAATGTTTTGATCTTCTTCTGACAAAAAGCAGCGTAGAGATGACTAGCAAAATTACAACGAGTATCCTCCCCTCTGAAACTGAGGAAGACATCATATTTGCAAGAGGAAGATGGCGTTGAAGCCATGAAGCAAATTTCTGAAATTTGGTATCAGAATGTAAGTCTATTTTCTACCAATTGATTTTCCTATGACTTTCTAGTTTCCTAAGTTTCCTTTTCTTGTTTTCATGGAGGAACTTTCAATAAACCATAAAATAAAAACGAGTCATTTTTTTTAACAGTAATTAGACGACTGTGTTTCAAACAATGGAATAACAATATGCCGCTAAACTCCATTAAAAGGCTTTGATTTTTATTTTGGCCGGCCATTTAGAATAATGTCATTTCGTTTAATTAATTATTATAAGCTGAAAAAGACTTAATAATAAAATTTGATCGGGATTAAGAAATCTTAAAATTTAAATAAAAATGGAATTAATAATCTCTGTCACTAACTAACAATAACCCCACTAAACTAGCTGCTAACAGAGCCATCATCTCTTTCTTTCTCTCTCGATTGGTCAGCTACAAAGATTAACGATACAATGTGTGGTGTTTTCCTTGGCAACTTCGGATTCCTCCATGGGTTGAAGTATTTCTTAGGCGAGCTGTTTCAGATTTGTTACCAACTGCAAATCTTCTGGTACATAAACAAGTCTCTTCCACTTCCTCTTGATTTTGATGTGGCTCTTATTGCGAGTTTTGACTGTGGCTTTTTGGAAACATTCTCTTTTTTAAGGAGTTTACAGCAGTTGGTCAGGTGAATCTTTGTGGTCACTATCGTTGCGTGCTAGTATTTGTGATTGGGGGCTGGGCAGTGTGGGGTTCTAGTAACCACGCTCTGCTCTCAAATGAGTTTGATAAGCCATTAGCTGTGTGGTCACAAGAGTCCCATGGGGAGAAGTCTCACTTTGCTGTTGACGGTCATATCGAAAAAGGTTCTAATAACTTATGGTCATAACGAAGGATTTGAATTACATCTGATTGCCGCCACCTTAGTTCAAGTTGAAAATATATGCTGCAGTGTGCTGGCAAAGCGGGACTCGGGACTGTTGTGCGTGATTATGCAACAAATGCTGATGATTTCCCTCCGTTCTCCTTGATTGATCAAACGGCGTTAATTTTTATCAAAACATTTACAACCAATTCAAAGTTTCAAACTTTAAAGTGAAGAAATAACAAAAATAATAAAATTGCTTGATGATTAAGGCAAGAAGATGATGTTTGAAGCCATTGACAACATCTGCTAACACATCATGTCAAAGAAATTGAAAGCAACTACTGTACCTACAAAGCTCAGCAGCCATAAGCCTTTAATTTAATATCTCCGCCATGCATGCATAACCTCCAAACTAATCCGACTTTGCCTATCGTCAGTTTGTCAGAAATCAGTGTCCAATTAAACAATCTTTAGCACAGCATTTAATTATACAAATGGCGGTTAGAATGCTAAGATTTACTGCTCATCAACACTGCGGTAGTTCTGGCGGAGTGATTGTAGTCCAGAGCTTTCCTCTGGCTTGTTGTCTCTGATTTTGCATTAACTTTGGAGTCAGAGACCGCAGCTGGCTTCTGGATAACTTGGAATCGGATTGATGAATACTTTGGAGGCAAATTTGCCAGGCTGGCTTTCGCAAATTCATCTGGTTTATTTTGAACTTCTTCAGAAAGTTTTCCCTTCTTCGAATTGTTGCTATAGCCTTCACTGGTTCCACTTGCAAATTGAAACGAGGTCGTGTTATAATTTCTTTTGTTTCTGGAATATTAAACTTGCGGGGTCCGCTAGTGTGTGAGATTAGAATCTTGGAAAATTTTCCGTGAGTGAATAGAAATAAATACAACTTAACCGACTCTTAGCAGGTATTGGATTTGGGGAAGGAGTTAGGAGACTTACAATTAAATAACGGAAAATTCTACGATGCCGTGATTAAAATCAATTATATAAGTCATGTCAAAATCAGTCATGCAAAATAAGTATATGAGTCCTTCTCTATTGCGGACAACCTTATTTTTTTTCATACTGATATTTTTTTAAGGCATATCGATTTTTAACTTTCTT
The DNA here is from genome assembly GCA_029633175.1 of Citrus glauca. NCBI lineage: Eukaryota > Viridiplantae > Streptophyta > Magnoliopsida > Sapindales > Rutaceae > Citrus > Citrus glauca. Next base: position 42,459,381 of record JAQOOD010000003.1, on the reverse strand, counting down.
AGTATATGGCTTAAAAACATATCCGTGTTTAAAAAATGAAGGCACCCGCATCTAAATAATTTATTAGTATTAAACATTTGCAAAAATCATATGGCAATCTAAACAATACTGAAAGCAAGAATAAGAAGATTAAACTATCTGAACTTTTCTCACATCTCAAGAATTTAATTCACCTTAATGCTTACGAAGTAAAATATTTTATAGCGCAAAATGATAAGTGCTTTTGTATACGGTTAATATTGACAACGACAATATAAGATTAAAATTTTAAACGACATGGGGGTTAAAACAGAAATCCAAATTAATTTAAATCAAATTTATTTTCACCAAGGGAAGATCTTCTCTTTTTTTAGGTGTTGAGAGGAAGAGATTAATTATTAAGGAAAAATTAATAAAAAGGATAAAGAAATAGAGATCAATTGGAGCATTTTAGACATGCCTAAGGGAAAAGAGTATGTGAGAAGGAGTGACTCATTTGTTAGGGAGTGTTGACTTCGTCGTCTCTGCAAATTCTCTTGGGACTCGGTTCCAATTCCTCTTCATCGGAAGTTCCACTTGCGCTCGCCATATCATCCAATTTCCAAACTTGGGTAGCGAAATTGAGGGTAAAAGTGTTGGGTTTGGTCTCGTTGGGATTTGCATACACCGGACACACCCCATAACATTTTACCTTGTCCACTCTCGAGAGGAACTCAAAGGAGACAGTTATGTGGTGGTTATCATCAGGAAACCCAACTTTCCCGCAGGGACTAAACCCAAGCACGACATGATCCGTTTTAGTCACCTGATAACCACCAACCCATCCTTCCTCAAAGCAAAAGCGACGGCCACGTTTCCTTCCACCGAGAGTCTTCGTTTCAAAGCTGTATCGAAAGTCGACGTCAAACCCACTCCGTTCTGAATCACATGACATAAGAACAGCACAGAAAGCAAACCCAACTAAAGTTTGACGACAATGTTGCGGCATTTGAAGAGTTAATAAAGATCCTGAACTTTGATTGCTGAACCACTCTGGAATCTCGCTGCCTGGTAAAATTATGCTGGGACCCCCGAGTCTACTGCGTTCCTGTAAAAAAATTATGATTTCGGATGTAATGAAGAGGGAGAGAGGATCGGAGAGAAGAGAGAGAATTACATATATATACCATTTCCAATTCATAAAGTCGTCTCAATGATGCAATTGCCATATGCTGAATCCTTAGTTGTGAATCTGCCAAATTCCTGTTTGCTTCTTCAGCCAGTTTCGAGCAATTAATAAGCCAGAACTCACTGGACGAAGTGACTTGATGCCTCGAAAAGTGAAATTCAACTTCATTACGGGAGTGTTTGGATAGCTTTTCAAGTAGGGATGCATCTAGTTCTTCTAGACATGATGGAATCTCTGGCAAAGATTGTAGTCGCTGGCAATTACTTGCATCTAATAATTCCAAACTTGGTGGGAGCTCTGGTAATGACTGAAGCATATTGCAATCGCTCAAGAAAAGTTCTCTCAGCCGTGAAAGTTGCTTGATACTTGCCGGTAAACTCTCAAAGTTATTTCCACTTAGATGCAACCAATCCAAGGACGATAGACAGCCAATCTCTTGCGGAATAGCCGTTAAACCACAGTTATCTAAATCTAGCCAATTCAATGAAGATAAACCGGATAACAACGATGCAGGCAGTGACCCCAAACCTGATAATAAGGGTGGTAGTTGACTAGTGGCAGATCCATGTGCACCCACGTACTCATGAGATTTTAAATTGCCAATATTATCTGATTCAGAGCAGCCCTCTAACCCCTGCGTTCCAAGCCCTTCTACATTTTCAAATGAAGATGGTGGCTGCTCTGTAATTTTAGCCCTGCCTAAATTGATTTGATTTAAATGTTCCATCTTCTCCAAGCTTTCTGGGAAACTCTCGAGGTTTAAGCACCCGTGGACAGAAAGCCAAATCAGAGATTTCAATTTACAGATGCTAGTTGAAACCCTTTTCAGCCTTGTGCATCTACTTATAGTTAAGAGTGTAAGATTAGTTAGGCATTCTATTGATGAGGGAACTTCTTCTATTGCCGTCTCGAATAAGTATAGCGTCTTTATATTCCCAGAAATCTGTGGGAACTCTGTGAGATTAACACAGGAGGAGAAATCAATACTTATTGGACAAACAAAATGAAGGTTGCTTGGAAATGACCTAAGATTTTTGCAGCCCCTAAAACACAGCTCAGTGAGATGGTTGAAATTCTGGATTGATGAGGGAACACAAGCTAAGTTCGTACAATTCAAAAAATTTATTCTCTCAAGATTTGGAGTTTCCGACAGGTCCGGCATTCTAGTAAGATATTGGGAATGGCCAACATCAATAGATTTTAACTTGAAAGCTTTCTGTAACAAAAAATAAACAGATTATATTAAATTAGTGCCACTGAATTTCACAATTAATTTTATATTATTTAAAGAAGAAAAAATAATTAATGTTTTGGTAAGAGAACACCATACCTTTTTTCCTTCCCAAATTTGCTCAATTTTACTGTAAGGCAAATTGAGCTCAACAAGGTTCTCCAATTCAACATCAAATGGTAGTGTTTTCAAAGGATATCCGTGCCAATGAAGATACCTCATATCCTCAGGAAAATATTCCAAACCTTGATCAAGATGCACTTTAGAGCTTATAATTTGAACATCATTAGGCTCGGGCATATAGAATTTAAGCAATCTGAGATTGGACATTTTTGCAAAGGTTTGAGAATTTAGATGAATATCATTTATCTTGGACATATCAAGGAATATGCCTTCAATTTTATCGGTCCCCTAACAACATAAGCAAAGAGTGAGTAAGCATAAAATTTACCGAAACTTTTGAAAATTTGATTAAGAGCTTCCTAATCGAAGATATAATATATATATATATATATATATATAATCATTCTTAGATGCGGATACCCTCATTTTATTTTAATTTGGAAACGTTGTTAAGCCGTACAACTTAATAGAGTTAATTTCAATATCCAATAAAGTCGTGCGGTTTAACGGGCTTAATAACTGACTATATTAAACCTCACGGTTTAAAAGTGTGTTAACAAGAAAAAAAAAAATGAAGGCGCCCACACATACATACAACTAACTATGTTTGGACATTGGATAAAAGGTGGAATTAAACTAATTTAAAGGATAAAAAAATTACAATCCATAATTATGTTTGACTGTCATGACTAATAAATTAGTCTAAATTTTAGTCTAACATTCATGGGATTATTAATCCTCATTTTCACATGGGTTTAAATAGGACTAACTATTTTAATCTAAAATTTGCTATTAATATCAAAATTTTATTCAATAATTTATTTGCACTAGTATGTGATATCAAACATAAAAAAGAATTCAATTATTTATTTACAATAATATTAAATATTTAATTTAACTTATTTAAAAATAAATAGATTATTTAAATAGTTATTTTAGATTAAATTTTACATAGTTTTTTCTAACTCTATACCTAATAGGAGACAAGATTATATAATCTAATATAAGCCAATCGAATCTAATCCTAAAAGTTAATTGAGTCTAATATGGTCTTCTAAACATAGCCTAAGTATTGGGTTATTTGAATTCATTGGTGATCATCCTCCTCTCTTCTACTTTTTAGTTTTTAGCTATTTTTATTTTATTTTTATCTAAAAATTTAGGGTAAACTTCAATTTATTCCATAATTAGAATATTCATATTAATTTATCTCTAAAAATATAAAACTTTAATTTATTCTAAAATATAATTATCTTATCATAAATTTTAGCAGCCAAAAATGTAATATTATATTATTATTTTTTTTGACAGTTAACTAACTCACGGAAAGTCAAAATTTTATCTTTTATATAGATTAATTTCAATAACACCTAAATGTTTTAAGAAATTTCAACATAAACCTAAATATTTTAATAAATTTCTTTTTGACCAACAAAAAAACCATATTCGTTAATCTAATTTCATAGATTGCAATGATAATCTCAATACTTTTAATTGCCTAAAAACTAACCTAGGCTTTTTATTTTGAAAGATGCGTTTTCTACTACCAAGTAATTTGCTTGCGATGCTCCTAAGTTGTTCAACAAAAGTTTTAAATGATATTATAGTGAATGGGCGCAAAAAGCAATTTAGGGGCCTTGTAAGTAACATCGACTAACGATAATTTTGGCAAATTAAAACTCAGTTTTGGAGAAAAAATTGTAGAGTACCTTTAATGTATTATAATTAATTGATACATACATGTCATGCATAATTAATTTAATATAACCACCACTTATATAATAGTTTTTTAAACTAAATAAACGTATGTTATAGTATTATTTACTTATTGTATGTATCTCTTATGTATTCTAAAATTTCTCACTTTGGAGAGGAAAAAATAATAGTAAAAGTCAAATCAGTGATTCTTTACCTTATTTTTCTTTAGCACGCGATAGACATCATTGTGATCCCACAGCCTGCTGCGTTTGCATGGTTCTTTGACAGATTCTTGGCGAACGATTATCTGACCCATCTCTTGCAATAAATCATGCATCCGTAGCCGATTCCCATATGACGATATTGTGATGAGTGACTTTTCAATGAGAATGTTCAGTCGATCACGTATGGACATAGGATCGTCTTGTATCCTCGTCACGAAGTCTATATATTCTCCATTAAAGAAACATGCGATGTCAAGAAATATTTCCTTCTCTTCTGAATTCAGCTCATCATAACTGATTTTCAACACCTTATAAATACTCGGTTCAGAAATCAATTTCAAGTTGTGCAATTTATCTTCCCATTGCTGTTTGCTCTTTTGGTGAAGGGAAGAACCCAAAACTTCGAGAGCCAACGGATTGCCATCGGCATAATACACTACTTCCTGTGAGAGCTCAAGAAGATCATGAGAGCGATAGTTTTTTCTAAAGGCTTTTCTACAAAAGAGCTCGAGAGCTTTACTGTGTTGCAATCCCTTGACCTCAAATATGTTATCCACTCCACATTTATCAAGTACTCGTTTATCTCTAGTAGTTATAATGATTCTACTTCCAGGGCTAAATTTATCAGACCCTCCAACTAAAGTTTCTAATTGAGTGAATCCATCATGAACATCATCAAGAACGATCAACACTTTGATCCGTTGGAGCCTTTTCCGGATGTTCTGGGGTATAGTGGGGGTTCCTATTTTGAGATTTTCTCCTAATACTCGAGAAATAACCTCATCTCGAACGTGAATGACTCCCATTTTATTTGATTCTTCTCTGACGTCCGCCACGAAGCACTTGCCTTGAAAGTCTCTTGATATTTGATGGAAAACAACACTAGCAATGGTTGTTTTACCGACACCGCCCATGCCCCAAATTCCTACGATTCGAACATCGTGAGATTCGAGAGACATCAGTGATTTCATTTCCTCAATTCGTGAATTTAATCCGACGAAGCTATCTAAATCAGTTGAGTTTGACATATCTTCCAATTTCTTGGAAATATCTTCGACAATATTTTCCACTAGTTCCGCCTCGTTCCTGGCAAATTGTTATGAGATAATAAGACATGAATTACGGAACAATGGTATATTTATTTCATTAATTAGCATTGATAATATTTTTAAAAATTTTTAACTTTCTATTTATATTTTCTAATGCGCTGTAGTGGCTAACTTATCAAATATATATGATAAATTATTTGTTAAGTGACTATTTCATGATGTAAAATTACCAAGTATTTTACCAAAATATTTATAAAGCAGATTATTTAGGAAACTCTAGCAATATTATTTAGGAAATTAAAGCAATCCCAAACATGTCCAGGAAAGGATCCTCTCATAATTTGATCATATCCTAATCCAACGTAAGCGTAGCTTAGGCTATAAAGCATTAATGTTCTTTTATTGACTAAAAGAAAAAGGCCAAATTATACGAGGAATAGGAAGAGTTAAAAAGAGTGACCTGAAAGTCCTGGACTCATGATATCCAGATATATTTGATGCTTGGGTCAATGCGTCCCTCCATTTTTGAACCATATTTGGAAAGCTCTTTTCATACTCGTCAAAAGCTTCTCCGAAACTCCCACTCTGTTTTCGCACATCAGATGGATCCACTTGGTAGAAAACCGGTATCACAATTTGGCCATTTATTTTCTTGCAATCAAGAATCTTGACAAGCTCATTGAGGCACCATTTGGAAGCAGCATAGTCTTTTGAGAAGATAATTATCGAAGTATCTGATGTTTCGATTGCCTTCAAAATGGTAGGCGAAATCTCATCACCTTTCTTAAGTTCTTCGTCGTCAATAAAGAATTGTATTTGTTTCCGGTGTAAAGCTGCAGCTAGATGGCTGGTAAAGCCATTACGAGTGTCCTCCCCTCTGAAACTGAGGAAGACCTCATATTTGTTTTGAGCTGTAAGGCCGGAAGAAGAAGATGATGATGATGATGAAGCCATGTATGAAGGAAATTTTTGTGACTGAATTAAACAGAGAGTAGTGTTGAGTGAAAGTAAATATATGACTTTCCTACTTTGAGCTTGTATTATGCATAAATTATAATTAATTTCCTATTACTTTTCCGTTTCTTTCTTCTCTCTTTGGATTATTTTCCTTACAAATTTCATGTAGCTTTCCCCATCTGAATATATGAGAGAATGCAGTTTGAAACTATGGGCTCCTTACAAATTTTTAATATCTCATTTTGATTGTGTTGTTAAAAAATTAAAGAGCATCGCACTATTGACAAATAAATGACGTGTTCTGAAGAGGAAATTTCAATCTCTAGCAGGTTTAAAGTCTATCGAAACCGCCGAATATAATTTCAAGAGATAATGCAACGGGTTGGATTTATTTTCAATATTTGGAAAAAGAAAAACAACATCATAGTTAAATATTCGAACTATCTATTTTAAGATTAGGATAATAAAATGCCCACCAGTTAATTGAAGCAGCAGTTTGTACAAATAAATAAAATTTCTAAATACTTAAAATTTTAATTGCCGAAAGTGTCTTGACTTTTATGTAAGCTATATTTTCCACGTAGAGCTGAAGTCAAAGTCAAAGTCAAGAAACAGAATGATAACGAAAGAAAACCTAATAAAAGAAAATTTGAAAAAATGTGCATGATGCATGATGGGTCCTTATGTTTTGTATTATTTAGAGAGAAGAAGAGAAAGAGAGAGAGAGAGACCGAAAGTTTTAATGAAATCAATAAAATAAAAGCAAAGTAAAAAAAATTGATAATATAGAAGCAGAAGATTTTTGGTGCTCTTGGAACATTACTCTTCATCCCTGCATTATTTGTTGTAAATATATTATCATAATAGGTTTATATATATATATATATATATATAAAAAGAATAAAAAAAAGCACAAGAGTACCCAAAAATATTCCATATATAAGAAGAAAAAGCACGTAGGGTCGACCTACCAACCACACACCGAAAATATTCCGTATAGAAGAAGAAAAAGCACTTGGCGACGACCTACCAAACCCCGAAGCGGGTCAAAATAAAGTCGCTATTAACTGATGTATCAGTCTGAGAATGCGAACGATCTGAATAATTGAATCAGCTGTCTACCCGTTGCAGCATATAAATTTTGCAAGAGATCGAGTGTTGGAACTATTGAATATTGATATTCCAATTAAGGGCGTTGCTTTGCCTACCTTCAAATACTGGAATCATGCTTGTTGTCTTCTTTGTCCAGCACGCTGATTTGGAGCGTTGGTGGTGACATCTGCAATCATTGGTCCTTGAGCAATCACTTTCAATTCAGGAATCCCAAACCTTATAAAGTTTGGAATCCTCTAATTACTACGTTGTAAACTGTTTCTTTTTTCACGCATAATATTGTAGACTGACTCAAGTCAAGCCATTTCATTTCTCGTTTACGGCGTGGAACAATGTATTATGTAGAGCGGGTGTTGGGCGAAAGGTTTCAATTAAACGAGAAGAATGCATCTCCAATGAATAATCTCTTCGACAACACAAAAAATTAATGCACACAAGAGAATTTTACATGGAACACGTAGTTAAGATTTGGTTGAAACAATCTGCAGCTTTGTTAATAGGCACCATCATATTATTCTACCCTCAAAAAATGTAATGTTGGTGTTAAAAAAAAAAAAAAGACTTCTTAATTAGGTAAATTTTTTTTTTAGAATTTCGAATGGGTCTAAATTTTTTCGAAGTTTGAATATAATTATCTGAATGACATGTTTATTAATTTTTTAATAGATATGTTTGTTTTTCTCTTTTTAATATCTGAATATAAGTAGTAATTTTGTTTTTTTTTATTAAAAAAACTTAAATATGGTTTTTTATCATTTATGCTCTCGGTAAAAAAAAGAATTAGATTTTATTGTTAAGGAAATAAGTTATTACACACACACACACAGATATATGTATATATATATATATATATATTGAATATAATATTTACTTCTCATTCAGACTTTTTTTTCATTCAAATAAAAATAACAAAAGTTTACTTTTCTTAGTCAGATGTAAATGTCTGATAATCAGACATAAATTATAAAAAACAATCTAGTAAATTAAAAAAAAGTCTGAAATGAATAAAATTTAAGACTTCAAATATTTAACAAATAAACTCTTAATTTTAATACTCTTTCTTTATTTTGTGATAAAACAAGGTGGTTGACATTTATATTTAAGTCTAATATGAGTTTAGTGTTCTTAGTGATGCAATTGGAAGCACAATTACTTGGCCAAAAACACTACATTTTGTTGGAGTAGGCTTATAGTTTCTAATTTTCTTCATACATACACTTGAATCTTACAAGTCAAGGGAAAAAAACATTAACCTGGGCAATAGTTTCAGTTTACATTTTGAGTATTATATTTAGTGTAGAGATTCAACAATCTTCAACTAAATTTTTGTTGTATGGATGCCAATTTCAAATGATTTTATGGAGATTATTTTTAGTTGATTGAACTGTTATCAATTTTGCAAATTGAATGCCAGTAGATTTCCGTATTTATTTACTAATTTTTGCAACAACTTACTCATATAGCAAATGGCCTAAAAAACAACATTTTAGTAATGTCGTTACTATTATTTTATGCAGTGTTTCTTACCACAGTTGAAAAATGCTACAAAAGTTTGATGTTATTTACTGCATCCTTCGTTAGGACATTTTTATAAATGTTGTAATTGTGTTTTCGCAGCATTTTTGAATGGTGGTAAAAGATAATATTTCTTGTAGTGTGAAGGAATGATTGATTTGTCAAATATTATGGAGTAAATCGAGATTTCTGATGATTAGCTAGGTTCCCATTCTTTGAAGCAACAACTTCAATGGCTGGAGATTTACATTCAAGTGAGATTTTTTTTTTTCACAATAAATGTAATGTAAAAGATACAACACCTCAATATATTAATGTAAAATACATTAGAAATTTTTTACCTTGATTATAACTGTTGAAGTGAAAATTTCATTGCTGGGATATGCCTATTATTTATTTTTTTATGGGAGAAAGCCACTTTCCCCCCTACAGAAATTAATATATATCATTTATCCCCCTACTGTTTTTATAATGGCCAAAAACCCCCCTGACAGCATAAATTTACAATATTACCCTTATTTTTAACTACTCTTTTATTTATATTTATTATAAATTAAATAAATCACATGAATAGAAACTAAATAAAAAATTAAGTATTAAAAATGAGAAATATATGTTTTGATATGAGAAAAAAATTAATAATAAAATTTTTTCTTGTAATTATTTATTTTGTGAGCATTTTCTTATAATAAATATTTTGTAATATTTTAAAATTAAATGCAAAAAGATAGGTAAAATATTTTATTATTTATCTTATAATAAATTTTTATTTGTCATTCAAGTTTTCTTATAATAATTTTTTTATCATTTTATAATAATTTTCTTATATATTTATTATAAGAAAATTTCATAAATTAAATAAGTACAAGAAAAAAATTTTATTATTAATTTTTTTACTCATATCAAAACATATATTTCTTGTTTTTAATGCTTAATTTTTTATTTAGTTTCTATTCATGTGATTTATTTAATTTATAATAAATATAAATAAAAGAGTAGTTAAAAATAAGGATAATATTGTAAACTTATGCTGTCATGGGGGTTTTTGGCCATTATAAAAACAGCAGCGGGGTAAATAATATATACTGATTTCTAAAGGGAAAAAATAACTTTTCCCCTTTTTTTATTTATTTATTACAATGGATATGCCTATTATTGCAACACTCAACTCATATCAAACTTTATGGACAGTGGAGCCCGATTAGTAACTTTCTCATGGGCCTTGAGCCTTCAAGGGCAATCCAAACTGTAACTTTACGGACTTTAAAAGGTTTAAAAAGCATTCGTTAAATAAGATTTGATCAACCCGACCCGAAAATTACCCAAAAGAAATTAGATATCTTCTATCTTTCTTTTTCGCCCCTTAATATTTATGTATTATTTCATCGTCTCTTTCTTTTCTCTTTCACTCACGATAACAACAAATTTCGTACAATCCCTATATTTCCTCTCCTTTTTCATGGGTTCTCGACCGTTAATATCCTAGAAAATTAAAAAGAGAAAAGAAAACTTTTCCTCTATTTTTTCTTTCTGGGTTTCTGAATTGTTCCCTCAAATTTTCTCGGATTTTTTTTCATCTGGGTATATCATTCAAAATGGGCAAAAACCAAGCGTACAAAGCCATGCAGAGAGCTCGCCTCGGCTCTTCCTCGGCTGCCCCTGATGAGATCGAGGATGGCATGGTTCGTACCCTTTCATACTAGTATTTCAAAATCAAAATCTTTCCCATTTTTCAATTTTTTAATTTTTTTATCATTTTCTCGATTAGGCCAGTTGCTTATGCTTAGTGGTTTAGTAAATTTGTGTTTTTAATTTGGATTGTTTTAATAATCTGTCTAATTTTAAATTTCTGGCACATGCTTGTTGCTTGTGATTTGCATTGTTTCCTAAAGTTTGTTGAGCTAAATAATTTTTTTTCTGTTTACCAGCGGGAAAAATCTGATTCAATTGGCTTGTTGGTTGGTGGTTTTGAGTGAGGAGTGAGCTTAGTTGGATTATTAGAATTTTGTATAGTGCACTAGTTTTTAATTTTATGCTATTAACTGTTTCTGCTAGTCAATTTTTTACACCTTTATTGGGTTAGCCGCTTGTTAGCCTAACTGGTAAAACCTCTTAGAGTGCTTACAACAGTACAAGAGTAGTGATAGCAACTTTTGAGTTTAGTTTTTAAATTGAATGACAGAACAATTTCTTCTCGATACATTTATTAGATGAAGTTAGTTGTTAGATTGTATAGGTTGTGTTTGGAATAAATTTAGATCGTAAATCAGCTCCTAGAAGAAGAAGTGCATAAGGGTATTACTCTTGACAAGCTTTTGACGAGTAAGCTGCTACGTTATTAATTAGAGAAGTGATCTGCACATATACATAAATGTTTTCTTTCTCTCTGTTGGTATGTTTGATTGCAAGTGCTTGCCAGTCCTATGGCCCTATTTTATTTCTTGATTTAACGATCAAGGGCATGCTAGCAAGTTCTATTTATTTGAGTGAACAGATGATAGTTTAGTGTTCTTAGATGCTTAGTGCTGAAAATTGTTAATGAGGAGGTTAACTTTTTAAATTCATTCTTTATTTTAGGGTATCTTAGGAAAGGTTTTCCTTTTTGTCAATTAGACAATTGCTGTAATATTATTTTGGATGACTATTTTTCCTGGAATATTTCTGATGGGGCCCTCGCAGGTGGATGGGTCTTTTCATTCACCAGAGTGGCATGCTGCTCGTTTGGCCAGCCTTAAAACATCTCACACGGTTACCTGGGAAGAGTTTAAAAAGAAGCAAAAGGTAAGCTGCAGTGCAATTTTGTATATGTTTTTATTTTTATTTTTAAATTATTAACTGTTGGTGTAATCTTGCTACAATGTCTGTTCAGTGAATGCGATAAACATAATTCTCTGTGACTATGTCTTATGTGGAGAAACATATCCACATGCATGAATGTGAGAAGTTATGTAGAGTAATAGAAATAAAGAAATATATTTGGCACCTCTATTCGTCTGTGACATACAGAAGCTTATTCTATTTTTGATAATGCATTCTGATTTCGGATTGTAAAGTACTAAATTTTTTTGGAAAAGTTGGTTAGGTATTTGATTAAACTCAAATTTAAATGGACTTGTTTTCGAAATATTCCAGATAATTTCGCTTGTTATATATCTAGGATTATGATTTTTTGCAATTTGGCATCTACGAGTTTAAAAATGATGCAGTCTTTTGTTGTCTGGACTTTTAGGCTCGTTCGTAGCTACACCGGCTTTAAGATTGTGTTTGACTTGTTCCTAAGTATCATAGAATTAGACTGATGGAATGTTGCTGTGGCAGGATTTGTCAAATGTATTTAAACCCACCATAGTTTGTTAACCTTGCAAGTCCAAATTTTTCACAATTCATTTAGTCCCAAGTTTGGATGATAACAATCAGGAAGTTTGAATTTGATATTTATTTATTTATTTATTTTGAAACTCTTCAACATAGCAAGGTATTAATTTATTGTGTAGTTGTGATTAGTGCAAACATATACCCTCCAAGTGAGAACCCCTGAAATTTGAGTTATATTGCTTACAGAATGCAATGGCCCCCTTAATCCCTCACCATGATAGAGGCAAATAGTAGGTCATAAGAGACAAACTTTGAACAGGTTAACTTGATGCTCCCTAAATATTCCAAAATCTTCTGTCTGATCTTAGAAACTCACATTGTTATGATGTAAATGCTAAGAAAATAAGTGAAGAAAAAGTTGGAGCTAGAGTCAATATTGCTTGCAAATGGTTCAGACAAAGCTGGCCAAAGGTCCAGCTTACCCTTTGCTTGCACTTTGGACTCTCTTATGACGCCCCGTATATTTCTTTTCTGTTCACATTAGAATTGTTACTGTTAACCATTTTCTTATTCGGTTTCAAGTTTTGCTTGATGCATACCTTCTGAATGTGTGCTAAGCTACTGGTGTTTGTGTTATTATGATTGGCATATTTTTCACTTATCTTTGTACTTGATGTGCTAGGAAGATGAACTGAGAAAAGGTGAACTGGAAAAAGATACTGATAGAATGATGCGGGAGTACAGAGCCCAATTAGATGCTGAAAGGGCACGCAAGCTGGCCCAAGGAAGGAATCACTCGGGTAGTAAGTCTGATCGTAAAAAGGGTATGTGTAAAAGATCTTAAGACAAGAACACGTGTCTCATTTCTTATAATTACTGACCCTTATTCTTTACCTCTCTACTGATGAATGCATTCTTGTAGATAGGAAGGACAGAGACTTAAAGAAACGCAGCAGCAAAAAGAGAAAGGTGCTTACTATTTCTAACAAGGCTTGCATGTAGATTCTGGTTGCTGATCACTGTCTCATATAAATTACATAAGTGACTGATATGATCATACTTATAACACGGATTTTTTTAATTCCTTAACAATAAGCTAAGGGAACCACCCTCTATGCTCTTGCCTTCATGGATGTTTTTTGAAACTAGAAACACATGTTTCAGTCTTCTGTTCTAAATTAGTTTACTGGTAAAGGCTTTTACATTTATTACTAGACTAAAATGGCCTAGTGGTACTGTTTTTTGGAGGATTAAAATTGCTTATCCATTTACTAAATTTTGCATCATTGATGCAGTCCAAAATATGAAACAAACATATTCTCTTTGGGAGGTTGAGCAAGTTAGACTGTTTCAAATAATTGGTCCATAGTTGAGTACCAACATGCATCGCTCCCAGTATTGTGGGGTTTGTGCTTTCTTCAAGTTTGACGCCCCTCACTCCTTTTATTGTGCAGTTTGTGCTTTTTTCAAGTTCGTATTCATTTGCATCATATGGTTTGTCAACCTTATGAATCTGACTGTTTCATGTTTGAAATACAGTCCAAAGTTTTAATTTAGGTATTGACATACTTTGCACATGTAAATATAGTGATTTGAACTCTTACCAATAAAGAATGCTAAGAACCCTGTTTGGCCTAGCCTTGTATTTTGGTGATATATATTTTTTTTAAAGAAACTCAAAATTGTATTAAAGATGAAGATTTAAAACAGATAGTGGACCAGCTGTCCACTAAGAAAACAAATTTTTAAGACTGTTTGTGCGATTAATGTATACCCAATCACCCCTATACAAAGCTAGAATCAGATATAGTCCGCTATCACAAAATCCCTACCCGGTTTAGATGAGTGAAGAAAAATCATGGATCTTGAAACTGTTTAGAAACTCATATCTGTCCATTTCGGTACTTGCAGTTTAAATATCAACTACCAAGAATCTCCTGGAAGCTATTTTTTGTCAAATCTAATAGTGATAAAAGAGGGGACCCATGCTTGAAGAATTGCATTGTAGCTCTTAGTTTGTAACATATTTTTTTATCTTCAGGTCAGTATATGACATTCTTGGAGGGGTTGATGAATCCATGGGAACTCTTAACTGCAATTTTGGTTGCTATAAACTGCAGAGAAAATTTAGTATTTGATTGGGACAGAATCAGTTGTGTCAGTTTACAAATGATGAGAAGTGAAGATTTATTTCTGGTTTAGAGGCATCGAGAAAGATTAGAGACAGGATAGAGTTCTGTGTTGGTGTTTAATTGTGGTACACTGTTGTCAATCTGAATTGCTTAACATATGGTTTAATATGTAAATTTTTTTGGTTTTACTGGTAAGCTGGTGTACCATCTGGATATGTGGATTTGTTTCTCGCTTATAACTGTCTTTTCTTTTCAATGGAATTATGCAGTATCCTGGATTTACTGTTCTCTTTGGATTGTGTAATCACTAGCCAAATGTTCTAATCTTAGGCTTTTTATTTTTTATTTTTCATTTTCTATATATATTTAACAAAAATTACAGTTATAGTTAGATCTTATGACTCAAAATCTTTCCTTTGCAGCATTCAAGGCGGAGATCTTCTGACTCAAGTTCCTCGAGTTCATCATCAGAATTTTCTAGTAGTGATGAGGAAGAGAGAGAATCAAGAAAATCAAAGTCCAGGTCCAAGAAATCAAAGAAGGAAAAGAAGCACAGGTCAAGGACCAAGCACTCTGGCAGTGATGATGAGGAGGCTGGTGGTCCTGTACCGCTTTCAAGATTCTTTGAGAGCACGAAAAGTTAACAGCATCATCATTGAAGATATTGTTGTGTACTTAATTCAGGCTTTATACAATAGGAGATTATTTGTTATTTTCCTGTTTCTTAAAGATCTGGTTTGTTCTTTCTTTATTATGAGCTTGTGATGATATCTGTTTTCCTTGATTTTCAAATTAGAGTTTCAAATTCTGCTTTTCTTTGAAGTTGCAAGTTTGGAAATTTTCTGAAAGGCTTGAGCGAACTGTATCATATAAATTTCTGTTACCATGTTAAGGAAATTTCTTGTGAGCTGAGAAATTGTTGCTGTTTCATTTACGTCGTAATGTGAAAAATGCCAATCCAGTTTGTGACATTCATTTCAATTTCAACTCTTTAAATTGCCGCAAGATACTGCTGAATAGAGATGTCCCAGATCGGCAGCAAAAGCAAAATATTGCTTTTGCTTTGCTTATGCTTTACCGGAAAGGATTCTAAGCTAGACTGTAGATGGCAGATGCCATTGTCGTTGGGACGCAATCATTTCTAGTTTCACACTTGTAGTGTGTTTACTTGTCAGGAATGAGAATGAGTCAAGAATGAAAATAAATTATACGTTTACTTATTTGTATGAGAGATTAAATAAGAATCAAAGTGGCAGGATTTATTGAAAATTGATAATGATTATTAAAGTTTTCATTGTCATAGAAGAGGTGGAAATAAAAATCTCATTCATTGAAGTGATCATATTACACTCACTCAAATTTTAAAATTATTATTTTAATCTCCCTTATATCATCATTGTTAATAAAAAAAAATTGTTACTATTAATACTAATTATAATTAATAGTAAATTTTAAATAAATAATCACAATAATTAATATATTATTATTATATTTAATTAATATACTAATTATTATTAATTAATATATTAATATGTTATTAACAATAATTTTTAATAATAATTTTTGAATAAATAATAACCATAATTAAACTATAAAATAATATTTAAGATAATAATTTAATAAGTACTTTTTAATAATATATTATAATTTAACTTATTCCAATTCTAATTTTAAGATAAAATAAATAAACAATTCATTTCAATTTCAATTTCTACAATTTTAAATAAACAACTTATTCTGATTTCTATTTTTTATTCTCATTCCCAACTCATTCTAGTTTCAGTCTATTTTGATTTCAATTTAGTAAATGCTATCATTGATTGTTTTGCGACAGGAGGACAGAAGATACAGAATCGCTGAAAGAGACGAGTGAAATCTGATCATCAGAAGTTGACTGTTTTCATTAGGACAACAATAAAGACAGCCAATGCAAATACCATTACAAATATTCTGATCCTTGAATTCTGCCCATCATGATAAAATATTGCAACTCAATAGCCATCCCCTTTTTTGGATGTAACATGTATTTACATGAAGAACTCAATTCACCGAAACATAAAACAGAGAAACAACACTATCAAAGCCACATTAAATAATCAGCTCACAAGTTATTACTGCTGCCGATACTCAGGGTTGAATGCAAGAGCCTCCTGATAGATCAACTCCTTCATCTGTCCTTCAGTCAGCGCATGCTGCTCGAAGTCAAAGCTGAAGGGGCTCATGCAGACAGGCTCATCACTGATGTCATGCAATGACCCCAGGTAGGGATGTGCAAGTGCATCTTCGACTGCAGTTAAAAAAATAAATCAATAGCAGATTAGAGATCAAAGAGCAAATTAATTAATCAAAAGAACTGCAGCATGATGCACAAAATGACCAGAAGATTGCAGAATTAAGTGACTTAAAAGTTCAACCAAAAAACACATGCTGCTTTACAATTTTGTGATGCAACCATTAATATGAAAGCTCAACACATATTAATCGGAAGATACAGGATCAACAAATGGTTTTCAAGAAACTTCAATCAAATATGGCCATGAAGTTGTGCAAGGACATAATTATTAATTGCTTAGAAATCCTAATTTATACATGCTACTCCACATGCAAGTGTAGCATTCATTCACTAAGGTCATTGACACAACACCAAATTGCACGCATAATTAACTCACCAGTAATCCTTTGTCGCGGATCAAATGTTAACATCTTTTCAACAAGATCAATAGCTGAAGGGTGGACATTTGGAAACTTTTCAGTGAAAGACTGCCGTTGATAACGAGGAAGTTGGCAAATGTATTTCTTGGCATTTTCATTCAAGAACCCCAACTCAGCCTCTGATGGAGTACCAATCAGCTGCAAGGATGTAGTGTGACCTTAATCATACTAAAATACAGACATGTATAAATAATATAAATTACTTGGCAAGGACTTCATGATTTTATACCTATACATTTAGGCATGAATTCATATGTGCAACAAACTTGTAACAAAATTCAAGAACCAAGCAAGATAAGAGAAGGGTAATAAAGGAATAATATTCTTTACACTAAAAACTGAAAACGAGATTCCAGATAAATAAAGACATCCATGAATTTTAATGGTTAAAATTGCTGATATATCACACATAATATATCAAGTATAAGTAAACAGATACAAGAGGTCTGAAATGTTGTACATTTGATCTGTTTTAACATTTCATTGCACAAAAGTATACCAACTATCGGTGGCCAAACCTTCAATATTTTTCATCCCGCACATAGTGGATTCACAATCCACTGCCTCGATCCACTTTGCGACATCCACCCCTCCGCTATTTACACAATTTTGAAATACAAATATCTCAATTTAGAAAGTTCCTAAAATTTCTGTAATATGGGGGTTCTTTTGTCTCTATTTCCATGCTTGTCTTTGGACTCGAAAAAAAAAAATGCAAATCCTACCAGTAGACTTGAACCTTTTGATTCAGACAAATTTACCTTTTTCAATTGATATCAACTTCATGCAACATTCTCAATAAATATATCCAATTTCTTGGAAGTCAATATATCAATCCACACAATCTTGGATTTAGAATACAAAAAGTTGATGATTAGATACCTCAATAAGCAAGCGTAGCTGATGCACATGATCTCTTCCAGGAAACAATGGCTTGCGATCCATCAATTCCATAAAAATACAACCAACTGACCAAACATCAATAGCTGCGGTATAATCTGAAGAGTTCAAAAGAAGCTCAGGGGCACGATACCATCTAGTAACTACATATTCTGTCATAAAATCGGTTTCAGAGGTGACACGAGCCAGGCCAAAATCACATATTTTTAAGTCACAGTTGGCATTCAGGAGGAGATTGCTAGGTTTCAAATCCCTGTGAAGAACATTTGCAGAATGTATGTATTTAAGTCCACGGAGGATCTGATACAGGAAATACTGCAAAAACAGAAAATAAAGTGATTAATTTAGTTATGAGGCTGATGGAGATGGTAACCTAATAAATGAAAACAACTATCAAGGAGCAAACTAGAAGCAACAAGAAATATATAGAGTCAGCTGATTTGTTTATGTCAAAAACAGCAAAAACCAGAAAGAAAAATCATGATTTCTCTTATTGAGAGGGGAAAACATGTAATGGTTGAATGAGGCTCAAAAGTGATTTCGAAAAGCTAAAAGCTAATTTTGGTGTTTGATAAATATTTTAAGAATCATGTTTGGAAATATCACCTCATCCTACAACAGATTTTGGAAAGTAAGGAAGGAGTGGCTTTTCAAATCGATTTTAAGAATCAGTTGTGTATTTAATACAATTCCATATATATCCTCACATATATTATAATCCAAAATTATCCTTATTCAATTAGGAAATAAAACCACTAAATTTAAAGAGATTATTATCATTATCAATTATATTGAGATAACAAAATAAAACATAAATTATTTTAGTTGTCAATTATTATATATAAACAATAGGAAATAGTACACATGCATGTTTATAAATGTGTAAATAAATTTTATTCAACCTAATGTTCATTTCAGTTATTTGCATTCTTACGACAACTTAAAAATAAGATTTAGCAAACACATATGACTGCTTTAAAACTCATACCACTTTTAAAAACAAATTTTACCAAATATTAAACCGATTCTCTTCACAGCTAATTATTTCAGAGCACAACTAACAGCAATTATTTAAGAAGCTACAATATTACCAAACTGGACCTTAGTAGAGCCATTTTACAAGATTATGTAATAAATCTGAATATTTAAATTCCAACCTGACAGTGCTCCTCTGATAATGCTTGATTGGAACGAATTATCTGATGCAGGTCAGTATCCATGAGCTCATATGCAATATAAACATCATTAAATGATTCCCTTTGTGGTGGCGGTATTATATCCCTGATTGCAACAACCTGCATAAGAAATGCAATTGGCTTTAGTTAAAGACAAATAAACTTTTCGTTCACCTATAAGAAAAAAAGAAACAGCTAAGTTAGAAACAAATAAACCAGGAAAATACTAAAGCTATTACATCAAATAAATACACTAGATATAAAAATACGCCTTCATCATTCCATGTTGTATACAAAGGCTAAAACACCAAACAATACAATAGTATGGTAGTCACCACTAGGCCCAACAAGCATTAGATATAAAAAACTAATAACTCTAACAAATTTTAGCAATGGCATAGGAATACAGAGAACCACTCATCAAAGATTGCTCCAAGACAAATCATCTAGGTAAGTCAACCTTCTTCCACCATTCATCTTGAAAGAAAATATTATCAACAAATCCTCCCACACACATCAAATGCCATCCCACAAACTAGCCCATGGGAGCTACAAAATATGAAATCCATAAAATGGTTGTTCTAACAACTTGGGCAAATAAATGCGGATCAGGTCAAATATTCAAAGTGCGACGCACATCAATTCCAAGTTTTGTTTAAAGGAAAGAAAAAGAGAATACTGAATAACTTATTAACCGTCCAAATTTCTTTGAACAAAGTAACCACATCACATTCTCTGTATCATAACTCAAAGCTTCTAAAAAACCCTAAATTTTGATGTGACGAGATGCTCAATAGCTTATGATCTGTGAACCATTCTTTCTCAAACAGCTTTAAAAATAAAATAACAAGACAACTGAAACTATCTGATTATACTCACATTCAGTCCGAAATTATCTGACTATACTCGCATTCAGTCTTTTATACCTTTTATCATTTTGCAGTGCATGCAGCCTTTTTTATTCAGAAATTTTGGGGTGAAATTCCCTAGGGAGTACCAATAAATAAATTAGAAATCAAATAAATGGTTAATTCGCATAGAGCAGTGTTCATTGTCAAAAGTATTGTGTGCTTTCCTTAATGCTCTATAGTGAAAATATGAATTTGAGAGTAATATTTAAGTTCTCTTTCTGCTATTATGCATCACACAGTCCTATCACAATAATGATGCAATCACCAACAACTAGAGTGAAGCAAGCAAGAAATGCATCTTAATGGGTTTTTTCTTCTGTTATCTGATTCACTGCAACCCCCCCCCCCCCCCCAAAAAAACAAAAGACATAATTTTCAGCATTGTTAGCAATCAATGGCAGAAAATTTGATCAAATAAATCATCTCAAGTACTTTAATTAAGAATACTATTAATAAAAAGGAAATACTTTAATTCAGGAAAAGATTAGAACAAGGATATAGACAGAAACACAAACGATTCCACCAAAATTCCAACTTTCCCACAGAAGATCAAACTAAACAACAGACACTAATCTAACACACTGCTAGCGTTGCTGGAAAAAAAGAAAAGCAAGAATCGGTAATTATCACTCACTGACGTTTTCATGATCCATGTGTCGAAGCAACTTGATCTCACGAAGCGTCCTCTTTGCATCAATTTTGTTATCGAATGCATTAGCTATCTTTTTTATCGCCACGTGCTCATTCGTCTCCAAGTTTAGTGCCGAACTAAGAAACAGCCAAAATTGTTATCAGTACATTTCTTGTATAAACCAAAAAGAGAAGTCGACAAACTAGAGTGGATGTGGATAAAAACCATTCACACACCCCTCGACATACAAAAGCATTTCTAATAAATTCCTGTTGGACTGGCAGGTATGCTTTTATCAATCACCATACACATTAGATTTGATCTCCTTTTTCCTTCAGAAGAAATGCTCTGTCACTTACTAAAGGGAAAATATATTAAGCACTTATTGCAAATGATTAACAACGAAAAGAAGCTAACAGGATAGCTAATAAGCTTTTATCCTCTTCCTGCAAAATTCAAATTCAGTTCTATTTCCGTCTACCCTCGATCACCCATATTGTGTCCTATTTACTACCTCACCATTTTCAATACCCAGAAATCTCTCACTGTCACTTGCACATTCACCGGGTTCAAAACTGAAAATCCAACAAACCTTTACTATAACGACATAAAAACTTTCAAATAAAATGCAATTCCCTTATTTCCTCTTTAACCTTAAGCATCATTTCAAGGATTCTCTCACCTAGAATCCTCTCTCTCTCGCTCGGCTTCTTCACAAGCACATACATCTATAAAGCTACAAACTTGCTTCAAAATCACAAATATCTACCCAAACCCACATACAAATACATCAAATTAAAAGATGATAAGACAGAGCTAGTTACCAAACGATGCCGTATGCACCTTTCCCGATGGGCATAATCGGTGGCTTATACTTAGCAGTAACCTCAAAAATGTTACCAAAAATGTTATATTGTATAAACCTCCCTCCGTGGCTCAAAGTCGCCGGGATGCTCTCGATCCCCCCTGCCGCTGGAGCTGCAGCTGCTGGAGCTGCCGTCTGCTGTGGGTCGGGCTGCGCCTCCGCCATCTCCGTGTCCGCCGCCGGGGGCCCACCTTCCATTTTGTCGCTCGCTTTCTTTATCTGGGCTTCTTGTTACTTGAGTGCTGGGATCATGCTCAGTGATATGCTACGTGTTCGTGTTAAGGATTGAAGATTTTCTTTGGTCAACAGATCTAAATTCTGTTGGTTTATATTTATTTATTTATTTCACTATTTTAAGATTTTGTTCTTCTCGTGTCTGGATGTAATAACATTTAGGTATCTTTATTTTAATAAAATCATAAATAAGAATAGATCTTGCAGTGGTTTTCAAATAGATCCCTGTTGTTACATAAAGCTAGCAAAGCGGGCCACCGGATCGTGCTTGTGTCGTATCACCCTCGTGTCATCTCACATTCAGGTCAACCTAAACACAACTCATTTAATAACTATATCAAAATATTAAGATCTAAACCCGACATAAAAATTTACATCAAATATTTGCGCAGGCGCGCACACACACATATATATACACATATATACATACATATACATTATTAAAGTTCTAAATCTATATAAAATTTTATAAATAAAATATTGTATAAATGTCTATCTTTCTAAAAATAATAAAAAGAGATAATCATATCCAACACTTGAGTTTTAATAACAAGGACTTATAAATTAATTTAAAATAAAAAAATATAATCGTGTTATTGGTAAGGTAAATGAATTAAGAACTTTAATTATAATATGACACATAAAAAAATTATGTCGACTCGAACTCGACCCATTTAATAATTATGTCAAATTTGATGATTCATATTCATTTATTCATGTCGTGTTCTTGTCGGATAATCAGATCGAATCAAATTTTACCAACTCTACTGTCGTAGTATTGTAGTGCTTGTTGTACGATGCCAAATTGCCAATAATACAAGTCGACAACCTGACCACTATAATTTTGAAAATAGCTTATTTCCAATATATACAGAATAGTTTTTTTAATATTATAATCAAAATTTCACTAAAATCAAATTTAAAATAAAATTATTACGGTGTACTTTTTAAAAACTCGAACTTAGTATGTTCAATTATTTAAAAGAAAATCTTTCAGATATAAATCCTCACCTTAGTACATAGTGAGAAAGAGAAGTTTACTACTTTACTAATTGATTTGTACTAAAAATAAATAAATAATTAAATTATGTATGTCTTTTTTCGTATGCAGATGCTTAATTGTAGAACTTGTGTAAAAATATATAAACTGTGTTTATTTATGATTTTATTAAAATTGGAAATCCATGTGTTATTATCTTTTTTCTTCTAGAAACTTTGGAACAATTCTATTATTATTTCGTACACGTAATAATAACCTGCTTGTGTGCCATTACCAAATACCAATTAACCGTCACTCGCCGGCATTATGTCAACTATCAAACTGTTAATAGTCACCATGTAACCAAAATCTCAATTTTATTTTATCTAATTAAGAATTTCATTTTTAATATTAAAAAAACATTTTCATTCCTGAACCAGTACTCTCTCTGGGACTTTTGAAATAGCAAATCAGAGAATGACACTTTCCCTCGCAATTAATTTTTTTTTGTAAAATTTTATTTCATTTAATGGGTAACAAAGTCTTACCAAAATTGTAGAGAGGTAATTGTTTGAGTTCCATCGTTTATAAAAAAATTCAACATTCTCATTGCAGGCATGGTATCGTGAAAATTTGACCAAGCTACACAAAGATGGTAAAAAAGAAACTGCTTTGGAAGAATAAAAAAAAAACAAGCTTAATATTTTATTTACTATTTAGTATAATAACGAGTACAGCCAGAAATATGTAGTTTATTTCGTAAAGGTCATCAAGATTGATCAATTAATGGCACAATCCGGCAATAAATAAATTTTGCATTTTTATTTGACCCAAGAGATCAATGATTGATATTTGATAGATACCAAACGAATGTATTAAATTCAACAACCGATTCCAGATTTGTCTTTTAACAAATAAGAACTTGATGAAGAAATTTGACATAAGACACTAAAATCGCGATGGAACATTTCTATTTTTCTTCTCAATCTGAAACGGCAACATGAGAACTTCAGGATTCAAATAAAAAATCACTATCCGAAGCCATGTGTGGTCAGTTAACCACTGCCATCTGAGTTTACTCATCAGGTGATGGAAGTTCATTGTTATATGATATTACCATATTTCATATGAGATAAGAGAGTTTATTTAGCCTCAACTCAATATCAAAGTTGATAAAAGGTTTAAGACAATGAGATGAATGTCGTAAAAACATCTGAAGTTCAGAAAGTCAACCGACGATAATTTGAATCAGGATGAACCACCGCTCTCAAGGTGCATCGCATCCTTTTGTCTCACAACACATAAATGTAGAAAGTATCATTTGATGCCAGAAAAATTGTGTCAGGAAAATGATTGCATTCTTGAGATCCCTGAAAATTCAGAAGACAATATGCTAACAAAAATTTCAAAACTGATTGTACGAAGTAAAGATGATAAACAGAATTGATGATGGCAAAATCTACAGTCTGCTCAATTACCCAATATCACCTCCGTTATGGACAACATGCAAATTACAGAATTTGGCCAGACTCTATATAGGCAGGACGAAATCACAAACATTCATTGTTCCTTTCCTCACCTCATGGTCCCGATTTTTTTTCACTTCGATGGGGAAAGGAGTTTTGTTAAAAGCTAATCCAATGCAATTACTCTCTCATCCCCTCTTTCCGGCTAAACCATCTGAGTAGCCAACAGCTCTCATTCTTAAATATTGGAGTCGTAGTGAGTTATTAAATGTGTACCTTATTGCAAATGGCAGAGACCCAAGAAGAGAGCTTACCAAAATAAGTCTACCACGTAAATGATGGCAACACATATGATGGATGCGCATCATATTTAGATACAAGAGTTTGAACAGAAGATAGATCTGCAACTTCTCCATAACTGCCAAGTCCAAGTTCAGTTGCATGGATACCTCCAGTAATAAATACGGACTGGATTCCAGCCGCATTGGCACCCTTAATATCATGGTGAAGAGAGTCGCCCACAGCTATAGAATCACAAGCATCCACACTAACCATGGCCATGGCTGATTTATATATTATCTGATGAAATAATTAAAAGGAGTGAAAATACAGAGAATATAAAATGACCACAGAAAGATAATGATAATAGATAGCCTAGTTAAAAGAAAGTAAACAATCAAACAAAAGTGCAAATGCAGAGTGATGATGACACCAATTTCATTTAGCTACTTCTATATACTGCAAAATCTCAAAATACATATGATGTTGCCATCACAACTAACCAAATCATAAATTCATGTATTACAATCTGAGATAAAGTTGGAATACACTGACATATTTGGACAAAAAATAAATTAAAGGAGTGCAATTGTGTTTGATGATGTGTGGGTGAGTAGAAGGGAATAGCCAGTAGTATTGAGTTTAGCACTTATAGCTAATATTTGGTTAATTGAAATGACATAACAAAAGAGTGTATAAGTAATAAGTGGTTTTCCTAAAAGTTGTCAAATTCAGTAATATAATGCAATAAACATCTGTGAAGGTAGGCCCAAAAGCAAAATTAAAGTTATACCAAAGGCAACCCAAAAGATATCATGTGAGAATGATCATTACAGCCACACGTATTATTGGATGTCAGTTTGTTTGACTAAAGACATACACCATCTACCACACACAGTCTGCTAAAAGTCCAAAAATATCAGGAAAAGGATAATAACACTACTAGAAAGAGAACAAAGTAATTGCACCACCTTATCAGGCTTTCCCATCCATCTCACTTCACCCCCAAGCTTTTCAAATTTAGATGCCAATGTACCTAGTATGATCAAAATACATTCATAAACAAATGGTAAACCAATAAAATTCCTAAATGTGAAATTCTTAGATATTGAGAAATTCCTACTCAATAACTTGTGAGATGAGTATATAATATCAACAGACACTAGGTTAAAGTTTTTTAAATCAAACAGAATCAAATCTGTCATCCTATATATAATGTACTTTTCCTGTCCCACATTGTGTGGTCTGAAGATCTCATTAACTAAAATATCTTTACCAGGCATGACACGCAGAGCCCTAGCTTCGACAGTCACATAATCTGGATTGGCAACCACCATGGGAATTTTCTTAGATGCACAAATTTCCAAAATTTTCTCGAGATCCTGAAGACTCATTGGGCGTACATCTCCAGAAGGAAGCCCCATGCCTTCAGTACCATGAGCTAAGATAAAATCAGCTTCTTCAACATTTTCCACAACTTTTAAGCCTAGACCCTGAAAACAACCAAAAGAAAACAAAAGCTACAATAAAATAAAATAAACTTTTACGTGGTGCAACATAATATAATATCCTCTCAACTATGTACCAAATTATTCAAAACCATATCTCCTTAAAAGTTATGTCCATGGCTCCAGTCAATCCCAAAAAAAAAAAAAGATCTGTCCTCATCTGAATGAGGAAACGACAAGAGAAGAAGTAACATTACAATCACTGCTGGGTGATTCTCATCATAATCTTGTTAAACATTGAAAATTCCTCAGAAAAAGTCAGTAAATTAAAATCAGTTGGTTCCCTTGGGACAATTAGATTCAAGCCTCAGAGCATTGCCAGAGAGTTAAGGATGTAAAATTCTGCCCCTGATAGTTTTTGCTTTATATGAATATCATTTCTAAGTTAAAGCTCTTCAATTATGTCATTTCATGTAATCCTGTATCCACAAAAAGCTGCAGGATTGGAGAAAAAGAGAGAGAAAGAGTTCTAAGTACTTCCAAAATAGAGGATTTAATTTAAGGAAAATTGAGGGGGAAAAGAAAAGTGGGAATAAAATATCAGCAAACAAAATACTCAGAGAGCTCATACCTCAAGAGATATAGCACCTCTATCACTCCAAGTCATGTGAATGCACGACCTTCCGAGAGCTGCAAACCAAGTATCATCTCTCCTATTCATATAAATTCCAAAAATATTTGAAATGTGCTTTTCCACTCTATAAAACAACAGGTTCATAGAAAATCACGTTCAACATTATAATTTCAAAAAAAAAAAAAAATCACCCATCACAGAAAATGAGAAAGGTAGGAGGATGATGAGAAAAAGATTAGAGTGTTCAAGGAAAGTAAGGGAACCAAACCAATGGAATTTTGACCAGGCACTAGCCGTGGATAATTCTACCATTTGAATAAGGAATAGTTTATTTCAAAGTACAAATATTGCTAAATGAACAAGAGAATGGAAACGAATGGAGAAGATTAATAGTTGAGACAAGAAAGTTAAGTAGCTCAATTTGATAGATACAAGCTGCTAAATAGATTGACATGGTAATCATCACACAGTCTAACATATTACAAATTGAGAAATGAATGATTTTTTAGTCCTTAATCACTGAAGATGCTATTACCAACCTTAGCAAGTACTGATGTGTCAATTCTCCACTGGTGATAGCTCCTGCAAAAAGCGAGGGATCAAAACCAATGCTCTTCAGTTTGTCTATCGTTGTTGAAGCACGTCGTGAAGAATTACTAATGACAACCATTTTTGCGCCAGTGGTTGCCAGCATTTCTACTGCCACCAAGTAAAAGATTCTTAAGATACCATGTCATTCATACTTGTCAGAAAGTCCAACCTAAAAAGCCGAAGCTGTAAGGTGGACAAATATTGCTAAATGCGCTGACACTTATGATAATCATTATGCACAAAAACAGAGCATCTGAAACATATCAAGAGAAACACATGGTTATTAACACATGATGGAATGCAAGCTAAAAGCTTAAGCATTCCAAGTAAATGAGGTATCCACCACAAGCACACTAACAATCCTGGAAAGTTAACATATTATGATATTAGCTTTAGAAAAGCTAACCCAAATGCCAAATCTCGCATATGAAGACTTACATGTAGAAATTGCACCGGGATAAGGTTTTTTCCCATCATGAAGAACTCCAAATTGATCCAAGAGCCATGCCTGCATACACACCACCAACAGATTAACACATTTTTAAAACATGTACACACATAAACAATACTAATTATCTGGTGTTTGTCCAAAAAGC
Organism: Citrus glauca; assembly: GCA_029633175.1. Classification (NCBI taxonomy): domain Eukaryota; kingdom Viridiplantae; phylum Streptophyta; class Magnoliopsida; order Sapindales; family Rutaceae; genus Citrus; species Citrus glauca. Next base: position 42,431,456 of record JAQOOD010000003.1, on the reverse strand, counting down.
AATTGAATTTTTTTTTCTTACACTAAAACCACATTTAAAATTATTATTAAAAAAAAAAGAAAAAAGCTCCAACTTAATTACTAGTTAATGAGAATAAGCATTGTAATTGCATTTTAATCCAAAAAAGCACTTTTGCATAGTCAACCAAAGCTGTTTAGCCAATTTGCAAATGAACTTCCAAACAAACACACACGCACCCTTTAACCATGAAAAGATTTCTTGCTTTACTTGAAACATAATTATTTTTCAATATTTTTGAGCAATTAAAGCTATCTAATTCAGCAGCCAACATCACTTGAAATAAATAATAGAAAACTAAAATTCAGATACGAGCGCCACACAAATGAAATGACAAAACTGACACTGGGCAAAACATTTAAATTTTGGGAGAAGCTGAAAAATGGGGAAAATTAAGGTAACATTTGGTTTGATTACCTTGAAACGGCGCGTTTCGGCGATACGGCGAAGTCCGTTGAGGGTCTGAAAGAGGTGAGGGTCATTGGATTGAACAGAGCATTTTGCAATCATTGCTTATTTCTTATTTTTATTTTTAAATTTTTAAATTTTTAAATTTTTTTTTTGGGGGGTTTTCAGAATTCAGAAAACAGTTTCAATTTTGAGGTCTACGGAACTGGCTACAAGCAGCTTTTCAACTTCAATTAAAAACCAACTGTAGCCGGAAGCAGGCCGGCAAGAGCCTTTAGACAGTGAGGAGAGAGAAGAAAATGAGAAATAAGCCTCATAGGCTAACAGAGTAAATTATCATAGGAATCCCTATTTTTAAAACAATCTGCAACAACACTAACTTTTTTAATTTTCTTTTACTTCCCCACCTACGACGGACTCGTGTTATCTCAATATTAGTTCTTACCGTATTAATTATTAGAGTAATAATATAACTACAAATTTTTATATAAATTAATATAGCGTTAATTCATTAGTTGAATTAAATATCTCTCAATTCACATAATTTATTTTTATTATTTTATATTTTTATTCAATAATAAATTAATAACATATCAATTTATACAAAATAAATTTATATAAGACTTTATGATTGTATCATCACTCTAATTATTAATATTTACTATTTATACTAATTATTAATAACTACCTTGATATCAATAATTAATCGAAATGTCACATTAATTTTATCATTTGGTACTCTTTTTTATCTATTTTTTTCTTATAATCAACTAAATTGGGTTACTTAAAAAATTTGATTTTTTTAATTTTTTTATTTAACTTAATAATAAATCAACTTCTTCCTTATTTATGTACCCTATAATATACTTTATCTAGGCACCCACAATTTTTTAATAATTAATTTTTTATAATATAAAATTATTATTTAAGAATACAACTCATATTATATGAGATTATAATTAATATTTATAAATTAAATTATTATTTTATTATTTTATTTTTTTTTATATTCGTGGATAATAATTGATTTTAACATGGCATAAAAGTGAGAAAAATTCAAAACGGTTTGTGTTTGGTTCGGTTCATCATTCATTTCTTATCCAAAAAACCGAATGCTAAAGGGAAAACGCTGAAGCTCAGTGGCTCACAAACCCACTGCTCTTCGCGCCATCTACTACCGTCCCTGCTGCTGGCCGTTTGCCATTTGTAAAGGTTAGTTTCTGTTTTGGCTTTTTTATTCAAATCTTTTTTAATTACAGATTTTGAATACTGCTGTCGAATGCTTGCTGCCACCCAAAATTTTGACTTGTATTTTATCTTGGTTTCTTTTTTGGAGTTGTCTTTGAATAAAACTTTAGCTTTCTTAGAAGTACATTGTTGTACCTGTCTTATGTGCTTGCCATAAAATGACATGTGCAAAAGAGGTAATGAATGTGTATTTGTGCATATGGGGTTGGCACAAACTTGTGGATTCATTGTGAGTTAGAATAAGATTAGAAGTGGACCGGTAAAATAAGATATTTTTGTCTTGGTCACGATTATTATTCTCACTAGAATTCAGTTTTTTAGGTTGTTGTGCTGATTGGAATATTTGATGCAGATTCTGAAACATAATCCCGCCAGCACAACCCATCACCACTCCTCAACTTCTGTAATGCTGAGGCGGCGTTTGCTACCTTTGCCGCTGGTGATTTATCAAAACCTTCTAGTTCCTCCAACATGTGCCTCTCCACTTCAATCTTCACTCATCCAACCACCACCACTCACCCACCAAAATTCTACAAGGAACCCGTTTTCCGAATCCAAGCAATAAAGCGGAGCCCTGGTCCAATCCAAGAACTGGGAATCCAGAAAGAGGCAGAGAAGGACTTGTCTAAGATTCTGAGAACTGAATTTGCCATTAAGAATATTGAAAAGAAAGTGAGCTCGAAGAAGTACAAAAATTTGTGGCCTAAACCAGTTTTAGAAGCTCTTGATGAGGCCATCAAACAAAAGAAATGGCAACTTGCTCTCAGGGTTTGATTTTTTTCTTTTTCTTTTTATAATTTTTTTAGTTTTACTGGGTTATGGGGTTTTCATGTGTCTCCATATTTAATGTGGAGTTGTGACAAGTATGTTTATGATTTGGTTAGCTACTTCATTAATTATACGTGCACAACTGTACAGGTAGCACAATTTTAAAACTCAGTGTGGATAATGTTAACGTTGGGGATTTAACCGGACAAAGTTATGCAATAGTGTTGCAGAATATAATATGGGCAACTTGCACACTAGATCATTGCTCATTGAGTAATATCCATAAATTATTGTCATACTAGTTGCCACATCAGTTTGTATGCATAACTTTACATGTCTTGTTGAGTTTTATGTGTATTGATACATAGTTGCTACTTTGGTTGTACTTCAACTATTTTGTTCTTTCTTCTGAAATAAAAACCTATTCCCTATCATAGATTTTTGGACTTCTGCGTCAGCAGCAGTGGTATCAAGCAAGATGTCAAACATTTACAAAGCTTATAGTAATGCTTGGCAAGTGCAAGCAACCTGATCAGGCAAGTTTGCTGTTTGAGGTCATGTTGTCTGATGGGCTGAAACCGAGTGTTGATGTTTATACAGCTCTTGCGAGTGCTTATGGCCATAGTGGCCTTCTTGATGAGGCATTTTCAACCATAAATGATATGAAGTCAGTCTCAGACTGCAAACCTGATGTATATACATATTCTATCCTTATCAAATCTTGCACCAAGTTCCATCGATTTGATCTGATTGAAAAAATTCTTGCTGAGATGTCTTATCTAGGAATTGAATGTAGCGCAGTTACATATAATACGATTATCGATGGATATGGCAAGGCTAAAAAGTTTGAAGAGATGGAGAGCTCATTTTCTGCTATGGTTGAAAGTGGTAGCTGCCATCCTGATATTTTCACATTAAATTCAATGATTTCAGCTTATGGGAATAGTGGGAACATTGAGAAAATGGAGAAATGGTATGATGAATTTAATCTTATGGGAGTGAAGGCAGACATTCAGACATTTAATATCCTAACTAAGTCATATGGTAGAGCAGGAATGTATGATAAGATGAGGTCTGTTATGGATTTCATGCAGAAAAGATTCTTCTCCCCTACAGTTGTTACTTATAATATAGTTATCGAGACATTTGGGAAGGCGGGAAATATTGAGAAAATGGAGGAATACATCAAGAAAATGAAACATAGAGGAATGAAACCTAACTCCATTACATACTGCTCTCTAGTTAGTGCTTACAGTAAAGCTGGGTTTATTATGAAGGTTGATTCAATTTTGCGGCAGGTAGAGAATTCGGATGTAATACTGGATACTCCATTTTTCAACTGCATCATCAGTGCCTATGGTCAGGCTGGTGATGTAGAGAAGATGGGTGAGTTGTTTTTGGCAATGAAAGAGAGACATTGTGTGCCTGATAATATCACATTTGCTGTGATGATCCAAGCCTACAATGCATTGGGAATGACTGAGGCTGCTCAAAATCTGGAAAATAAAATGATTGCTATGAAGGAAAATTCAGGTATTTGCAGTACCTTCTTCATTCATGCTAGTGTTGATTTGCTGGTATGTGAGAATCTTTCACGAGACTGGGTTTTCTCTGCTGACTATTTTTACTATTGCAACATTATATTAGTGCCAATAACCAATGATTTTTGACATTATTGGTTGCGCACTTCGAGAGTTCTGATTAAAGAGATTTTATGGCTTGGAACTCATTGGGCATTAAATCACAAATATTTGTGGAACTTAAGACTTTTTTAACGAACTTGAGTTTTGAACTTATGATATGAACTATGAAGCTTATCATGTTATTGTCTTCACTCAGGTAAAAAGCTGATTTAGTGCTAGTATGATCAATTACAAGCAAGAAAAGCAACCTTTAAAATTGGAAATCAATAACATCAACGATGATCAGAACTAGGGAAAACCTTCTGCTGGCTTGGGAGTTTATGAGTACTCAGAATAGATTCATTGGCATTTGGTTGTGTTTAATGTCTTCTGCCAAAGGTAACCGCTGCATTCAATTTCTCAAGTTATCTGCATACATCATTCTTTGGATTGTGCTTTAGACTATGAAAAGCCTAGGTCATGTAGAATCCATAAGTTGTCAATTTTGGATAAATGTTGCGTACTTTCGTGATTTTGAGAGCATGGATTATAGTCATTAACATTCTGTTTGATTCAATTTTCCTAGAAAAAGTATAGTGGATAAGAAAAGTAAAGGAAATGAAAGTTTTGTTGTCTTCTCTGCATCTTCGTTTTCACTACGTTTTCCTGTTCATTTGCAGCATCTATGTTCTTCTCAGAAGCAGACAACCTTCAGTGTGTCTAGAATCCCATGGTCGTATCAAGCTCAAGAAGCTCGAGTGAGAGCCATACAAGCAACTTCTGCTCTGCCACGCACCAAAATTGTATTACCCCAGTGCAATCCCGCCATGCATTATCCATATGTACGTCAGCATAAACACTTTTTTTTTTTTGGAACTTCTGTGTACCATCTTTGCGAATAACTTGAAAGCTGGAGCAATATAAAGGGGATGGACATGGAGATTTTGTTAAGCAATGCAATGTAAAGGGAATGGACTTGAAGATTTTGTAAAACAATGTATTGCAGAGTTTGCTTTAGTGCATGTAAACAGGTCTTGGCACTCTGCGGTCATATTCAGAGATTTTGTATTCAGAATTTACATACGGCTGCTAGATTTTAACTAAAGAGAAATGTTGATCTTTAATCAGCAAATGGAGCTTTCTAGTCTCGTCCAAACATTCATCTACGTCAGAAAATCAACCGGACCTATCTTTATGGGCCGAACAATTGCGCTGTTCTTAGTTTGGGCTGGGCTTGGATTTTGTTGGCCTCTGGCCCATGGTCATTGCCGTGAGCAAAATCTGAAGCGCATGAAACGTCCATGAAATGCTTTCAAGTGATGCAATTATTGCACCGTGGCTGATATTAGTTTAGTGATTAATTAAACTATCATCCACTACCTTTCATTCGCCATTTGCAAAATTTTCTGTTATGGTCGGTATTAATACATAATTGCAATAATATAAAAATTAAAACAACTCAAAAAAAAATCATTAGCTTATGGATGTTATGCCAAATGTCAAAAGGTAAAACAAAAGTATTTAAGAAAATTACAAAGTCGTTGCTGAAAAGAAATTTCATTTAAGGGGCAAACAGCAATCTCCCATTCTCAATTGATGTGGCAAAGTGGGAAACATCATGAATTCGAGCAACCAAAGCGACATGTTTACAATGTCAGTTGAAGCACAGAGATATTACACCATATACATGCACACTAAAACAATTCAAAAGCTATATTATTATTATTATTATAATTTATATTAAATTGATGCAACTCTTGATATATTTCTTCCCAATACCAACATAAAGGAATCCATATTGACTCTTCAAGTCATTGCATACAAAAAACTTTGAACAAAATAAAATGAAAACGAATATCAAGTCTCATCGAGAGAGAGGGAGAGAGAGAGAGAGAGACTATTCAGAAGGCCCATTTACGGGCTTTCCTTTCTCTCTAAGCTTGGCCACAGCTTGCTTCATGGCCTCCTTCCTCTTCTTGCTAGCTAATACCTTTGCTTGCACGCCACTCACATTTGGGTCCTTCTTCTCCTCCGGCTGAGGCGGCGGAGGCCTCCGGGCTGCCGCATTTGCATTCCGATCACCAATGATGTTCAAGCCTAGCGCTGCTCCGGCCAAGCCTAATGTCACATTCCTACACCACGAAAATGAACCCATCCTACACAATTCGTAATGCTAAGTAACAATATGCAATGCACTAACATATATACACTAACTCAAGAAACATATGAACACGTAACAACAAACCTGCGGTGTATGAGTTTATCATCCGGGGCCTGCTCATAATGCTGATCACAAGCGCAAACTCTATGGAAACAAACAGAAGGGACGTTTAGTTTTTTGTTAGATTTGGTTGAGATGAGTGTTGAAGTAGTGGGAGGAGCTGTGGTTAGTGAATGGGCCATAACGATGATGATGACTCTATCTCGCTTTGGGATGTTTTTCTTGAGTTGAATTCTAATAAAAATTTGAAGATCATTTCGTTTAATTTTTTTTTTTTTGAGTCAATTTGTTTGTGGTTGTGTTTGTGTTTTGTGTTGGTGAGTCAATGAAATTGTATGTGGCTAGTGTTCGAAGGTTTAGATGTAAACGGAAGTGGAATTGGAAATTCATTGGTTGTTTGTGGATAAGGTTACAAATTTTGTGGACCCTTTGATTCGATTTCATATCTCACTATTTTTCACTTTCGATGCGGTTCTCTAATTTAGCTGCATTGGGATGGATCATGAACTTGTTAAATTATAAGGCGTGATAAAATATGATTCTGGGTTGCTTTTGACAAACCGCCTTTTAGTCCGCTAGTGTGCACAACTAACCTTCTAGTTTTAAAACCTATTTAGAGTTGAGGTTAAACAATTATAAAATATTTGATAAATATTAATTATTATATTTTAAAAAATTTATTGATATAATTTTTTATTTATATAATGAAAAATTAATTATATTTTTAATAATTTTATTAGAATTATTATTTAAAAATTATATTTACTATATAATATTAACTTTTATCTTATAATTATAATTTTTCCCCAACAATCGTAACTTAAAAAAGTTACGGCATCTCAATTCCAAATAAGATTTTATTCTTGAGATCACCATGAAAACTTATTGATTTTATTCTTAAGGTCGATGATTTAAGTATTTCTATACGTATTATAAATGTTGATTTTTTTTTAAGTAATTTGACTTGTTTTAAACCTAGATAGTAGATATTCAAACTACACCATAATAAATAAATAAATAAATTATTTCTAAGTTCAACTATTTAGATTGTAAAAGAATTTACTTTAAAAAATTGAGGACACCTTCACTACAAAATGATTATATGTATGCATACATATATACATAACTTTTCTAATAGGTAGGATAATTATACTTTTGACCTAGAATGTTAATTTTCTAACCATCAAACATCATATGATTGTCACCTTCTGCATCAAAAAATGGGTGCATAATTTAGATTGTAGAGGATCATCAAATAAGTAATAATCTGCTCTCAAATTATGTTTAATAAATACTTATTTTGTGATGAGTGTATTTGGATTGAAAGAACAACCTAATCTTTGACAACTAAAATAAATATTTTCAATAAATGATTTGAGAATACACTAAAATATGTACTACCAAAATTGCAAACTTTCTCATTGAAGGTGCATTACGGTTATAATTAATCAACAATTTTTTTTTCAAGGAATTCAGCTATTAATAATTCTTTTTTTTTTCTCTTTTTTGGATGAAATCAACAATTAATGATTGGAGAAACGTGACGATATTCCACCATATCCATCATCAAAATGATGTATAAGTCACTCATCGGTGCATCAGTTGTATCAAAATTTAAACTAACAAAAATAGATGTACCTTCGTTAAACATTAAATTTTACAATATTTAGAACTATGATGAGATTAGACAAGTAATTTATGTATTTTCTAAAGTCCTAATGACAAAGAAATTAGACAAATAATAATCATCCTTTTGGCATCAAGAATAGAAATTAATTGTATTGGGATTTGGGAACAGAAGAGCTGGCCAATTTAACATTAAGTCAAAATTGAAATTGCATTTCAACAAAAGCTAAAAATCTCAAAACCTTGTTACTAATGAGAAATCCAAGCTGCAAAATTGCCAAAACAGAAGATGAAAAAAAATAAAAATAAAAACTGGGCAAAGAAACATTTTTAGGTTCTAGGAACTGCAACAACAAATGTGTACTGCAGATTTGCCACATATTTTGAATTCATATCTAGTTATGATGCTTTCATTCATCGTCCTCATCAACTGCCGAGTTAAGGGCATTCAGCCTTTCAACCAGCTTCGCCTTCCTTTCCTCGTAAGTAAGCTTCTTCAAATTATACCTGCAATGCAAACATAAATAACTACATTAACATCAAGGAAAGACACAAAGACAGCTTGAAATAAAAAAATCATTAGCATTTCCAAATTTCCCCTTAACAAGTAACATAGACTAACCCATCTAGTCAAAAAATAAGTACCATTCAATCTCAAAGAAAACATCAATAACTTCAACTGAAAACATGTACAAAAGATGAGGTTCGATACTGGAATGGGTACTCATTTTATTCACTCTGTACAATTACAGAAAAATTAGTTCAATTCTCTACATTCCTAAGAGGAGGTTAGGTACTCGTTTTTATTCACTCTATACATTACAAAAAATTAGTTCAATTCTTCACATTTCTTTGGCTGGTCAATAATGCAATGCAAACAACTTTCCCAAGGCATTCTAACAAATATGACTGTACAAAGTCATCGAGGGATGGGGATATAAATCCCGCATAAAAAGGCAAATACATTTGGAAATGTTCATATTTATGTATATATCTATAAAGGAGTTAAGCATGCATAAAAAAAGCAAACAATAAAGAATGTCATCATATATATTTTACCTCTTATGTTCTTTAGGAGCTGGCTTCTCAGATTTCTTCATTGTAGGATCTGCACGGATGGCAGCATGAACCTTCTTGTACAGTGCCTCCAAGCCATCAGCATCAATTCCCTTCTTGATGTACTCGGTGAAGTGAGATTGATACTTCTCTGGCTCATCTTCCATCAATGTCTAACAGCCACAAAGACAAAAGTTAATATATCACTTCAGCGCTGAGAGATAGATCCAAAGATATCACTGAAGGTTATCAAATATCATAAACTAGTAAATTAAAGATAATGAATGAAAAATTCGGCCATACACTCATGTAAGCAGCAACATGTCCACCATAGATATACTTGCGGTGAACCTCAGCATCCAGCTGCTTGCCGTCCTTTGAAAAACCAGCAAACCTCTTGTCACTATGAGGAATGTCCAATCCACCATCTAATGCTCCCTGTAATTATAGATTAAAAAAAAAGGTGTAAACAACAATGCACAGCGACCAAAACTACGGATAGGAAAGTGAAAACTTTTACCAAGAAAATATGCCTAAAAAGTTCTAAAACCAGCCAAAAGATTCTATTACTACACAATTGAAAGGTAAGCATATGTTTGTTAAACTAATCACCTAAGAGGTTTTACAACAATAAATTATATGAAATCAAGATCACAAAGAATGGTATATAATCTAATTGAATGTTCACAGTTTATGATACCTTCAGAGCACCAAAGACACGGTTTCCAGTTGTTGTTTTGATGAGCCCAACATCAAGGAGAGCACGGAATGGCCTCCTTGTATCAGCTGGTTCGACAGAGTAATCCTCTCCAGTAGCCTAACACTTAGAAGTATTAACTCTAGAAATCTAATCTCCTCAAAAGTTAACAGTAGTTTCTCAGAATGTTTCTTCTTACTCAAATCAGGCTAAGACACTTAAAATGTACCTCAACATTGCCCTCATACTCATCATCCATTTCAAGCATCTTCAAGACACGACGAGCCAAAAGAAGCCCAGTGCAATAAGCTGACCACATTTTTAATACAAAGCAATTAAGAATTACACTTCTATGATATAGCCAAAGACTAGGGCATAATAGGAAACAGAAAAAAACCAAAAGTTTTAATATACCTGCAGCATAGTTTGTAAGACCTACTTCAAGTCCATAACGAGGAAGCTCATGGGCATAAGCGGCAGCAAGGACAGAATCACCAACAATGTTGGCTGACACTATCTGTGCAATGATGTCCTTGTTTGTCTAATACCATGGTAAAGGATGGAACATGAATAGAAATTACGCTGACTCATCAAAGCATCACTCAATAACATATTCCTGATACCATTCTGGACAAAATAGGATAACCGATACTGTGTGCAAGCATTTACAGACTAATTCTAGGTAAATGGGAAAAAAGGCAATATTTAAAATGCATTTCAAGTGATTTCCCCACAAAACCAACAACATTCTTTACAATTTAAAAGCACTTCAGACCATTCCAAATGCACTGAAATACCAAAGGTAAACAATAGACAAATAGAATAAACTAGGACTACCTGTTATCATGATCACAGAGTGACAAAAAGCAATTGAAGGATACGAATCGGACAACAAATCGGTACTTGGGTGTGTTGTACTTATTCTTGTCCTGATTAATCAGGCGAATTCTAGCTCTGTAATCAGTCTTTCCCTCTACAGAAAAACCACACAAAATTAAATAAAGCGATAAATATATAAACGAAAAAGCAGATTTAATTAACAAAAAGAAAAGGTACAAAAATTACCTCTTCTTCTCTTGTACTTAACCTGGAACCGCTTGAAGTAAGCCTTGGATTTCTGAGCCTTGACAAAGGCCTACAAACACGAAATCGTATTGTGACTCAAAACAAATAATAGTGCAGAGAAACTAATTTCACTTGCTGAACAAAAATGGATCTTTTTAATGAAGAAAAGCACAAACCCATCAATGTATTTTCCTATAAATCGTATAGTTTGAACAAAAGTTTCCACTTATTTTAGCACAATAACAAAAATAACCCAAAAATGTCAACTCTTTCTAGTACTACTTTCCCACATTTTCTTGCTAAGCAAACAGAGGTGTATCTTACCATTGCTAGAACTTTCGAATTGTAGGAGAAAAGGAGAGGGAAGGAGAGACGGCTAAGGAGTGCATGAACATAAAGAAGATTGATATATAAACCCTAGAACCATGAAAAGACCTAAGCGAGGATTATTAGATCAACGGCTAAGATTTGTTTGCCTAGTGGGCGCTAGGGTTTCTCTCAGTTAAGGGTATTTTGGTCTTTTGGTGCATATCACTTTGGATTAATGAACTGTACCGGGTTTTATTATTATTATTATTATTAAACAAATTAATAGAAAGTTTCATTAATATTGTTCTAGAGAAATTAATTTTTTTATGATTATTTGATATATAACAATATAAATGATAGAAATGAGAATTCATCCTTATAGATGAAATATGATGTTTTTCATATATATTATTTCATTAAAATAAAGTTAGATTCAAGTCTAAAATTTAAAATTATTAATTATATCACTTTTAGAGATCTACCGATTAAAATAAACGGGCGCTCCTAAAATTAATAGTGAATTTAATATTTCTAAGGTTGAATAAAATTTTCTTGAATGTGAATAAGGTTTTAAATGACAATTATCATTCTTCATAGCATTGCTATACAAGAAGGCGATGGCGATCACCTTCCAAGTTCCGATGGCGATTGGTGTTTGTTTGAAGGTTATGCGTGACATGGTCGCAATTATCTTTATAAATCCATTGTCAATGCGCATAATGCATGCATCATTCTTATCCAAAAATTTCATCCTCATTCATTTTATACACTATTATTATTTTTCTATTTCATTTTTATTTACTTATTTTTTTTTCTTTTTCTATTTCTTTTTTTTATTTTATTCCCTTTCAATCATCCATTAAAACTCCTTTTGGTACAACTTTTTAATTAGAGCTTATTTACATATAATTTTTGTTAGAAGAACTTTTATAAATAGAACTTTTACTAAAAAAAATTTAGTTGTTTAGTTGTCAATAAGAGCTTTTATTAAAAATTTAAAAAATTACTTTAATAGGTAAGTATTTTAAAGTTATATTATAAAAAAATAAAATTGTCAAATAAGTAGGGATATGTTAGATATTTTAAAAATTTAAAAAAAAAATTTTCAACCTCTACTCTCAAAAATTTTAAATTTGAGGTTTTACTACTAGAAGCAAAATAATTTATTTAATATTTAAAAGCTCTATTAGAAAAACAACTAAATACCAACAAAAATTATAATAAAAACTTATAAATTTAAATAAGCTTGAAAGTGCCTGAACCTAAGCAGTGACTATTCTTTTTACTTTATTGAAGATTTATGACCATTAAATAAGCTATATCAAATGGACACTAAATCTTGTAGTTTGATACAATAGAATCTAATCGGTTCTTTCATTGAGCAAAGGGTACAAAATAAAAATCATATAAATTTGACAAAACCATTTATTGTTGATTAAGTAGTGAAGACGTTCGATTCTTTCTCTTTATTTTTTAATTTCAAATACATTGTGATCCACGTTAAATTCAAAGTGCCATTGTTAAGTCACTCCTTACTATCTTCAAGCTAAACATAAAATCATGCATTTCAATCTTAAAAAGTCTCTTTTGCTTTTAGCTTTTAATGTTCAACGAAACGGTCGACAGCCTGAGGTTAGGCATAAAAAAGACATTACACGTTTACTCTGAGTTCTTATCTCTAAACAACACAGATATTACCGCATCAGTGAATTTAATACTTTTACATTCTGATTTTTATACAACAAAAAAGTTAAATAAAAATCAAAATCAAAATCAAACCCAAAACTCTTTGTTTTGTGTATAAATAACGATCAAACAGCCGAAAGGCTTGCCCATTTCCCGAGCTCATGAGGATCGCAATAATAATGTAACTTGATTCTGTTTGTCAAAAGACAAACCTGCAGCCGCAAGTGGAGCTCTCAATCCTGAATCATCTTGTTCTGAAGGTTCAACTGCAAATGCTGTAACATCCCCAAGAAGCTTGAATGAAACTCGGCAGGACTGTATCGGTCGTAGAAGATCAAAGTACATTGGCGTTCCGGCTCTAGCCTGCGGTAGTCAATACTCTGCAATAGTTACCATGTTGTGTGGTACCTGGAGTGCGGATACTTAGTAAGTACAACACAGCTTCAGAGATGTACCGTCTTATAAAATGTTACTGATTTGTCCCAGATATCTGAATCTGAGGAAGGTGAATGTGCAACCCCAGGTTTTATTGCGCTGAAAGCATCTACACAGAATCCGGCAAGCAAAGGTGATAAGGGAGGTAGGTACTGTTCCAAGACGAGATCGTAGTCCGTCAATATCTCGGCCTCACTTGGGACCTGGAGAGAAAAAGGAGGTTTATCAGATGTAAAGCATCCAGCAGAAAACTGGAATTATGAATGAACAAAAAGTGAAAGCAATTAATACCTTGAATCTACTCATTTGGGGAGCTCTATCCAACCATTTTCCAATATTTAGCTACCCAGAGCTCTGTGATGAGGTAAGCCCCAATTCTTTTGGCATGAATACATGGTTCACTTCAACTGCTCCTCCAAATGAAACACGTCAATCTAATAGTGCAAAGGGGTTTTCGTCTTCATCAACAGACAAAAGACTGAAGTCCATCCCTAAATTAACTGAAGCCGATCCAGGTCCCTGAAGACGTAATGTGACCCAAATAATGCAGCACCTAACAGGATTCTTAAAAGTAAATTTTACATGCCTAGGTAATTTATCAACACTAGCCGACTTTTCTCGACTACAAATATGAAGAAGCTGTAATCAGGGATTGGACATCCCATTTTCCCATGGATGACTTTTCTTCCCAGTGTATTTTATTGCTGGCCTGGATTTGCACCTGCAATGGCAATAGGAAGCAACAGGCCTAAGAAATATATGAATTTGGTAGCAAATCAGTTAAGTAGAGAGCACTACAGGGAAGAAAATTGCAAAAATTGACTAAATGACACTGCACCTTGGACACATTCAATAAAGAAAGGGCCAGATAGTTCCAACTGTTTCCTCATTTTTACTAATGTGAAAGCTACAGTTTCTCTAGCAGTTCTAAATTGGAGATTTGAAAATTGTTCCTCCAGATTAAAACTTCTTAGAATTGAAACTGAACTAATCTGACCTAAATTTTCATAGTTCTGTTTAATTATTGTGGTTCCTTTTCTTTCTTTCCCCTCAATTTCAAATATGATTTCAGATCTTCACCACATTTGACGTGATCACTGTTAACATCAATCTTGGCTTCAGAATGATAAAGGCAATCCAATAGAAACGTGATCTACAATCATAAATATCAAAGAGTGGACTACCTTATTACCCACAAAGGGAAGTTGGTTGAGGATTTAAAATTACAATTTACCAAAATATACATAAATGATGAGCAACAAAATTTTTCTTACTTGGTTTGACATCAGCAATTAATATAAGGGAAAGTTGATTATCAGAAAATACCCTACACGAAACTAAATGCCCAGGCTATTTTATTTTCTTTGGCAATGGCACGACACGGGGACTCTTTCAATCATGTAAAAAGATGCCTTCCATTGCCATAGCATGGAGAACTTTTGCTGAGGTTATATGTTGATTCAGTGTTTGCTTTTGAATATTCACAAGTTGAATGTTATTGGGCTTCATTACTAAGGTCACGTGGCTTATGACCAAATTTATTGAACAAGAAGGATATATATTGTACTTACCATTGGAGTGTAGCCAGAGAATAGCCACAAGTACTAACAAGCAAGATAACACCACTGACATCAGAATACCAAGAACAAAAACAAATTCAACAGTAGTAGTATTAGGAGGAGCTCTCCAATATGACTGCCTTAATCCAGAATTTAATGGAGCACGCAGTGACAAAACTGGGGTTGAATATTTTGCTGTTCCAACCTACAGTAGCACCAAGGAATCTAAAATAAGCAATCATACCAAGATAAAAAAAAATCCAATCAAGCAAACTTTGAAATTTTTAGAGACGTGACTTGGTAGCACACAGATTGCACAAAACAATGCAAGAGCTTTTCCTTGTAATAGGTTTTTAGCTTCTCAAGGCATCCTCCATCACCTTACCTTAAAGATAATTAGCATATGGAACCCACTCAGGGTCCACAAAAATATCTCAACTGAAAATTAAACCAGACAAGGATTTCCATTGATAACTGGGAGGAATGTTCTGGTAATACATCATAAAGCATAAATGCTAAAATATATTTCTACAGATTCTAACCAGGAAAATAAGTTTAACCTAAAGAGGCAAAGGGAAAACATAATATGATGGTACAAACC
The DNA here is from genome assembly GCA_029633175.1 of Citrus glauca. Taxonomy (NCBI): domain Eukaryota; kingdom Viridiplantae; phylum Streptophyta; class Magnoliopsida; order Sapindales; family Rutaceae; genus Citrus; species Citrus glauca. Next base: position 42,416,137 of record JAQOOD010000003.1, on the reverse strand, counting down.
AAGAACATACCGAGTGCAAAAAGCTAGCAAATGGAAATTCAGCAAGTGATTCCTTCATTTATTGGATTTCACTGATACAAAATGAATCACCATATAATTGGTTAAGGACTTTGACAGCGTGCTCGTTATCATAAGACTGAATCCTTTCAAAAAGAAAGATCCAACAACCTCGTTCCAAGCATTATAAGCTGCATTGTCTGCAACAGCACTTCTTCCCAAGCTAGTCAAGACCCTAACATAGCCCAACATGCATCAAGCACAATCTCATGGCAGCATTGTTTACAGATTATGCCATCCAGTGATAGTGAACGACTGGTAAATACATCAACTTGGCTGCCATGGCTTGGTCCACCCTGACTTGAGAGGCCATTTTACACCCCTTGATTTATAATTTGAAAACAGTAGAGATCCTCTTCCTGCACAACAAACTTTGCAAACCTTTCTTCTGCATTGAGAATACAACAAAGGGGACTGTGAAGCTCCAACTGAAGACACAGTAAAGGAGGCACGAGCAGGCACCTTAGTTTCTGCACAAACATCACACCTGGCACCAGAACAACCCTCTCTGATTCTAGTAATATTCCAGAACTCTAAAACACTATCATCACTATTCTCAACGCCAATTGCACTGACAATATTTGTAGGAAAACTTGGCCAAGTAAAGCAAGAGTGCTTGCTAGTCTACATGGTCTTCCTATTTAAGATTCATCAAGCAATCCATTTGGATTTATAGAGGCAGGATCAGTTCCAATTGACAATAAAGCTCTATCCCTTTCAGCATTGCTTCCATAAAGTCTAGTTTCTTTTCCTGAAAATTTGCACAGAATCAGTCAGTCTTACACTTATGAGGTTGAATTTAATATGTGAAGACCTTTCCGTCGATCAATCATAAAAATACAGGCCAAAACAATCAATTCATCCTTTACATATTAATAGTGCCATGGATGATCAAAACCCAAGGAGCACCACTAAGTAGTATTAATCGCGTGGAGCCAGCAAATAATTCAACCAAGAAAAGTACAAATAAATTTCCAACAGAATATGTTTTTTTTTTAAAGGTAAGAGGGGTTGGGCAAGCCCAAATACAATTTTTACCCCCCTTACCACCACCAAGAATCGAACCCGGGTTTTTGGTAGAGGCTACAGCTTCACTGCAACCAACCCGACCACGCCCTTGGGGGCTTCCAACAGAATATGTTTAGTCAGTGTCAAATCATCATAACAGGACTCTGATTAATAAGTTATACATTTTGCAAAGCAAAATTTGTTGAACTTCTAGAATTTACTCCATAAATACGATGAACCTGGTATGATATTAAAGTTGAAAACAACACAAGAAGAGCAGTACTATACCATGCCACTCTAGACAGTTTACATACTGCAGGGCACTGCTAGCTGGAAATATTCCATCCTGTGTAGAAGAAGATTTTTTATCAGCTTCGGCCCACCGTGATATTCGACAAAAGGTTGGTCCAAGAAATCAAGCAAGTAGCCCCTTCAGGTACAATATTTCTGGTCACTAACTCAGAAAGAGGATCAGAAAGCATGTCTCCTGCGGTCAAAAGGTCAACGCAAGGATTGTAAAACTGGTTGCACTAATGTTGACACATTTTCATTGGACAATTAAAACTGCATTTGTATCTGAATTTGACAAAAATGGATAGGTTTCTTCCTCAAACTTTTTGGCAAGCTCAATTAATCTAGCAACAGGTCCTTTATATTGAATACCTTACACCATAGAAAAGAAATTGCAAGGATATCTACCTGTAACGAAATAAACAATTGCGTTATCACCTACAAGCAGTTATAGCAAACCCACTCCACAAAGCTCATGGTTTAAAATACTTATTTCAGAATAAATGGCATAGACACATCAATTAACATAATTCTGAAAAAAAAAAAAATTTCTACCTCGCCAAGAGTTATGGAGCTTGTTCCCGAAATAGCAGGATCTGATATAACTGCCACAAGACGAGTACGAAAATCCAATTCTCCCTCTAATTCTTCAAAATCATACAACAGTGGAAGGTTTGATGCATCTTGATCATGCAGTCGCGCGCCAGCTCCAGTAATAGCCAAAAGCTCAGCACTAACTGATCTTGGCAAAGGTATGAAGATGTTTTTGCCCATTCCCACAAAGAGGTATAGAACCAACCAGTCAACAGAATCCTATAATTACAAATTTCAAGAAGTTATATGTTTGCATATATTCTATATTTCTTGAAATATCTCAAAGAAACAACAAGAAAAAAAGTAATACTAGAAACGTAATTGCCGGGAATTTATCTAAGCATAGCTAATATTTCTATACACTTTTTTTTTAATGTCTTTTTATGTATTCTACACCTTTTTTGTTACATATTTATAAATCTGAAGCCTCCCTGCAAAGTCTAAAACTTGTAGACCAGCTAAATAGATTCTTTGACTTTGTACACACCAAGTAAAAGGGTATTCAGAATTTATTTTGAAAGATTTACATGAACTTCAAGCCGGATGTCATTTCCATGAATATCGCTTAGGACCAGGCAGTCATAGTACAAGAATTAAAAAAGCACAGGTTAACCAAGATAATACAATAGCTGCAAAGGCACAGCTTAATCATGACAAAGGCCATGTCATTTTCTAAAGCATCTCTGCTTTCCATAATGAAATCCATTTAACCGTACAATGACATAATTAATTGCGGTCACTGAAGTCAACCCTTCATACATCCATTCTACTATCAAGAGTTGAATATGCCAAAATTGCCAGCCAGATATATATGCTTCTCCCCTAAAGAGTTGTTCCTAAACATTAATAATTTTTGTCATTACCCCCCACCAAAAAAAAAAAAAACTCAACTGCAACAAGTTCTCGAAGGTCACAACTTGAATAATAATCCTACCTGCAATGTTCAATCTGAAAGTTTTAGCAAAGTATTTCCTCACTAAAAATAACAAATACCAAAACAACTTGAGATGCAACTGGTGACTCCAGACTCTTGGGGGACAGTCAAGTTCTCTAAGCTAGATGACAGAGAAGTTTTAAAAGAAGTTTCAAATCATCTTACTATGCAATAGTTGACTTCCAACCATTAGTGGTCAGCATCAGAAAGGAAAAGGACTTAGATGTAGCTCAGCTATGTCAATTGTCAAGAAAAGAAACAAAATAAGAATAATAAATAAAAGCATTTCTCACCATGAAGAGAGAAAAATAAAAAATTACCTTGATAAGCTGATATAGAAAGAAACGAGCAGATGAGTGGGGAATTGTGTAATCAGCTGTTTGGATCCTGATCAGAACATCAAGAAGAAGAAGAATCCATGAGATTTAATTTTTTTAAAAGAAAGATATATAATTAAAACATAATTGTAATTTGTTGGATATTTATTAACTACACATACCTGGGATTGGATTTCGTGAATTTAAACAGGATACAGTTGTCCCTGTGCTTTGGGATCTATCACACATAATGGCGATCTATCTGGACACAAGGTATATCAGCTATCAAGGACCAATATTGTCCTTGATCCTTCTCTAACCTTTCTTCAATCAACGGACATCCATAGATTTCTAGTCTCAAAAGTGAGGTAGGCAGGCCATTGTCTGGAAACTCCTGGAGCTTTGGACAACAACAGAGCTGAAGAGATTCAAATGAAGTGAGGTTTTCAATTGAGGATATGCGTTCCAAATTAGGAAAATTCCAAATTGACAGATGCTTTAGAGAGGCAGGGAGTGCCTTTCCTGTATCTTTCTCCAGTGGAAATGACACCACGCCGCAACATTCTCCTCCAAATAGCGTGAGCTGCCTAAGAGAGGTGAACCTGTGCAATCCCGGGCCACGCTCCAACATCAATGGCTTATAAATCTTCTCATAGTCAATACGAACTGAAGCAACGTTGGTGGGAAACCAATTCGCAGTGAAAGATCCTATGCTTGGACAATCTTGTATTAATAAGTATTGAAGAGATGTGAGATTGCGCAGGCCGTTGGGGAGGGCCTTCAGTTTCTCACAATTAAATATCTCAAGCGTAGTCAGTTCACTAAAAGGCGCCAGCCCTCCTTCAGGAAAGGAAACAAGATTTGGACATTCATTTATCCTCAATAGTCGAAGATGGCGGGCCTTGTGCAAGTTATCGGGTAAAACTTTCAGATTTTGACAAATAAAAAATTTCCATAGTTTCAAGAGATGTGTTGTCGTCCAACCCTTCTGCTATTGACTCCAGGTTCGAGCAACTAACAATATAAAGGTGCTTAAGAGCCTTCGATAGATTGCCTCTCAATGACAAGAAAGCAAGCTTCGAGCAACGATCAACATAAATATTTTCAAGCGTGGTGGGTAGCTCGCTTTTTGACCATAAGGATGTCAGAGATGGACAATGAATAATCTGTAACTGCTCAAGAACAGAGGTGTACCCACCGCAACTATTGATGTCTAAAATTTGATCTTCATCTACCAAAGTCCTAAGACTGTTGCAATAGTAGACCCTCAGCTTCTTAAGACTAGGAGGTAGCTGGGCCCTGGCGATGTATGACAGAGTATGAACCAGAAATGATTAACTTTTCAAGCGGTGCTTTACCTTTGTGCATCAACGCATCTGGTAAAGCTTCCATTGAATCACAGTCTGAGATCTTCAAGTCCCGAAGTGAACTAAAGCTGAGAAATGCTTGTGGTAGCTTCACCAGTCTTGGGCAGCTGCTTAATTCCAGAACCTGAAGTCTGCATGGCAACCCTTGCTGTTGTTGACCTTTTTCTTCCTCCTCCACCAAGGAAACAAGTTGGGGAGAACTTGCGATCTTCAATTGGTGAAGGGAACCAATGTCTTGCAGTAATCCATGTCCTGCCCGCCATAAGCATGTTTGCTCTTCGTTGTTTTTAATTGACACTTCTTCTAAATTTGGTAACTCTTCCTGGAGTATCCCTCTTAGGAACACTCGATTTGACATATCATTTGTAACCTGTGAATTCTGTGTGCTGAGAACCATTGAACTTCTTCTCCACACCACTTTTTTACATCCAATTTCAAATTTGCAGAGAGTTGAAATGCTTGGAACTATCACTAGCAATTGTTCACATTCTTGAATGACAAGCCTCTCCAATGAAGGAAGACATTCTGGCAATCTTCCGACTAACTTAGAACATCTTACAATAGAGAGCTCTCGGAGCCGAGGAAAAGCTTCAACCTCTTGACCAAATCCATAGGGAATCCATTCTTCCCATTCTTGCATACCCTCAAAAGAAAGAGTCTCCAGAGATGGAAAAAACACCGAGCAATTGTTTCCATAGAACTCTATGCCCACACTCTTCACGCCACCTATTTGACTTATAAAAAGATGTTTTAGAGCTGGTAGCTGCCCGATTGATGGCAAGGACGTGCACATGTTGCAATTTTCAAATCTAAGGAGCACCAAGTTTGAGAACATTGAATCACCTAACCAAATTGGAAATTTGGTACCATCGTACCCTCTGACAGTGAGCTCTTCCAAATTTTAATGAGGTATCAGCAGGTCAAGCACGTGTGTTTCAATGTCCGGGTCCCTTGAATTGCCACTATAGCTTCCCCATTCCAGAACTAACACATAAAGATTCCCTTTGCTGCTTAACTCAGCCTCAGCGTCACCAACATCTCTTAAGTTCTCCAATCTTGATATTTTAAGCTGACCCGAAAGACTGTCCAAAGGCTTCAACTCTCCTGGTCGAGAGCCAGTGTTTTCCCCAACAGCAAAATTACACAGTGTTTGGAGACAAGTCAACTTACCAATTCCTAGAGGCATTTCCTCTAAAAAATCTACATCTGAATTATTGAGATGACGCAGCTTGGTTAAATTTCCCATATCCGCGCACAACTTTTTCATGCGATAACACTTTCGTAAGAGAAGTGTATGTAAATGAAAAAGTTTATTTACAGATTCAGGCAAGGTTTCAATTCTAGTTTCCGATAGGTCAAGCTGCTGTAAAAGCTTCAAATCACCAATTGAATTTGGTATCTTGAAGATGCAACACCCACGGAAAGATAAAAACCTTAAACGTGGTAGCTTTAGCAACATATGGACAATATTTTCAGACACAAAATAATGGCCATACGTCAACTTCATCAGTAAAAAGGTTCGTAAATTTTCAGCAACGGGGAGGAACTCAAACCTTCTAATATAATTGTCCTTGCCGAGGTTGTATGAAAAATGACGAAGATTTTTAGAAAACATCTGTCGCTTATTACCATCCAACGTATCCTCCATTCTAAAATACGTTTGTCCTGCAGCCCATTGTGCAAGATCATTAAGGAGGTCATGCATGACAAATTTTGATGTATCCGCGGTTGATTGTTCAAAGAACGACCTTGCCAGCAGCTCTTGAAAATAATAGTGGCCTGACTCCTCCATCTTTGCCTCACTCGTGTCTGGTGGCAACAAACTCTCAGCCATCCAGAGCAAGACTATCTCCCACTCATCAAATTCATAGTCCTTTGGAAACAAGAAACAATGCGTGAAGCATCGCTTTAAATGTGCTGGAAGATAATGGTATCTTACTTTAAGAGCTCGCATAATATCATCTCCTTCCTCAGATAGATCCCAGATCTTGTTATTCAGCACCTTTAGCCAGTCATGAGGGTTGTTTTTGCCGCGCAAGAGGCCGCCAAGAGTTTTCGCAGCAAGAGGCAAACCACAGCACTTCTTCGCTATTTCCTCGCCGATTTCTTGCAACTGTTGGTACTGGCTGAAACCTGTTGTCCCCAAGGAGTGTTGCGCAAAAACACGAAGGCAATCTTGATTTGTCAGCTTCTTCAATTTGAAACCAGTAGAACCAGTCCCCATCATGGAAGCTATATTTTGACTGCGAGTTGTAACAATAATCTTGCTTCCCGCTGCGCCGGCTACAAATGGAAGTCTTAGGTTGGTCCAGTCACTGTAATTCTCATTCCACATATCGTCCAGAACAACAAAAAAATTTCTTTCCCGAAAGTCCATCCCTGAGTTTAACTTGAAGAAAATTCAGATTATCATCAGCGTCAGGCTTCGCATGAATCGACTTGAGAATGGCTCTTGTCACTCTGACAGCATCGAAATCTTCTGAGACACATACCCAAGCTTTGAAGTCAAAATGGCTTTCCACCGTTGGGTCATTGTAGACAAGTTGGGCAAGAGCTGTCTTCCCCAGCCCTCCCATGCCTACAATAGGAATAACGGAGAATCTACCAGCAGAACTTAAATCATCTTTCAATAACAGCTCCACTATTGCTTTCTTCTCTTCTTCTCTGCCCTGTACTTCGGCTTCAATAACCAAACTGGTGGTCTCTGGACGACTGCTTAATTTGTTGGACTTCCGTCCTGAATTTTCTTTCAAATCCAGCAGGTCTTTCTTCGCTACGATGTCCTGGAATCTACTAGTAATCTCCTCTATCCTCGCCGCCACCTTGGAATCGAACCTCACATTTTGCGGACTGAATTTAGTGCAGCAGGTAGGAATGAGCTTCCGCAAGTAACCTGCACGAGGTTGAACGAGATCGGTGGGTTCGAAAACCAACTTCCTCTGCAAAGCCTCAACTGCAAACTCATCCAATATGTCTTCCACGTCATAAGCTAAGCTCTCAAGTCCGCCCAGCCACGTCTTCACTGACTGCTTCGTTGTCTGCTGCTCAACGGCGTCGTCGAGCACCGCCCTGATCATCCCCAGTTTCTTCTTCCAATCCTTAAGAGCGGCTTCGATCTGTTCTTGGCGTGCGAACAGCTGAATCACATCTGATATCAACTTTTCAACCAACATCTCAATGGTGACAGTTAAAATGGTTTCTCCAACGATCGACATTTTTTTTTTTTGGGAAGGACGACAAGAATTGACAGAAAATGACTATGAAAAAATGTTAGCAGAAAAAATCTACAGAAAACTGAAATCTACAGAAAAATGTTTCTTTTTTTTTTGGTTATTATTGTTTTTTTTTTGGGGGGGGGGGGGGGGGGGGGGGGGGGGGGGGGGGGGAGGGGGGGTTTACAAGAACAGGTATTAAGGAAAATTAAGTAGAGAAAATCAACAAGGTTTTTCTCTCTGTGATTATGCTCGCTCACTTTCTTTCCGATTGATCTTAAATGGAACTTTGGCTGCCTGTTTGTTTACCTAGTCACAAATTTTTAGCCCTCTGATTAGATTCGGGTCAATGTGTTAAGATAAGCACTTAACAATAATTTTTAGACAAAAGACGGGAAAGAAAAATTGGTGGTCCCGGCGTCACTCTCTATTCTCTTTAATTAAAAGCTAATTATGTCTCACGCAATTGAAATAGATCTAATCCAGTGACCGAATATCTATGTATGATAAAATTAATCCGACGGCTAAAAGTTTCTGCATAAAGAATAAAGTTGTTGAACCTGATGCCAAAAATTGGTTGGCCTCCGCCCCCGCGTCAATCTTTATTTTCTTCAATGAAAAGCCGATTCCATTGAAATAAATCTAATCCAGGCTAAAAAAATTATGTACGAAGAATAATTAATAAAGTTGGTAGTTTCCAGAATTTTTTTTTTTAAAAAGTTAGTGAGTCTGCAGTCTGCTCCGAATCTAATACCATTAATGAACGTTATCTCCACCAGTGGGAATCAGTTTTTTTTAGAAGAGAATTAAACTTTCATTAAAGCAAATAAGAGAATACAGATTCCATATCAGCTGATAATAGTGTTGTCCATATAATATTTTTAAGACTCTTTAAAGTAAATTTAGTCAAGTAATGGGCATGAGCATTACATAATCTAGGAGTGTAATAGAAATTAATGAGTTAAAAATCTTTCTTTTGATTTTAGATTTCAGAAATCACTTAAAAAATCTCTGTTTTACTTCCCTCTTAGTTGTTAATCAATTTTACCACATCTTGACAATCGTCTCCACCATTAATGAACTAAGAATTGTATTTTTTGTCACAAATAATCTCCATTCAACAACTTCTGCTTCTGCAACCTTAACATCTCCAGAAAATTTTGGGACTAGCGAAAAAAAGAGGGGAGGGGCGGGTGGTCAAAAAAGAAGACATATAATTCTATATTAATCACGGCCCGGCCAACATTTGAAAAGAAGTGCTGGCGACAAAAATACCAAAATACAAAAAGATAATTTTATTTTTTTGGTACGCGTGTCACCGCCCCAGGAAAGGACAAGCCCGGGAGGAAACGCAGGGAGGTTAGAAGTCGCATGGTGGTACCCACAAGGTTTTGGCACGCGGCCTGCTTTCTCCTACTTCTACGTTCTGTTTTGTTTTTTTCTTAATAAAAACATTTTCCTAAAAGTTGATTCTTTTTCTTTTCCCCAACAGGGAGCAGGTGGGTTAGAAGGCTTGTGCTGGGACCCACACCGTTTTGATATTTTTCTTTTTAAAAAATAATCATTTACAGTATTCACTTGTGGGAAAGGGGAATGTGAATAATTGATCATATTTTTTTATGTGTGTGTATGTGTGTGTGTATGAGAATGAAACTAATCGAAATAATGAAATTCTCTCATAGTTTTTAAAATTTGAAATTTGCCCCTTTTATAAAATTAAAACATTAATAGTAATAATAATAGCGACATAATATCTTACTACTATGATAACAATAATAATAAATAGTAAAAGAACTAATAATAATGATTGTGATAATTGATAACAATAAATAATAATTATAATAACAATTATAATGATAACTATCATAATAGTAAATATTTAACTAACTATTATATATAATAATAATAATAATAATTATTATTATTATTATTATAGTTATTACTAAAATAAAACTTCTATAAAATAATATTGCTACTTACTAGTGAAATACAAGTGTGCAACCCAAGAGGGGGGTGAATTGGAATTTTAAAACTTATCCTAGCAAATCCACACAATAAACAATCTAATGTCTTAATAAAACTTGAAAGCAATAAGTTTAATAAAATCACAATAAATAAATAGTAAGAGAGAAGAGAAACAAACACACAAATTTTTACGTGGTTCGGCAATCTCTGCCTACATCTACGCCTCCAAGCACACCGGGCTTGAGGATTTGACTATCCAAGCCTTTCCAAGGCTTCAACCGATTACAATTGACTTCAAGGTGTCAATAAACCTTTACAACAAAGAGATTATCTCTCAATCTCTTCACTCAAGTGCCTCACACACTCAACCTCTTACAATTGAGATGAATAAATGAAGATTACAATGAAACTCACTCAATGAGTAGATATTCAAAAATGAAGAACAAGAAATGATTCAATCTTTTGTGTTTTGCAAATTGAAGGCTCAAAATATCACGTGTGCTTTTGTTTTTGCTTGTTGGAAACGTTGAAAATGAGTTGGATTTGAGTTTATATAGTTTGAGCTCAAAAACTAGCCGTTATGCACTGTCAGCCCGAAAACGGTTCACCGTTTATTCGTTAACGGTTAACCGTTTGTTCTGATCAAAGTTACCGTTGGGCCAAATTTCAAATAAATGGTTAACCGTTTTCAGTAAACGGTTCACCGTTAGTTTCTAGTAACATGCAAAACAAATTTGGCTTAACCTTTCTCACTAAACGGTTCAAGGTTAAAATAAACGGTTAACCGTTTTCATTAAACGATTCACCGTTTTGTTCCAGAATCATCATTTTAACAAAACTGGACAAAACATGCCTTCTGGATGTTATCGGTTAGCCGTTTTAAAATAAATGGTTAGCCGTTTGCTACAGTGAAAGCTATATTGCTACAGTGATTGCTACAGTTAAATTATTTTCTAAATTTATTGTTTGACCCTAAAACTTTATAAAAATATATTATGACCCAAAACGTTATGAAACTTTACAAATAAGTCCAATTTCAGAATTTCTAAATATTACTTTGTTAGTACCAAAACTTTCTAACATTATGATATGACCCCGAAAACTTTATTGATTTGCACTAAGGTCCTTTTCAACATAATACCCATATTTTCAAAGTTCTCAAAACCTTTCACTTTAGTCCAAAATATTTATAGATTATAGTATGGCTCAAAACATTTAAACAGTTTCAAAATAGGTCCAAATCCGAAATTCAAAAACAATATCAAAGATTTTAAAACATATTTATTTAGTCCAAAACACTTTGATTTCATAGCCTCATTTTCTTATTATAAAAACACAATTTATAAATCTTTGTTTAATCAATACATATGATTTGTTATCATCAAAATCAATATCTATAGCTATATAAGCTAACAATCTCCCCCTTTTTGATGATAAGAAAATACATTACAAAGATTTAATGTAGTTATAAAAAGTTCCCCTTAAATCAATGCAAGGTTAAAAAATTTATTTAAAACAGACTCCCATTTCATACATGCATACTCCCCCTGGATACATGCATATTTTATAACATCATTTTTCCATTAAATATAAAACATTTATAATGTGAAAATAATGATTTATTTAAAGTATATAAAACATAATTTGAGCTTAAAAGATTAATCATTCTTAATTTTGTTTGTTATCATCAAAATCAATATCATGGAAACATATATGTTAATAACTAGGACTAAGAAAAAAATATTATTTTAGAGAAGCTATTTATTTATAAATGTTAATAATTTATTAATTTATTGATCAATGAATATTTATTAATTTAGAAACAAAATTTTGTTATTTTGTTTTTAGGAAGAGTTTTATCAATATTTTTACTTATATATAAACACATTTCGTACTTCCTCATGTCAACAATAGCTCCTCTGATGACTACTATATATAATAGCATAGATGTAGTGATGGAATCACTCATTGATTCAACGAGATTATTAAAAGGGTATTAGATAACTATGCTGATGACAATCGCGATTCATATGATAATTGTGTTTTGTCAAATATTTCTGCAAAAGAGGTCTTTCAAGCAATAATAATATTAAGTAACTACTTTCTAAAACATGAAAAAAAAAAGTTATGTATACATTAAATGTGGTGCATGCTCTATAAAAAAAAACGAAAAATTAAGAGAGGAGATTGAATTCAATTTAGGAATATATATAAAAAAAAAGCAAACAACTCTATATGCGTATATTTGCAAAGAGTTTAATTTAGATGATTGAAGTTGTAAGAAAAACAAAATTCTTTAATGTTATAAATTTATATTTTAGTAGTTATTAAAATTTATATTTAATTAATTATTAATTTATATTTTCATTTGGCCTTAATGAATTTAAAAAATATATATTATCATATGAATTAAATGAAATTATTAATTTAATATGGTGCAAGTTGGGGCAGGAGAAGTGTATTATTTTCCCAAAGTTATTAATTACTTAAATATTTATTTATCAAAAATTTATTGTATAATTAGTGCAATTATAATTATGACTTTAGGTTAAGAGACTTACAGCCCCGAAACTTTTAAGAAGAGAACAAGTTCATCTCTTTACTTTTAGAAAATCACTTCCGTCTCTTACCCAAAAAAACAAATTTACCGTTTTATTTTTAGAAAAGAGCTTCCACGCATTACACAACTTATAAGAAAAAATCATTGCATAGGTCAAAACTAGTTAAATATATCAGATTTAACGGTAGAGTTAAATGGTCAGAGGTGAGATGGTCCTTCGACAGAGGTACATTTAACTTTTTAAGCAAAATTTTGGCGTCAAACTTTTTTTTTTTTTTTAAAGCTGAAATTCGACATGTATGGCAACTACCAATATGACCTACGTTGTATTCAAAGTGATAAACTCTAGACATCTCTTTTGTTTTTTTTTTTTAAACAGCCAATAATAAATAGGGCAATCTTTAATTGAGTCATTATTTATACAAAAAAAAAAATTCAAAGACCAAAAGTTAGTAAACACGTTAATTTAAACATAAAAAGACAACTATATTCCCATATATATATATATTATATTAGTGATTTGAAGTACAACTTTACCCTTAGGCATTAATTTTTTTTTTCAAGTCTAAGAGCCTATTTACCAATTTGAGTAACTGGGAACAAAACTCTGCAACAATTTAAACAAAATCTTTAGTCAGTTTTTTTTAATCTAATTCAAATATAAAGAGCACCATTAAAAAACATAACCATCATAACTCTTGGAATTACACATGAAAATGTAATTTCTTATCCATATAATTCCATCACATCTATAAAATATATGATGATTGTTAAACCAAATAACATGTATTGAATATAGTATTAGAAAAACCACAATAACATTGTGTCTAAAAATGAAACTAAAAGTATGAAAGTCAATTAAATTGAAACTAACAAACACCTTGACAACATTAAGATAAATTGAAATGCAAGTACAAGAAATAGCTATTTGTCTTTTAGATTCTATTATGGAGAATTAAATGCCAGCCCAAGGCGAATATTGTACTATTCTACTCCTTGTCGATAACATAGGTTCTTCATTTTGAGGTTGAGGTACAGCCCATAAAAGTTGTGTATGTTATCCCACAGGTTGAGTGACATTGATTAAAGTGTAATTCGCATGTTCAGAATTATTGCCAATTGCTTGTTCATTGACATCTACTTATTCAGATTGTGGGCTGATTCCACGCCGTCCAAAAATGAAAAAAAAAAAGACTTCAATTTCTTTTTATTAAAAACAATTAATCAATAGGATTTCATGATCATATCAAACATGTATAGCTAGTGATGTCCTATTAGTTGCCTACACATCACTGGTATCACCGATTTATTGATTCATTTGATAATATAATGAATATATATAAAAGAAATCCACTTGCATCAAAAGAAATTATATTTGTGCAGTTGATGAAGTGGTACTGCTTGCATGCACATTAACTAACCTTTTCTTTTTTTTTTTAAAGAACATTAATTTAGGTTACTTGAATTTACTTTAAACTATTGTTGGCTGTCAAAAATAAAGAATGAGAAGGTGCTTAATTGTTTTTTAACTAAAATGTCCTTGATGTTGTTAATAATTTTAACAAAGAAATTAAGTTAAAGACTTGAATGACATAAATTTATATTCAGAGGGATTTAATTGATTCATTTTATAAACTTCTAGTCTCAAAAAACTTTTCTACAAATAAAGACTCAATTAAAAATTATCTAATAAATATTTCATCAGAAATTCAAAGTCAAAATAGCTTTAAATATAAGAGTTGGACTATTGGCACCCCTCTCCTCATACAACCCCTTTTTAGTTATATTCATTTTATTTCCAAAAATGCCCCTTTTTTAGATGCACTTATCTAAATTTTTAATTTTCATTTGATTTGTTTTATTGTTAAAACTCATTATTGTGCTTTTTTAATTATTTTCAATTTTATTATTATCATACACACAAATTAAAAAATTAAATGGGTGATAAGTTTTTTAGTATTAACCATTGGCTGAAATAACACATATTTCAAATTATAATTTCAAAGCAATTTTAAGTATAAAAATATTTAATCAATAAGAAATCAAAAGAGAATAATAGATTATTCTAAATTTGAACAATTTATTTTAGTTAGATAGAAAGTAACATTTAAATTATTTTTAAAATGATTGATTATTAATTAAGTAATTTGTTGAAAAAAACTATAAGTGTTTAATTTTTAATTGTCCTTAATTATAATTTTATTTAAAATGGGGTTTTGTAAGAATAATGAAGGGGTGCCAATAATTCTTTTTTTTTAGAAATATGAAGAATTCGTGTCAAGCTCATAATTTTAGAATTTCTCTTGATGGGTTTTTCAACTTATTAATTAAACATAATTATATATACTATTCTAGATGGTCCGCCCATTTATGAAAATCATAGTTGTGTTCGAGAAAATGATCCCTTAATTTATTTTATGGTTTATTGAAAGTTAATCCATGGAGATTCAAGAAATAAAACCGGAAAGTCGTGGGAAAATCAATGGGTAGAAAGAAGATTGATAAAAAGAAAGCTTCAACTACATAATCTATTATTATTAAACAGTGATTTTCATCAGTTTTTGCTTGGGCATTTTGAAAGTTATTTTTAGATTTTAGATTCGTTAAATTTTCAGATTACCTTGTACAAATTTCAGTTTTCATATGATACTGAAGAATTTCTTTAAAAAAGTATTAAAAAAGGACAATCCATTTTAATTTAAAATTTTTAATTTCAAATATTAACGTAAATTCTCATCTATTGATCTTGTATAATTCAATAGTAGATATTTAATATAAAAGTAGATAATCTGTATCGAAACTTTTTTATAAAAAGTTGAAGTTAAATTAATTAGTCCCACCCGAAAAAAGAAATAAGAAAAAAGATATTACATAATAAAATATTGTTCGGTTGATATTGTATTTTTTATGGTCTGTTGAAAGCTCTCCTCCATGGAAACCCGAAGCGAAGGAAACAAGAAAGGTGTAAGCACTTGACACGTATGTATTACTATTTCCATATCCATCAATTTCATTCGTCTGTGTTTCATGACTTCATCATCTTCTTCCTGCAATTGTAATGTCTTACATGCCATCATTATAGCATTAGAACAGTCACATATTAAATTCTTTTCATCTCCATGTCTTATTGGGAAATTTTGATGCGTGAAGAGTATTTTAGTCTTTTTGACTTGGCAGGGAGACTGAAAAAACTTGAATTTAGTGAAATGATCGAAGATGTTTAGTAAGGTTAAGTTGAAAGGGCTAAAAAGTTCCTAATTTTGAATTAAAGGAAGTTGCCCTCTCTCTCAAAATAAAAAATAAAAAAAATAAAGGAAGTTGCAGTTGAAAAGACGATGCCAAGCTCATATTTGTCGTTAGGGAAAATTCTACAATACCGTGATTAAAATTACGATATCAATATCGCAATAAATATAAATTTTATCAATTACATATAAAGCTAGTAAATAAAAGATAAAATAAGTAAATTAATATAATAACTATAAATTGGTGTTACTTATAAAATAACATAAGCTTGTAAATCAGCATGAAACTTTAATTTAAAAAAAGATTATTTATTTAATTATTTAAGTAATGAAAATAGTTACTCATCAATTGAAAACAAATAATTTATATTAAATGCAATTGGAATAAGTTTCGATAAATTTGTTTAACCATAAATTCTATGTTCATGCTAGGACACTTATAAACTTTTTTTTTCTTTTTCAGTCATATTATTTGTTAAATATGCAAGTTAATTAAGTAAAATTATTTTTCTTGATGTGAATCAACCCCCCCCCCCCCAAAAAGGTCTTATTTAGGGTTGTTGTCAAGCAGGTTTAGGATGCAAAATCACTTCTCTTCCTAACAATTTTGAAAAATATGATTTTTTTTTCAAAATTTGATTTTAGAAATAATTTTTATCCCTAATAAAATTTCACATATATCATTACATGTATTATATAGACCCAAAATTATCATTATTCACTTTAGAAATAAAAACAATAAATATATAAGGTAATAATTATTATAGTGAGTTTTTATTTTATATTTGTGAGTTCTATTTTCTTGATAACTCTTATAATATTTATTTATTTTACATTTCATTTATAAGTCTTCTATTTCACTTACATAATTCATATGTTATTTTACACTTAATATTGATTTATAATTTTTATGTTTCATCTATATGTTTATATTTTGTTTATCAATAATACATCATTTTACCACTCTTTTGTTAGTTTATTTGTTTTACTTTCTATTTGCAGGTTTAATGTTTTATTTACTTACTTTTTATTTTATTTTATAGTTAATGTTGATTTAGAAGTTTTGTGTAACATTTGTAAGTTTATATTTTGTTTACTAATAATATATCGTTTTATCACTCCTTTCTTAAGTTACTTGTTTTACATTCTATTTACATGTCTCATTTTTTATTTACTTAATTTATGTTTTATTTTATATTTAATGTTGATTTACAAGTTTTATGTTATATTAATAAGATTTTTATTTTATTCACCAATGATATATCAATTTACCTACCCTATATTAATTTACTTATTTTACATTTTATTTACAAGTCTTATATTCCATTTACATCATTTATGCTTTATTTTGCACTTAGTGTTGATTTATAAGTTTTATGTTATATTTATAAGGTTTTATTTTATTTACCGGTAATATATCAATTTACCACTCTTATGTTGATTTAATTGTTTTACCTTTCATTTACAAGTTTTATGTTCCATTTGCACAAGTTATGTTTTATTTTACATTTAATATTGATTTACATGTTTTATGTTATATATACATCTTGTTATATGTTGGATTTGTTTGAATATTTAAGCTATATAAAATAAAAATACTATCTTGAATAATCTTGGAAGTAAAATTAACCCAAACTCTAGAGTCTATAGAGGAATTACCTTTGCCATATGTGTGTGTGTGTGTGTGTGTTTGTATATATATACATATATACTATCAGGTATGCGACTGACACACGTGCCGAGCTTTTGTGTATATAATTGAGATTTTGATTTAAATAAAAAAATTAAAATAACTTAGTTATTGAAATTCTCCTTGGTCTGCATATATAATGACGTTATCGCTATTATTAATAGCGTATAACAAAGTGTTGGCTCCACTGGCAATGAAGTCCCCTTAAGTGATTTGACTGGCTTTGCTCTCCATTTTGAGTCACAGAGAAGTTGCATTTGTTGAGAGAACTCATGCCTCCTGACTTGAGCGGGGACTTTTAGTCTGAATTGTGATACGGACTTAAAGATGCCTCTCACAGTTGGAATCTTACTAAGATACCTCGTGGTTGAGAAAAAAAAAACAACTGTCAAATTTTCATTAGGATGGGACCTTCCTTCAAAACTTAATTGAAAATCCATGCAAGACAAACAAACAAAGTTGTAGTGTTTAAGTGTAACTATAATCCAAACAACTTGAAACACTTCTCAAGATCGAAATCAAACAATACAAGATGCACAAGAATCAACCCAAGAAAATACACAGAAATTGAACTAAACAGAAACAAAAAAATGAACCAGTGTTTACGTGGTTCAGCTAGCTTCAATCTAGCTTACATCCATGGGAGAAACATAACCCACTTTATTGACTTGTTCACAGAGATTATAGAAATTTAATCAAGCTGATTACAGATTCTCACTCATGAAACTTATCATCCTATTCTCATCGAGTATCTCTCAGTTCTCTCTCTCAGTACCCCTTCTGTTTTCCAGAACCTGCTGTATATAACAGCTTGCTAACGAACCATTAACAAACCCAGAAACTCACGTGACAATCATGTGAACTAACTGATTTTAACGGATTCAAGAAAGCAACTCACGCACGTGAAGCTCTCGTGCATCACTTAAACCAAAACGACCTTCACCCATGTCATTGCAGGAGCAAGTCTGCTGCTTCTCAAAACGTGACATCAGCTGGTCATTTTGACCAACTGATTTGCTTCACAATACAACAATTCTCCACCTTAAACAAATCACTCCCCGATCCTGATTTCTCCAACCTGAGTATTTTAAAAGTTACTCAGCTGAGCTTTGTCCAAGCAACTCTTGAACTTAGATATAGTCACGACCTTAGTAAGCAAGTCAGTAGGATTGTCATCTGTATGCACCTTCACCATACTAATCACACCTTTGGAAATTACATTTTTGATGAAATGTAGCTTTATATCTGTGTGCTTAGTTTTCTCATGGTGAGCTGGGTTCTTACTCAAGTAAATTGCACTTGAGCTGTCACAATGAACTTCAACAGTCTCCTGCTTCATTCCTAGTTCTGCAATTAACCCTCTCAGCCACAGAGTCTCCTTGACAGCTTTTGTTGCAGCAGTGTATTTAGCCTCTGTCGTTGACAAGGCAACAACATGTTGCAAACTTGCCTTCCAGTTAACAAGGTAACCATCCAGGAAAAACATATAGCCAGTTAGAGATCTCATTCTGTCTAAGTCCCCAGCATAATCTGAGTCAACATAACCATAGAGACCTACAACCTTTCCAGATGATTTTCCATATACCAGGAGATACTCTTGCGTACCTTTCAAATATCTCAGCACCCATTTAACAGCCTTCCAGTGCTCCTTTCCTGGTGTAGCCATAAACCTACTTACAACACTCAAAGCATGAGCTAAATCTGGTATTATAAGTACCATTGCATACATCATACAACCAACTGCATTTGCATAGGGAGCCCTTGTCATTTCACTTCTCTCTTCATATGTACTGGGACATTGAGCACAAAATAACTTGAAATGGGATGTTAGAGGGGTTACTACTGACTTGCTGCTCGACATCTTAAAAGCTCCAAGTACCTTCTCTAGATACTTCATTTGAGACAAAATCATAGTACCCTTCTTTCTGTTCCTTATAATTTCCATTCCCAAAATCTTTTTAGCTAGACCCAAGTCTTTCATATCAAATTCTGAGTTGAGCAGCTGCTTCAAGACCCAATCTCTTCTCTTTCATTACAAGCAATCAACATATCATCTACATATAACAGCAGATATATGTAGTTACCTGATTGTATAGTCGTGTAGAAAACACATACATCATAGCTACACCGTAGATACCCATGAGTGACCATAAACTCATCAAACCTAAGGTACCACTATCTGGGTGATTGCTTCAGCCCATACAATGACCTTTTCAGCAGACAAATACAGTCAGCAGATTCAGGACTTGTGTACCCTTCAGGCTGTGTCATTAGAATGTCCTCATTTAGTCTTCCATGTAGAAAGGCTGTCTTGACATCGTGTTGATCAAGCTCCATGTCTTTTATAGCTGTTAAGGCCAGTAGCACTCTGATTGAAGTATGTCTAACTACTAATGAGAACACCTCTTTGAAATCCACTCCAGCTCTCTGTGTGTAGCCTTTAGCTACTAACCTAGCTTTGAATCTTCTAGGTTCAGTTGCTGTTTTATTTGACTTTGTAGATCCATTTACATCCTACTGTTCTGCTGTTGGCAGGTCTTTTAACCAGTTCCCATGTATTTTCTTTTTCAGTGAATAGATTTCTTCATCCATAGTTTTCTTCCACTCATCTCTGTATGGTCTTTAGATAGCTTCTTTGTAGTTCTTAGGTTCATCATCATCAATTTGATGAGATGCTGCCAGTGCATAGGCTATCAGGTCTGTATATCCATATCTGACAGGTGCTTTTGCTTTCCTTCTTTCTCTGTCTTTTATCAGCTGATATTCCTGATGTTGAGCTTCAGTTCTCTTTACATGATCAGTTTCTTGATCAGCAGCTCCTTGATAAGACTCATATTTGTCTTCTGAAGCTTCTTTGGTGTAGGGCTCCACCTCCAACTATATCTTGGTTCTCTCCTTATCCTCTTATGAATCTTTGTCAGTAGGTTTCTTCATTTCCAGTGCAGCTTCCTCATTGAATATTACATCTCTACTGATTATGCATTTTGGTGGATTTAGGTCAGTACACCACAGCTTGAATCGCTTAACACCCTCAGGATATCCAATGAACTTTCCTCTAAGGGCTCTTGGAGCTAGTTTCCCTGGGCTCATATGGGCATATGCTGGACATCCAAATACTTTGAGGCTGCTATAGTCTGCTGGTTTTCCATTCCATTTCTCAAATGGAGTTTTGAAGTCAAGTGCTGCAAAGGGGCTAAGATTTACTAGATAGCTTGCTATTAACAGAGTCTCGGCCCACAATCCTTTTGGAAGTTGTGACTGGATCATCATGCTTCTTACTCTGTCTATCAGGGTTCTGTTCATTCTTTCAGTTAACCCATTTTGTTGAGGGGTCAACCTTACAGTTTTATACCTTTCAATGCCATGATCTACATAGTAGCTATCAAACTCCTGATTGCAAAACTCAAGACCATTGTCAGTTCTGAGTTTCTTCACCTTCAATCCAGTTTGATTTTCAACCAGGGATTTCCACTCTCTGAATTTTCCAAATACCTGATCCTTGTGCTTCAAGACATAAACCCATACTCTCCTTGAATAATCATTTATTAGAGACAAGAAATAGGAGTTGCCACCTAGTGATATTGTCTGTGTTGGTCCCCATAAATCTGAGTGTATGTATTCAAGGATGCCTTTGGTTGTATAAACTGATTTTCCAAAGCCATTTTTTGTAGCTTTGCCTAGTACACAGTCTTCATAAAATTCCAGTTCTGATATTTGACTCATGCCTAGAACCCCTTGCTTCTGTAATTCTTTCAGACCTCTCAAGTTCATATGTCCTAATCTAAGGTGCCACAACAAAGTGTTATTACAGCTTGAACTTATTGTCACTCTTGATACACCAGTTATAGTTTCCTCATTCAGAACATAGACCCCATTTCTTTTGTAACCTGTCATAACTACCCCATCACTATTTGAAATTCTCAGCTCACCTGATTCAAGCTTAATACTAAGTCCCATTTGGTCAAGCATGCCTAGAGATATTAAGTTTCTTTTAAGTTCAGGAACATACCTAACTTCCCTTAACTCTCTTATTGTTCCATCATGCAATTTTAGGTTTACATTTCCTATCTACACTATCTTACAAACAGCATTGTTACCCATCATAACATTTCCTCCATCAGTTTCTTGATAGTTTAGTAGATAATCCTTAAAGGGGCACATATGAAATGTACAACCTGGGTCTAGAATCCAAGTACCTGTTTGCACATGCTCTGTAGCCACACATACTTCTACTGACTCATACCCTTCTTCTTCAGTAGTAGCAGCAGCTCCATTTTGATCACTTTTCTTGTTCTTGAGTTCTGGACAATCTCTTTTGAAATGCCCTTCTTTCTGGCACTGAAAGCATTTCTTGCCTTTAGTCTTTTGTTTGTTATTCCCTTGCTTCTTTTTCTTCCCATCATGTTTATCAGTTCTTGCTTTTACTGCCAACACTTCTCCAGAATTCATATTCCCTGACTTTTTTTGCAGCCCTCTAATATTCAAAGCAGCCTTAACTTCATCCAAAGATAAAGTCTGTCTCCTATACATGAGTGCATCAACAAAGTTTGAGTATGAGGGTGGAAGTGAACTAACCAGAAGCAATGCTTTACCTTCATCATCTAGCCCTTCATCAATTATTTCCAGTGTGTCATAGACTTGGTTGAATTCATCAATATGGTTCTCAAGGGATGATCTTTCAACCATCTTTAGTGTGAACATCATTTTTTTGATGTAAAGTCTGTTGGCTAAAGATTTAGTCATATACACCCTTTCAAGCTTTGCCACAGATCAGCCACTGTTCTTTCTCTTGTAACTTCTCTGATCACTGAGTCTCCAAGGCTCAAGATTATGGTACTCCTTACGTTTTTGTTAATCTCAGCAGCTTGTTGTGGTGTTAGAGATTATGATGATGAAGTGGAGGCTTCTAATCCTTCTTTCTCGATGATAGGTTCTAAGGTATCACCTAACCCCTGAGTGATTAGTAATGCCTCCATCTTAACCTTCCACATGTTGAAGTCATTCTTCCCTGTAAACTTCTCCAGATCGATCTTTGAACCAGCCATACTTGTGTCTGATTTGGAATCCAGGCTCTGATACTAAATGTAGTGTTTAAGTGTAACTATAATCCAAACAACTTGAAACACTTCCCAAGATCGAAATCAAACAATACAAGATGCACAAGAATCAACCCAAGAAAATACACAGAAATTGAACTAAAGAGAAACAAGAAAATGAACTAGTGTTTACATGGTTCAGCTAGCTTCAATCTAGCTTACATCCATGGGAGAAACATAACCCACTTTATTGACTTGTTCACAGAGATTATAGAAATTTAATCAAGCTGATTACAGATTCTCACTCATGAAACTTATCATCCTATTCTCATCGAGTATCTCTCAGTTCTCTCTCTCAGTACCCCTTCTGTTTTCCAGAACCTGCTGTATATAACAGCTTGCTAACGAACCATTAACAAACCCAGAAACTCACGTGACAATCATGTGAACTAACTGATTTTAATGGATTCAAGAAAGCAACTCACGCACGTGAAGCTCTCATGCATCACTTAAACCAAAATGACCTTCACCTATGTCGTTGCAGGAGCAAGTCTGCTGCTTCTCAAAATACGACATCAGCTGGTCGTTTTGACCAACTGATTTGCTTCATAATACAACAGTCCCGCTAATAAGAACGATGTTATGGTGGGACCAACCCAATTGTAGATGCTTCCATTGCTGCTTTAGTCCAAATGGGTAGCAGCAGCAACAGTGGCAGTGAAACAGCTACTACTAATACTACCGCTAGTATTAGTATCCACGGTACCGGTGCAGTTCCCTTTGCACTGGCTCGTAGCAATGGTCACGACAGCGGTGATGAGTCTCATAAGAAGAAACAAGAAGTATGACCATTGTTAAAAGCTTTCACAATTTTCAATACTATAGCTATGTACACATCCATCACGGCTGCAATCGTACTGTGCTGGGCGCAACTACTTGATATGAACCTGGCATCTATAGACCTTCGGGCTGCATCTCTATTGACAGTGATAACATTTTATGCGTCATGCATTGCCTTTTTCACTAGTATATACATATTAAACGGTACCGGCAAAGTATTTATTATTGCCATTGAGGTGATTCAAGGGTATTTCTTTTGATTCTACTACTTCATTCACTACAGTTTGTTGTCCCCTTTAGAATGAAGAAGCTTTTTATCTTGTTCAACTACTTCATTCACATGTGAGCTTTTTACTTTCTCCACTGGATCTGGAGTTCACTAATGAAAACTCCTTGTTGCGATCGCTGCCCCTATGGCAAGCCGCCAAAAGAGTAGTGTTTTGTCTTTAATTACTCTTAATAAGATAGGCGCTCGCAGTGCTTGTGAGCTACGTAGTTCTGGCTTTTTTACTTATTTTAAATTTTTAAGGACTAAATAAATTGGCGTGTCACGTTTGTATTGAAGAAATTGTTTCTGTTAAGGTAATCCTACAACTGAATGAATGTATTGAAGAAATTTTTTACTTTAATTGTAGGCGTGTTTATTTCTTTTACTTTAATTTTTTTGTATAATTTTCTTTTTTTATTATTTTTTAAAATGAGACTTGCTGCAACAGCATATTATTGATAATGAAAGAGAAAACATAAAAATCAGGGATATAAATTACTCTTTTCCACCTGCGAGAAATATAAAGGAAAAAAAGTTAAATCGCAGATCAATCAAATTAGTTCAATGATAACACATATAGAAATACCCATGAAACATCGCAATTAAACCAAACACTGAAAAAACCACTATCTTGTTTAGAAAGAGTGCTCTGAGTATCAACTGGCGCAGTTTGCAACCGAATAAGCTTTGAATATGCTGCTTGATTACTATTACATAATTGTTTGATTAATGTGTTATAGGCATTTGCGTGGTTGGAATCAGTTTGGTAGTTGAAATGCGTTGTGTGTTGATGAGTTCTCATTATGTACAAATATTATTTCTCTAAGATTGTCCAAGCACAATAAAACTAAAGAAGCACAAGAAAAAATGAAGTGCTATTGTAAGGAAAAAATAAAAAAAGAAGAAATTAAGGAGTTGTGAGGAATGGAATTTATTTTGAGTGCAAGTGATTAAGTGTTTTCTAGCTTGTAACATTTGAATAAAGTAAAATATTTGTTTAAGGACTTTAGTTCCAGCACAGTGTATTGGTGCTAAGCAGCAGCTTAAGGAGACGAGCATGCTGCCGAGAAATCACCAAGAGTCCTAGCATCAATATCACCAAAAGTTTCAGCCAAAAAATTGAGATGACATAAAGGAAAAATAGATAAGGCCGTTGGGTAAATTTTGGTCCAAGTTCCTTCTCAGGATTTGTGTTCTAGATCCATATAGGTGATTAGAATTTCCAATTAAGTTCTCACTCTATTAAGAGTTACAGCAAACAATGGCTCGGTGTCATTATAAGTTCCATCCATCAACGGGAAGAACAACAGTTGGAGTATTAAGATGAAGCCCCTCCTCGGGGTATTAAACATTATGTGCTCTAGGCAAAGTGGCCAAGCCAGAGACAGTAAGATTGACAAATTACGGGGTTAAGTTCAAGTCTAAGCCTAAACCCATTACATTAAAAATGTAAGGGTTAAGTCTAAGTTGAGCCCGCTATAGGTCTAGGCTGGCCTTGATTGTAAAATACGGTTCATATGGTTCCATGATTGAATTTTGCATTTGCCTTCATCAAGCCGAGAATCTTGCAAATGTTCCTATCGATAAAAAACAATTATTCCCAATTTACAAAAGCACATCGTACGTTCTATTCTTTAGGAGTGTGCAAAAGTATAAACCAATGCCCAATCTTGTCTACCTAATCAAGAAATTTCTCAAGATGTAAGTATGTAAGTCTGGCACTTTATAAATAAGATGGTAGTTCCATTTATTGTCAAGTTTTCACACTACTGTCAATTAGAGTGATGATGGTCAAATTTGGTAGATATGGTGGTGGGAGCATAGTGATGGTGGCAGTAACAATTTGACTAGAAAACCAACTTGAATTAGCAACGACTTGTGGTGGGTTTGGCTGTGATTTATGGTGGTTTATGGCTAGTTGTTGGTGGCAATGGCGACTGGTTTTGGATGTATGGCTAGAGAGGAGTGACTTATAGTGTCGATCAATGGTAAAGGTGGCTGAACGACAATATGTTAAGTAGTGGAGTTGCGGGTTTTGGTTGGTGTTTTGAAATTTTATGGCAATGATCGTCAGTTCAGTCTAATTAATCTTAGTCAGTCAAGGCTAGTAAAGATGGTCTGAGTAAAGAATCATTGGATGATATCTTACGATCTCTTAAGACACATCAAAACAAACATGTGCAATATGAGATACATAGGTTATGGAGACTATTTCAAAAAGAAAGTGCACAATTTACTCTTGAGAATCTGACTTAAAAAGACCATGTTTGCCAGTTTATAAGAAAATTGAATAAGAAACCTATCCTCAACCCATAAAGGGTGTTTAAGCCGTTACTGGACGTAAAAACAGAGGAAAATGTGAGGTATAATCACAACTACCAGTGAATATCCTTTGATTTTTTTGTTTTTTTATCATTTGCATTATTGCGTTTAGTGGTGTAATTTTCTATATAATCTTTATTTGTTTTCTTTTATTTTTTTCACTTTTGCTTTTTCTTTTACTATTTACTTTTAAATTATTGAGACATGAACTTTACGCGTCATTTGATAAATATGCCAACCCATTTACAGTTGTTTCTCATTTTGTCTGCCATTAAGATTTTTAAATATGAGCTCTTTTTCCAACCACCCACAACTTATTTTTGAAGATTATTCTAATGGCAGTATCTTCGAGTAGACAATTCAAAAATATTTGTGCGCTCTTTTGATTTCATTATGGAAAATTCAAGGAGTTCGTTTAGGCAACTGTAGATCTTGATTATGTAATAGCTGAGAGAAAATTACACCATGTATATGGAGGAGGTGACTGCAGGTTATCAAAATTTATCTCACAAGTTGTTTTTATTAAAGAAAACCAAGTACTAGATATCATTCCACAAACCTTAAAACCTCTGTGATGCATGCCTGATGTACCAATTGGAGAAGAGTTAGTTGTCTCAAGTATGCAAGAGCGAATATCTGAGATGTTAAATCATACTGACACTTGCATTTTCTTATTAGAAGATCTTGCAACTTTAGAGGCGCTGATTATATTTGTATCTTGGTTCCATTTGAGCATTCATAAAAGACCCATTGGTTTAATAAATGTTAATAATTTTTATAATGGTTTTCTCACATTTATTGACCATGCAATTATAAATCATTTTATTCCAATCTCTGAAAAAAAAACTCTTTGTTTGTGCTTCTATTGCTAATTAGTTACTTGATCTTTTAAAAGCTTACAAACTAGAGCCAAATCCTAGGACCTTATTATTGGAATGGTTAACTAATAATAGTATTGGTTAACCATGGCTCTTGTAAGAAGTGTAAGTTGGACTTAATTCTTCGGTTGTAATTATTTTCTTGGAGTGATTAGGTAATGCTTTCTAAACTTTACTTCTTTCCTTTCCCATTGAGAACAATGTCTTGTTCAGGTTGGGGGATGGAATAGTTGACAAATGTGGAATACTTAATTTTATCCATAGTTTATATTTTGAAATTTTGATTTATTATAGACAAATATAGGAGTTTGGCACAATGAATTCTTAGTATCTTAGCATAAAGTATGGTAAAATGGTATTTGACTTAGTGTAGACAAGTTAAGTTTTGGCAAATTAAGTTCCTAATCCATAAAAAAATTAAAGAGAAAATTATTTTAATTTATAGAACTAATATTTTGAGAAATAAAATAAAGAGAATTTGTTAAATTGTATTTATTACTAGGAGTGGATCCATAACCCTAACTAATTCAATTTTATATTTTTCTTAAAATAAATTGCATACTTTTAAATTTTATTTTTAGTTGTTTTTCATAAACTTAAATAAACAAATTAATCATTTCTCTGTTGATCGACCTCGGAACCACCGAGTTATAAAATAACAAGACACTCTTATACTTGAGAGTTAAAAATCACTTTTAAATGGTGTCTATACTCTAAAACAAATCTAAGTTGATTACTTATTTCCATAACTTATGGGTTTTTATTTGATTATAATTCTTGATCATCTTTTATTTATTCATTTTTCAATGAATGATAATAGTTTTTATAGTTACAAGACTTCTATATTAGAAATTTCAAAATTTTAGCTAGCTTCGTTTTTTTTTTTCTTTTTGAGCTTTCAATTTTCTTGCATTAGTTTATTAATGCATAATTTATCAGGTTTGCTGAATAGTTATTGGCAATAATACTTTGGATCTGGTACTCATAGTGGATAACTTTTAATCCACTTTTCTAGCTCTAGAATTTGTTCATTTTATTTGTTAACTCTTGATTATCTTCAAATACAGATCTTTTATCAATCAATTTATTAGAGACCACTATTGTGGAGCTTGTGGGATTGCTCTCAAAGATGATGGGGGTGATGTTTTGAAGAGGCTTTATTTCCAGCAATAGCAACCAATGGGTTTGAATTTGGTTTTGTTCTTTATATTTGTTGTGAAGGATTGTATATCTAAAGAAGACATATTTTGTTTATAATTACACCAAATTATGAAATTACTTTTGGCTTTTTCATATTAATTTTAAATCCACATTCTTTTTTATTTTTAATGGTTATATATATATATATATATACACACGCCTATGAAATTAAAAAGTAATATATTAAAATTGGCAAAATTAAATTGAAATATAATTCATAAAATATATTTATACAATTCAAAACTAAAATTTAATTAAATACAAATAATAACTAATGAAATAATAAAAAATATGAATATCCACTAAATTTTGAAATTCGCAACAAAATTCATTTAAAATTTTGGAATCCCACCAAATTTATTTGTATATGAAGTGATTATGACAAATATAAATCATTTGCGAAATTTTTTTATTAAAATAGTTATGACCAAACTAGTGACATATAATATGCATACATAAAATGACGTATATAAATAGTCATCATATTTTCTTGACACCGGAATCAATGACGGTCGCTCAACTGTCGTGCAATATGATAGATGACGGGTAATACCCGTCATAAAGACTTTTTTTTTTCTAATAGTGCATGTAGATATAGTTTAAAACATTTCGCTCTCGTTACAACTACCTAGTGAGAATAGTTTGTCTCTTTTGGTGGTCGTATCACATTAGCTAAATTTACTTTTAGATGTCTTACATCTTTGGTTAAGAGATTATCTCTACTTTTTAGGTTGTTATATTTAATTTGTCCTCTAAAATATAATGCCTATTGTCATCTCATAATTCGTCAAATTAATACATCATTAATATAGTTAAACAATTATTACGTATTTTGATATATTATAATAAAATTTTCAACATTATGCACATCGACTATACTTGTCAATTATGCAAAACTGATTGCAGCCACATCCTAAGCCAATGATTGTTTGCTAAAGATGATGAGCAATAAAAGAATGCTATAATTATGTTGGAGCTAATTTATAATGGATCACAAATCTCAATCACACATGTAAAGTGATAAATTATAAAAAACTTATTATATAAACTTGATGGTATAGTTATAAAATAATACTCTACCTTAGAGCGATACCAATATAGTTAGACCCATAAAGGAAACACATCTCTGCACGAAGCATCTTTGTCTAGGCTGTACGGTGCATTTTATATTGAGTAATGATACAGCCACAAACCCTTGTACAAACTTATTTTGTACAAACTGACGTGGCATTAATTCATTGGTTGAATGAAAATATAAATTAATAAAAACAAATCATGTGAGCCAAATGATGTTTAATTCAACCAATCTTATCATGCAACATCAGTTTGTACAAAATAAGTTTGTACAAGAGTTTGTGACTGTATCATTATTCTTTTGTATTTGTATTAATTTATGATATGTTGGCCCAAATAGTTGGGCTTGGGTGGGCTATGCAGCTATACAATGTGCCACCATTTTGGGCCGCTTCTTAACATTTCCACACATGGCGCCTCTATGTCAATTGACTTTCTTCGCCTGTTAGAAAGAATGCTAGGTAGCTTCATTTCTAATTTTCTATACGTGCTGGATCAACTGTAAGTTGCAACAAGCCACGTGCCATGGGGATTAATGGAACCGTCACGGAGCTGCAGAGAAACTCAACGGACTGGACTGTCGTAGTGGACGAGATTGTGTAGATGGAGAAGAAGATTTTTCCCAAGCACGAATCACTGGCAAGATCTTTTGATGAAGAGCTTAAAAAGAAAAACTCAGGCCTGCTTTACATTCAGATTCATGGACAAGTCGTTGGCTACGTCATGTACGCGTGGCCTACTTCCTTGTCTGCTTCTATCACCATGCTTGCAGGTCCCGTGTCTTTGTCCCCATTGTTGAATTTTCCACAGCATGCCCGTAATCTCAACTGTATGATAAAAGTCCTCAAAGAAATATTTGTTAGTTATTCATTCTCTTTTTCTTTTTAATTGACATGAAATTAATGGGTTTTGGGGTGAACTTAATTAGTGAAGGAGAATTATCGGGGACAAGGCCACGGAGAGGCACTGCTGGAAGCAGCAATTAAGAAATGCAGAACCAGAGCTGTGCTCCGCATAACGCTTCATGTTGATCCTTTGAGAACTCCCGCTGTGAATCTTTACAAGAAACTTGGTATCCAAGTTGATACCCTGATCCAAGGTTACTACTCTGCTGACCGACCCGCTTATCGAATGTACCTAGATTTTGATTCTAAGTAGTTTTACATACTAAAGCCACTTGCTAGCCTAGACGCCTATCATCAACAGGGTCGCAAACCGTATGTTGCTACTTACTTTAATTGTTGCAAGTTCTCATTTACTTTTGAGGATATGAAAGCATTGTTTCTCTCTTCTTTATTATAAAATATTGGCAAGTCTTGTTGTTTTTGAGGGTTTTAACGTGAAAAGCTATTTGCTATCGAAGAAGGAGACGTGAATTTTAGTTTTCTCATAAGAGGGAACTGAGGACTGAGGAGAAGAGTTATATTATACTATATGTAAAATAGTGAAAAGTGTATATGGGTTTTGTATGCTGAGCAAATTGATGACTATAAAATTGTGAAATTTGGTTTTTGTGAACAAATTGTAAACGTTTTCTCTGTGAAAACCCGCTCTTGTGACGGAAAAAAAAAAAGAGTTGAACGTGATTTTCATTGGAGATATTCATCTGATATTCGAGGCAGAGGTATTCATTGGGTATTTGATAGCAACAAAATTACTGCATTTGATTTGGTGGAAGAGAAGTTCAAGACGCTGGACATTTGGGAGTAGAGGCAAAATATTTTGAAAGGAGCCCAAAAATTTTACTTCAAAATTAACGGAACAGTATTTAAAAAAATACTTTGATATTGTTTTAGAATTAAAAAAATAATATATTTAACAGTTTTTATGTGAATGACTGCGCTTTACAAACATCACGGCTACCAAATTGAGATCAAGAAACCCCCTAAAGTCTTTGCTTAACTTGCTGAAGAAGCAATGGCGGCTCTTCCTCCAGATATCATCGTCGATGTGTTTGCAAAACTCCCCGCCAAGTCTCTCTGCCGATTCAAGTGTTTATCCAAGTCATTCAGGGCCCTTAATTACTAATCCTCGGTTCGTCAGGATCCACCAAACTAAAAACCAACAAGGACAAATGCTGGTTCTTGTTGATATGGTCAAGAGCTTGGTAAGAAACTCTCTTCTCCGTATAGACCTTGATAGCAAAATTATTACGGAAGATCAGCTTGATTTTCCAATTAAAGAAAGCTCTTTTGATTGTCTTAGGATATGCTGCTCTCGTAATGGTTTGTTGTGCTTATCCCTCCGAGATGAAACTGCAACTGACTTTATTTATATACAATTGTTCAACTAGAGAGTTCAAGAGAATACCGAACGACTATGAACCTTTCACTAATAGAGATACACCGTTAGTTAGCTTAGGTTATGCCCAGTCAATAGACGAGTTCAAGGTTTTTGGGTTTTCTGATTCTCATAGAAATGCCAAAGAAGTAGTGGGTGTGCATGTCTTTTCTTTAAGGAACAATACTTGGAAAACCTTTGAAACTGATTTTAAGTCTTTTCATCATTGTTCTCGGGCGACCAATCTCAATGGAACTGTCCACTTCGGTTTTTGTAAGCTCAATTCTGATTCCATGAAGGACAGGGATTTTATTTTGTCTGTTTTAGATGAGAAATTTGTACTTATTGATCCAAAGGATGCAGAAAAGTATGAAGATTTTATGATTGATGGCTTTCAAGAAAATGTTAGAAAGTATCATATAGAAATGCCAAAGATGAGTTCAAGGTTTTAGGGTTTTCTGACTCTTATAGAAATGCCAAAGCAGTAGTAGGTGTGCATGTCTTCTCTTTAAGGAACAATAATTTGCATTTTGCTATGCTCAATCAATAGATGATTACAGATTCCTGATAGTACAACAGTTCCTGGTAGAAAAGAAAATGTGTATGACTTCTCTTTGAGAAACAATACTTGGAAAAGTGTTTAAATCTGATTCTTATCTTGTGATCAAACCTGGTATTAAAATAGGATTAGGAATCATTGGGGTGGCAGGCGAATTTCGGCATTTGGTTGGTAGTAGACAAGTTCAAGTTCTTGCCTATGCATGATGAAATCATAAATGATCATCATCATAAGTATTCGGCTGAAGTTATGACGGATTGTCTCTGTATGTTCGGACGAGAAGTATTCCAAAATGAATTTTGGTTTACGAAAGAATATGGCGTAAAAGAATCTTGGATAAGGATTTCCATAGCCAACTCATTTAAAGAATTACAACCATTATGTCTCTTCAAAGACACTGATTCGGTTTTGCCCGTTTTAAATTCTAAAGGAATACGCCACTTTTTGATCAAAGAGATGGTTATTGTAAAGAACTTATGGTTTTTATTGACTTTAAAGAAAATTTACAGGAATACAAAGTACAAGTGTTAGTGGAAAGCCTTTTCTCACCCTAGCCATACCGAAAAGTATTTCCTTACTGATGAAGGTATGAATAATTCTTCTTTGTCTTCATGGTCAAATTTTATAAAAGAAAAATTGGGCTGCTGGAAAAGGTGATTAAATTGATTCTTTTCATGATATAATTCTTTGCTATAAAAAAAAAAAAAAGGTAGCGAAGGGAAAATGAACATTATTTCTTTTCAAAAACTAATATGATCGCCAGTTTTCTAAATAGTTTCCTATGGCTAGTATAATTAGGAGTCTAGAAACTGCAGTTAATTAGCGTTAGACAACTGGAAATGGATCATATCTATTGTCTATCATTCTATTCCAAAACCTTGTTCGAATTGTTCTTTTTTAGAATTCAATTAGGATTAACTGTGCAAGATTCATGTAGCAAAAACAGTTATAAATTGGGAGAATTAATGTTATGTTGCATAATCATGTATTTACTTCGTCTGTTTAGTTTGTCCTTAATTTTAAGCTCTCAAGCCTCTTTACATATATTATGCGTGTAACGCATAGCCCATAAAATTAATGTTGCTTTACACCTCAATGTCATCTATACGTGCCGCAGTTCTAATTTCCCCAAAAAAGGGAAAATAGCATTGGAAAAATTTTCCTATTAAAAAAATAGAAGCATTGAATAAAGTTAACTCAAGAATTGGGTAAGATTGGAATCGTTCATTTGGTTGAATTTATACGAGTCCATGGGGATAACTGATCGGTCTTTTCTGTGATCGTCCTTGTAAGGAGAGAATTTATATAATATAAGTTTAATTTATAATGGGTCATTTCTTAAAAATCGGGTCATTTCTTAAAAATCTTTAGATTTATTTTTTTTTCAAAAAAACAAATGGTAGCTAGTCCTTAAGGTTTGTGTGATTATTAGTGAGTCATTTCTTTAACAGTAGTGCTATACATCCCAAATTTTTTTTAAAAAAAAGTTATCACAAATGATATGTCATTAATCAAGTGGTTGATAATTCTTTACAAGATACAAGTGAATTAATTATATTATCTCACCAACCAATTAGTAAATAACAAATCATTTGAGATAATTTTTTGGGATAAAAAATTTAGGATGTGTAGCATTACTCTTTCTTTAAACCATGTAATATAAATTTTTTTTTTAAAACCGCATAATATAAGGTTTTCTTTTAACCATATAAAATAAGTTTTTCTTTTTAAACCATGTAACATAAGTTGGGTTTGGTTTTAAAAAAATGTATTATAATACAATATAAATTCAATTTTTTTTCCAAACCTTAAGGTCTTCGTGTCCATTTAAACAGATCACAGGGTAGGTGTTTTCTTGCTGGCCTGCAATTTCATCATCGTGTTCCTTCACATTACTTTGATTTCTTGTCACATATAGCTTCCTGCTTTCATATGCTTGACTCTTACATCGACTTACTGCAGATTTATTTTTTTTTAATTTTGTTTGGAAAGTTGCCCTATAATTGCGCTTGCAATAGATGACTTTTGTTATAGATTTAAGGGATCCAACTATTTTAATAACTTTGTATATATCTTCAAAGTTGCTTGACGGCAAGCATTAGGCTATCGCTGAATATTAAACAAATTGAAACATCACTGCACTTAAATACATTTCCAGGAAACCGGAACGAAAGTAAGAAAGCGAGCTCCGTGCATTGAATTATTTACTTGAAAAAATGACACAGATACCTCTAATATTTAGAAAAAAAAAACACAAAATTTCTTAATTTTTAAAAAAAAGATACATATCCCAATTTTTTTAATGAAAATAATTAATTTTAAAGAAAATTATAATTTTAATATATAATTACCTTTATATCATTCTAGCATATAAAAAAAATTATTTATTATCTATTTTACCCATATATTATTAATAAAATTATGGATATATCTTCATTATCTAATTTCTTTATTAAATTTTTTGTCTATATAATAAAATTATTAATAATTTTATGATATTAATAATTAATTTTATTTATTTTTATTCTTAAAAAATAAATTAAAATTATTTGACTTGAAGATATAATTTCTAACATTATATTCTCTACTTTTGCTATTCGCTTTCTAAAATCATTACCGTAAAGCATACATTACTTTAATCAAAATATGAGTAGACATATGTTATAAGACAACTCATTTTTCCTTTTTATGCATGAATTTATTTACTTCATTTGTTTCTATTTATTCTTAAAATATAGATTAAAATTAACCTTTTCCCTATTTACTTTCACACGTTTTCAAGGGTCCAGCTACCTTGAAATTATTGCAAGCCACCACTAATTTTGTCCTTTTCTGACTTTAATTCGTTATCGTTGGATTTAATAGAAAAATAATTTCGACGATTGAGATGTGTTACTTTAAATGTTAACATTATATTCCCTATTCTTTAGGAAAAATTCTCAAAAATCAAAGAGATGAAATTTCTAACATACAAATCCAGATTATTTAAAATTATAAATAATTAGCTTTTTTTTATATATTATTCAATTAAGAAATCATTTATCGACCACCTAAAGTTTCAAACCTTATAAAAAATGCACAAAAATTTTATGAGAGATTCCTTTTCTGTGATTATTTTTCGTTTTATCGAAGGAATTATTCAGTTGGCATCCTTCTTCACGTTTTGCCACCATAATTTGAAACCCTTTTGCCTCACTTGATTATGCAAATGTTGCCACCTCGTGTTACAAAAATTAATAACATGTAAAAGAGAAGAGAAATTAAATGGCTTTTGTCATTTATGTGCTTGACATGTGCTTGACACAAACGTAACGTGGACAACTTAAAATGTTAGAAATTACTCCGTTGACAACTTTTTAATAACTTACCGTGGACAGCTTTTTCTATGTCAGAAATTACTCTGTTGTTCAATTTTTTTTTAAAAGGTTAAAGATTAACAATAGTAAAATTTTAAGTTTTGATTCGATTATAATATCTCTCGTCTCCTAATTTTTAAAACTTAAGAATTTATAGGTAGAGATAAAATTTAGGTGAATGGTTGCTCAAATCTTAATCCAAACTATAACGGTGAGTAATGATAATGAAAGTTCCGGGAGAAATGTTACAAAATTCCAATTTCTTTTAGCTTTTTATAATTATCTGAATCTACTTTCAAATTTTGTTTCTTTCCTTTACCTTCCTTTATTGGTTGGATAAAATTTTCTTTCCTTCCTGGTCTGCCCCATTATCATGATTATGTTTCTTGACTTGACAAATCATGTATACGAAAGCTCCAGGAAATTTCCAGGCAACTAAGAAAGCTCCGGCCATTCAATTATTTACTATTTACTCGCCAGATTAATTCAATTATTTACTATTTACGCATTTTCATTCTTACATCTCCTCTCTCAACTCTCAAGATTCATTCTCTGTTTCTGTCAAAAAATTTCTAAAATTTCCTTCATGGCTGCTTCTTCTTCTTCTTCTTCTTGCAATTATGATGTATTCCTCAGTTTCAGAGGAGAGGACACTCGCGCGAGTTTTACATGCCATCTCTATTATAATTTTGATGAAAGAACGAAAATCAAATTGATGATGAAGAGCTTAGGCGAGGAGATGAGATTTCGCCTGCTCTTTTGAACGCAATCGAATGTTCAAAAATTTCGGTGGTCATTTTCTCAAAGGACTATGCTTCTTCAAAATGGTGCCTGAATGAACTTGTCAAGATTCTTGAATGCAAGCACACAAACGGCCAAATCGTTATTCCAGTTTTCTATGGCGTAAGTCCGTCCGATGTGCGGCATCAAACTGGAAGTTTTGGGCACGGTTTTGATCAGCTGAAACAACAGTTCAAAGAGAAGCCAGAAATGGTTGAGAAGTGGAGGGATGCACTGAAAGAAACATCCCATCTAGCTGGCCACGAATCCACGAAATTCCGGTAACTCTCTTTCCTAATTCATCTTATCTCTGTTTCTGTGTTGGCCCGATTTGACTCAATGTTTTTGCATCTTTGCACCTTCATATTAGGCATGATGCGCAACTTGTAAACAAAATTGTCGAAGATGTTAGGAAGAAGTTGGAAAAAATAACAGTCTCAACGGACTCATCCAATGGCCTAGTTGGATTAAATTCACGAATTGAGCAGATTAAACCATTTCTGTGTATGGATTTGTGGGATACTGTCCATATTGTTGGAATTTGGGGCATGGGTGGTATAGGCAAAACCACCCTTGCCACAGCTATTTTCAATCAATTCTCCAGAGAGTTTGAAGGTAGCTGCTTTATGTCAGATGTTAGGAGAAAATCAGAAACAGAGGGTGGCCTAGAAGACCTACAAAAGGAAATGCTTTCGACAATATTAAGTGAAAAACTTGAAGGAGCTGGTCCCAATATTCCACAATTTACTAAAGGGAGGGTCCAATGCATGAAGGTGTTGATTGTGCTTGATGATGTGAGTAAAGATGGACAATTAGAGGGTTTGATTGGAGGGCTTGATCAGTATGGTCCAGGAAGTAGAATTGTCATCACCACTAGGAATAAACATGTCCTCGAGACGTTTCCAGTGGAGAAAATATATAGGGTTAATGGATTGAGATTTGATGAGGCTATTGAGCATTTTTGTAACTTCGCTTTTAAAGAAAAGCATTGTCCTGAAGATTTCAAACGTGACTCACGGAGGGTTGTACAGTATGCCCGTGGCAATCCATTAATTCTTAAAGTGTTGGGTTCCTCCCTCAAGAGGAAAAGCCATAGGGGAAACGTATTGGACGACTTAAATCGGATTTGTGAATCTGATATTCATAATATTTATGATATATTAAAGATTAGTTTTAATGAAT
This sequence comes from Citrus glauca, assembly GCA_029633175.1. Classification (NCBI taxonomy): domain Eukaryota; kingdom Viridiplantae; phylum Streptophyta; class Magnoliopsida; order Sapindales; family Rutaceae; genus Citrus; species Citrus glauca. Next base: position 42,379,122 of record JAQOOD010000003.1, on the reverse strand, counting down.
TAACGCCCAATGTCAAGAGTTTATTTCTAGATATTGCTTGTTTCTTTGCGGGAGAGGATAAAGATTTTGTGATAAGGATACTTGATGATTCTGAGTCTTATGGACTGAATGACGTGAATGTCCTTATTGATAAGTCACTCATATCAGTATCAGGTAATTGCTTGCAAATGCATGATTTATTGCAAGAGATGGGGCGACAAATTGTTCGCCAAGAATCTGAGAAAGAGCCAGGCAAACGCAGCAGGTTGTGGGATCCCAAGGAAATCCGCCGCGTACTAAAGCATAATATGGTAAGAATCCTTCATTTTTTTTTTTATATAAATCTTTTATTTGTTTGGAGTTGTGCACTCGTATTTTCCCAACCGTACCAGCACAACCATCCTTTAGTAAAATTATTTTATGAACAAAACAACCAAAATCATAAAAACCATAATTAGGTGAAATTAATGACTGAGGGTGTCAAGAGAACAAGTCTTCAAATTTTAATTTTTTAAAGAAAACTCCAGATTTTATCAATTTTGGAATGTTGAATAAGAGTGTGAAGAGTATAATTTTATTTTTCTTCAAATTTAGTGAAGAGTGTCAGAACTAATTGAGTGCCATGAGGATTGGCCCACCTGGTTCTACTTCAATATAATTATTTTTTTTTCAAAAAAGTAAGTGTGTTTTAGAGTATAATTTTTTTAAGCAACAGTCGCTAATAAAATGGATTGACTGGTCGATCTAGTTCGGCCTCCAATTACTCCTTTTAGCTTAATTGTATCTTAAGGAGGCAATAAGATGATTAATTTTTTTTCCCTAATTTTGAACTAACATTTTGGATTCTATGGACTAAAAAAAAATTGAAATCTTATAACAATCAAATAGGCCTTGTCTTCTCAACTTCTAGATATTAAGATAACAGGTTTGTAAATTAGAGAAATTTTGAATTTTTTTTGGTTAGTTTAATTTTGCAATGGTCCCCAAAATTTTCTTTTCTCATATATAGATATTTAATATATTAAAAAAATGAAATCAAAGATTGCAAAATTTGTTTTTGTTTAAGGAGCTCTTAGTTAATAAAATTTATGAATGTTTCTTTTCTGTTTTAGGGTTACTGATTCTTTGTTTTTTTTTTTAATAAGGGGACCGATGCAATTGAAGGCATATTTCTGGATTTGTCCAAAATAAAAGGCATCAATTTAGACACGTGAGCCTTCACAAAAATGTCTAATCTAAGATTGCTCAAATTTTATGTACCAAAGTTTCTATATATGAGCATTGAAGAGCAACTTTCATACTCTAAAGTGCAACTTCCAAATGGCCTAGATTATCTTCCTAAAGAATTGAGATATCTTCATTGGGAGGCATATCCATTAAGGACACTGCCATCAAATTTCAGGCCAAAGAACCTTGTTGAACTGAATTTGCGTTTTAGTAAAGTTGAGCAACTTTGGGACGGAGAAAAGGTAAGTTTTGTACTAAAACTAAAACATTAATTTTTTCTTTCTTTAAATATACGTGCAATTAATTGTTGAATTCAATGTTGCTTTTTAATTAATATAGTCTTTATATATCTGTTATTGCAGGAAGCTTTCAAGTTAAAATCTATTAACCTCAGCCGTTCTCAACATTTCATTAAGATGCCAGGCTCATTAGAAACCCCAAATGTTGAAACATATCTTTTGGATTATACAAACTTGGCTTGTGTTCCCTCATCTATCCAGAATTTCAAGTATCTCAGTAGGTTGTCTTTTGAAGCCTGCAAAAGTCTTAGGTCTTTTCCAAGCAATCTTCGTTTTGTTTGTCCAGTAACTATTAATTTCTCCTATTGTGTTAATCTCATAGAGTTTCCACAGATTTCTGGGAAAGTAACATCGCTAGACTTGAGCTTCACTGCAATAGAAGAAGTTCCATCATCAATAGAGTGCCTAACTGATCTTAAAGTGTTGAGTTTGAGGTTTTGCAAACGGCTGAAGAGGATTTCAACAAGGTTCTGTAAATTGAGATCTTTGGTTGAGCTTTTACTTGCTGGCTGCTTGAACCTTGAGCGTTTCCCAGAAATCTTGGAGAAAATGGAACATTTAAGATACATCTATTTAAGCGGGACGGCAATTACAGAGTTGCCATCGTCATTTGAAAATCTACCGGGGCTTAAATCATTGCTCGTAGAGGATTGCTCTAAACTTGATAAGTGGCCTGATAACATTGGCAATTTAGAATCTTTTTATCACATCTCAGCAGCTGGATCAGCTATTAGTCAACTGCCATCCTCTGTTGCAGATTCAAACGCAATTGGAATTCTTCAGGTCTCTAACTGCAAAGGTTTGGTATCATTGCCTCGATCATTATTTTCAGGTTCATCTTCTTTGAGACATCTACAAATAACGGACTGTGCTGTAGTGGAAATTCCAGAAGAGATTGCCTGTCTATCCTCACTGACAAGCTTGCGTCTAAGTGGAAATAACTTTGAGAGTTTACCTGCAAGTATCAAGCAACTGTCGCAGCTGAGTTCTCTGGACTTGAACTATTGTAAGATGCTTCAGTCATTACCAGAACTTCCATTGTGCCTAAAATCTCTTGACTTGAGGTATTGTAAGATACTTCAGTCATTACCAGCACTTCCATTGTGTCTAGAATTTCTTGGCTTGATCGGTTGTAACATGCTTCGGTCAATACCAGAACTTCCATTGGGTCTAAAATATCTTCACTTGGACGATTGTAACATGCTTCGGTCATTACCAGAACTTTCATTGTGTCTACAATCACTAAATGCAAGGAACTGCAACCGGCTCCAATCTTTGCCAGAGATTCCGTCATGTCTACAAGAACTAGGTGCATCCGTACTCGAAAAGCTATCCAAACCCTCTCCTGACCTTCGTGAATTACGGCTGACGTCACCACCAGAAACAATTTATTTTAAGTTTACTATCTGCTTTAAACTTGATGGAAAAGCAAACAACAAGATTTTGGCAGATTCACTACGTATGGCAATTGCAGCATCACTGAGACTGGGCTATGAAAATGCATACTACGAGGTATCAAATTCCCTCTCTTGTTTACTCTGTCCCTCTTTGTTATATCTGAAATCATGGTTTTCATTTTACAATTTTCTTTTTTTAAATGTCGTTTCGCAGAAAATTTCTGAACTCAGAGGATCCCATATTGTTTTACCTGGGAGCGAAATTCCTGACTGGTTCAGCAATCAAAGTTCAGGATCTTGGATACGTATTCAACTGCCACCCCACTCTTTTTGCAGAAACTTAATCGGGTTTGCTTTTTGTGCTGTTATTGATTCTAAGAAAGTTTCTGGTCGTTTTGGTTTTTTTAACGTCGAGTGTCAATTCGAGTTAGAAATAAAGACTCTCTCTGAAACCAAACCTGTTCGTCTGGTTTACATTTCGGACTTTACGGAAGACCTCATTGATTCAGATCATGTCATACTTGGTTTTAAACCTTGCTTGAAGGTTGGGGTTCGTGATGGTTACCATCATACAACTGCCGCATTTAAGTTCTCCGCTGAGATAAAACGTTGCGGAGTATGTCCAGTATATGCAAATCCCAGCGAGACCAAAGACAACACTTTAACTATCAATTTTGCTACCGAAGTTTGGAAATTGGATGATTTGCCAACGCAAGTGGAACTGCTGCAAGTGAATTTGATTCGAGTTCTGATGAAGGGGAATTATATTACAGTTTTGATGAAGAGGAATTGGAACCGAGTCCCAAGAGAGTTTGCAGAGACGACCAAATCAACACTCCTTAACAAATCAATCACCCGTTTCCACGTATTCGTTTTCCTTAGGTATGTCGAAAATGCTCTAATTCTAGATTGTGATTTGTTTAAGATGATGTTTTTATATATGTATTCCATTTTGCTTTCGAACATACCTTATTTTATTTAACTTAGCTGCAGAAATAATAAGTCAAAGCATCAGTTAATAATTCATTGCAACCTGCTAATAAGTCAAAGCATCAGTTAATCCTCTGTTGTTGTTTTCATTATTAAAATTAGTGGAATTCAACTCTTCAATCTCTACTGCATGAAATTGTAGTAATTTGTGGAAGTGTTCTTTTATTATATGCTTCTGAAGATTACATGTTTTAACCTTTTTTTTTTCATGAAATTTTTGTAATTTTATTATTTCAGAGACATTACGTCTTCGCTTTCTTCTTTGATTTTAATCATGCTGATGAAACATGTAAGGATTCTTTTTTTATTTTTTATATTATGAGAAAATAAGCAATTTGAAAATACACTAAATTGAAAACATTTTCTTGGCCAGTGCGCAGTTTGCACAGTATATAGCATTGGGAAGGCAAGCAATCCATTGAAGGGGTTTCTTGTGTCCAATTCGGATTGTTTATAATCTGTACATTGATGTTTTCGTGTGGGAATTTTGAATCCTTTGTAATGGTGTTGTGAACTTGTAATCCTTTGCTTCTTAGACTATTAGTTGGTTAATTGAATGTCCACTACAATTTTGCTAATACTATTTTAATTTGATACGGAAAGGCGCTCAGGATATGAGAAATGTTGGATCCACAAATAAAATCAAATAGAAAAATTTTTCTTATGCAAGTGTCTTTTTGGTTGACAATGTAATGGGAGATTCTTAATTACGAGGTGGACTATTGGCACCCCTCTAATCTCCTCATAAAATCTCTTTTTTAGTTATATTCATTTTGTTTTCGAAAATATTTTTTTTTAAGGTACATTTTTTAAAATTTTAAATTTTCATTTGATTTGTTTTATTGTTAAAACTTATTATTGTGCTATTTTTTAATTATTTCAATTTTATTATTACCTTACACATAAATTAAAAAGTTATATGGGTGATAAGTTTTTAAGTGTTAATCATTGGTTAAAATAACACATATTTTAAATTATAATTTCAAAATAATTTTAAGTATAAAAATATTTAATTAATAAGAATTCTTATTAAAAGAGAATAATAAATTATTTTAAATTTTTATAATTTATTTTAGTTAGATAGGAAGTAATAAATATATTTTTTTAAATGATTAATTATGAATTAAGTAATTTACTGTAAAAGAATTTATAAGTGTTTAATTTCAATTGTTCTTAATTGTAATTTTATTTAAAGTGGGATTTTATAAGAATAATGTAGGTATGACAATAACTCCACTCTAAATATAAATTTAAGATAATTTAAGACTTGAGCTTTAGATCATTACAGACATTTTCTTTATGGTAAAATGAGAAAGAAATTTCACACATTAAATATCATAAGACCCCCATCGTACGCAAGTAGAAAACCACCTTCACTCAAAAAAGAAAACACTTCACGAGGAGAGATCAACCTTCAAATAGAAGAAAAGGCTAATTTCTAGAAGTGTTACACGTTCGTCGGAACAACAGGTTACTGAGCTTGGGGTGTCGGCAGAAGAGAGACTATTGAGAGAATAACAATTGATTTTTTAAATGCCAACGCTCACCAACTTGCAATCTTTTGAACTCGATTAATAAATCCTTCAGTTTAGAAAATTATTTAGCCCTTGAGGTTCACAGAGCATTCGACAGCCCAAAGTTTACAAGCAGTGGAAAATCCAATGGCATAGAAAAGACATTGAACTCTTCTTTCTCAAAAGCACAGACATTGCAGCATCAATGAATTTTTATACCTTTACATTCTGCTTTTATACAACAAAAAATTTCAACAAACTGACAAAAATTACAAATCAAAATCAAAATCAAACCCAAAACCCTTTCTCTTACATGTAAATAACGATCAAACTCCAGAAAGGCTTGCCCATTTTCCAAGCTCATAAGGATCACAATAATAATATAACTTGATTCTGTTTGATAAAGACAAACCTGTGGCCACAAGTGGAGCTCTCAATCCTGAATCATCTTGTTCTGAAGGTTCATCTGCAAATGCTGTAACATCTCCAAGAAGCTTGAATGAAACTCGCCGGGACTGTATCGGTCGTGGGAAATCAAAGTACATTGGCGTTCCGGCTCTAGCCTCCGGCAGTCGATATTCCGCAATAGTTACCATGTTATGTGGTTCCTGGAGTGCAGATACTTGTAAATACAACACAGCTTGGGAGATGTACCTGTCTTCTAAAAATGTTGCTGATTTGTCCCAGATATCTGAATCTGAGGAGGGTGAATGGGTAACCCTAGGTTTTATTGCACTGAAAGCGTCTAGACGGAATCCGGCAAGCGAAGGTGACGCTGGAGGTAGATACTGTTCCAAGACGAGATCGTAGTCCATCAATCTCTCGGCCTCAATTGGGACCTGAAGAGAAAAAAGAGGTTTATTAGAGGCAAGGCATCAAGCAGAAAGCTGGAATTATGAATGAACAAAGAGTGAAAGCAACTAATACCTTGAATCTACTTATTTGTGGAGCTCTATCCAACCAGTTTCTAATACTTAGCTGCTCAGAGCTCTGTGATGTGGTAAGCCCCTCCATTTTTACTGGGCTTCCGACTACAAGAATTCTTTTGGCATGAATACATGGTTCATTTTCAACTGCTCCTCCAAATGAAGCACGTCTATCTACTTGTGCAAAGGGGTTTTCATCTTCATCAAGAGACAAAAGACTTAGGTCCTTCCCGAAATTAACTGAAGCCGAACCAGGTCTCTGAAGACGTAATGTGATCCAAATAATGCGGCACCTAACAGGATTCTTGAAAGTAAATTTTACATGCCTAGGTAATTTTTCAACACTAGCAGACTTTTCTGGACCATACAAATCTGAAGAAGATATGATGAGGGATTGGACATCCCATTTTCCCATTGATGACCTTTCCTCCCGGTGTATCTTATTGCTTGCCCAGATTTGCACCTGTAACAGCAATAGGAAGCAAATTCAGGAGGCAGAGAGCACTGCAGGGAAGAAAATTACAAACACTGACTAAATAATACAGCAACCTCAACACACATTCATGAAGGAAAGGGCCGGATAGTTCTTATTCTCTTTCCTCTTAACTAATGACAAAAAGCTACAATTTCTCTAGCAGTGCATTTGAAAATTGTTCTTACTTGGTTTTTTCATCAGCAATTAATGAAATGGAAAGTTTATTATCGGAAACTAACCTACATGAAACTAAACCCCCAGCTGCAATTTCTTTGGAAATGGCACAACACAGGGACTCTTTTAATCATTTCAAGATATGACTTTCGTTATAATAGCATGGAGAACTTTTGCCAAGGTCTATGTTGATTCAGTGCTTGCTTAGGAATATTCACAAGTTGAATATCTATTACCCACCACCCCTGGTACTGGGCTTCATTATTAAGGCCACTTGGCTTATCACCAAATTTATTGAACAAGGAAATAAGGGAATAAATATGGCACTTACCATCGGAGTGTCAGCCACAGAATAGCCGCAAGGACTAACAAGCAAGATAACCCCACTGACATCAGAAACAGAACCGAGAACAATAACAAATTCAACAGAAGTAGTGCTAGGTGGAGCTCTCCAATATGAGTGCCTTGATCCAGAATTTAATGGAGCAAGCAGTGACAAAATCGGTGCTGAATCTGTTGCTGTTTCAACCTACAGTGGCACCAAGGAATCTAGAATAAACAATCCATATCAAGATAAAAAATTCCAATCAAGCAAACTATGAAATTATTAGAGACATGACTTGCTCGCACACAGATTGCACAAAACAATGCAAGAGCTTTTCATTGTAATAGGTTTTTGGCTTCTCAAGGCATCCTACAACACCTTACCTCAAAGATTATTAGCATATGGAACCTGCTCAAGGTTCCCAAAAATGTCTCAATTGAAAATCAAACCAGACAAGGATTCTCATGGATAAGTGGATGAATGTTCTGGGCATATATCATAAGAATAAATGCTAAAACATATTTCTAAAAATTTTAATCAAGAAAAGAAATTTAAAAGGAAAACATAATATGATGAGAACTGAATACAAACCAAGAACATACCGAGTGCAAAAAGCTAGCAAATGGAAATTCAGCGAGTGCTTCCTGTCCACCATATAATTGGTGAAGGACTTCAGCTGCTTGCACGTTATCGGAAGACTGAATCCTCTCAGAAAGACTATCCTTTAAGCAGGATCCAACAACCTCATTCAAAGCATTGTATGCTGCGCTGTCTGCACGGGAACTTCTTCGCAAGCTAATCAAGACCCTAACATAGTCCAACATCAATGCATGAAGCACAATCTCATGGCAGCAGTGTTTACAGATAACGCCATCCAGTGTTAGTGAACGACTGGTAGATACATCAACTTGGCTTCCATGGCTTGATCCACTCTGACTTGAGAAGCCATTGTAGTTGGTCACATCCCTTGACTTATAATTTGAAAATAGTAGAGCTCCTCTTCCTGCACAGCAAACTTTGCAAACTTTTCTTTCACATTGAGAACACAACAAAGGGGATTGTGAAGATCCAACAGATGTTGCAGTTGAGGAAGCAAGAGCAGGCGCCTTAGTTTCTGCACGAACCTCGCACCCACCACCAAAACAACTCTCTCCAATTCTAGTAATATTCCAGAAGTCTAAAACACTATCATCACTATTCTCAAGGCCCATTGCACCAACAATTTTGTCTTCTAGGGAAGCTTGGCCAAGTAATGCAAGAGTGTTTGCTACTCGACACAGTCTTCCCATGTAAGATTCATCAAGCAATACATTTGGATTTATAGAGGCAGGATCAGTTCCAATTGACAATAAAGCTCTATCCCTTTCCGCTGCAGAAAGATTCAGCTGCAGACGTTCAATTTCAAGCTTCATTGCTTCCATGAAGTCTAGTTTCTTTTCCTGAAAATTTGCCCAGAATCTGTCAATCTTACGCTTGTGAGGTTGAATTTAATACAGGAAGACCTTTCCATCGATCAATCATAAAATGTGAGAATACAAGCCAAAACAATCAATTCATCCTTTACATATATATATAGTGTCATGGATGATCAAAAACCAAGTAGCACCAAATCGAATGGCATGGAGACAGCAAATAATTCAACCAAGGGGAGTACAAATAAATCACCACCACAATATGTCAGTAGTGTCAAACCCATAATAACAGGACTCTGATTAATAAGTTATACATTTAGCAAAGCAAAATTTGTTGAACTTCTAGAATTTACTCCATTAAAAAGATGAGGTCGCTAAGATGTAGAGCTGCAAAAAACACAAGAGAGCAGTACTATACCTCGCGTGGCCCTGCAAGGGATTTTAGACAGCTTATGTACTGCTGGGCACCACTGGCTAGAGAACAGCCATCCTGTGTTGAAGATCTTTTATAAGTTTCCACACCAAGATCTTCAACTATAGGCTGGTCCAAGAAATCAAGCAAATCAGCCCCTCCAGATGCAACATTTCTTGTCACTGGCTCAGAAAGAGGATCAGAGAACGGCTCAGAAAGAGGGTTAGAGAATGGCTCTGAAAGAGGATCAGAAAATGTGTCCCCTCCAGACAACAGGTCAACCCAAGGATTGGAAGCAGCTTCTGTTTGCATTGATGTTGACACATTTTCATTGGAAAACAGAACCGTATTTGTAACTGAATTTGACAAAAATGGATCGGTTTCCTTCTGAAACTTTTTGCCAAGCTCAATTAATCTAGCACCAGGGCCTTCATTATTGAATACCCCCCTCCATGGAAGAGAAACTCCAAGAATCTCTATCTGTAATAATATTAACAATTATGTTGTCACCAGCAGCAGTTACAGCAAACCCACTCCACAAAGCTCATGGTCTAAAATACTAATTTAAGAATAAATTGCATAGATACATCAATTAACATTTTATGAAAATATTTTCTACCTCACCAAGAGTCATGGAACTTGTTCCAGAAATAGCAGGATAAAAGGTAACTGCCACAAAACGAGTAAGAAAATCCAATTCTCCCTCTAATTCTTCAAAATCATACAACAGTGGAAGGGTTGGTGCATCTTGATCATGAAGTCGTGCACCAGCTCCCGTAATAGCCATATCCTCAGCACTAACTGATCCTGGTAAAGGTATCAAAAGGTTTGTCCCATTTCCACAACGAGGAATAGAAGCACCCTGTCAACAAAGTCCTAGGATTACTAGAAGTTGTATGTCGCGTGCATTGTAAATTTTCATGAAAAGTCTGACAAGAAAACTAATACTAGGGTCAGGAAACCCTGAAACAAGTCTTCTCCTATCTAACCTAATAAAAATTAGATGGAAGAAAAAGTTATGTCTGTAAGTGACTTAATTCACCAAGAATCAATTTCTGCAACTTCAAGGTATAAAAGAAGCTAAGGGCACTGTTCATCAGAATTGCTAATTAGTGGGAGTGTATCTAGTTTAGCCATTACTTCTAAACACCTCTTTTCATTTCTTTTTTTTTTATCTTTTTCTTTTTAAATGTATTCTACACCTCGTTTTGTTACATATTTATAATCCGAAGACATACTAACAAAACTTGAAGGACTCAGCTAAATGGATCCTTGACTTTATCACGCTAAGTCCATGGGTATTCAGAATTTATGTACAAAAGATATACCTAAAAGTTCAAGCTGGATGTCAATCTACCAATACAGCTCAGGACCAGGCACAGAATAGCACAAGAAGTAGACAAGCACAGGTTAAGCGCAATTATTTGGAAAGGCATGTGTTAAGCATGAAGCACACCAGGGACATTTAGAAACAGCTCAAAAAGGACATGGGTCATTCTTTTTCTAGCTCATCTCTGTCTTCCATTTTACAATCAATCCGAATTATATAAATTTAACCTCCATTTTTACAGTAATGTGCAATCCAGTTAATCCTAGAATGACATTTGAGATTGTGGGCACTTGTATCAACTCCATAAATCCATTCTACCACTCACAGCCCACGCTACTCCCAACCCATGTGACAATGAACTTCAACTTATTGCTAGAGATCTGACTAAATAATACGAACAGTCAGCTCATTTCGTTTTTGCAACCTACCAAACAGCATTAATTTGAATCATCACAGCAGATAAGATAAAGGCTAATGAAACAATTTGTTCATCTTAGCTGTGTTTGACAAAGTTTACTATGTTCACACCACCAGGGTCTCAATGATTTTGTCTACTATATTCACACTGCCATGCATCTCAATGATTTATCCCACTGTTGGGATAAAACTATCTCTTTTAAGTCAAATGAAATTTACCAACAAAGAGCATATCATACAAAATTAAAAATAAAAAATTTGTAAGCAAGGTGTACAATAGAACCAATACAAACCTCCAAAATCAGTTTAAGCCCATCTAAGTGGCGTCCTGTTCTCACATCAACTGTTGCTGGATATGTTGAATCATCTGCACCATGGGATATGGTGAGAAGAAGCTGACAGACATGACAAGGTTCACCAAGGTAGATGAAAATTTCAACCACATCTGTGCCTTGTGGACATACCTAAAGAACCAAAAATGCATGAATTCCATTAAGGACAGAAAAGACAATCAGAGAATTAAGAATGCTACAAAGAAAAGACAATCAGAGAATTAGGAATACTACAAAGGACTAAGTTTAGCTGCAACCCATACCCAGATCATGTCTTTTCTTTTGAAGCTTAGAAGACTAGCTCCACCATCAGAACTTGGGAACATGTTGGGAACTGGCTTGAGAAAGAAACCAGATGGTCGAGAAAGAACCTGCAGTTACCAGCATGATATGAAATGGTTCATCAAATACACCAAAAAGGGCCGGCCAGCCCATATATGCTTTTCCCCTAAAGAGCTGTTCCTAAACATGAATAATTTTCGTCATTACCAAAAAATACTCAACTGCAACAAGTTCTTGAGGTCATTTCTTGAATAGTGATCATAGCACGATGTTGTTCAATCCGAAAGATTAACAAAATATTTCCAAGTTAACAATAACAAATATCAATCAGGCTGAGATGCAACAGTGATTCCAGACTTTTGGAGGACATTTAAATTCTCTAAGCCAGATGACTCAGAAGCTTTAAATGAAGCTTCAAATCATCTTACCATGCAATAGCTAACTTCCAAACATTATTGGTCAACATCAAACAGGAAATGGGCATTGATATAGCTATGGTATGCTTTGCGCATCATTTATTTAAGTGCAGAAGTTAGGGATGCTTAGGTTAGAAACAAGTAGCTAGTGTAATATTATCTCCATCCCTCATGAAAATTGATAATCATTGAACTCAGATTGTATGAATAGGTAATCTGAAGTTCTGCAGTATCATACATGTAGAGGTTGAACTGAAACAGATGGAAGATGCTTGAAAAGCCTCAATCCAAGAAACATCTCCAGCTGTTTCTGACGAGAGCTATCGACAACTGCATTTTTGTATCTTCTCTGCAGAGTAATTTTCATATTTTGTGCTGCAGAAAATTGTTTGAACTTTCCTGGTTCTTCATTGAATATATTAAGAATTTGGCTATGCATTGCTTTTGAACCGGTATAAAGGGTTGCATGGATATCACCAGAAAGCAGAAAAAGATCTGCTAGCTGAGACACTGGTGATAAAATTGTTGATTGCTTGAACTCCTCAAATGTCATATCAAATCTCTTCCAAGGTTTGTCTGGGCATGGATGAATCCATGTTGTGGTCCTAGTGTTGTGATCGATATAATATGTTTTTCCTGTCACTGCATCGGCTCGTTTCTCCCATCCTCGTGGCAAAGGAGCAGTATATCCACCATAGTTATTAGCTGACTGATAGCCATATGCAAAATCACTGTCAAGGGAGACCCCAAGCCGCCTACATTGCTCCACAAATACTTGCAGAGCACCAAAATAACTAGCAGCATTGGTCCGATCAAGAGAGTCTGCACAGTTAAAGCGTATCACTCCATTCTGATGGGATCTTAAGCAAAAGGCACCCACAAAGTCATCATTGCAGATGACTTCACCTCGGCAATCATTAAGTCGTTGCCGTGATGGCAAATAGTCCCCTTCAGAAATGCCTATGGCCTGAGTGGGTGCTTTTAGATGCTTCCATAATCCTTCAATTGTAAGTTGTTCACCTTTTAATTTTGTACTGGCATGCCAGTCATAATTTATTAAAATAATTCGAGTATAAGGAAGTTTTCCAGTTGATCTGACATAGTTCATAGATTCCTCAAAATGCTGAACTAAAATAGATTCTGATTTCCCTTCCGCATTCCTAAGCAAGTTAATGCATACAATTGGAATAAAAGGCTTTTTCTTCTGATTTTCCCCAACAGCTAAGTCAAAGTTTCGAGCATCATATCGATTACTCAACCTCTGATAATACTGCAGACTTCCTTTATAAGGATCCCGATCTGCAACATAAATTTCTGCTTCAGCAGCAGTAAGCTTTAATTCTGCACCCCACCATATTGGAATAGTCCCTCGCCGCCAGATGTATGCATTGAAAGGAACACTCTGACCAGACCTTTTATGAATCCATACAAGTTGCTCGCACTCTGCTTCATTTCCTGTCATATACAAATTCTTTATAAAATTCAGAAAAAATCATTCAAAATAACAGTTGTGAAAAGAAACAGACAATTAATTTTATAGCAAAGAAACATCAGTTACATAACAGAAAGAAAATGAAACTAACAAAAACAGAACTAATATGTGGAAACTATAATGACACTTGCACTGTTAATTGGTGAAAGACAATGTTGTTTATGAATTTGTTTCGTTTTTTGCAAAAAAAAAAAAAAAATTCTGTGGCACAAAAGTCATTTGTAAAACTAATTGGCAGACTTTTTTCATATTTATATTTCAACTGTAAATTAAAGGACCACACGTATCAAAAGGATCATAAAAAACAAAAGTTATTAACTAATTGTCAGAAATTATTTGATTGTTTTCATTCATTCATTATTCAATTATCCCAAAGGATGTGATGTAGCAAAGCAAAAGCTGTGGAGTGAAAGGAAACCAAGTTCTAATCTGTAGAAAACCCGGGTATTCAAAAAGGGAACTGTATGACACCTCCAGGCAAGCAAAACCAACTAAAAGGCCTCTAAACTAATTAAACAGTACAAGAAGAAAAAGTGTGGCTGATGATCTCAATGTTTCTTTTTTATCCCAAAAATGCAATCTGTCAGAAGGTTTTCACCGGAGCATGTTCTTTTTTGCTTCTCCCTGTAGCATTTGGTATCTCTACTTAAAATAATACACCTTCACAAGCATATAATTTATAGTTCTGAGACACAAGTTATATATCTTTAGCTCATTAATAATTAATATTGATGAGACTCATTGATTCTTATTATTTGAAAAAAATGGTAAAGTTATATTCCAAGTCAACTACAAAAACACAAATTCTACAGGTAAAGAATACTCCAAAAGCATGCATGAGCCATGAGGTGGCACGATAAATGTTCTGTAGTTCTATAATCCATCTTTCTAAACAACGGAATCAAAACCAATTCCACTTGAATTTACCACTGAAACTATTACCCGTTTCCTAGTAAAGGCATGAGATCAATGACAATCAGAATAAACAGCATACACAGAATGCAAAGAGTACTGAAAGGAAAAGAAAATTCCGTTTCAAAACAAAAAAAAACTAAATCCTTAATTTTTTTTTGATTGTATAGAAGAACCAAGTGAATCTCAACAACAAAAATGTAATTTCCAGGTCTGGAGATGTTAAAGATTATCTTACCTGTACTAAAACAAGAATTAATCCCCCTAGCCAAGTATCGAGTACCAGGATGCAGCCTACTACGACGAGCTATAAGAGCAACAACCCCTTCTAGCTGACCTGATCTTCCAAAATTTCGACATTCTGCAAATCCCTATACATTAATATCCAGTGAAAACAATATTAACATATTATTTTCAAATCACATGCTTAGGACAAGTACACACGTAAATCACCATTGAATTGCATAACAATGTTAACTTGAAGAAGCAGCTGTAGCATAATCTCAATTCAACTAAGAATGGATTGTAAAAGAGGATATAGAGACAAGGAAGGAAGTTTTTGTACATTGACTCTAAAATGGCCTTTTATTATTGGATTGGTATTTCTAGGCTTTCACGTGAGAAGTAAAACATTGCAACCATGTGCAGCGGAAAGGGATGATGCAATGTCCCAAATCTGTCAAACATTGCTAACTTTCTAAAAGAAAAGTAAAAGAGGAACATTTGGGGCTTTGCTAATTGTCAAACTAGGCAATCCTGCTACCCCTTTTCTTTCTTACCTTGGTGTGGTATGTTCTAGGTTGGCCAGTGGATGAAGAAAATGAGGATCATCTGAAGCAGGCTCTTCTTAATAGAAGGGAAAGTGTTTCTATTTCCCATATTCCATCGGCTGATGCTTTATTATCTTTCATTCATGGAATGAATCTAAGTTTTCAATCTATTAGGTTGAAATCTTTAATGAATTATCAGATTTAAATATTCACGTGTTTAAAATTTCTGTCGCAACTTTTTATGACCAAGAAATAAAGTTGGTCATATTAGTATCTACAATGGACCACAAAATAGGTACTGGCCCATGAAAAATGTTAATACGAAATATTCTTTCATCTAAAGATTAGAATAACAAGTGATGATGAATAAAATATCATGCTCAGAATGGAAATGATACATTTACATATAGTGGCAATCGACTGTCAAACAAACTTTTGGAAACAAAATTAGGTGGAGGGATAGTGAGAGGGCGGGGAATGAAAGAAGTTTAATGAGCATCAATTTTGAAGATACCGAGTATGAAGCAAAACCTGCAGAAGAATGACACAATGCTGAGGTAAACCAATGCTTTTAAAAGGCATTGAAAGCCATTCATTCCAAACAAATTCCTCGTCAGGATTTTGCAAAGGCATGCGGCTGGGGAAAGGTCGTGTGATGTCTCTTGTCTCACAAAAGTAGTGCTTCCCATCAATGTCAAGATCAGGCAACTCTTGAACATTCTTTAGTTCTCCTTTACCCTGGGGTTGAGGATTTTGAAGTGGAATTTTGATCCATTGGCTCTCTGTAACCGTGCATACAGTTCCTCCACCAGGAAGATTTGGAATGCTGGCAGTTAACCTTGTGGCAACAAGAAGCAGCCCAAAGCTTCCCAGGGCGGTATAACCCAATATCGCCTTGGCAAAAGTCGTACTCTTGCACATCCAGCGTGATCCATTTGTTATGTAATCTACTGCTTCATTTTCAGATCCAAAAACATCATAGCCCCATTTCCCATGGTAGCGAAGTGCACCAGTAGTTGGATCAACATATATCACTTGAGTGTCAATCCTAGAATACAAGCTGGTTACAATATATACTTCACCAGTATCCAAAGTTACAACAATAACAGATGTCTGTCTTGAACCACCAACTGAAAAACAAAATAGTACAAAAATAAAATTAAATAAATAATCAACAGGTTTGTACAATATACCCAAAAACCCCATCAACCCACCTAACAAACTCAAATTCGAAACTAAGGGCCACATAATTAGGAATCAAACTCAAAACCTTGTGGGAACACATTGCAAGACCGAATCAATCAACTACTCAACTAAGCCCTCAGGGTTCAAAATGAGGTAAACATAAACATCCTATTCATCGTCTACTAACTTGAACAATGCAGAAAGATTATTGCAGTTATTGCAGAATCCCTATTATCATTTTCCTTAAACTATTATTGACCGTTAGAAAAGACTGTCTAAATGAGAATTAAATCAAAATGAAAACAAATAATAGTCAATGCCAACATTCAGGCCAAATCAGAATGAGCAAGGAATTGAGTATGGTAGAGTCTCTCTCTCTCTCTCTTTTTTGGTCCTCTTTCTTTTCTAAATTAAACTGAAATATTAGAGAAAAAAATGTGCAATAAAGAATTAAGCGAAAATTGAAACGATAACGTTTCACCACAACTCACCAGGTGATTCCATGAGCTCGCGAAAGCTTGAATTGATACAAAACTACGAATTTCACGATCCCGTTACCTGGTCAAACACAAATAAGATTATAAACATTGAGAATCTATGGATTCGTAGCAGAGTTTGACTTTCGAGATCTGAAGTCGAAAGCAAAAAAATTTTAAATCCAAGAGCATTACTTAATTTCTCTCAGACTGCGATACAATTGATTCAATCACTTAAACCGAAAGGAGACACGAGAAATTGAAGTGAAACGACGCGAGAAAACGAGAGGGATAGAGAAGAGATTCGAGATTTGCCGAATTAATCGTCAAGAGAACTGACCTGACCGGAGACTTGTAACAGGAGGGAACGAAATGCGGGAAATTCAAGAAGGATGCGCTAAAACGCCGAAGAAAGACGACAATTGGAGTGAGATTTGTGATCGGATGCATGCGAGTATAGAGAACAACGGTGATGTACCAATTAGTCGTCAAGTGAAGTGAGAATCGACTTGATCGAAGGTTATATGAGAAGATGTCAATAAGTTACCAAACTTGGTACGTATTGTACTTTGATTAGTCTAAAATTCATTTGAAATTGTTTTAAGCTTAATTGTCTGGATGTAAAAATTTTTGTTTTTATGTTAGGTTGGTTTAGTACACCTTTTCAAATATCATTTATTTAAATAGAATTGTTATTATTAGATTTTTTATAAATAGAGTTTTTACAAAAAAAAAAGTTGTTACTTAATTATCAATTAGAGTTTTTATTAGAAATTGTGAAATTATTTTAATAGATAAGTTATTTAAAGTTATGTTATGAAGAAATGAAATAAGATTATGAAATAAAGAAAATATATCTTAGACATTTTAATATTTTTAAAAAAATTTAAACATTTACTCACAAAAATCTAAAATTTGAGTTTTTTCTAATAGAGACATAATAGTTTATTTAATTTTCAAAAACTCTACTAAAAAACAAACAACAAAAAAAATTGAAAAGAGCTCATGAGATTAAATAAGAACTTATGAGATTAAATAAATACTTATGGTCATTAGATAAGTATGCCAAAGTAATTATTAATAAATGCTTATTTAATTTTATGTGCTCTTATTAAAATTTTTGCGGTCATTTGATTGTTTTTAGCATAACTTTTAAAGATTAAATAAAATATTTTGTCACTACAATTAAAAGCTAAAAATTTGAGTTTATGAAAGTAGAGATTCAAAAATTTTTTCTTAAATATTAAAATATCTAAAATATATTTTACTTTTATAACTTTATTTAATTCTTTTTATAATGATATTCTAAAAAATATGTTTATTTAAATAATTTTATAATTTTTAATAAAAACTCTTATTGACAACCAAATAAATAAAACTTGTTTGATAAAAACTCTATTGAGGAAACTTTACTCAAATAATCAATGTTTGAAAAACTACATCAAATGAAGCCTTATTAAAATGTGGGTTCTAAATAAATAATCCTAACTCATTTTGTTTTCATTAAATGTGTGATTGGATTAAAATTTGTAAAAGTAATATAATATCAAGTTTCGGCCCTTTCTACAATCAAATGCACCCACTAAGCATTCATTACTCTTGCCCAATGCCCCTTATTATTTCTTTACAAGAATTGTGTTAGCTATTGGATTTGGAATTTCTAAAATTAACTTTTGATAGCATAATATTTGATTAATTATATTGTGCTCACTTATTGCTTATACACTATAACTACATTATATTTTTCATATTTTAAATTTTGTTTAATTATACATAACCAAAATTGGTTTGAGTATTTCAACATGCACACACACATTAAGAAAGTATTTTTAAAGATAAATTTTTCCGTACATTCATTAAAATCTATATGTTTTTACTGCACTCCTATTTTTATTTTAATAAATGCCCATAAACTCTATTTTTATTTTAATTAGATCATTGTTATTGTAGATAAGTCAATGTATATGGCGGCATTTGAAATTATGGTGTAGTTTCCGTATTCCATCTTGTGCCACAATTACATCAAATTTAGTTGTTGATTGCCCAGCAATAGCTTCCTTCCCTCTAGAATTTCTAAACATTTATAACCTTTGTTGTTGATTATAATGAATATATGAATGACATTTATAATTTGAACGAGGATTGAGGATTGTGTTAAGTTTTTGTTGAAACTTATCAATGATTAATATTTATTTTTTTATTGTTCTTGCTTAATAATCATTAATTCAGTGTTTCATAAAAAACTCATTTCAATACTGAATTCTTATCAATTATATTTTTCATTGAATGATTTCTTAAATCAATTATTTATTCATGTTCTTGTGCCAAGTTAGCCCATCAAACTCTCGTGTCGTATTCGGGGCTTGTGCAGTAATTAATTTAGTTAAGAAATTAGAATTGGCACCATTATTTCTTTCACTTATTTTGATTGATATTTATATTTTGAAATTTGTCATTCCTATAAGTTGTAAAAAAAATTATGTTTTTGATGTATTTTAAAAAAATTAAGAACTAAATTATGTCATGGATATTACTATTTGATGTATTTTTTTTAAAAATTATTAATTAAATACAGATGCACGCTATCCAAAAAATTATGTTATGTTTACCTCCAAATTATTGAAAGAAAATCTTTCCCACAAGATTAGAGACTATCTTGAGACTTAAAAAATTCAAAATCCCCTTATCGTCTATTTTGAGACGCTATAAAATTTGTAAAAGGAGATGACATTTATTTTTTGCAAGCAAGAAACAACCTTGGTGATGGGACAAAATTATCTACAAGGAATAGGCATATGTTAAAAAATAATAGACAATATTTGAAACTTTTGTACTTATACGTAAATTTTAGGGATCTAAACGTAAATTTTGTTTTTAAAATTTAGAATAACTACAAACATAGGCTTTTTTCATGCATAAATATCTTTTTAACTTCTTATTGAAAAATGTGTCTGCACTCCTTCCTACATATAATTCATTGTTTTGCACATTTTAATTTGCACAATATCAAAATTAAAACCACACTCTTAATTCTCAACAAAAATATGGTATTTTAATCATTCATTATTTCTTGGATATTTTATTTCTAACTTATAATATTTATTTAATATGCAAGTTTTGGATATGGAACATTAGAACTAACTATTAGAAATTCTTTTTATTTTCAAGTAACAGATAGTTTTTATGCCTTTTTATTTATTTAATTTTTAATTTTGATTTTTAACATGATCAACCCAACCCAATAACTTTATTAATCGGATTGGTTTGGGTAAAACATGTTTATTTAGTGAGTAAACCTTTTAACACTGTTAAAAATACTTATGAAACCCCATTTATTTGCATTTATAATTTTATCCTGAATGATATTAATGAGTGAAATTAAAACAAAATATCATTTCAAACCGTTTAACTTTAATGCCTACAAAAAAATCAAGAACACTTCTTCTTCTTGTTCTCCATTTTTCCTTTTTTCAAGAGACCGGAAGTCTTCTAAAATACACTTTCAATCACTAATCAATATCAAAACTAGCTAAATATTAAATAATTGTCATTAAAAATACAAAATAATTGAATAAATCACAACTCAAAAAAAAAACAAAATGATAGTTAGAAGTATGAAAAAGTGTGGATTAGTAGAGAGAGAAAAGTACATTATAAGTATATCCAAAATAATAAAAATAGTCATTAAAAATTTCTATCGGGAACTCTTAGGATTATTCTTAATCAATACATTATAAGCAATTAGAGGTCAAACTTTATATACGGTTGAAATTTGAGAACAAATAACCAAAGAAAAATTCCACCAACATATCAAGAAAAGAGAACAAGAGCAATGGAATCAGACGAACAGAGAAACTAACAAACTGACCAAAACGACATTGTTTGAAGGAAAAACCCACAAGCTTTTATTGCTCAAAATGATTATGCACGGATCACACATTACATTTTATCAAAGCAAGAATTACAGAATTTGATAAGGAAACGAAAGAGAAATCACACGCACACCAGAGGTTATGCAAAAGCCCCTATCATGCTGAGGTTTCTAGAAAATATCTAGAAACAATACTAACAACCATAATAGATTTCGCCATGTCAACAAATTATTTGCATATCGACCCATAAACTGAATGCAATCTGCACTATGGCCTAATAACTCTTTCAATTACACTTAAGTCACCTATATCCACAGCTCAATTCTTCACACATACAAAATTTTTCACCATCAACCCTTTGTTTCAGTTCATCGGCACCTCCTCCTCTTAATTCTAATATTGAGAAAATGGGAGATTCAAATCTCCCAATATATGGAAGTATTTCTTTTGTTTTCTCATCCTGGACTTTAGTGGGTTTCAGTTGTATATTGGACTTTCGTTGAACATTTATTCCATGTATTATATATAATAATAAAAAATATATAAATAGAATTTTTTAGTGGCATCGATGATCAGAGTTCTCCCGGAATTTAATAATCGAAATTCTAGTGGCATTAGAGCTTTTACTCCAATAGGATTGGCATGTATATGCGATTGCTATATTATTAGTCTTATCTATTTTACATATATAATCACAAATCCTGCAGTTTGCTTGACATATATACAATTATTTTTCAGTTACCTTCCTCGATTTTACCTACAGTATCCCCGAAACCGGAATTGATTTTTTCTTTAACTTGCAAATTAAAGCAATGGGTAGCTTTATGAATCAGTTTTGATATTGGATTCTTGCAATGGCTTATTGTGCTTGAGGATTAAAGAGAGACTCGGAGCGTAATTATAATAACTATTTATATAAGATATACAATCCTTTCACTACAGAGTTAAGAGAATACCAAGACCGGAAATTTGCAATTTGTTATGCTCAATCAATAGATGATTACAAATTCCTGATAGTACAACAATTCCTAGTAGAAAAGAAAATGTGTATGACTTCTCTTTGGGAAACAACTCTTGGAAAAGTGTTTAAATCTTATTCTTATCTTGTGATCAAACCTGGTATTAAAATAGGATTAGGAATCATTGGGGTGGCAGAAGAATTTTGACATTTGGTTGGTAGTAGACAAGTTCAAGTTCTTGCCTATGCCTGATGTAATCACAAATGATCATCATCACAAGTATTCGACTGAAGTTATGAGAGACTATCTCTATATGTTCGGATGAGGAGTATGAAGAAACTTGTTTTCTTTTCTTGAATAAAACATTATACACTGAGCGTTATTTATAGATGCAGAAGCTACATTTTTTCAAAGATTACATATGCGAATATGGAAGGAAATGTGTCGGTCTATTCGGCGCGGATCGTGTCTTTGACAAGTGCAAATCATCCCTTTGTCAAGTGTGGATTCTGCCTTTGACAACTTCTTTCAATGCCATTTTATTTGACATTCTCAACACTCCCCCTCAAGCTGATGCATAGATGTCTTGCATACCTAGCTTGTCTAGGATTTTTGTAAATGTTCTGCTTGAAATGGCCTTCGTTAAAATATCTGCAAGTTGATCTTTTGATCAAATTTTCGGCAGTTCTAAGATTTTTTCATCTAATTTCTCCTTAATGAAAAATCTATCTATCTCGACATGTTTTGTTCGATTGTGTTGAACTGGGTTATGAGCAATATCTCGTGCAGCTTTGTTTTCACATTATAGTTGCATTGGTTGTTGTGATGGATAGCTCAAATCATTTAAGATAAAGCTTATCCATAGCCCTTCACATATCCCAAGGGTCATGCCTCGATATTCTACTTTAGTAGTCAAACGACAACGACATGTTGTTTCTTGTTTCTTCATGTGACAAAGTTGCCTCCCACATAGGTAAAGTATCATGAGGTAGAGCATCTATCACTAGCTGACCTGGCCCAATCTGCATCAGTATAAACTTCTATGTTACTGTAATCTCTATTTTTAGAAAATAGGATTCATTTTCTTGGATTTGACTTCAAGTACCTCAGGATCAGCATTACTGCTTTCATGTGTTGTTCTCCGGAATTATGCATAAACTGACTTACAACACTCAATGCATAAGCAAGATCTGCCCTTGTGTGTGACAAGTACATCAATCCTCCAATCAACCTTTGATATCTTCCTTTGTCTACTGGAACTTGGTCTGAGGTAATATAAAACTCCAGTCCTTCTTTATTGAGGTGTCAATAGGCTAACAAGCTGTCATTCCCGTTTCGTGCAATAGATCTAAGACATATTTCTTTTGAGATAGGAAGATTCCTCCTTTAGATCGAGAAACCTCAATTCCAAGAAAGTATTTTAAGGCTCCTAAATCCTTCATCTCAAACTCTCTCGACAAGTACTTTTGAAGAGCCTATCTTTCTTCCTCATCGTTGCCTGTGACTACCATATTATCTACATAGAAAATAAGGGCAGTGATTTTACCTTGTCTTTTTTTAATGAATAAGGTATGATTTGAATTACTTTGGTTATACTAAAAAAGAACCATAACCTTTATGAATTTCCCGAACCATGCTCTTGGGGGTTGCTTCAACCCGTACAATGATTTTTTCAATTTGCATACTTTCTGATTGAGTCGTTCTAGTCCACTGTATCCTGACGGCAGATCCATATAAATTTCTTCAGACATGCCTCCATGGAGGAAAGCATACTTTACATCGAACTGTTGCACTGGTCAATCCAAGTTGACTACTAATGATAATAGGATACGAATAGTATTAATTTTTGCTACCGGTGCAAATATATCGGTATAATCTATCCCGTAGGTTTGGGTGTAACCCTTAGCTACGAGCTTTGTTTTGTATCGTTCAATAGAGCCATCTACTTTGTACTTTATCATGTAGATCCATCGGCAACCCACTAGTTTCTTTCCTGGTGGAAGATCAACTAGTTCCCATATTTGATTTTTCTAAAAAGATCTTATTTCATCATTCATAGCCGCTTTCCACTTTGGGTCTTTTAAGGCTTCTTGCACATTGTTATGAATAGATACAATAGATAATTGATTTAGAAATGACTGATTTGATTCTAACAAGTGATGGTTAGACACAAAATGACTCATAGGGTACTTAACTCTACTAGAGAGGTCAAGCTCATATGTGGGTTTAGGGATACCTCTATTTTGACGCTGGGGAAGAATTCTTCTGATTAGACTGGGACTTGTGGTAGGAACATCCTCTGCTGACTATTGGTTAGGTATTTCTTCATATGACTCATTCTCAATTATAGTTGTGTCTGAGTTATTTTGCTCCCCAAATGCGTCTTCACTTATCTCAACCTAAGAATCACCACAATTTTCTTTTACAATATCTTGAAGGTTTACTACATCAATGGAAGATTGATCTTCTTCAGGTGAAATATATGTAAGAGTATGAATTTCCTCTTCATTATACTCCCCTTGAAATTCAGGCTCTGACAAGTAGTACATGATATCTTCATGAAATACGACATCCATGGTGATGTATATTTTTCTTAATGGTGGATGATAACATTGGTATCCCTTTTGATGTAAGGCATACCCTACAAACACACAACGCAGTGCTCGATGAGATAATTTATCTTGTTGCGGCAAATGAACAAAGGCAACATAGCCAAACACATGTGGGGGTAAATTCGGCACATTTGGTGACATAATTGCATCATTTATAACCTAGAAAAGAGTCAGGAATCCAAGGGAGCTTGAAGATGTTCGATTGATCAAGTATGCTGCGGATGCCGGTGCTTCTCCCTAATAAGATAGTGGCATGTGGGCCTGAATTAGTAATGCTCGAACAACTTCTAGTAAATGTCTGTTTTTTCATTCAGCAACGCCATTTTGTTGGGGTGTCCTCACACAAGTAGTTTGATGGACAGTTCCTTGTGATTTCAAAAACTGTTGAATTGTTGTGATCATATACTCACCTCCATTATCAGTATATAGAACTTGAATTTGTGTATGAAATTGAGTCGTCACCATCTTATGAAATCTTTAAAATAAAGAGTTTACTTCGTCTTTCGATTTCATCAGAAAAATTCATGTCATTCTTCTACAATCATCAATAAATGTAACAAACCAACGAGCACCTCCAATTGTCGAAACTTTAGATGATCCTCAAACATCATAATATACTACCATAAAAGGAACTAGATTCTTATTTAAGAACAATTGAAAAATAGTTCGATGGCTTTTTGAAAGTTCACAAACATCACATTTAAAATTACAAACATCAAATTTCAGAAACAAACTAGGAAATAATTTTTTTAAGTAACCAAATGACACATGCCCTAAACGTCTATGCCCTAACAAAATTTCTGATTTCCTTTTTTTTATGGAACTATCTACAACTAGTGTAGGGCTTAGCTTTTCAATGTTTGTTGATGTCATCTCCAAATAGTACAAGTTGTCTCGTTTAATACTGTAACCAATTGTTTGCTTTGTTTGGATGTCCTTTAACACACAATGATCAGGCCACAAAATTACAACACATGATAAGTAAGTGGTTAATTGAGACACAGATAAAAGATTATAATCTAAAGATGGAACAATTAGCACATGGTCTAAATTTAATTTATCTGTGAGTCGTAAAGATCCTTCCCCAATAACTGAGGTTGTGGTTCCATTTAGAGTGGAAACATGTTTTTGTGAAGATGGTTTCAATTGAGAAACTTGTCGAGAATCCAAAGTCATATGATCAGTTGCCCCAGAATCAATTATCCATGTATTATTAATAACAAGTGTAAGAGTTTTTAAGGGCCTTACCTAGACTGATAGAGGTTTTGATTTGCACTGAAGATTCTTTTCTAAAATCTGTAATGGATGTGGATTCAGCTACTGTAGTTTTTTATCCCTGTTTGGTGTTCTTCTTTCCAGTATCCCACTAGTCAGGATATCCAATGATTTCAAAACATTGTTCTTTCGTATGACCATTCTTCCTACAATGAGTGCAATAGAGTGATGACTTGTCAACAAGCTTCCTTTGAGGCTGCTGTTGTGCTATTATAGCAGACGTTTTTTAGTCGACCTTCTTGTTTAGTTTTCTTTATTGTACACATTCTCTTCGGATTAGAGAATAACATTCTTCTAAGTCTGGGATAATATCTTTTCGTAAAATTTCTCCACGAACTTGGTCAAAGTCTTCATCTAGCCCAGCAAGAAAAGTGTGCACTCTCAATCTTTCAACAAACCTTCTGCATATTACAACATCTTCTAGATCGTTCATGACCACTTTATCTTGGTGATCAAGTTCTCAAAATATTTCGATCAATTCTCCATAGAATTTAGAGAGTGGCTGTTCATTTTGCTTGGTAGAGACGCCTTCTGGTCTGGAGTGAAAACTTGTAATTCATCGCTTCCATTATATAAGGCCTTTGATAATGCATCCTATTTTTCGTAGGCTGTATGAATTCATAAATATCTCTTCATGATCTCCGAAGACATGGATATGAGTAACCATTTTTTTACTTTTTGGTTCTCACTATACCATTTCTCATATTTCTTTAAAGATTCCTCAGATGGCTTTGTGTTGCTACGAATATATGAGAATTTTTCTCTTCTACGACATGCATCTCCATTATTTAAGACCAAACATCGTAGTTTGTCTCAGTAAGGATAATTCCAACATTAAATACTCCATCAGATTAAATAGATTGAATGACAACAATAGCAGATTCAGTTGGAGTTTTCTCCATTTTTTTGTTTTTTGTTTTTTTTTGGCATCTAGATTGAAATAAGAAAAAATAACCTTTTTAGATAAAAAAAAATGACAAGTCGTTTGGACTCTGCTTAAAGAAACAATATGTCGATTATGATGGAATAGAAACGACATGTCGTTTTATGACTGCTGCACTTTTGGATATTAAACGTCACGTCGTTTTGTATCTAATTTACAAACGACATTCGGTTTTAGTGTAATAAAAAACTGTCTTAGTGTAATAAAAAATGACACATCATTTTACGACTGCTGCACTTTAGAGACGAAAAACGATATGTTGGTTGGAGTCTTTTTCAACCTTTGGAGCCCGTGAGAGCACGTGAAAGATGACAGAGGCGGGTGGTTGGAGCGTGTTGGTTGGCCGTGATTTCAAGTGGTGCATGGGAGCGTGTGGGATTGTGTTTAAATGCGAAAGTTTTATAGTTTGCTTACCGAAAACTGAGAAATTTAATGGTATTCTTGATTTTTGAGGAACACTCTCTTGGAAAATTTATGGGATTATTGATAATTTTGTAAACTCAAGTTTTTTACGTATGAGTGGCTTGTTTTTTTATTGGCATGGATTTTTGTAATGGTAGGAATGATTTTAAGGAAGAAAATGGTGGAAAAATGGTTGTGGGAAGAATTAAGTTTCCTCTGTTTTTGTTACAAACAGAGCAACGAAACTTGAAGAAACTTGAGCGCATTCATGGCTCTGATACCATGAAGAAACTTATTTTCATTTCTTGGATAAAACAATATACACTGAGCGTTATTTATAGATGCAGATGCTACATTTTTTTTTCAAAAATTGCATATGTGAATATGGAAGGAAATGTGTCGATTCCTTCGATGCGGATTGTGTCTTTGACAAGTGCAGATCATCCCTTTAACAAGTATGGATTCTACCTTTGAAAACTTCTTTCAATACTGTTTTATTTGACATTCTCAACAGAGTATTCCAAAATGAATTTTGGTTTACGAAAGAATATGGTGTAAAAAAATCTTGGATAAGGATTTCCATAGCCAACTCATTTAGAGAATTACGACCATTATGTCTCTTCAAAGACACTGATCGATTCGGTTTTGCAGGTTTTAAATTTTAAAGGAATTCGGTACTTTTTGATCAAAGAGATGGTTATTGTAAAGAACTTATGGTTTTTATTGACTTCAAAGAAAATTTACAGGAATACAAAGCACAAGTGTTTGTGGAAAGCCTTTTCTCACCTAAGCCATACCGAAAAGTATAATCATGTATTGTTGCATAATCTGGACTGAAAATTGCGAGAATTAAGGTTATGTTGCATAATCATGTATTTACTTCATCTATTTAGTTTGTGCTTAATTTTAAGTTCTCAAGCCTCTTTGTATAGTTGAATTTGGAATGAAAATATATTATGCGTACAACGCATAACCCATGAAATTAATGTCGCTTTACACCTCAATGTCTTCTATACATGCCGCGGTTCTAATTTCCCCAAAAAAGGGAAAGTACCATTGGAAAAAATTTCTCTAAAAATATAAAAGCATTGAAATAAATTTAACTCAAGAATTTGGTAATATTGGAATTGTTATTAATATGTATTAATTTATGATACGTTGGCCCAAATAGTTGGGCTTGGGTGGGCTTTGCCAGCTACTTCCTTGTCTGCTTCTATCACCAAGCTTGCAGGTCCCGTGTCTTTGTCCCCATTGTTGGAATTTCCACTGCATGCCCGTAATCTCAACTGTACGATAAAAGTCCTCAAAGAAATATTTGTTAGTTTTTCTTTCTCTTTTTCTTTTTAACTGGCATGAAATTAATGGGTTTTGGGGTGAACTTAATTAGTGAAGGAGAATTATCGGGGACAAGGTCACGGAGAGGCACTGCTGGAAGCAGCAATTAAGAAATGCAGAACCAGAACTGTGCTCCGCATAACGCTTCATGTTGATCCTTTGAGAACTCCCGCTGTGAATCTTTACAAGAAATTTGGTGGGGGATTCAAAAAGTCCATTATTTAAGATCTGCATGTCAAGTTCTCAACGCTTTAGTGATGTCATGTTTGCTGGTGAGACAACGGATGGGTGTAAAATGTTCCAAACTCACTGCAGGAAGATTCAGGAATATATATTAATGAACTTTGCTAGCTTACAGAATCTGTAAGTTACAGACTGCAGCATCAACCGTTGGATGTGATTGCAAGGGGAATGAGAAATTAAACAATAGAAAATGGGATGGTGGGACGATATCTGTACCTTACGGCCATCCTTGCACGGTAAAATGAAAAGTGGACCTAAGTGGGACCCCTAGCCATTGTGTGAGGGTGCTGTAAGGTACGGATACTGTATATAAATAATTCTTAACTTTATTCTCTTTTGTTTATGGTTTGGCATTTTTTCCTTTGGACTTTAAATTTAAACAGGAGACGGAGAGTTCAATTTTTTTTTTTTAACATCTGTGAGATTTATTTTTCTGATATATATTTTTAGGGATTTGTATTATGACACCCCTCTAAATTTTTTGTAAAACTCTCCTTTTTAATTATAATTACATAAATACCCAAATATACATCCAATTAAACTCTCAAATAATTTAATTGTTTAAACAGACTTTTTGCAGCCCATATCATAAGCTCCATTAATCTTATAAGCCATAATTTAAAGTTTTTTTTTCTCGACTGTTGTAAGAAAAATCCTCAAGCTTTTATATACATATATGGTGCATTGGAGATGTCAAGGGACAAGGGAGTTTGAGTTTTAACATTTTGCAATGGTCTATTCAGATTGCTTTAATTATTTATCAAAGATTAACTGAGGGGAAATCCTGCGGATGTCAGCTTATTCTATGGCTTACGGCTTCGCCTTGATGAACAATTCATCAAGTTGAAGAATAAATATGGAGATTCATTTTCAAAGCTTTTAACTTTTTGGGTTCTTTGCTGTGTATATCATCGTCAATTGCCTGCTCGTAAACGAAAGTTCAGAAGTCTTTTTCCCAAAAGCAACGATTAAAGGAAACAGGAGGCGTTTTATTAGAAAAGATTTCAAAATAGTTGTTTAAGAAATTACAATGGGGTATTCTAGGAAATAAATTAAGTTTTACTGTGAAAGAGATTTCATAAGGAGTTTATCTTCTTTGGACTTAAATGATATATTTCTATGGGCCCATTTGTAAGTTGCATTATATATATAATTTAAAAATGAAGGGGATAAAATTTGTGTTCAACATAAAATAATAAAGTAATTAAAAAAAATCAAAAAGTAGAGTTTGTTAAAAAAAAATTAAATAATAGATTAAACATATTAGAAGATACGGCTAATGGATTGCTCTATAAACAAAATTTTATATATGTATAAAATTTTATATATTCATATTGCTCTATAAACATATTAGAAGATTCGGCTAATGGATTGCTCTATTTATATTTATATATCTATATATAAATAAAAATTATAAATAGATATACACGTGTATGTATATGTATATGTGTGTGTATGTGTGTTTGTGTGTATATAAATATTATTAGGTATGCGACTGACACACGTACCGAGCTTTCGTGTATATAATTGAGATTTTTATTTAAATAAAATTAACTTAGTTATTGAAATTCTCCTTGGTATGCGCAGATAATGACATTATCGCTCTTATTTATAGTGTATAACAACCAACAACTTTTTGTTAAGGTGGGACCTTCCTTCAACTATTTTATTAATTAAATACAAATAATAACAAATGGAATAAAAAAAAATGAATATCCACTAAATTTTGAAATTCACAACAAAATTCATTTAAATTGAGATAATAGAGAGAAGGGGAGAGACTGAATGGATATGATTGCTCTTTATATATATATATAAATAAAATATATATATATAGATATATATGTATATGGATATGTATATGTGTGTGTGTGTTTGTGTGTTTATATATATATATTATTAGGTATGCGACTAACACACGTGCCGAGCTTTCGTGTATATAATTGAGATTTTTTTATTTAAATAAAATTAACTTAGTTATTAAAATTCTCCTTGGTCTACGTAGATAATGACTTTATTGCTCTTATTTATAGTGTATAACAACCAACAACTTTTTATTAGGATGAGACCTTCCTTTCCTAAAATTTTCTTTTAGGGACCTACGCGTTTCTCTGTTCTTTTTTTTTTTAATTACATGAGACTATTGCTCAGATTACAACTCATATTATATGAGACTATAACTGATATGTATAAATCAGACTATTACTGGAACCAACTTACATCAGTGCTAATGGAGCTCTGCCCATATTTAAACCTTCACAAATATTCGAGGGATATCCACTCTTCACTCATGGGTAAGAAAGAGGACTGCCTTCACTCAAATTAATTGAGGAAGGAAATACCCCCACAATGTATTTATGGGGGTTCAAACTGCTGCCCTCCATCTTGAAGAGCAGCAGCCCAGCCCACTCGGGATGTAGTTTGTTAATGAAACTATTGAAGTTCAAAACCTCACCCCTCCAAAATCGAAATAGTATATGAAAATATTTTTGCTTGAAATTTTGGAGTGTTTGTCTTTCGTATATCAATAACTAATTCTTCTTTGTTCTCTAATCTTTGGCCTATTGAAGCATAGCTATTTTCCATTATCCTCTGAATTTGCCAAATTGTTTTCCTAGTGCAATTTGTTTATCCAAAACAATAAAAATACTTATGAAACTAGGATTATTTTTAATCAATACATTATAAGATATTAAAGTTTAAATTTTAGAATTATTCTATGTTTAATTTTTGCTTTATCGAAGGAATTATTCATTATGCATTCTTGTTCATGTTTTCCCACTGTAATCGAAACCCTTTTGCCCCACTTGACTATGCATACACCGTGTTACAAAAGTCAACGACGCGTAAAAGTTAAATGAAATAATTAGGAGTCTAGAAACTGCAGTTAATTAGCGTTGAAAACTGGAAATGGATCATATCTATTCTATATCATTCTATTCCAAAACCTTGTTCCAATTGCTCTTTTTTTAGAATTCAATTAGGATTAACTGTGCAAGATTCATGTAGGAAAAACAGTTATAAATTGTGAGAATTAATGTTATGTTGCATAATCATGTATTTACTTCGTCTGTTTAGTTTGTGCTTAATTTTAAGCTCTCAAGCCTCTTTACATAGTTGAATTTGGACTGAAAATATATTATGCGTATAGCGCATAACCCATGAAATTAATGTTGGGGAAATTAAAAAAATAGAAGCATTGAATAAAGTTAACTCAAGAATTGGGTAAGATTCGAATCGTTCATTTGGTTGAATTTATACAAGTCCATGGGAATAACTGATCGGTCTTTTCTGTGATTGTCCTTGTAAGGAGAAAATTTATATAATATAAGTTTAATTTATAATGGGTCATTTCTTAAAAATCTTAGATTTAATTTTTTTTTAAAAAAAAACAAACGGTAGTTAGTCCTTAAGGTTTGTGTGATTATTAGTGAGTCATTTCTTTAACAGTAGTACTATACATCCTAAATTTTTTTTTATAAAAATTATCCCAAATGATGTGCCATTAATTAAGTAGCTGATAATTATTTACAAGATACAAGTAAATTAATTGTATTATCTCACCAACTAATTAATAAATGACACATCATTTGAGATAATTTTTTAAAATAAAAAATTTGAGATGTGTAGCATTACTCTTTCTTTAAACCATGTAATATAAGGTTTTTTTTTTAAAACCGCATAATATAAGGTTTTCTTTTAACTATATAAAATAAGTTTTTCTTTTTAAACCATGTAATGGGTTTGGTTTTTAAATTTTGTTTGGAAAGTTGCCCTATAATTGCGCTTGCAATAGATGACTTTTGTTATAGATTTAAGGGATCCAACTATTTTATTAACTTTGTATATATCTTCAAAGTTGCTTGACGGTAAGCATTAGGCTATCGCTGAATATTAAACAAATTGAAACATCACTGCACTTAAATACATTTCCAGGAAACCGGAACGAAAGTAAGAAAGCGAGCTCCCTGCATTCAATTATTTACTTTCACACATTTTCAAGGGTCCATCTACCTTGCAATTATTGCAAGCCACCACTAATTTAGTCCTTTTCGGACTTTAATTCGTTATCGTTGGATTTAATAGAAAAATAATTTCGACGATTGAGATGTGTTACTTTAAATGTTAACATTATATTCCCTATTCTTTATGAAAAATTCTCAAAAATAAATGAGATGAAATTTCTAACATACAAATCCAGATTATTTAAAATTATAAATAATTAGCTTTTTTTATATATTATTCAATTAAGAAATCATTTACCGACCACCTAAAGTTTCAAACCTTAAAAAAAATACACAAACATTTTATAAGAGATTCCTTTTTCTGTGATTATTTTTCGTTTTATCGAAGGAATTATTCAGTTGGCATCCTTCTTCACGTTTTGCCACCATAATTTGAAACCCTTTTGCCTCACTTGATTATGCATATGTTGCCACCCCGTGTTACAAAGATTAATAACATGTAAAAGAGAAGAGAAATGAAATAGCTTTTGTCATTTATGTGCTTGACATATTGTGTAAAAACGTATTCGGTCTTTTTTTTTTGGTTCTCTTGTTCTAGCTAGCACTATGCATGTGCTTGACACAAACGTACCGTGGACAACTTAAAATGTCAGAAATTACTCTGTTGTTCAATTTTTTTATAAAAAAAATTAAAGATTATCAATATTAAAATTTTAGGTTTTGATTCGATTATAATATCTCTCGTCTCAGAATTTTCAAAATTTAAGAATTTATAGGTGGAGGTAAAATTTATGTTGCATAATCATATATTTACTTCATCTATTTAGTTTGTGCTTAATTTTAAGTTCTCAAGCCTCTTTGTATAGTTGAATTTGGACTGAAAATATATTATGCGTACAACGCATAGCCCATGAAATTAATGTCGCTTTACACCTCAATGTCTTCTATACATGCCGCGGTTCTAATTTCCCCAAAAAAGGAAACTTACCATTGGAAAAGATTTCTCTAAAAAAATAAAAGCATTGAATAAATTTAACTCAAGAATTTGGTAATATTGGAATTGTTATTTTGGTTGAATTTATAGGAGTCCATGGGGATAACTGATCGGTCTTTTCTATGTTTGTCCTTGCAAAGAGAAAATATATAAAATATAAGTTTAACTTATAATGGGTCATTTGTTAAAAATCTTTGGATTCAATTTTTTTTTTTTCAAAAAACAAATGACAGTCCCTAAGGTTTGTGTGATTATTAATGAGTCATTTCTTTAAACCATATAATATAAGTTTATTTTGTTGACACCGTAAAATATAAGGTTTTCTTTTAACCATATAAAATAAGTTTTTTTTAAAACCATATAACATAAGTTTGGTTTGGTTTAAAAAAGAAAATATTATAATACAATATAAATTCAATTTTCTTTTTCCAAAACTTAAGGTCTTCGTGTACAGTTAAACAAATCAGGAAATTGTACCATAGTATTTGTGGATAACTGATCGGTAAATTCTTAACAAATCAAGAATTTGGTAAGATTGAAATTGTTATTTTGGTTCAATTTATAGGAGTCCATGGGGATAACTGATCGGTCTGCAATTTCTTCATCATGTTCCTTCACATTACTTAGATTTCTTGTCATATAAGATATTATTTTCTCTGCATTCGTTTTTCGTTTTGTCGAAGGAATTATTCATCACGCGTCCTCGTTCCGGTTCTGCCACGAAAATCGAATCCCTTTTGCCTCACTTGATTGTGCATATGCTGTGGTGCCACACACCGTGTTACAAAAATTAGGAATGACATGTAAAATAGAAATGTAATGGCCTTTTCATTTATTTACGTGCTTGCTTTTTTCTTTTAGGGACCCACGCGTTTCTCTGTTCTCTTGTTCTAGTTAGCTTTATGCATGTTGTTGACTAGACTTTTGGCTTACCGTCCGTGGGCAAGTTTTTCTATGTGATATTACTCTGATATCTCTTTTTTTTTAAAGAATAATAATATTGAAATTTTAACCCAAACCCTCCCGTCAATGAGCATTTTACTCTTAAGAATTAGTAAAAAAAATATATTTTTTTTCTACAAAAAAATTATTATATTTATTAGTTTATTTATAATAATTAGTTCATTTTAACCCAAACCCTCCCGTCAGTGAGTATTTTACTCTCAAGAATTAGTAAATGAAAAAAATATCTTGCTCTTTTCTCTACAAAAAAAATTATTATATTCATTAGTTCATGTAAAATAATTAGTTTCTTAAAATATAAAGTCCATTTTTATTTTTGAACATCAATTCATCATTTCAAAATTTTGTACTCTATCATTTTAAATATTTTATTTGAAAAAAATATTATTTTTATTTATTTGTTTGTTTGTTTTTAATGGTTTTAATAGAATAAAAAAATATATCTTCTTGACTACTTTTTAGGTTTTATTTTTGAAATTTTTGATTTTTTTATTATTATTGAAATTCAAAAATTAAAGATGAAATAAATTTTAATTTTTTTATATGTCTTTGAGTATTGAAATTACAAAATAAATAGAAACCTCATAAAAAAATTTCGCCTAATGCCCCTCAAACTCTAAAGCCGGCCCTATTTTCTAATGCAATTTATTTATCCAAAACAATAAAAAAAATACTTATGAAAGTTTCAATTGGGAACTCTTAGGATTATTTTTAATCAATACATTATAAGATATTAGAGTTTAAATTTTAGGATTATTCTGTGTTTAATTTTCGCTTTATCGAAGGAATTATTCATTATGCATTCTTGTTCATGTTTTCCCACTGTAATCGAAACCCTCTTGCCCCACTTGACGATGCATACACCGTGTTACAAAAGTCAATGACGCGTAAAAGTGAAATGAAATGGCTTCTGCCATTTACGAGCTTGACTTCTCGTGTAAAAAATATTCAGTCTTAATTTTACTGGGCCACCAAGCGATTCCGCTTTTTGTTTTAAGGATCCGCGTACATTATCACTTTAATTTCTTTTAGAATCCATCACATTTCTGTGCATGCATATGCTTGCCCAGACAAGTTCTTCTATATTATCAATCACTCTGTTATCTCAAAAAAATTTTAAAAGAATAACAATATTGAAATTCAAAATTTTGATTCGATTATAATATCTCCCATTATATAGGTCTCATAATTTTTAAAACATAAGAATTTACATGCGGAGATAAAATTTATGTAAATGCTTACTCAAATCTTAATCTAAACTGTAACGGCAAGGTATTTTTTTTAAAGATTAAAGATTAACAATATTAAAATTTTAAATTTTGATTCGATTATAATATCTTCCAATATAAAAGTCTCATAATTTTTCAAACTTAAGAATTTAGTGCGTAGGTAAAATCTAGGTAAATGGTTGCACCCTCAAATCTTAATCTAAACTGTAACAATGAGGTAACGACTGTGAAAGTTCCTCGCTGGAGAAATTGTACAAAATTCCAATTCCCTTCAGCTTTTTATAATTCCCTAACTCTTACTTTCAACATTTCCTTTCTTTGCTTTTCCTTCCTTTTTATACTGGTTGAATCAAATATTTGAATTGTTGCTTTTCTTTTCGGTCTGCCCCATTATCATGATTATGTTTCATTACTTGACAGAGCATGTAAACGAAAGCTCCAGGAAATTTCCAGGAAACTAAGAAAGCTCCAGCCATTCAATTATTTACTATGTACTCGCAAGAATCTTCACACATGTTCATTCTTACATCTCCTCTCTCAACTCTCAAGATTAATTCTCTGTTTCTGTCACCAAATTTCTAGAATTTCCTTCATGGCTTCCTCTTATTCTTCTTGTGGCAATTATGAAGTCTTCCTCAACTTTAGAGGGGAGGACACTCGTAAGGGCTTTACTTGCCATCTCTATGATAAATTGGATAAAGGAAAGAAAATCAAAACATTTATTGATGATGAAGGGCTTAGGGGAGGAGATGAGATTTCGCCTGCTCTTTTGAACAAAATCGAAGGTTCAAAAATTTCGGTGGTCATTTTCTCAAAGGACTACGGTTCTTCAAAATGGTGCCTGAATGAACTTGTCAAGATTCTTGAATGCAAGCACACAAACGGCCAAATCATTATTCCGGTCTTCTTTGGAGTAAGTCCATCTGATGTGCGGCATCAAAACGGAACATTTGGAGACCGTTTTGATGAGCTCAAAAAACAGTTCGAAGATAAACCAGAAATGATTCAGAAGTGGAGGGATGCACTGACAGAAACATCCCATCTAGCCGGCCATGAATCCACGAAATTCAGGTAACTCTCTTTCCTAATTCATCTTTTTTCTGTTTCTGTCTTGGCCCGATTTGACTCAATGTTTTTGCATCTTTGCACCTTCATATTAGGCATGATGCGCAACTTGTAAACAAAATTGTCGAAGATGTTTTGAAGAAGTTGGAAAAAATAACAGTCTCAACGGACTCATCCAATGGCCTAGTTGGATAAATTCACGAATTGAGCAGATTAAACCATTTCTGTGCATGGATTTGTCGGATACTGTCCAAATTGTTGGAATTTGGGGCATGGGTGGTATCGGCAAAACCACCCTTGCCAAAGCTATTTTCGACCAATTCTCCCATGAATTGAAGGTAGTTGCTTTCTGTCAGATGTTAGGAGAAACTCAGAAACGGCGGGTGGATTAGAACATCTCCAAAAGCAAATGCTTTCAACAATATTATGCGAAAAACTTGAAGTAGCTGGTCCCAATATTCCACATTTTACTAAAGAGAGGGTCCGACGCATGAAGTTGTTGATAGTGCTCGATGATGTGAATGAAGTTGGACAATTAAAGCGTCTGATTGGAGAGCTTGATCAATTTGGTCGAGGAAGTAGAATTGTTGCAACCACTAGAGACAAACGAGTCCTCGAAAAATTTAGAGGGGAGGAGAAGAAAATATATAGGGTTAATGGATTGGAATTTGAAGCGGCTTTCGCGCATTTTTGTAACTTCGCTTTTAAAGAAAATCACTGTCCTGAAGATCTCTACCAGCACTCACGGAGGGTTGTATCATATACCAAAGGCAATCCATTAGTTCTTGAAGTGTTGGGTTCCTCCCTGTGCCTCAAGAGGAAAAGCCATTGGGAAACTGTATTGCACGACTTAAATCGGATTTGTGAATCTGATATTCATAATATTTATGATATATTAAAGATTAGTTTTAACGAATTAATGCCCAGGGTGAAGAGTATATTTCTAGATATTGCGTGTTTCTTTGAGGGAGAGTATAAAGATTTTGTGGCAAGCATTCTTGATGATTCTGAGTCTGATGGGCTGGATGTCCTTATTGATAAGTCACTCATATCAATATCAGGTAATTTCTTGCACATGCATGATATATTGCAGGAAATGGGGCGACAGATTGTTCGCCAAGAATCTGAGAAAGAGCCAGGCAAACGCAGTAGGTTGTGGGATCCTCAGGAAATCAGCCGCGTACTAAAGCGTAATAAGGTAAGAATCCTCCGTTATTTTATACATCTTTTATTTGTTTGGCGTTCTGCACTCGTATTTTCCCAACCATGCCAGCACACCCATGTTTTTTTTTATAATTTTTATTATTACGAGAACATCCTTTAGTAAAATTATTTTATGAACAAAACAACCAAAATCATAAAAAACCATAATTAGGTGAAATTATTGACTGAGGGTGTCAAGAGAACAAGTCTTCAAATTTTAAATTTTTAAAGAAAACTCCAGATTTTATCAATTTTGGAATGTTGTATAAGAGTGTGAAGAGTATAATTTTATTTTTCTTCAAATTTAGTGAAGAGTGTCGGAACAAAGTGAGTGCCATGAGGATTGGCCCACCTGGTTCTACTTCAATATAATTATATTTTTAAAAAAAAGTAAGTGTGTTTTAGAGTATAATTTTTTTTAAGTAATAGTCGCTAATAAAATGGATTGATTGGTCTACCTAGTTCTGCCTCCAATCACTCCTTTTAGCTTAAATGTATTTTAAGGAGGCTCTAAGATTATTAAATCCTTTCGAAAAGGTCGTATCTCAATTTGACTTGGATACAATTACAGCTAGTAGAAAAAAAAAATAACTTTCATTTTTTCCCTAATTTTGAACTAACATTTTGGATTCTATGGACTAAAAAAAAAAAATCAAAATCTTACACCAATCAAATAGGCCTTGTCTTCTCAACTTCTAAATATTAAGATAATAGGTTTGTAAATTAGAGAAATTTTGAATTTTTTTTCTGTTTGTTTAATTTTGCAATGGTCCCCAAAGTTTTCTTTTCTCGCATATAGATATTTAATATATTAAAAAAATAAAATCAAAGATTGCAGAATTTTTTTTTGTTTAAGGACCTCTTAGTTAATAAAGTTTACGAATGTTTCTTTTCTGTTTTAGGCTTACTCATTCTTTGTTTTTTTTTAATAAGGGGACCGATGCAATTGAAGGCATATTTTTGGATTTGTCCAAAATAAAAGGCATCAATTTAGACCCGGGAGCCTTCACAAAAATGTCTAATATGAGAATGCTCAAATTTTATGTACCTGAGATTGAAAGGTTTCCAAGTAGGAGCATTGAAGAGCAACTTTTATACTCTAAAGTGCAACTTCCAAATGGCCTAGATTATCTTCCTAAATTGAGATATCTTCATTGGGACACATATCCATTAAGGACACTGCCATCAAAATTCAAGCCAAAAAACCTTGTTGAACTGAATTTGCGTTTTAGTAAAGTTGAGCAACTTTGGGAAGGAGAAAAGGTAAGTTCTGTACTAAAACTGAAACAATAATTTTTTCTTTCTTTAAATATACGTGCAATTAATTGTTGAATTCAATGTTGCTTTTTAATTAATATAGTCTTGATATATCTGTTATTGCAGGAAGCTTTCAAGTTAAAATCTATTATCCTCAGCCATTCTCAACGTTTCATTAAGATGCCAGGCTCATTAGAAACCCCAAATGTTGAAACATATCTTTTGGATTATACAAACTTGGCTTGTGTTCCCTCATCTACCCAGATTTTCAAGTATCTCAGTAGGTTGGATTTTGAAGGCTGCGAAAGTCTTAGGTCTTTTGCAAGCAATCTTCATTTTGTTTGTCCAGTAACTATTAATTTCTCCTATTGTGTTAATCTCATAGAGTTTCCACAGATTTCTGGGAATGTAACATCGCTAGACTTGAGCGACACTGCAATAGAAGAAGTTCCATCATCAATAGAGTGCCTAACTGATCTTGTATCGTTGTATTTGGAGAGTTGCAAACGGCTGAAGAGGATTTCAACTGGGTTCTGTAAATTGAGATCTTTGGACGAGCTTTTTCTTAGTGGCTGCTTGAACCTTGAGCGTTTCCCAGAAATCTTGGAGAAAATGGAATATTTAGATATCATCAATTTAGACGGGACGGCAATTACAGAGCTGCCATCGCCATTTGAAAGTCTACCGGGGCTTGAAGAATTGTCCATGAGTAATTTAAATGGAAATAACTTTGAGAGTTTACCTGCAAGTATCAAGCAACTGTCGAGGCTAAGTGATCTTTCCTTGGGGGATTTTAATATGCTTCAGTCATTACCAGAACTTCCATTGTGTCTAAAATATCTTGAATTGAGAGATTGTAAGATACTTCAGTCATTACCAGAACTTCCATTGGGTCTAGAAACTCTTTACTTATGGCGTTGTAACATGCTTCAGTCATTACCAGCACTTCCATTGAGTCTAAAAACTGTGGAGTTGGAGGATTGTAACATGCTTCGGTCATTACCAGAACTTCCATTGAGTCTAAAACGTCTTGCATTGAGGGATTGTAAGATACTTCAGTCGTTACCAGAACTTCCATTGTGCCTAAAATATCTTGACTTGGGGGGTTGTATCATGCTTCGGTCATTACCAGCACTTCCATTGGGTCTAGAAACTCTTTTCTTGAGGCATTGTAACATGCTTCAGTCATTACCAGCACTTCCATTGGATCTAAAATATCTTGATTTGAGGAATTGTAACACGCTTCGGTCATTACCAGAACTTCCATTGTGTCTACAGTTACTAGAAGCAATGAACTGCAACCGGCTTCAATCTTTGCCAGAGATTCCGTCATGTCTACAAGAACTAGATGCATCCGTACTCGAAAAGCTATCCAAACCCTCTCCTGACCTTCGTCAATGGCATCCGAAATATCTGAGGTCACAACCAGGACCAATTTATTTTCACTTTACCAACTGCTTTAAACTTGATGGAAAAGCAAACAACAAGATTTTGGCAGATTCACTACGTATGGCAATTGCAGCATCACTGAGACTGGGCTATGAAAATAAATACAACGAGGTATCAAATTCCCCCTCTTGTTTACTCTGTCCCTCTTTGTTATATCTGAAATCATGGTTTTCATTTTACAATTTTCTTTTTTTAAATGTCGTTTCGCAGAAACTTTCTGAACTCAGAGGATCCCAAATTGTTTT
Source organism: Citrus glauca (assembly GCA_029633175.1). Classification (NCBI taxonomy): domain Eukaryota; kingdom Viridiplantae; phylum Streptophyta; class Magnoliopsida; order Sapindales; family Rutaceae; genus Citrus; species Citrus glauca. Next base: position 42,338,369 of record JAQOOD010000003.1, on the reverse strand, counting down.
ACCTGGGAGCGAAATTCCTGACTGGTTCAGCAATCAAAGTTCAGGATCTTTGATACGTATTCAACTGCCACCGCACTCTTTTTGCAGAAACTTAATCGGGTTTGCTTTTTGTGTTGTTCTTGATTTTAAGCAACTTTATTCTGATCCTCCTCGTTTTTTTAGCGTCGGCTGTCAAATAAAGACTCTCTCTGAAACCAAAAATGTTGATCTGCGTTACCATTCGGGCTTTATTAGAGACCCCCATGGTTCAGATCATGTCATACTTGGTTTTAAACCTTGCTTGAATGTTGGCTTTCCTGATGGTTACCATCATACAACTGTCTCACTTGAGTTCTTGAATAATTGTTCCCAACGCCTAAAGTTCCCAAACGGTCAGAAGATAAAACGTTGCGGAGTATGTCCAGTATATGCAAATCCCAGCGAGATCAAAGCCAACACTTTTACTCTCAATTTTGCTACCGAAGTTTGGAAATTGGATGACTTGCCAAGCGCGAGTGGAACGTCTGATGAAGAGGAATTGGAACCGAGTCCCAAGAGAATTTGCAGAGCCGATCAAATCAACACTTAACAAATGAGCCGATCAAATCAACACTCTAATTCTAGATTGTGATTTGTTGAAGATGATGTTTTTATCTATGGATTCCATTTTGCTTTTGAAAATACCTTATTTTATTTAAATTAGCTGCAGAACTAATAAGTCAAAGCATCAGTTAATCTCTACTGCATGAAATTGTAGTAACTTCCACATGAAATTGTAGTAACTTGTGGAAGTCTTCTTTTATTATATGCTTCTGAAGATTACATGTTTTATTTATACAAATTAGTGCAGCATATTATGACAGCATATTATGATTTTAGTACAATCTATTGAATATATTATTTAGTACAATTAAGATTTTATAATTATTGTTGTAACTAATTTTTTTTTATTTTGTTGATTATATAATTTTAAATGGAGAATTGTTATTTTTATTATATTAGTAATCAATTTAATTTATTTTTATTCTACAATTAAGATTTTGTAATTATTGTTGTAACCAATTTTTTTTATTTTGTTGATTATATAAGTTTAAATGGAGAATTGTTATTTTTATTATATTAGTAATCAATTTAATTTATTTTTATTCTTGAGCAATGAATTAAAATTAAGGCTTATTAAATGATATAAGAGTATAATGGTACTTGCACACACAAATAAGGATCTGAGTATCTTTTTTGAAATCTTAAGAATTTTTGTGTCCCATTTTATAAACGTTAGGGTCTCTGTGTCCTTTTCCCCTTTTTTATATCAAATCCTTAGAATCGGCGAAGCAACAACAAGAAATGGCTTGTTCACAGATGACAAATTCAGTGAGAAATATGACAGCATTTATTTTTTTATTTTTTATATTCCGAGAAAATAAGCGTTTTGAAATTACACTAAATTTAAAACATTTTCTTTGCCAGTGCGCAGTTTACACAGTATATAGCATTGCGAAGGTAAGCAATCCAATTCGGATTATATATATCTCTACATTGATGTTTTCGTGTGGGAATTAATGGTGTTGTGAACTTGTAATCCTCTCTTTGCTTCTTAGACTATTAGTTGGTTAATTGAATGTGCACTACGATTTTGCTACTATTATGTTAATTTGATATGGAAAGGCGCTCAGGATATGAGAAATGTTGGATCTACAGATAAAATCAAATTGATAAATTCTTCTTTGTATTCAAGTGTCTTTTTGGTTGACAATAGAATGGGAGATTCTTAATTACAAGTTGGACTATTGGCATTGATCCCCTCATAAAACACTTTTTCAGTTATATTTATTTTATTTTTAAAAATATTCCTTTTTTTAAAATACACTTTTCTTAACTTTTAATTTTCATTTGATTTGTTTTATTATTAAAACTCATTATTATACTATTTTTTTAATTATTTTCAATTTTATTATTACCCTACACACAAATTAAAAAATTATATAAATAATAAGTTTTTTAGTATTAATCATTGGCTAAAATAACACATATTTTAAATTATAATTTCGAAGTAATTTTAATTAGGCAAGCAAAGGTGACGCTGGAGGTAGATATTGTTCCAAGACGAGATCGTAGTCCATCAATCTCTCGGCCTCAACTGGGACCTGAAGAGAAAAAAGAGGTTTATCAGAGGCAAGGCATCTAGCAGAAAGCTGGAATTATGAATGAACAAAGAGTAAAAGCAACTAATACCTTGAATCTACACATTTGTGGAGCTCTATCCAGCCAGTTTCTAATACTTAGCTGATCAGAGCTCTGTGATGAGGTAAGCCCCTCCCTTTTTACTGCGCTTCCGACTACAAGAATTATTTTGGCATGAAAACATGGTTCATTTTCAACTGCTCCTCCAAATGAAGCACGTCCGTCTACTTGTGCAAAGGGGTTTTCATCTTCATCAAGAGACAAAAGACTGAAGTCCTTCCCGAAATTAACTGAAGCCGAACCAGGTCTCTGAAGACGTAATGTGATCCAAACAATGCGGCGCCTAACAGGATTCTTAAAAGTAAATTTTACACGCCTAGGTAATTTTTCAACACTAGCGGACTTTTCTGGACCATACAAATCTGAAGAAGATGTGATGAGGGATTGGACATCCCACTTTCCCATTGATGACCTTTCCTCCCGGTGTATCTTATTGCTTGCCCAGATTTGTACCTGTAACAGCAATAGGAAGCAACAGCTAAAAGAAAAATATGGACTCAGTAGCAAATTCAGGAGGCAGAGAGCACTGCAGGGAAGAAAATTACAAATACTGACTAAATAATACAGCAACCTCAACAACATTCATGAAGGAAAGCGCCGGATAGTTCTTATTCTCTTTCCTCTTAACTAATGACAAAAAGCTACAATTTCTCTAGCAGTTAAATTTGCATTTGAAAATTGTTCCTCTCGAGATTAAAACTCATCAGAATAGTTCCTAATATTTTGTTTAATTATTGTGGTTTCTTTTCTCTTCTTTCCCCTCAATTTTAAATTTGATTTTAAATCCTCACCCACATCTACCCAAATAGGATATTATTGACGTGATCTCTGTTAATATCAAACTTGGGTTCCGAATGATAAAGGCAAACCAATAGAAACCTGATCTACAATCATAAATATCAAGTGAGTGGACCATCTTCTTACCTACAAAGGGAAGATCGTTGAGAATTTAAAATTATAGTTTACCAAAATATACATAAATGACGAGCAACAAAACTGTTCTTACTTGGTTTTTTCATCAGCAATTAATGAAATGGAAAGTTTATTATCGGAAACTAACCTACATGAAACTAAACCCCCAGCTGCAATTTCTTTGGAAATGGCACAACACAGGGACTCTTTTAATCATTTCAAAATATGACTTTCGTTATAATAGCATGGAGAACTTTTGCCAGAGGTCTATGTTGATTCAGTGCTTGCTTAGGAATATTCACAAGTTGAATAATGATTACCCACCACCCCTGGTACTGGGCTTCATTATTAAGGCCACTTGGCTTATCACCAAATCTATTGAACAACAAGGAAATAAGGGAATAAATATGGCACTTACTATCAGTGTGTCACCCACAGAATAGCCGCAAGGACTAACAAGCAAGATAACCCCACTGACATCAGAAACAGAACCGAGAACAATAACAAATTCAACAGAAGTAGTACTTGGTGGAGCTCTCCAATATGAGTGCCTTGATCCAGAATTTAATGGAGCAAGCAGTGACAAAATCGGTGCTGAATCTTTTGCTGTTTCAACCTACAGTGGCACCAAGGAATCTAGAATAAACAATCCATATCAAGATAAAAAATTCCAATCAAGCAAACTATGAAATTATTAGAGACATGATTTGCTAGCACACAGATTGTACAAAACAATGCAAGAGCTTTTCCTTGTAATAGGTTTTTAGCTTCTCAAGGCATCCTACAACACCTTACCTCAAAGATTATTAGCATATGGAACCTGCTCAGGGTTCCCAAAAATGTCTCAATTGAAAATCAAACCAGACAAGGATTCTCATGGATAAGTGGGATGAATGTTCTGGGCATATATCATAAGAACAAATACTAAAACATATTTCTAAAAATTTTAATCAAGAAAAGAAATTTAAAAGGAAAACATAACATGATGAGAACTGAATACAAACCAAGAACATACCAAGTGCAAAAAGCTAGCAAATGGAAATTCAGCAAGTGATTCCTGTCCACCACATAATTGGTGAAGGACTTCAGCAGGTTGCACGTTATCGGAAGATTGAATCCTTTCAGAAAGACTATCCTTTAAGCATGATCCAACAACCTCATTCAAAGCATTGTATGCTGCGTTGTCTGCACGGGAACTTCTTCGCAAGCTAATCAAGACCTTAACATAGTCCAACATCAATGCATCAAGCACAATCTAGGGGCAGCAGCGTTTACAGATAACACCATCCAGTGTTAGTGAACGACTGGTAGATACATCAACTTGGCTTCCATGGCTTGATCCACTCTGACTTGAGAAGCCATTGTAGTTGGTCACATCCCTTGATTTATAATTTAAACAGTAGAGTTCCTCTTCCTGCACAACAAACTTTGCAAACTTTTCTTTCACATTGAGAACACAACAAAGGGGATTCTGAAGCTCCAACAGATGTTGCAGTTGAGGAAGCAAGAGCAGGCCCCTTAGTTTCTGCACGACCCTTGCACGCGCCACCAGAATTACTCTCTCTGATTCTAGTAATATTCCAGAAGTCTAAAACACTATCATCACTATTCTCAAGGCCAGTTGCACCAACAATTTTGTCTTCTAGGGAAGTTTGGCCAAGTAATGCAAGAGTGGTTGCTACTCGACAGTCTTCCCATGTAAGATTCATCAAGCAATACATTTGGATTTATAGAGGCAGGATCAGTTCCAATAGACAATAAAGCTCTTTCCCTTTCAGCTGCAGAAAGATTCAGCTGCAGACGTTCAATTTCAAGCTTCATTGCTTCCATGAAGTCTAGTTTCTTTTCCTGAAAATTTTCCCACAATCTGTCAATCTTACGCTTGTGAGGTTGAATTTAATACATGAAGACCTTTCCATCGATCAATCATAAAATGTGAGAATACAAGCCAAAACAATCAATTCATCCTTTACATATATATAGCGTCATGGATGATCAAAAACCAAGTAGCACCATATCGAATGGCATGGAGACAGCAAATAATTCAACCAAGGGAAGTACAAATAAATTACCAACACAATATGTCAGTAGTGTCAAACCATAATAACAGGACTCTGATTAATAAGTTATACATTTAGCAAAGCAAAATTTGTTGAACTTCTAGAATTTACTCCATTAAAAAGGAGGTTGCTAAGATGTAGAGCTGCAAAAAACACAAGAGAGCAGTACTATACCTCGTGTGGCCCGCCAAGGGATTTTAGACAGTTTATGTACTGCTGGGAACCACTAGCTAGAGAACAGCCATCCTGTGTTGAAGATCTTTTATAAGTTTCCACACCATGATCTTCAACTATAGGCTGGTCCAAGAAATCAAGCAAATCAGCCCGTCCAGATGCAACATTTATTGTCACTGGCTCAGAAAGAGGATCAGAGAACGGCTCAGAAAGAGGGTTAGAAAACGGCTCTGAAAGAGGATCAGAAAATGTGTCCCCTGCAGACAACAGGTCAACCCAAGTATTGGAAGCAGCTTCTGTTTGCATTGATGTTGACACATTTTCATTGGAAAACGGAACTGTATTTGTAACTGAATTTGACAAAAATGGTTCGGTTTCCTCCTGAAACGTTTTGCCAAGCTCAATTAATCTAGCACCAGGGCCTTCATTATTGAATACCCCCCTCCATGGAAGAGAAACTCCAAGAATCTCTATCTGTAATAATATTAACAATTATGTTGTTACCAGCAGCAGTTACAGCAAACCCACTCCACAAAGCTCATGGTCTAAAATACTAATTTAAGAATAAAGTGCGTAGATACATCAATTAACATTTTATGAAAATATTTTCTACCTCACCAAGAGGCATGGAGCTTGTTCCAGAAATAGCAGGATAAAAGGTAACTGCCACAAAACAAGAAAGAAAATGCAATTCTCCCTCTAATTATTCAAAGTCATACAACAGTGGAAGGGTTGGTGCATCTTGATCATGAAGTCGTGCACCAACTCCAGTAATAGCCATATCCTCAGCACTAACTGATCCTGGTAAAGGTATCAAAAGGTTTGTCCCATTTCCACAACGAGGAATAGAAGCACCCTGTCAACAAAGTCCTAGGATTACTAGAAGTTGTATGTCGCGTGCATTGTAAATTTTCATGAAAAGTCTGACAAGAAAACTAATACTAGGGTCAGGAAACCCTGAAACAAGTCTTCTCCTATCTAACCTAATAAAAATTAGATGGAAGAAAAAGCTATGCCTGTAAGTGACTTAATTCACCAAGAATCAATTTCTGCAACTTCAAGGTATAAAAGAAGCTAGGGGCACTGTTCATCAGGATTGCTAATTAGTGGGAGTGTATCTAGTTTAACTATTACTTCTAAACACCTCTTTCAATTTCTTTTGTTTTTTTATCCTTTTCTTTTTAAATGTATTCTACACCTCATTTTTGTCACATATTTATCATCCGAAGACATACTAACAATACTTGAAGGACTCAGCTAAATGGATCCTTGACTTTATCATGCTAAGTCCCTGGGTATTCAGAATTTATGTACAAAAGATATACCTAAAAGTTCAAGCTGGATGTCAATCTACCAACACAGCTCAGGACCAGGCACAGAATAGCACAAGAAGTAGACAAGCACAGGTTAAGCAAAATTATTTGGAAAGACACGTGTTAAGCATGAAGCACAGCAGGGAGATTTAGAAACAGCTCAAAAAGGACACAGGTCATTCTTTTTCTAACTCATCTCTGCCTCCCATTTTACAATCAATCCGAATTATATAAATTTAACCTCCATCTTTACAGTAATGTGCAATCCATTTAATCCTAGAATGACATGATAGATTGTGGGCACTTGTATCAACTCCATAAATCCATTCTACTACTCACAGCCCACGCTACTCCCAACCCATGTGACAATGAACTTCAACTTATTGCAATAGATCTGACTAAATAATACGAACAGTCAGCTCATTTCGTTTTTTGCAACCTACCAAACAGCATTAATTTGAATCATCACAGCAGATAAGATAAAGGCTAATGAAACAATTTGTTTATCTTGGCTGTGTTTGACAAAGTTTACTATGTTCACACCACCATGGGTCTCAATGATTTTGTCTACTATATTCACACTGCCATGCATCTCAATGATTTATCCCACTGTTGGGATAAAACTATCTCTTCTAAGTCAAATGAGATTTACCAACAAAGAGCATATTATACAAATTAAAAATAAAAAATTTGTAAGCAAGACGTACAATAGAATGAATACAAACCTCCAAAATCAGTTTAAGCCTATCTAAGTGCATCCTGTTCTCACATCAACCGTTGCTGGATATGTTGGATCTACTACTCAACGAAGCCCTCAGGGTTCAAAATGAGGTAAACATAAACACCCTATTCATTGTCTACTAACTTGAACAATGCAGAAAGATTATTGCAGAATCCCTATTATCATTTTCCTTAAAAAGATTATTGCAGAATCCCTATTATCATTTTCCTTAAACTATTATTGACCGTTAGAAAAGACTGTCTAAATGATAATTAAATCCAAATGAAAACAAATAATAGTCAATGCCAACATTCAGGCCAAATCAGAATGAGCAAGGAATTGAGTATGGTAGAGTCTCTCTCTCTCTCCCTCCCTCTCTCTCTCTCTCTCTCTCTCTCTCTCTCTCTCTCTCTCTTTTTGGGTCCTCTTTCTTTTCTAAATTAAACTGAAATATTAGAGAAAAAAATGCAATAAAGAATTAAGCGAAAATTGAAACGATGACGTTTCACCACAACTCACTAGGTGATTCCATGAGCTCGCGAAAGCTTGAATTGATACAAAACGACGAATTTCACGATCCAGTTACCTGGTCAAACACAAATAAGATTATGAACATTGAGAATCTATGGATTCGTAGCAGAGTTTGACTTTCGACATCTAAAGTCGAAAGCAAAAAAATTTTAAATCCAAGAGCATTACTTAATTTCTCTTAAGACTGCGATTAGGGGTGGCAAAAAAATCGAGGTGTAAAAAAAATCGAACCGAATTGGTGGTTTTTTTTATTCGGTTCAGTTTTTTTTAAGAAAAAATTGAAAAAACCGTTTGTAAAAAAAACTGAAATATCGGTTCGGTATTCGGTTTATTTAGCTGAACCGAAAAACTGAATCGAATAACCGAATTTTTTTATTTAATTTAAATTAAACATATGTTAATTTTTAACTGATGTGTAAGATAAGAAACATGAACTTGCATGCACACAATCAGAGTATATATATATATATATATATGTAAGTGTTACTGTTACAATTTCCTAAATTTTATTTCCCCAAAATAAACCCTAAAACTATCAAAATCGAAACCAAAATACCAAATCCAAAATCGAACTTGCATGCACACATTGAGTTGGAACATGCCTAAAGTTGATGTTGATATTGATGAAGATAGGAGAATGTTTTTGGCATTTGTTTGTAAAAAATTTTTTAATTTTATGTTGTAAGTTGTAATTGTTGTTATTTTTATTTCTCTTTATAACATTATGATTATGTTTATATAGATGGATTATTGGAGTTTAATTATGTATTTTGAAGTTTTAATATCTCATATTTTGGGAGTATTTTATTAATAGTTAGTAAGATATTAGTGATAAAATGTATTTTGAATACTTTGTATTTATTGTTAATATTTGTAATAAAATTAGGATAAATTAATTGTTGAAAAAAATTATTACATTCATGAGGTCCAATAGACTAAAAATTTAAAAATTCAAAATAGGCACATTTTATAAAAAAACCGAAAAACCGAACCGAACCGAACCAAACCGAAAAAAACCGTTTGAATTCGATTCTTTTTTAATTCGGTTCTTTTTATAAAAAAACCGAATTAAAATGGTTCTACAAAATTTCGAACCGAACCGAACCGTGCCCACCCCTATCTGCGATAGAATTGATTCAATCACTTAAACTGAAAGGAGACACGAGAAATTGAAGTGAAACGACGCGAGAAAACGAGAGGGATAGAGAATAGATTCGAGATTTGCCGAATTAATCGTCAAGTGATCTGACCTGACCGGAGACTTGTAACAGGAGGGAACGAAATGCGGGAAATTGAAGAAGGATGCGCTAAAACGCCGAAGAAAGACGACAATTGGAGTGAGATTTGTGATCGGATGCATGCGAGTGTATAGAACAACTGTGATGTACCAATTAGTCGTCAAGTGAAGTGAGAATCGACTTGATCGAAGGTTGTATGAGAAGATGTCAATAAGTCACCAAACTTTGTACGTATTTTACTTTGATTAGTCTAAAATTCATTTGAAATTGTTTTAAGCTTAATTGTCTGGATGTAAACATTTTTGTTTTTATGTTAGGTTGGTTTAGTCCACCTTTTCAAATATCATTTATTTAAATAGAATTTTTATTATTAGATTTTTTATATATAGAGTAAAATTTGTAAAAGTAATATAATCTCAAGTTTCGGCCCTTTATATATCTATCAATCAAATGCACCAACTAAACATTCATCATTCTTGTCCAATGCCCCTTATTATTACTTATACTTTTGGTGACCGCAGATATTAACGACCAGTTAAAGAGTTTAGAAAGTGTAGAAAGTGATACTAATTGCTGATTATCAATGGCGTGAAATTCATGTTGCTAATTTTATTAATTGTGTCAACCTTTTTTTTCTTTAAAGAATCGTGTTAGCTATTGGATTTGGAATTTCTAAAATTAACTTTTGATAGCATAATATTTCAACATATATATATATATACACACACACATTAAGAAAGTATTTTTAAAGATAAATTTTTCCGTACACTCATTAAAATCTAAATGTTTTTACTTCACTCCTATAATGAAGAAAATTACTGATTGGTTTGACTAAGTAAAATTATAATTGTATCCCTATTTGCAAATGAGGAATGGCAAAATAATAAATGCCCATAAACTCTATTTTTATTTTAATTAGATCATTGTTATTGAAGATAAGTCAATGTCTATGGCGGCATTTGAAATTATGGTGTAGTTTCCATATTCCATCTCGTGCCACAATTACATCAAATTTAGTTGTTGATTGCCCGGCGATAGCTTCCTTCCCTCTAGAATTTCTAAACATTTATAACCTTTGTTGTTGATTTATAAAGATTATATGAATGACATTTATAATTTGAATAAGGGTTGAGGATTGTGTTAAGTTTTTGTTGAAACTTATCAATGATTGATATTTATTATTTTATTGTTCTTGCTTAATAATTATTATTTCAGTGTTTCATAAAAAACTCATTTCAATACTAAATTCTTATCAATTATATTTTTCATTGAATTATTTCTTAAATCAATTATTTATTCGCGTTCTTGTGCCAAGTTAGCCCATCGAACTCTCATGTCGTATTCCGGGCTCGTGCAGTAATTAATTTAATTAAGAAATTAGAATTGGCACTATTATTTCTTTCACTTATTTTGATTGATATTTATAATTTGAAATATGTCATACCTATAAGTTGTTAAAAAAATTATGTTTTTGATGTATTTAAAAAAATTAAGAACTAAATTATGTCATGGATATTAATATTTGATGTATTTTTTTTAAAATATTATTGATTAAATACACATGCACACTATCCAAAAAATTATGTTATGTTTACCTCCAAATTATTGAAAGAAAATCTTTCTCACAAGATTAGAGACTATCTTGAGACTTAAAAAATTCAAAATCCCCTTATCGTCTATTTTGAGACGCTATAAAATTTGTAAAAGGAGATGACATTTGTTTTTTGCAAGCAAGAAACAACATTAGTGATGAGACTGAATTATCTACAAGGAATAGGCATATGTTAAAAAATAATAGACAATATTTGAAACTTTTGTACTTATACGTAAATTTTAGGGATCTAAACGTAAATTTTGTTTTTAAAATTTAGAATAACTACAAACGTAGGCTTTTTCATGCATAAATATCTTTTTAACCTTTTATTGAAAAATGTGTTTGCACTCGTTCGTACATATAATTCATTGTTTTGCATATTTTAATATGTAGAATAATTTGTTTTGCACTTTCATTGTCGAATACACTTTATGTACTCTAAATCACTTTTATAAACAATCAAAGAGCTGCTAGAATGACGTTGAGGGTTGAGGTTTGTTGCTCAATGTGGGGTAGCAAATTACGTTCAACTTAATCTAATTTAGACGAGTTGAATGAATTATTATAGATTAATGGGGTCAATTTTTTTAAATTCGTTAATAATTAAGTTGGATTGAATTAATTAACATGTAAATAATAATTATTATTATTATAACAACAACAACAACAACAATAATAATATATTCATCCTTAATTGCTAAACCCTAAATGCTAACCTAATTTTAACCTCTTTTTATTATTTTATAAAAGAGATTATTTAAACTTAGCATTCATGATTTCATTGTATTATCTATTACTTTAGACTCCAATATCAAAATTAAAATCACACTCTTAATTCTCAACAAGAATATGTTATTTCATTCATTATTTCTTGGATATTTTATTTCTAACTTATAATATTTATTTAATATGCATGTTTTGGATATGGGACATTAGAACTAACTATTAGAAATTCTTTTTATTTTCAAGTAACATTCAATTTTTATGCCTTTTATTTATTTAATTTTTAATTTTGATTTTCAGCCTGATCAACCCAATCTGATAGCTTATTAATCGGATTGGTTTGGGTTAAACATGTTTATTTAGTCAGTAGACATTTTAACACTATTAAACATACTTATGAAACCCCATTTATTTGCATTTATAATTTTATCCTGAATGAGATTAATGAGTGAAATTAAAACAAAATATCATTTCAAACCATTTAACTTTAACGCCTCCAAAAAAATCAAGAACAATTCCTCTTCTTCTTCTTCTCCATTTTTCCTTTTTTCAAGAGACCAGAAGTCTTGTAAAATAAACTTTCAATCACTAATCAATATCAAAACTAGCTAAATATTAAATAATTGTCATTAAAAATACAAAATAATTGAATAAATCATAACTTAGAACAAAAACAAAATTATTACATTCAAGAGATTATGAACGATTTTTTTTTTTTAAATAGGTGCAGGGAAGAATTTAGCGGGTTCATAAATAATTGGTTTATTAATAAAATTTACAATAAAATACGAATTGAAAAAGATCAAAGACGAAAAGAAATGAAAAGCTTATCCTTAACAACAATTTTATTAAATACTAGAGCGTAGATGCTAGTATCCAAAAACATGACAAATTTCAGACAAAATCCGAAATATGAAATATGTGCCCACAGAAACAAAACGAGAGGACGAGGCAAATGAGATTGGAGCTAACAGCTTTGACAAGCCACACGATTCTCCTTTTGTCATTACTTATTTAACTTCATATTTTATCTATACGAGTCTCTCAAAACATTCCGAATGCCCATTCGCAGCTTTGTATTTGTGATTTGTCAAGTAAGCACTCCTCTGAAATGCTATATATGTTTAGCTCATTTTTTTTTGATAATTTTGCAGTTACTAACGGCTGAATTTCAAGATACACAGTTCAAGATTTGATCTCTTTGTCATGAAATCAAATGGGGTTGCGTAATTTAGTTTATTTATCTTAAATTTTGGATGTTTCTAGCATCAGAGATTGAATTTCAAATGGTTTTTGGGTTTAATTTAGCCCATTTTCACACAAATTTTGCTAAGACTATATCTTTTATTGCATGCTGATTTTATGTTGGTGAACTCAATTGGGGAATAGATACTATTATGATGCATTCATATGTCCTTAGTTATTTTTGTCTAAGTGAAACGACCCGCCCCGCACTCCTAGGGCGAGTCTGTCTAATCTCGTAAAATCGGATCAATAATAAAAATAATATCTAAGAATTCCGCTGAAAATTCGACAGAATATCCTCTATAAATACAACATCCTCAAGATTACAATTACAAAACAACACTCCCAAAAGTATCTCAATAACCATCCAAACTTCAAAACCAACTTCTCCAGTCAACATATCAAATATCGCCCCAAATCACTTTAATATAAAAACAAATACAATAGTTATCCTTAATTACAAAATATAACAATAAGTACAACTCACAAAATCCCAAATATCAATATATTAAATCTACAACTCCTAGCACCATCACGCGGCCATAATTTCAATCTAACTACCGATACTGGGTCGACGGATATACCTGCAAATCTCCTGTGGGGGGAAATATCATGATAAAAACGTAGTGAGTATAAAACTCAGTGAGTGGAGACTAGTTCTCGAAAAATAAATTTATTTAAAATGAATTACTTTTTCTCAAAACAATTCTATCAAAATATCATTCTATTTTTCTCAAACTTTCACATTCTCTTTCAAATCACTTACTTGAGCTACCTTCATTCGATTACTGCTTAGTAGGACACTCTCTTAACTTTCATAACTTTCTCTTTCATACTCTTTGGGCTTCTCGCAATGCGTCCTTCGCCCACTTATCTCATAACTTTATAAACATCTCGAGAGTCCTCCACTAAGCCAGTAACGAATTCAAGCATTCAAGCTAAAACTGTAAAACAATCTTTCTTTCTTTCCAAATCTCATTTGCTAAAATCAACTTTCTCATTTTTCCTGGAAATATGGAAAACATAGTGTATTTTCGTGCTCATGCCAATGAAATATTCATACGTATGCCTATGTCAATAAACACATATATCAACATCTCATATCAACACATCACATAAACACATGGGCAGAACATATAAATCAATATCTGTACATATAACAAAATAGACTTTCCAAACATATCAAGCATATATATCGTTTATTGTGATTCATTTGGAAATCTAGTTTACTTATATAAAAATATTTAATTTAAATCAGTCACTGAAATACTATCTTACATAAATTTGCGTAAAATCAATGGAATCATAATACTTGTCATATCAAATACTGTATATCAAAAATTATCATCAAACAAGTACCCGGGGGAATGATCTCATCATATCCGGACCTCGACAGACAGGCAATGACGTACTATCTGGGTACCGCCACGCCCCGGAGCTACACGGATAGATAGGGAAAATCTCATATCTCATCATATCAATCTAGTCCTCAAAGGACAAAAGCATCCAAGCACACGGCCCAAAGCCTCTGTGTGTACTCAGACGGCCCCAAAGGCCTATATATCATCTGTATCATTTGTATCTCAACAGCTGTCTGTATCTCATATCAATATATCTGTACTCATCATACTGCATGCATATGCCCCCAAAAGGCAAAAGCGCCCAACACACGGCCCAAAGCCTCTATGTGTGTCAGACGGGCCCCAAAGGCCTCTATCTCATCTCATCTGTATCTCTGTATTCATCTCATATTATCTGTTTCTCTGTATCTGGAGGGGAGGGTACTGTTTAACAATTTCTCAAATAACATGTAATACACATGTACGAAAACATATAATCACATCTGAAATCTCATTTTCTCTTTCTTCAACGTATTTCAAATCCATTCAATTCTATATCAAGCATTTATTTAAAAACGGTAATAAAATCATTATTCAAACTCTTTCTCAGTAATAATAAAATCAACACATGTAAATAAATTCACTTTTCTAGAATCATTAAATCGAAGCATCAAATACTTATTTTTCAAAACATACTGCACTGTATCATAAAATTAACATATACTTATAGAAATAAATTTTGTATATTCCACTCACAGTGACAATGTCCAGACTCAGTATCAACCACGTCCGCGGGTTGATTCTCGTTCGCGAATCCTCCTAATCAAGGAAACGACATAATCATTCTCCGTAAATTGAAATACAACTATTCTTATATAATACTTCTCGAAACGAATATCTATCAATAATAATTATTCCCGCATGTATAAAATTACCAAAATACCCCTACATGCCAAAATTACCAAAATGCCCTCAACATCATTATTTTACCGAAATATTCATATAATCTTCAATTACCAAATTGTTCTCATTTCGGATCACGGAAATAATCACAATACTAGGAATTACGAAATTACCCTTTAGAGCGTAAAATTACCGAAATGTCCTTAACAACTTAAATTACCGAATTATCCTCGAAATCACAAATTACCTTACTGCCCTAACCTCAAATTGCCAAATTACCCATTGATTTTATAAATTACAAAATGACCCCCAAAGTTTTATGAAATTACCGAATTGCCCCTGCCGGTCAACGGTGACCGGACTTCAGTCAACGGCGACGGGGAGCTTAGGTCTCATAGTTCCGGCCACGCTGAGTCCAATGGTGGCGGCGGTGACCTCCCACGCGCGCTGCCGGCGGGGGATCGAGCTCCCCAAAAACCGCGAGCTTCCAAGTGCTAATCGGCGGCAATCCGGCCGATTCAGGTGACGGGATCGGTTGGAAAATGGTGCTGGTGAGCTGAGGAACAAGAACCAAGTGGTGGCGTGCCAAAATTCCGGCGAAATCGATGGCGACGAAGACGGGTCTTGGCCGCGAGTTTCAAGCTCCAACCGGCGGCGTTCCAGGCATTTTCCGACGACGATGATGGCAGGGATACGTCGGCCGGCTTCCAAGCTTCAGATCGATACCAAGCACGGCCGATGAGGTGGCCGGAATCGCGAGATCCGGCCGGGTCATAGCCGCGGGTCCGGGTCGGGTCAGCCGAGTCAAACGGGTTTTCTCTCTCTTTCTCTCTCTCTCTCTCTCTTCTTTTCAAAAATACCCCCCATGTCCAGAAAATATAAACCGGCTTTTTCTTCTTTTTTTTTTTTTTTAAACTAAGCTTAATACAGATTAAGCTTATACCGGACCCATAACGGAATTAAAATCCGATCACTCGAGCTCTTAATCACGCTCAATTTGTTTCGAAGCGAAAAAAATTAAATGGTACACTTGATTAAGAAAATCAAAGTGCATATGTTACACTAAGCTTAAACAAAGTTGTCTTTTTTTTTTTTGTTTTCCTGGGAATAGTTGTTTGTTGTTTCTCGAAATGCATCAAGTTTATCATAATGTTTCTAATTCATTGAAGTAGGTCTGTGTAGCTTATCTTTATTCCTATACTAATTTTCTGAAGACGTGTTTTTGTTACGTCTTATTTTATTTGATGTTTTAGTTTGATCACAATCTTTCAAAATTGTACTGTCACTAAAGCTTCAGTTTCAAGAACCCACTTGAGGGAATAAAAGTTTGAGTTTCTTGTTGTGATTTGGGATGGACGGTGTTGAATTTGGCGTATTATTATCTCAATAAGTTGTATAAAATTCAAGTCGGTACAATTCATTATTTGCCATGTCCATCACAATTTTGCAGAGAAGGCAGAATCTTAATAAATGCACACATAAAAAAATAAAATTGTACAATCAGAATTGAAATGACAAATTATAATTATCTTCTTTTGATCCTAATTGGAAGATTTGCCTTCTGAAATTTTAAATTTTGATTAGATTTCTTGTAACTATCTTTGCTGTGGAATTTAATCAGATTAAGAATTTGCTGAGTTTCTTGAACGTGTGTTGAAATGACAATTCTGCCAGTTTGCTCAGCCACATCAAGCTGTTCCCATTCATTGGTGAGATATGAGATGACACTTCCTATGTTGGTTATTTTCTTTTTGAGTTGCTTCCAGGCTCTTCCATTAATAAAATTACGCAATGAGCGAACAAATTATGTTATGTTTACCTCCAGATTATTGAAAGAAAATCTTCTTTTTACCTCCGAATTATTGAAAGAAAATCTTTCTCACAAGATTAGAGATCTCTACTACAAAAATGTAAAACAATGACCCATACGTTATGACGGTTTATTTAAAAAACCGTCATTAAAAATATTTAATGATGGTTCTTAAAAAAACCGTCATAATAGCTAACATTTATAATGATGGTTTTATTATAGTACCGTCATTAAATATTATGTTAAAATATATTTTTATTTTTAATGACGGTTATTTATAAAAACGGTCATTAAAAGTTAAAAATTTATGATGACGGTTCTATTATAAAACCGTCATTAAATATTATGTTAAAATATATTTTTATTTTTAATGACGGTTATTTATAAAAACGATCATTAAAAATTAGAAATTTACAATGACGGTTTTGTTATATAACCGTCATTAAATATATAGTATTACTTTTATGACGGTTTTTAAACAAAATCGTCATTAAAAGTTATTACATATTAAACGATTATTTTTTATGATGGTTCTATTATATAACCGTCATTAAATATTAAGTTATTATTTTTAATGACGGTTTTTAAACAAAACCATCATTAAAAATATAGTCATATATATAAACTGTCATTAACTATAAAATTTTACTTTTAATTAAAAAGCCACATATTTTTAATGACGGTTTTGTTTCAAAACCGTCATCGAATATAAAGAATCGTTTTGAATACATTTCGTGATGACAGTTTTTTTTCAAAACCGTCATCAAATATAAAGAATCGTTTTGAATGCATTTCGTGACCGTTTTATAATAACCGTCGTTATATGTTATTTGCCTTAAAAAATTTGAACAAAAAAGCCGATAAAACGAATAAAGGTAACGCGCAATCCATAACCACTCACATTCCTTATCTTCTTCTTCAATTTTCACGAATTACAATCACGACTCACTCAATCACACACACCAGCCCTAACCCTACCTAAGCTATCAAACGCCAATGTTGCTGCCGCTGTCAAATCGATTCAAGTGCTCCGGCGCTGAGTCTAGCCGTCCTTGAGCCGATTTGCTTCCTTTCTCTGCCGCCGCTGTCAATCTCTGCCATTCTTGAGCCGATTCATTTCCGCAAAACAGCTGTTGTCATCTCTGCCGACATTGCCTCTGTGTTCGTTCACCGTCAGATGCAGGGTTATTGTGGTGACAATGCCTCCGCTGTGAAGTCAGTTCAAATTTTCTGGGTGCTATCTTGAAAATGTTGGTGAGATTGTTGCCAATGATATTCTAAAATTTTGAATTCAGGGTTATTGGTTCACCACTGTGAGTTGCTTTCTCCAATTTTGCAATTCTTTCCTCTTAATTTGCTTTGAAATATTTGCTCGTTGGATTTATTTCCTCTTCATTTATAATCGATTTGGTGATTTGTGTTGTGTAGCTTGTACCTTAGTCTCTCCTTTTCCTTTCATAATATTATAAAATATGTCGTGCACTTTGGCCTTTCGTTTCTTGATTTTCTTGGTTAATGAATTTGGAAAAAGAGTGAATTATGGGTAAGGGGATAGAAAATCACATTGACAGAAAAGAGGGCTGAAACGCCCTGATTTTTACTAAGTGGAGTTTACTTATTTGTTAAAAAAATAAATCTTAAATTATTAATGATTTAATTCTCTTGTGCTTATTATATTGTTCGTAAAATTTTTGTTACAAGTCCAGCCCATGAACCTCTTTATATTTTAGCATTTGTTTATTTATTTACGAAACGAAAACCAGCGTTCGGATTCAAAAGGAACAAAACAGAAAAAGGAAGAAAGGAAACAAGAGGATAACAGGACGTGAGAGAGGAGAAGAGGGAGAAAGAAGAGAAAGACAAGAGAGGCTAGGTGAAGGATTTGGATTTAAAGAGAGAGAATTCAATTTCAGAGCAAAATATTAAATATCTGGCTTTTTGAATTTGTAAGCCTTCTTTCTCAGTTCACTTTATTCTTTTATTTTTCTTCAAAATTCTTGTTTAAATTGGCATGCATGTTGATGTTGTTAAGTCATTTCTAAATTAACTTGCATGCATGATTAAAATTCTGTTTATTTAGGTATTATGTCATTGAAATTAGTCTCCTTTGCCATGCTTGTTTCAAGTTCCGATTCTTATTTGAAAAAAAAAAATTCTATGTTTGTTCCATAATCTGTTTTGGGTATTAAAGCTGATACTACCTAGCAAATTCTAAACTGTAATGGCTGATTTCTTCTCTTATTTTTTTTTATTCTATTCAAATTCATGTATAAATTTACAGGTATCAGATATTTGCCTAATTATCATGTATGTGTTAAATTCATTTTGGGTGAATTTTTATATTATTTAATCAACTTCAAAGTTACATGAGTTTGGCCAATTATCACATAATCTCTTCTTTGACTATTTGATTAGATTTTTGTTCTTGTGTGGCTTAATTAATTTCGAAATCTTCTTACTCATAAAGCATTAATATCTTTTTCAATTAAATTCTCTAAATTTTCCTGGCTGCCGTATGAACAACTCTAATTTTTTTCCTTAAATAAATTTGTTTGAGTTCTAATTAATACTTTAATTTAATAGATTATAATTTAAATCTTGCAGCGGATTATAATTTACGGTGCTAATGGTATATTTTTTTTATTTAATCCATTGTTTTGTTCTTCAGGCTATTGATCCTAAGACTTGCATGGTTTTATTCAAAATGCTAAATTGGGTTGTATTCCAGTGGCTGTATTTTGACGGGAAAGAAGTATGTAGTGCTACACTTCTTTTTTATTTTTTATTTATTTTATTGTCATTATTATTTAGCTTAACGGCAACCCAATTTTCTCCCTACCTTTGTGAGTGTGGTCAAACCCCAAACAAATGAAGAAGTTTTCTGGTTTTATGTCTTAAATAGAGTGCCTGTAAATATAAAATTGCGATTGAGCTAATGAGTGAAAATGGTGATACTTGGATTTTTTGAGGCTCTGCTTTTTTTTCTTTACTTTAAAAGCTAATTTGTTTAGCTTTACCTTTGATTTGAATTTTTTGTTTCTGTTCTTTGCAGCAACCAATGAAAATGGTGATAATCGGGCTCCAATAAATATTGATTTAATAGGAACCACATTGGTAAGCCTAGTTGCAAGACAAGAACTACTTTGCAAAGCATGCTGTGTGTATAATTCTGAGCGTTAGGGATTCAGTTTCTGAAGGGCGGGCTTGCTCGCTGGGTATAAATGTTCCAAGTGCCAATCCCACCTTACATAAGCACAAAATATAGTCTCCATTTCCTTTTTGGATTATACTTGTTTGTATAGTTTTATGATACTGGATTTTAATTTAAGAATTTGTGCAGTACATTTTTTGGCTGTCAGGAGTTAGTTTGATCAAGGTTATTTAAGTACTAAACTGTTATAATTGAGCTTGTATATGTAAATGACAATTATATCAATGTGTAATGTAAATTGAAAATTGCCAATGTGGCTTCAATTGTACAGTTTAGAATGTCAAAACAACTATCTAAATTTAATTTAAAAAAACAATTGAAGTATAGTAATTTTAAATTTTTATTTTTTTTACTCGTGCAAAAGATGACCGTTCTTATATAAGAACAGTCATCAAAGAGCGATATAAGATGACTGTTATGATACAAAACTGTCATTAAAAATTGATATTTAATGACGGTTATTAAAAAACTGTCATTGAAAATATACATTTAATAACGGTTGTCATTGAAAATATATATTTAATGACGGTTGTTGGCAAAAAACCGTCATTAAAACTTATGTACCTATAACATATAATGACGGTTTATTAGAATAACCATCATAATAAATATACATTTAATGACGGTTTTTAAATCATCATAAAAAATGTACCCCTTTTAATGTCGCTGCCTAAGATGACGGTTTTAAAACCGTCGTCTTATGTATTTTAAAACCGTCATAAAAGGTCAATTTTGTAGTAGAGACTATCTTGAGACTTAAAAAATTCAAAATCCCGCTATTGTCTATTTTGAGACGCTATAAAATTTGTAAAAGGAGGTGGCCTTTGGTTTTTGTCAACAAGAAACAACATTAGTGATGAGACAGATTATCCACAAAGAATTGGCATATTTTAAAAAATAATAGACAATATTTAAAACTTTTGTACTTATACGTGAATTTAAGGGATCTAAATGTAAATTTTGTTTTTAAAATTTAGAATAACTACAAACGTAGGCTTTTTTCATGCATAAATATCTTTTTAACTTCTTATTGAAAAATGTGTCTGCACTCGTTCGTACATATAATTCATTGTTTTGCACATTTTAATATGCACAATATCAAAATTAAAATCACACTCTTAATTCTCAACAAAAATATGGTATTTCATTCATTCATTATTTCTTGGATATTTTATTTCTAACTTATAATATTTATTTAATATGCATGTTTTGGATATGGGACATTAGAACTAACTATTAGAAATTCTTTTTATTTTCAAGTAACAGATAGTTTTTATGCCTTTTTATTTATTTCATTTTTAATTTTGATTTTTAACATGATCAACCCAACCCAATAACTTTATTAATCGGATTGGTTTGGGTAAAACATGTTTATTTAGTGAGTAGACCTTTTAATACTATTAAAAATACTCATGAAACCCCATTTATTTGCATTTATAATTTTATCCTGAATGAGATTAATGAGTGAAATTAAAACAAAATATCATTTCAAATTGTTTAACTTTAATGCCTACAAAAAAAAAATCAAGAACACTTCTTCTTCTCCTCCATTTTTCTTTTTTTCAAGAGACCGGAAGTCGTCTAAAATACACTTTCAATCACTTATCAATATCAAAATTAACTAAATATTAAATAATTGTCATTAAAAATACAAAATAATTGAATAAATCACAACTCAACAAAAAATAAAACAAAATGATAGTTAGAAGTATGAAAAAGTGTGGATTAGTAGAGAGAGAAAAGTACAGAGACATATGTCGAGAAAGAAAAGAAGACTATGTTCCATGTCGAGAAAGAAAAGAATTTTGGATTATGAAAGAATATGGGCTGAGAGAATCCTGGACTCAAATTTCATTAGCCAATTCAGTTCAGGCATTGCAGCCATTATGTTCCATGAAGGACAGTGATTTTATTTTGTCTGTTTTAGATGAGAAATTTGTACTTATTGATCCAAAGGATGGAAAAAAGTATGAAGATTTTATGATTGATGGCTTTCAAGAAAATGTTAGAAAGTATCATGTGGAAGTATATGCTGAGAGCTTGATCTCACCCAATAGCAAAACAAACTTCCTAATAAGTGAAGGTCTGAATAATAATGAACACTTTTCTTCTTTTTCTTTTTTCAATTGCTACTATATATAAATTGGTCACAAACTAACTCAAAGATTTCTTGTGTTGTTTTTCGGGGCATTGAATTTTGAATTTAGTGTACGAGCAGGGGAAGACATAATTGAGGAGGAGGAGGAGAAGTTGCGTAATTAGCTATTATAGGATTTCATGAGCCATATTAGTGTTATTTAATTATGGGTTATTTGAGCAAGAATTTTTGTTCAAAACTATAAGCAAAAATAGAAGCAAAAACATAGAAGCTAGCATAACAGAGCAGCCATTACATATGAACAACCGTGCCATAATGTCAGCTTCAGTAAGGTACCAATAAGTCTTCTTTGCTATTTCTAATTGAGAACGCTTAATTACTGCTTTTGATTTTAGAGGAACAACTGAAGTTCAAAACTTCACCCCTTCCAAAATCCAAATAGAATTAGTTTTTATATCAGTAATGAATGCTTCTTTATTCTCTAATCTCTGGCCTTTTGAAGCATAATTATTTCCCGTTCTCCTCTGAATTTGACAGTATTTTTTCTTAATGCAATTTGAATATCCAAAACAATAAAAATAGTCATTAAAAATTTCAATCGGGAACTCTTAGGATTATTCTTAATCAATACATTATAAGCAATTAGAGTTTAAACTTTAGATACGGTTGAAATTTGAGAATAAATAACCAAAGAAAAATTCCACGAACAGATCAAGAACAGAGAACAAGAGCAATGGAATCAGACAAACACAGAAACTAACAAACTGACCAAAACGACAATGTTTGAAGGAAAAATCCACAATCTTTTATTGCTCAAAATGATTACGCACTGATCACACATTACAGAAGAGGTTACAAGCTTTTTATCAAAGCAAGAATTACAGAATTTGATGAGGAAACGAAAGAGAAATCACACGCACACCAGAGGTTATGCAAAAGCCCCTTTTATGATGAGGTTTCTAGAAAATTTCTAGGAACAATAGTAACGACCATAACAAATTTCGCCACAACAACAAATTATTTGCATATCGACCCATAAACTAAATGCAATCTGCACTATGGCCTAATAACTCTCTTTCGATTACACTTAAGTCCCCTATATCCACAGCTCAATTCTTCACACATACAAAATTTTTCACCACCAACCCTTTGCTTCAGTTCATCTGCACCTCCTCCTCTTAATTCTAATATCGAGAAAAATGGAAGATTCAAATCTCCCAATACGTGGAAGTATTTCTTTTGTTTTCTCATTCTGGACTTTAGTGGGTTTCAATTGTATATTGGACTTTCATTGAACATTTATTCTATGCATTATATATAATAATAAAAAATATATAAATCGAATTTTTCAATGGCATCAATGATCAGAGTTCTCTCGGAATTTAATAATCAGAATTCTAGTGGCATTAGAGCTTTTACTCCACTAGGATTGGCATGTATATGTGATTGCTATATTATCAGTCTTATCTATTTTACACATATAATCACAAATCCTGCAGTTTGCTTGACATATATACAATTGTTTTTCAGTTACCTTCCTCGATTTTACCTACAGTATCCCCGAAACTTGAAGTGATTTTTTCTTTAACTTGCAAATTAAAGCAATGGGTAGCTTTATGAATCGGTTTTGATATTGGATTCTTGGAATGGCTTATTGTGCTTGAGGATTAAAGAGAGACTCAGAGCGTAATTATAATAACTATTTATATAAGATATACAATCCTTCTACTATATAGTTAAGAGAATACCAAGACCAGAAATTTGCATTTTGCTATGCTCAATCAATAAATGATTACAGATTCCTGATAGTACAACAATTCCTAGTAGAAAAGAAAATGCGTATGACTTCTCTTTGGGAAACAACACTTGGAAAAGTGTTTAATCTTATTCTTATCTTGTGATCAAACCTGGTATTAAAATAGGATTAGGAATCATTGGGGTGGCAGGCAAATTTCAACATTTGGTTGGTAGTAGACAAGTTCAAGTTCTTGCCTATGCCTCATGAAATCACAAATGATCATCATCATAAGTATTCGATTGAAGTTATGAGAGACTATCTCTGTATGTTGGGACGAGGAGTATGAAGAAACTTGTTTTCTTTTCTTGAATAAAACATTATACACTGAGCATTATTTATAGATGTAGAAGCTATGTTTTTTCAAAGATTACATATGCAAATATAGAAGGAAATGTGTCAATCCGTTCGACGCGGATTATGTCTTTGACAAGTGCAAATCATCCCTTTGACAAGTTCGGATTCTACCTTTGAAAACTTCCTTGAATGCCATTTTATTTGACATTCTCAACACTCCCCCTCAAGCTGGTGCATAAATGTCTTGCATACCTAGCTTGTCTAGGAATTTTGTAAATGTTCTGCTTGAAATGGCCTTCATTAAAATATCTGCAAGTTGATCTTCTGATTGAATTTTCAGCAGTTCTAAGATTTTTTCATCTAATTTCTCCTTGATGAAAAATCTATCTATCTCGACGTGTTTTGTTCGATTGTGTTGAACTGGGTTATGAGCAATATCTCGTTTAGCTTTGTTTTCACAGTATAGTTGCATTGGTTGTTGTGATGGATAGCCCAAATCATTTAAGATAAAGCTTATCCATAGCCCTTCACATATCCTAAGGGTCATGCCTCGATATTCTACTTCAACGGTCAAACGGCAACGGCATGTTGTTTCTTGTTTCTCCATGTGACAAGGTTGCCTCCCACATAGGTAAAGTATCATGAGGTAGAGCGTTTATCACTAGTTGACCCGGCCAATCTACATCAGTATAAACTTCTATGTTGCTGTAATCTCCATTTTTAGAAAATAGGATTCCTTTTCTTGGATTTGACTTCAGGTACCTCAGGATTAGCATTACTGCTTTCATGTGTTGCTCTCCGGAATTATGCATAAACTAACTTACAACACTTAATGCATGAGTAAGATCTGCCCGTGTGTAGGACAAGTACATCAATCTTCTAATCAGCCTTTGATATCTTTTTTTGTCTACTAGAACTTGGTATGAGGTAATACAAAACTTCAGTTCTTCTTCTATTGAGGTGTCAATAGGCTGACAAGCTGTCATTCCCGTTTCATGCAATAGATCTAAGGCATATTTCTTTTGAGACAGGAAGACTCCTCCCTTAGATCGAGAAACCTCAATTTCAAGAAAGTATTTTAAGGATCTTAAATCCTTCATCTCAAACTCTCTCAACAAGTACTTCTAAAGAGCCTCTATTTCTTCCTCATCGTTAAATGTGACTACTATATTAACCATATAGAAAATAAGGGCAGTGATTTTACCTTGTCGTTTTTTAATGAATAAGGTATGATTTGAATTGCTTTGGTTATACCCAAAAAGAACCATAGCCTTTGTGAATTTCCCGAACCATGCTCTTGGGGGTTGCTTCAACCCGTACAATGATTTCTTCAATTTGCATACTTTCTAATTGAGTCGTTCTGGTTTAGTGCATCCTGGTGGCAGATCTATATAAATTTCTTCAGACATGTCTCCATGGAGGAAAGCATACTTTATATCGAACTATTGCACTAGCCAATCCAAGTTGACTACTAATGATAATAAGATACGAATAGTATTAATTTTTACTATCAGTGCAAACATATCGGTATAATCTATCCTAGAGGTTTGGATGTAAACCTTAGCTACGAGCTTTGCTTTGTATCGTTCAATAGAGCCATCTGCTTTGTACTTTATAGTGTAGATCCATCGGCAACCCACTAGTTTCTTTCCTAGTGAACGATCAACTAGTTCTCATGTTTGACTTTTCTGAAGAGATCTCATTTCGTCATTCATAGCCGCTTTCCACTTTGGGTCTTTTAAGAATTCCTGCACACTGTTAGGAATAGATACAATAGATAATTGATTTAGAAATGACTGATTTGATTCTAACAAGTGATAGTTAGACACAAAATGACTCATAGGATACTTGACTCTACTCTCTCATATGTGGGTTTAGGGATACCTCTATTTTGACACTGGGGAAGAATTCTTCTGATTAGACTGGGACTTGTGGTAGGAATATCCTCTACAGACGATTGATTAGGTATTTCTTTATGTGACTCATTCTCAATTGTAGTTGTGTCTGAGTTATTTTGCCCCCCAAATGTGTCTTCACTTATCTCAGCCTGAGAATCACCACAATTTTTTTTTTACAATATCTTGAAGGTTTACTACCTCAATTGAAGATTGATCTTCTTCAAGTGAAAGATATGTAAGAGTATGAATTTCCTCTTTATTATACTCCCTCTGAAATTCAGGCTCTGATAATTAGTACATGATATCTTAATGAAATACGACATCCATGGTGAAGTATATTTTTCTTGATGGTGGATGATAACATCGGTATCCCTTTTGATGTAAGGCATAGCTTACAAACACACAACGTAGTGCTCGAGGAGATAATTTATCTTGTTATGGAAAATGAACGAAGGCAATACAACCAAACACATGTGGGGGTAAATTCGGCACATTTGGTGATATAATTGCATCATTTAGAACTTGGAAAAGAGTCGGGAATCCAAGGGAGCTTGAAGATGTTTGATTGATCAAGTAGGCTACGGATGTCGGTGCTTCTCCCTAATAAGATAGTGGCATGTGGGCTTGGATTAGTGATGCTCGAACAACTTCTAGTAAATGTCTTCTTTTTCATTCAGCAACGCCATTTTGTTGGGGTGTCCTCACACAAGTGGTTTGATGGACAGTTCCTTGTGATTTCAGAAACTATTGAATTGTTGTGCTCATATACTCGCCTTCATTATCAATACGTAGAACTTGAATTTGTGTCTGAAATTGAGTCGTCACCATCTTATGAAATCTTTAAAATAAAGAGTTTACTTCGTCTTTCGATTTCATCAGAAAAATCCATGTCATTCTTCTACAATCATTAATAAATGTAACAAACCAACGAGCACCTCCAATTGTAGAAACTTTAGATGACCCTCATACATCAGAATGTACTACCATAAAAGGAACCGGATTCTTATTTAAGGACAATTGAAAAGTAGTTCAATGGCTTTTTGAAAGTTCACAAACATCACATTTAAAGTTACAAAAATCAAATTTCAAAAACAAACTAGGAAATAATTTTTTTAAGTAACCAAATGACACATGCCCTAAACATCTATGCCATAACAAAATTTCTGATTTCCTTTTTTTTATGGAACTATCTGCGACTAGTGTGGGGCTTAGCTTTTCAGTGTTTGTTGATGTCATTTCCAAGTAGTACAAGTTGTCTCGTCTAATACCATAACCAATCGTTTGCTTTGTTTGGATGTCCTTAAACACACAATGATCAGGCCACAAAATTACAACACATGATAAGTAAGTGGTTAATTGAGACACAGATAAAAGATTATAATCTAAAGATGGAACAATTAATACATAGTCTAAATTTAATTTATCTGTGAGTCGTAAAGATCCTTCCCCAATAACTGAGGTTGTGGTTCCATTTGGAGTGGAAACATGTTTTTGTGAAAATGGTTTCAATTGAGAAACTTGTTGAGAATCAAAAGTCATATGATCAATTGCCCTAGAATCAATTATCCATGTACTATTAATAACAAGTGTAAGAGTTTTAAGGGTCTTACCTGGACTGACAGAGGTTGCGATTTGCACTGAAGATTCTTTGCTAAAATCTGTAATAGATGTGGATTCAGCTACTGTAGTTTTTTATCCCTGCTTGGTGTTCTTCTTTCGAGTATCCCACCAGTCAGGATATCCAATGATTTTAAAACATTGTTCTTTCGTATGACCATTCCTCCTACAATGAGTGCAATGGAGTGATGACTTGTCAACAAGCTTCATTTGAGGCTGCTGTTGTGCTATAATGGCAGACGTTTCTGAGTCGACCTTCTTGTTTAGTTTGCTTTGCCGTACATCTTCTCTTCGGATCAGAGAATAACATTCTTTGAAGTCTGGGATAATATCTTTTCGTAGAATTTCTCCACGAACTTGGTCAAATTCTTCGTCTAGCCCAGCAAGAAAAACGTGCACTCTCAA
This sequence comes from Citrus glauca, assembly GCA_029633175.1. Lineage (NCBI taxonomy): Eukaryota > Viridiplantae > Streptophyta > Magnoliopsida > Sapindales > Rutaceae > Citrus > Citrus glauca. The sequence continues at coordinate 42,310,264 of JAQOOD010000003.1, read as the reverse complement.
TCTTTCAACAGACCTTCTACATATTACAACATCTTCTGGATCATTCATGACCACTTTATCTCAGTGATCAAGTTCTCAAAATATTTTGATCAATTCTCCATAGAATTTAGAGAGTAGCTGTTCATTTTGCTTGTTAGAGACGCCTTCTGGTTCAGAGTGAAAACTTGTAATTCATCGCTTCCATCATAGAAGGTTTTTGATACTGCATCCCATATTTCGTAGGCTGTAGGAATTCATAAATACCGCCTCATGATCTCCGGAGACATGGATATGAGTAACCATTTTTTTACTTTTTGGTTCTCACTCTACCATTTCTCATATTTCTTTGAAGATTCCTGAGATGGCTTTGTGTTGCTATGAATATATGAGAATTTTTCTCTTCTGCGAGATGCATCTCCATTATTTAAGACCAAACATCGTAGTTTGTCTCAGTGAGGATAATTCCAGCATTAAATACTCCATCAGATTAAACAGATTGAATGACAACAGGACCAGATTCAGTTGGAGTTTTCTCCATTTTTTATTTTTTATTTTATTTTTATTTTTTTTGGCATCTAGATTGAAATAAGAAAAAATAACGTTTTTAGATAAAACGACACATCATTTTATTACTGCTGCACTCTGGGGATGAAAAATGACATGTCAGTTGGAGTCTTTTTCAACTTCTGGAGCTCGTGAGAGCACGTGAAAGATGACAAAGGCGGGTGGTTAGAGCGTGTTGGTTGGCCGTGATTTCAGGTGGCGTGTGGGAGTGTGTGGGACTGTGCTTAAATGCGAAAGTTTTATAGTTTACTTACCGAAAACTGAGAAATTTGATGGTATTCTTGATTTTTGAGGAACACTCTCTTGGAAAATTTATGGAATTGTTGATAAATTTGTAAACTCAAGTTTTTTACGTATGGGTGGCTTGATTTTTTATTGGCATGGAATTTTGTAATGGTAGGAATGATTTTAAGGAAGAAAATGGTGGAAAAATGGTTGTGGGAAGAATTTAGTTTCCTTTGTTTTGTTACAAACAGAGCAGCGAAACTTGAAGAAACTTGAGCGTATTCATGGCTCTAATGCCATGAAGAAACTTGTTTTCTTTTCTTGAATAAAAAATTATACACTAAGCGTTATTTATAGATGCAAAAGCTATATTTTTTCAAAAATTGCATATGTGAATACGAAAGGAAATATGTCGATTCGTTCGACGCGGATCGTGTCTTTGACAAGTGCAGATCATCCCTTTGACAAGTGCGGATTCTGCATTTGAAAACTTCCTTCAATGCTGTTTTATTTGACATTCTCAACAGAGTATTCCAAAATGAATTTTGGTTTATGAAAGAATATGGCGTAAAAGAATCTTGGATAAGGATTTCCATAGCCAACTCATTTAAAGAATTACGACAATTATGTCTCTTCAAAGACACTGATTCGGTTTTGCCGCTTTTAAATTTTAAAGGAATACGGCACTTTTTGATCAAAGAGATGGTTATTGTAAAGAACTTATGGTTTTTATTGACTTTAAAGAAAATTTACAGGAATACAAAGTACAAGTGTTAGTGGAAAGCCTTTTCTCACCTTAGCCATACCGAAAAGTATTTCCTTAGTGATGAAGGTATGAATAATTATTCTTTGTCTCCCTGGTCAAATTTTATAAAAGAAAAATTGGGCTGCTAGAAAAGGTGATTAAATTGATTCTTTTCATGATATAATTCTTTGCTATAAAAATAAAAGAAAAAAAAAGGTAGGGAAGGGAAAATGAATATTATTTCTTTTCAAAATCTAATCTGATCACCAGTTTTCTAAACAGTTTCCTATGGCTAGTATAATTAGCAATCTAGAAACTGCAATTAATTAGCGTTGACGACTGGAAATGGATCATATGATTGTATATCATTCTATTCCAAAACCTTGTTCCAATTGTTCTTTTTTAGAATTCAATTAGGATTAACTGTGCAAGATTCATGCAGCAAAAACAGTTATAAATTGCGAGAATTAATGTTATGTTGCATAATCATGTATTTACTTCATCTATTTAGTTTGTGCTTAATTTTAAGTTCTCAAGCCTCTTTATATAGTTGAATTTGGACTGAAAATATATTATGCGTACAATGCATAACCCATGAAATTAATGTCACTTTACACCTCAATGTCTTCTATACATGCCGCGGTTCTAATTTCCCCAAAAAAGGGAAAGTAGCATTGGAAAACAAATGGTAGTCCCTAAGGTTTGTGTGATTATTAATGAGTTATTTCTTTAAACCATATAATATAAGTTTATTTTTTTGAAACCGTATAATATAAGGTTTTCTTTTAACCATATAAAATAAGTTTTTTTTTTAAGCCATATAACATAAGTTTGGTTTCGTTTAAAAAAAAAATTATAATACAATATAAATTCAATTTTCTTTTTCCAGACCTTAAGGTCTTCGTGTACAATTAAACAAATCAGGGGTATGGGTGTTTTTGTGCTGGCCTGCAAATTCTTCATCATGTTTCTTCACATTACTTTGATTTCTTGTCATATAAGAAATTCTTTTCTCTGCGTTTGTTTTTTGTTTTATCGAAGGAATTATTCATCACGCGTCCTCGTTCATGTTCTGCCACGATAATCGAATCCATTTTGCCCACTTGATTGTGCATATGCCGCCACAAATCGTGTTACAAAAGTTAATGACATGTAAAATAGAAATGTAATGGCTTCTTCATTTATTTATGTGCTTGCCTTTTCTTTTAGGGACCACGCGTTTCTCTATTCTCTTGTTCTAGTTAGCTTTATGCGTGTGGTTTGTTTTTTGTTTTATCGAAGGAATTATTCATCACGCGTCCTCGTCCCTTTTGCCTCACTTGATTGTGCATATGTGCTTGCCTTTTCTTTAGGGACCCGAGCGTTTCTCTGTTCCTTGTTCTACTTAGCTTTATGCATGTGGTTGACTAGACTTTTGGCTTACCGTCCGTGGGCAAGTTTTTCTATGTGAAATTACTCTAATATCTCAATTTTTTTTAAAAGAATAATAATATTGAAATTTTAAGTTTTACGTGGAAGTGGACAGCATGTGTGTTATGAAGTTAATCTCTATCTCAAACTCTCCCGTTAATGACCATTTTACTCTCATTCAGGCCATCGAAGAACTCCTTCGGCGTGATTGGCTGATCAAAGTGGATCATATCTACCGAGAAACTAATGTAGCAGCAGATTTCCTTGCTTCGTACAGCTTTTCTTTTCCTTTGAGTTTACATTACTTTCAATCTATTTCTCCAAATACGCTAAACATATTGATTAATGATGTTCATGGGGTTGCACACTCTCACTTAGTGTTGCCTTAGCTCTCTTAAGAGTCCTTTTATGATAAAAAAAAAATGGAAAAGAAATTTTAAATTTTAGTTCGATTATAATATCTCCCGATATAAGGTCTCATAATTTTCAAAACTTATGAATTTACAAGCAGAGGTAAGATTTAGGTAAATGCTTGCACAAATCTCAATAAAAATTAAACAGTGAGATAATGACAGTGGAAGTTCCATAATGTTTACCTTCAATAAGGCGCCAAAAAGTCTTCTTTCTAGCTTAATTGCTGCCTTTTGATTTTAGAGGAAACTATTGAAGTTCAAAACCTCACCCCTTCCAAAATCGGAATGGTATATGAAAATTTTTTGCTTGAAATTTTGGAGTGTTTCTCTTTCGTATATCAATAACTAATTCTTCTTTGTTCTCTAATCTTTGGCCTATTGAAGCATAGCTATTTTCCATTATCCTCTGAATTTGCCAAATTGTTTTCCTAGTGCAATTTGCTTATCCAAAACAATAAAAAATATTCAATCTTAATTTTACTGGGCCACCAAGCGATTTCACTTTTTGTTTTAAGGGTCCACGTACATTATCACTGTAATTTCTTTTTGAATCCATCACATTTCTGTGTATGCATGTGCTTGCCTAGACAAGTTCTCCTATATTATCAATCACTCTGTTATCTCAAAAAAATTTTAAAAGACTAATAATATTGAAATTCAAAATTTTGATTCGATTATAATATCTCCCAATATAAAGGTCTCATAATTTTTAAAACATAAGAATTTACAGGTGGAGATAAAATTTAGGTAAATGCTTATTCAAATCTTAATCCAAACTGTAACGGCGAGGTAATTTTTTTTTAAAGATTAAAGATTAACAATATTAAAATTATAAGTTTTAATTCGATTATAATATCTTCCAATATAAAGGTCTCATAATTTTCAAAACTTAAGAATTTAGTGCGGAGGTAAAATCTAGGTAAATGCTTGCACCCTCAAATCTTAATCTAAACTGTAACAATGAGGTAACGACTGTGAAAGTTTCTCGCTGGAGAAATTGTACAAAATTCCAATTTCCTTCAGCTTTTTATAATTCCCTAACACTTACTTTCAACATTTCCTTACTTTGCTTTTCCTTCCTTTTTATGGTGGTTGAATCAAATATTTGAATTGTTGCTTTTCTTTTCGGTCTGCCCATTATCATGATTATGTTTCATGACTTGACAGAGCATGTAAACGAAAGCTCCAGGAAATTTCCAGGAAACTAAGAAAGAATCTTCACACATGTTCATTCTTACATATCCCCTCTCAACTCTCAAGATTAATTCTCTGTTTCTGTCACCAAATTTCTAAAATTTCCCTCATGGCTGCTTCTTCTTCTTCTTCTTCTTGCAATTATGATGTATTCCTCAGTTTCAGAGGAGAGGACACTCGCGTGAGTTTTACATGCCATCTCTATTATAATTTGAATGAAAGAACGAAAATCAAAACGTTTATTGATGATGAAGAGCTTAGGCGAGGAGATGAGATTTCGCCTGCTCTTTTGAACGCAATCGAAGGTTCAAAAATTTCGGTGGTCATTTTCTCAAAGGACTACGCTTCTTCAAAATGGTGCCTGAATGAACTTGTCAAGATTCTTGAATGCAAGCACACAAACGGCCAACTCGTTATTCCAGTTTTCTATAGCGTAAGTCCGTCCGATGTTGGGCATCAAACTGGAATTTTTGGCCACGGTTTTGATCAGCTGAAACAACAGTTCAAAGAGAACCCAGAAATGGTTCAAAAGTGGAGGGATGCACTGAAAGAAACATCCCATCTAGCCGGCCACGAATCCACGAAATTCAGGTAACTCTCTTTCCTAATTCATCTTATCTCTGTTTCTGTGTTGGCACGATTTGACTCAATGTTTTTATATCTTTGCACCTTCATATTAGGCATGATGCGCAACTTGTAAACAACATTGTCGAAGATGTTTCGAAGAAGATGGACAAAATAACAGTCTCAACGGACTCATCCGATGGCCTAGTTGGATTGAACTCACGAATTGAGCAGATTAAACCATTTCTGTGCATGGATTTGTCGGATACTGTCCAAATTGTTGGAATTTGGGGCATGGGCGGTATAGGCAAAACCACCCTTGCCACAGCTATTTTCAATCAATTCTCCAGAGAGTTTGATGGTAAATACTTTGCAAAAAATGTTAGGAGAAAATCAGAAACAGAGGGTGGCCTAGAAGACCTACAAAAGGAAATGCTTTCGACAATATTAAGTGAAAAACTTGAAGTGGCTGGTCCCAATATTCCACAATTTACTAAAGGGAGGGTCCGACGCATGAGGGTGTTGATTGTACTCGATGATGTGAATAAAGATGAACAATTAGAGGGTTTGATTGGAGGGCTTGATCAATATGGTCCAGGAAGTAGAATTGTTGTAACCACCAGGGATAAGCGAGTCCTCGAAAAATTTGGAGTGGAGAAGGAGAAAATATATAGGGTCAATGGATTGAAATTTGATGAGGCTTTCGAGCACTTTTGTAACTTCGCTGTTAAAAAAAATCATTGTCCTGAAGATCTCTACCAGCACTCTCGGAGGGTTGTATGGTATGCCGATGGCAATCCATTAGTTCTTAGAGTGTTGGGTTCCTCCCTGTATCTCAAGGGGAAAAGCCATTGGGAAAATGTATTGGACGACTTAAATCGGATTTGTGAATCTGATATTCATCGTCTTTATGATACATTAAAGATTAGTTTTAAAGAATTAACGCCCAGGGTGAAGAGTATGTTTCTAGATATTGCGTGTTTCCTTGAGGGAGAGGATAAAGATTTTGTGTTAAGGATACTTGATGATTCTGGGTCTCACAGACTGGATGTCCTCGTCGACAAGTCACTCCTAACAGTGTCAGATAACTGCTTGCATGATTTATTGCAAGAAATGGGCCAAGAGACTGTTCGCCAAGAATCTTAGAAAGAGCCAGGTAAACGCAGCAGGTTGTCGGATCCTAAGGAAATCCGCCGCGTACTAAAGCATAATATGGTAAGAATCCTTCATTTTTTTTTCCCAACCATACCAGCACAACCATCCTTTAGTAAAATTATTTTATGAACAAAACAATCAAAATCATAAAAACCATAATTAGGTGAAATTAATGACTGAGGGTGTCAAGAGAACAAGTCTTCAAATTTTAAATTTTTAAAGAAAACTCCAGATTTTATCAATTTTGGAATGTTGAATAAGAGTGTGAAGAGTATAATTTTATTTTCCTTCAAATTTAGTGAAGAGTGTCAGAACAAAGTGAGTGCCATGAAGATTGGCCCACCTGGTTCTACTTCAATATAATTATATTTTTTTTCAAAAGAGTAAGTGTGTTTTAGAGTATAATTTTTTTAAGCAACAGTCGCTAATAAAATGGACTGATTGGCCCACCTAGTTCTGCCTCCAATCACTCCTTTTACCTTAAATATATCTTAAGGAGGCTATAAGATAATTAAATCGTTTTGAAAAGGGTCGTATCTTAATTTGATTAGATACAATTACAACTAGTGGAAAAAAAATAATTTTCATTTTTTCCTTAATTTTGAACTAACATTTTGGATTCTATGGACTAAAAAAAAATCGAAATCTTATACCAATCAAATAGGCCTTGTCTTCTTAACTTCTAGATATTAAGATAACAGGTTTGTAAATTAGAGAAATTTTGATTTTTTTTCGGTTAGTTTAATTTTGCAATGGTCCCCAAAATTTTCTTTTCTCGTATATAGATATTTAATATATTAAAAAAATAAAATCAAAGATTGCAGAATTTTTATTTGTTTAAGGAGCTCTTAGTTAATAAAGTTTACGAATGTTTCTTTTCTGCTTTAGGCTTACTCATTCTTTTTTTTTTTTTATAAGGGGACCAATGCAATTGAAGGCATATTTCTGGATTTGTCCAAAATAAAAGGCATCAATTTAGACCCGCGAGCTTTCACAAAAATGTCTAATCTAAGATTGCTCAAATTTTATGCACCCACGTTTCGATATATGAGCATTGAAGAGCGACTTTCATACTCTAAAGTGCAACTTCCAAATGGCCTAGATTATCTTCCTACAAAATTGAGATATCTTCATTGGGACACATATCCATTAAGGACACTGCCATCAAATTTCAAGCCAAAGAACCTTGTTGAACTGAATTTGTGTTTTAGTAAAGTTGAGCAACTTTGGGAAGGAGAAAAGGTAAGTTCTGTACTAAAACTAAAACATTAATTTTTTCTTTCTTTAAATATACGTGCAATTAATTGTTGAATTCAATGTAGCTTTTTAATTAATATAGTCTTTATATATCTGTTATTGCAGGAAGCTTTCAAGTTAAAATCTATTAACCTCAGCCATTCTCAACATTTCATTAAGATGCCAGGCCCATTAGAAACCCCAAATGTTGAAACATATCTTTTGGATTATACAAACTTGGCTTGTGTTCCCTCATCTATCCAGAATTTCAAGTATCTCAGTGCGTTGTCTTTTGAGGGCTGCGAAAGTCTTAGGTCTTTTCCAAGCAATCTTCATTTTGTTTGTCCAGTAACTATTAATTTCTCCTATTGTGTTAATCTCATAGAGTTTCTACAGATTTCTGGGAAAGTAACATCGCTAGACTTGAGACAGACTGCAATAGAAGAAGTTCCATCATCAATAGAGTGCCTAACTGATCTTGAAGTGTTGGATTTGGGGTATTGCAAACGGCTGAAAAGGATTTCAACAAGGTTCTGTAAATTGAGATCTTTGTTTGACCTTTTTCTTAATGACTGCTTGAACCTTGAGCGTTTCCCAGAAATCTTGGAGAAAATGGAACATTTAATTCGCATCTATTTAGTCTGGACGGCAATTACAGAGCTGCCATCGCCATTTGAAAATCTACCGGGGCTTGTATTTTTGTCCGTAAGTGGTTGCTCTATACTTGATAAGTTGCCGGATAACATTGGCAATTTAAATGGAAATAACTTTGAGAGTTTACCTGCAAATATCAAGCAACTGTCGTGGCTAAGTTATCTTGCCTTGGAGGATTGTAATATGCTTCAGTCATTACCAGAACTTCCATTGTCTCTAGAATCTCTTTGCTTGAGGGATTGTAAGATACTTCAGTCATTACCAAAACTTCCATTGGGTCTAGAAACTCTTCGCTTATGGCGTTGTAACATGCTTCAGTCATTACCAGCACTTCCATTGGGTCTAAAATATCTTGACTTGAGGGATTGTAACACGCTTCGGTCATTACCAGAACTTCCATTGTGTCTAGAATCACTAGAAGCAATGAACTGCTACCGGCTTCAATCTTTGCCAGGGATTCCGTCATGTCTACAAGAACTAGATGCATCCGTACTCGAAAAGCTATCCAAATCCTCTCCTGACCTTCGTGAATGGCATCCGGAATATCTGACGTCAGAACCAATTTATTTTGGGTTTACTAACTGCTTTAAACTTGATGGAAAAGCAAACAACAAGATTTTGGCAGATTCACTACGTATGGCAATTGCAGCATCCCTGAGACAGGGCTATGAAAATAAATGCAACGAGGTATCAAATTCCCTCTCTTGTTTACTCTGTCCCTCTTTGTTATATCTGAAATCATGGTTTTCATTTTACAATTTTCATTTTTTAAATGTCGTTTCGCAGAAACTTTCTGAACTCAGAGGATCCCAAATTGTTTTACCTGGGAGCGAAATTCCTGACTGGTTCAGCAATCAAAATTCAGGATCTTCGATACGTATTCAACTGCCACCGCACTCTTTTTGCAGAAACTTAATCGGGTTTGCTTTTTGTGCTGTTCTTGATTTTAAGCAACTTTATTCTGATCGTTCTCGTTATTTTGACGTCTACTTAAAAATAAAGACTCTCTCTGAAACCAAACATGTTGATCTGGGTTACCAGTCGTGCTCGATTGAAGACCCCCATGGTTCAGATCATGTCATACTTGGTTTTAAACCTTGCTTGAATGTTGGCTTTCCTGATGGTTACCATCATACAACTGTCTCACTTAAGTTCTTCAATGAGTGTGACCAAAACCTAAAGTTACAAAAGGGTCAGAAGATAAAACGTTGCGGAGTATGTCCAGTATATGCAAATCCCAGCGAGATCAAAGCCAACACTTTTACTCTCAATTTTGCTACCGAAGTTTGGAAATTGGATGATTTGCCAAGCGCGAGTGGAACTGCTGATGACGAGGAATTGGAACCGAGTCCCAAGAGAATTTGCAGAGCCGATCAAATCAACACTCTAATTCTAGATTGTGATTTGTTGAAGATGATGTTTTTATCTATGTATTCCATTTTGCTTTTGAAAATACCTTATTTTATTTAACTTGGCTGCAGAACTAATGAGTCAAAGCATCAGTTGATAATTCATTGCAACCTGCTAATAAGTTAAAGCATCAGTTAATTGAATGTGCACTACGATTTTGCTACTACTATTTTAATTTGATACGGAAAGGTGCTCTAGATATGAGAAATTTTGGATCTACAAATAAGATCAAACAGATAAATTCTTCTTATGTAAGTGTCTTTTTGGTTGACAATGTAATGAGAGATTCTTAATTTAAGATAATTTAAGACTCGAGCTTTAAATCATTACTGACATTTCTTTATGGTAAAATGAGAAAGAAATTTCACACATTAGATATCGTAATACCCCCGACATACGTAAGTAGAAAACCACCTTCACTCGAAAAAGAAAACACTGCAGGAGGAGAGTTCAACCTTCATATAGAAGAAAAGGCTAACTTCTGGAAGTGTTACATGTCCGTCGGAACAACAGGTTTCTGAGCTTCGGGTGTCGGCAGAAGAGAGAGATTATTGAGAGAGTAACAATTGATTTTTAAATGCCAACGCTCACCAGCTTGCAATCTTTTGAACTTGATTAATAAATCCTTCAGTCTTGAAAATTATTTTATAACCACCAAGTCTTTGGTTCAACGGTAGAAGCCCTACACTTATAATATTGAGTGCAAGAGTTTGAACCTTCATAAAAACATTATGAAAGTTAATTTCAGTTCTTCCTCAATTATCAATTAATTAAATAGAGACAATCTGTCCTTAACAAAATGTGAATAGAATAGACACCCCTCAAATATTAGAGAGGTTTAAAGTATTTGGACATATGCTTCAGTGGATTAATATATGACGTTGGTCCTAGTTATTTAGTACGATTGTAAATATTGTAATTGTAATATTTAATGTAATATCATATTGTAAATATTGTAATTGTAATATCTAATGTAATATCAGTAATAATATGTATATAACAAAATTTAAAAAGAAAATTACTTTATAGCCCTTAAGGTTCACAGAGCATTCGCATAGAAAAGACATTGAATTCATCTTTTTCAAAAGCACAGACATTACAGCATCAATGAATTTTTATACCTTTACATTCTGCTTTTATACAACAAAAAAACTGACAAAAATTACAAATCAAAATGAAACCCAAAACTCTTTCTCTGACATATAAATAACGATCAAACTCCAGAAAGGCTTGCCCATTTTCCAAGCTCATAAGGATCACAATAATAATGTAACTTGATTCTGTTTGACAAAGACAAACCTGTAACCACAAGTGGAGCTCTCAATCCTGAATCATCTTGTTCTGAAGGTTCATCTGCAAATGCTGTAGTCCTTCCCGAAATTAACAGAAGCCGAACCAGGTCTCTAAAGACGTAATGTGATCCAAATAATGTGGCACCTAACAGGATGCTTAAAAGCAAATTTTACATGCCTAGGTAATTTTCAACACTAGCTAACTTTTCTGGACCATACAAATCTGAAGAAGATGTGATGAGGGATCGGACATCCCATTTTCGCATTGATGACCTTTCCTCCCGGTGTATCTTATTGCTTGCCCAGATTTGCACCTGTAACAGCAATAGGAAGCAAAAGCTCAAAGAAAAATATGGACTCAATAGCAAATTCAGGAAGCAGAGAGCACTGCAGGGAAGAAAATTACAAATACTGACTAAATAATACAACAACCTCAACACATTCATGAAGGAAAGGGCCGGATAGTTCTTATTCTTTTTCCTTTTAACTAATGACAAAAAGCTACAATTTCTCTAGCAGTTAAATTTGCATTTGAAAATTGTTCCTCTCAAGATTAAAACTCATCAGAATTATTTTGTTTAATTATTGTGGTTCCTTTTCTTTCCTCTCAATTTCAAATTTGATTTTAAATCCTCACCTACATCTACCCAAATAGGATATTATTGATGTGATCTCTGTTAATATCAAACTTGGATTCCGAATGATAAAGGCAAACCAATAGAACAGTGGAAGGTTTGATGCATCTTGATCATGCAGTCACACACCAGCCCCAGTAATAGCCAAAACCTCAGCACTAACTGATCTTGGTAAAGGTATCAAGATGTTTCGCCCATTCCCACAAAGAGGTATAGAACCAACCAGTCAACAGAATCCTATAATTAAAAATTTCAAGAAGTTATATGTTTGCATATATTGTATATTTCTTGAAATATCTCAAAGAAACAAGAAGAAAAAAAGTAATACTAGAAAGGTAATTACTGGGAATTTATCTAAGCATAGCTAATAATTCTATACACTTTTTTTTAATGTCTTTTTATGTAGTCTACACCTTTTTTGTTACATATTTATAAATCTGAAGCCTCCCTGCAAAGTCTAAAACTTGTAGGACCAGCTAAATGGATTCTTTGACTTTGTACGCACCAAATCCAAGGGTATTCAGAATTTATTTTGAAAGATTTACATAAGCTTCAAGAGCTGGATGTCATTTCCATCAATATTGCTTAGGACCAGGCAGTCATAGTACAAGAATTAAAAAAGCACAGGTTAACCAAGATAATAAAATAGCTGCATAGGCACAGATTAAGCATGACAAAGGCCATGTCATTTTCTAACGCATCTCTGCTTTCCATAATGCAACCATTTAACCGTACAATGACATAATTAATTGTGGTCACTGAAGTCAACCCTCCATACATCCGTTCTACTATCAACAGTTGAATATGCCAAAATTGCCAGCCAGATATATATGCTTCTCCCCTAAAGAGTTGTTTCTAAACATTAATAATTTTTGTCATTACCCCCCCCCCCCCCAAAAAAAAATTCAACTGCAACAAGTTCTCGAAGGTCATGACTTGAATAATAATCCTACCTGCAATGTTCAATCTGAAAGTTCTAGCAAAGTATTTCCTCATTAAAAATAACAAATACCAAATCAACTTGAGATGCAACAGGTGACTCCAGACTCTTGGTGGACAGTCAAGTTCTCTAAGCTAGATGACAGAGAAGTTTTAAAAGAAGTTTCAAATCATCTTACTATGCAATAGTTGACTACCAACCATTAGTGGTCAGCATCAGAAAGGAAAAGGACTTGGATGTAGCTCAGCTATGTCAATTGTCAAGAAAAGAAACAAAATAAGAATAATAAATAAAAGTATTTCTCACCATGAAAAGAAAAAAAAAATTACCTTGATAAGCTGATATGGAAAGAAACGAGCGGATGAGTGGGGAATTGTGTAATCACCTGTTTGGATCCTGATCAGAACATCAAGAAGAAGAAGAATCCATGAGATTTAATTTTTTAAAAAAGAAAGAAATATAATTAAAACGTAATTGTAATTGGTTGGATATTTATTAACTACACATACCTGGGATTGGATTTCGTGAATTTAAACAGGATACAGTTGTCTCTGTGCTTTGGGATCTATCACACAATGGCAATCTATCCGTACACAAGGTATATCTGAAACGACCCGCCCCGCACTCCCAGGGCGAATCTATCTAAACTCGTAAAATCAGATTCAAAATATAATACTATCTAAAGATTCTACCGAAAATTCGACAGAACCTCCCCTATAAATACAACATTCCCAAAACTACAATTTACAAAACAACACTCCCAATAATATCTCAATAACCACCCAAACTTCAAATCCAACTTCTCCAGTCATCATCTCAAATATCGCACAAATCACTTCAATATAAACACAAATACAATGGTTATCCTCAATACAAAAAATATAACCGTAAATACAAATCACAAATCCCAAAAAAATCAAAATATTAAAACTACGACTCCTAACACCATCACGTGGCCACAATTACAAATCTAACTACCGATGCTGGGTCGACTGATGTACCTGCAAATCTCCTGTGGGGGGGGGGGAAAATATGATAAAAACGTGGTGAGTATAAAACTCAGTGAGTGGATACTAATTTCCGAAAAATAAATTTATTTAAACTAATTTCTTTTTCTCAAAATCAATTTCATCAAAACATCGTAAGAACTTATTTAAACATATTTAATTCAAAATCAGTCACTGAAATACTATTGTTTATAAATCTGCGTAAAATCGATGGAATCATAATACTTATCATATCAAATACTGAATGTCAAAAACTATCATCAAACAAGTACCCAGGGGAATGATCTCATCATATCCGGACCTCGACGGACAGACAATGACGTACTATCTGGGTACCGCCACGCCCCGGAGCTACAACGGATAGATAGGGAAAAATCTCATCTCATAACTGATACATCTCAATATCTGTGCATGCATAAGCCCCCAAAAGGCAAAAGCGCCCAAACACACGGCCCAAAGCCTCTATGTGTGTTCAGACGGGCCCCAAAGGCCTCTATCTCATCTCATCTCATCTGTATATCTGTATTCATCTCATAGTATCTGTTTCTCTGTATCTGGAGGGAAGGGTACTGTTTAACAATTTCTCAAATAACATTTAATACACATGTACGAAAACATATAATCTCATTTGAAATCTCATTCTCTTTTTCTTCAACATATATCAAATCCATTCAATTCTATATCAAGCATTTATTTAAAAACGGTAATAAAATCATTATGCAAACTCTTTCTCAGTAATAATAAAATCAACACATGTAAATAAATTCACTTTTCTAGAATCATTAAATCGAAGCATCAAATACTTATTTTTCAAAACATACTACACTGTATCATAAAATCAACATATACTTATAAAAATAAGTTTTGTATATTCCACTCACAGTGACGATGACCAGACTCGGTATCAACGACGTCCGCGGGTTGATTCTCGTTCGCGGATCCTCCTAATCAAGGAAACGACATAATCATTCTCCGAACAACTAATATAACATAATGCTTCTCGAAACGAATATATAACAATAATAATTATTCCCGCATGTACATAATTACCAAAATACCCCTACATGCCAAAATTACCAAAATGCCCTCAACATCATTATTTAACCAACATATCCGTAAAAGCTTCAATTACCAAATTATTCTCAACTCGGATAACTGAAATAATCATAATGTCCGAAATTATGAAATTACCCTCGGAGCGTAAAATTACCGAAATGTCCTTAACAACTTAAATTACCGAATTATCCTTGAAATCACAATTACCTTACTGTCCTAACCTCAAATTACCAATTGACCCACTGATTTCACAAATTACAAAATCACCCCCAAAGTTTCATGAAATTACCGAAATGCCCCTGCCGGTCAACGGTGACCGGACTTCAGTCAACGGCGACGGGGAGCTTAGGTTTGATAGTTCCGGCCACGCTGAGTCCAATGGTGGCGGCGGTGAGGCTCCACGCGCGCTACCGGTGGCGGATCGAGCTCCCCAAAACCGCGAGCTTCCAAGAGCAAATCGGCGGCAATCCAGCCGATTCAGGTGACGGGGTCGGTCGTAAAATGATGCTGGTGAGCTGAGGAACAAGATCCAAGTGGTGGCGTGCCAAAAATCCGGTGAAATCGACGGCGACGGAAACGGGTCTTGGGCGCGGGTTTCGAGCTTCAGCCGGCGGCGTTCCAAGCGGTTTCCGGCGACGAGGATGGCAAGGATACGTTGCTCGTCTCTCAAGCTTCGAAACGGTACCAAGATCGCCCGGAACGGTGGCCGGAATCGGGAGAAATGGCAGGTCAAAGTCGCGGGTTCGGGTCGGGTTCTCGGGTCAAACCGGGTCAACTCGGGTCAACTCTTTCTCTCTCTCTCTCTCTCTCTCTAAAGCCAAAAATGAATATGGTTCCACCCGCTCAAACATAAAAACCCGGCTCTCCTTTTTTTTTTTTTTAACAAGCTTAATACAGATTAAGTTTATATCGGACTCGAAACGAAAAATAAATCCGACCACCCGAACTCTTAATCGCGCTCAATTTATCTCGATTCAAAGTGAAAAAATTAAATCGCACACTTAATTAAGACAATTAAAGTGCATATGTTACAATATCGGCTATCAAGGACCAATATTGTCCTTTATCCTTCTCGAACCTTTCTTCAATCCACGGACATCCATAGATTTCTAGTCTCAAAAGTGAGGTAGGCAGGCCATTGTCTGGAAACTCCTGGAGCTTTGGACAACAAAAGAGCTGAAGAGATTCAAATGAAGTGAGGTTTTCAATTGAGGATATGCGTTCCGAATTAGGAAAATTCCAAATTGACAGATGCTTTAGAGAGGCAGGAAGTGCCTTTCCTGTAGAATGGGAGATTCTTAATTACAAGTTGGACTATTGGCACCCATATGATCTCCTCGTAAAACTCTTTTTCTGTTATATTCATTTTATTTCTGAAAATGTTCTTTTTTTTATATACATTTTTCTAAATTTTTAATTTTCATTTAATTTTTTTATTATTAAAACTCATTATTATACTATTTTTAATTTTATTATTACCCTACACACAAATTAAAAAGTTATATGAGTATTAAGTTTTTTAGTGTTAATCATTAGCTGAAATAACACATATTTTAAATTATAATTTTAAAGCAATTTTAAGTATAAAAATATTTAATTAATAAGAAATCAAAAGAGAACAATAAATTATTCTAAATTTGTACAATTTATTTTAGTTAAATAGGAAGTAACATATAAATTTTTTTTTAAAGGATTGATTATTAATTAAGTAATTTGTTCTAAAAAATCTATAAGTGTTTAAGTTTTAGTTGTCTTTAATTGTAATTTTAATGTAGGGGTGCGAATAGCTCCACTCTAAATGTAAATTTAAGGTAATTTAAGACTCGAGCTTTAGATCATTACAACATTTTCTTTATGGTAAAATGAGAAAAAAATTTCACACGTTAGATATCATAAGACCCCCGACGCATGCAAGTAGAAAACCACCTTCACTCGAAAAAAAAAAAAAACACTTCACGAGGAGAGATCAAAAAAATTTCTAGAGGTGTTAATACGGGTTTCTGAGCTTGGGGTGTCGGCAGAAGAGAGAGACTATTGAGAGAATAACAATTGATTTTTAAATGCCAACGCTCGCCAACTTGCAATCTTTTGAACTCGATTAATAAATCCTTCAGTTTTGAAAATTATTTAGCCCTTAAGGTTCACAGAGCATTCGACAGCCCAAGTTTACAAGCAGTGGAAAATCAAATGGCATAGAAAAGACATTGAATTCTTCTTTCTCAAAAGTACAGACATTGCAGCATCAATGAATTTTTATACCTTTACATTCTGCTTTCATACAACAAAAAATTTCAATAAACTGACAAAAATTACAAATCAAAATCAAACTCAAACCCAGAACTCTTTCTCTGACATATAAATAACGATCAAACTCCAGAAAGGCTTGCCCATTTTCCAAGCTCATAAGGATCACAATAATAATATAACTTGATTCTGTTTGACAACGACAAACCTGCACCAACGAGAAAGAAAAAAATACTAACTAAATGACCCAGCAACTAGATCACAATAATATAAATTCAGGAAGCAGAGAGCACTACAGGGAAGAAAATTGCAAATACTGAATGTGTGTGTACAGTAACTTGTACACACACATTCAAGAAAGAAAGGGCCACATATTTCACAAAATCTTTCATTGATTAATTAGCGCGAAGAAGTTCGAGTCTTTCTTTGTCTGAGGAAGCACAATCTCATTCTTCTCTTTTCTGGGAGCAGATTTTTTCTAGCTGAAAATTTTGTATACCATTTTATGCAATTAACCACGGAAAATTGTCCAACTCAATAACAATTAATTTCTCTCCCTTTATTTTTTAATTTCAAATACAATATGATCGTAGTCCATCAATCTCTCGGCCTCAATTGGGACCTGAGGTGAAAAAAGAGGTTTATCAGAGGCAAGGCATCAAGCAGCAAGCTGGAATTATGAATGAACAAAGAGTGAAAGCAACTAATACCTTGAATCTACTCATTTGTGGAGCTCCGTCCAACCAGTTTCTAATACTTAGCTGCTCAGAGCTCTGCGATGAGGTAAACCCCTCCCTTTTTACTGGGCTTCCAACTACAAGAATTCTATTGGCATGAATACATGGTTCATTTTCAACTGCTCCTCCAAATGAAGCACGTCTGTCTACTTGTGCAAAGGGGTTTTCATCTTCATCAAGAGACAAAAGACTGAAGTCATTCCCGAAATTAACTGAAGCCGAACCAGGTCTCTGAAGATGTAATGTGATCCAAACAATGCGGCACCTAACAGGAGTCTTAAAAGTAAATTTTACATGCCTAGGTAATTTTTCAACACTAGCAGACTTTTCTGGACCATACAAATTTGAAGATGTGATGAGGGATTGGACATCCCATTTTCCCATTGATGACCTTTCCTCCCAGTGTATCTTATCGCTTGCCCAGATTTGTACCTGTAACAGCAATAGGAAGTAACAGCTCAAAGAAAAATATGGACTCAGTAGCAAATTCAGGTGGCAGAGAGCACTGCAGGGAAGAAAATTACAAATACTGACTAAATAATACAGCAACCTCAACACACATTCATGAAGGAAAGGGCTGGATAGTTCTTATTCTCTTTCCTCTTAACTAATGACAAAAAGCTACAATTTCTCTAGCAGTTAAATTTTGCATTTGAAAATTGTTCCTCTCGAGATTAAAACTCATCAGAATATTTCCTAATATTTTGTTTAATTATTGTGGTTTCTTTTCTCTTCTTTGCCCTCAATTTCAAATTTGATTTTAAATCCTCACCCACATCTACCCAAATAGGATATTATTGACGTGATCTCTGTTAATATCAAACTTGGGTTCCGAATGATAAAGGCAAACCAATAGAAACTTGATCTACAATCATAAATATTAAGTGAGTGGACCATCTTCTTAGCTACAAAGGGAAGATCGTTGAGAATTTAAAATTACAGTTTACCAAATGACGAGCAACAAAACTGTTCTTGGTTTTTTCATCAGCAATTAATGAAATGGAAAGTTTATTATCGGAAACTAACCTACATGAAACTAAACCCGCAGCTGCAATTTCTTTGGAAATGGCACTATACAGGCACTCTTTTAATCATTTCAAAATATGACTTTCGTTATAATAGCATGGAGAACTTTGCCGAGGTCTATGTTGATTCAGCGCTTGCTTAGGAATATTCACAAGTTGAATATCGATTACCCACCACCCCTGGTACTGGGCTTCATTATTAAGGCCACTTGGCATATCACCAAATTTATTGAACAACAAGGAAATAAGGGAATAAATATGGCACTTACCATCGGAGTGTCAGCCACAGAATAGCCGCAAGGACTAACAAGCAAGATAACCCCACTGACATCAGAAACAGAACCGAGAACAATAACAAATTCAACAGAAGTAGTACAAGATGGAGCTCTCCAATATGAGTGCCTTGATCCAGAATTTAATGGAGCAAGCAGTGACAAAATCGGTGCTGCATCATTTGCTGTTTCAACCTACAGTGGCACCAAGGAATCTAGAATAAACAATCCATATCAAGATAAAAAATTCCAATCAAGCAAACTACGAAATTATTAGAGACATGACTTGCTAGCACACAGATTGCACAAAACAATGCAAGAGCTTTTCCTTGTAATAGGTTTTTAGCTTCTCAAGGCATCCTACAACACCTTACCTCAAAGATTATTAGCATATGGAACCTGCTCAGGGTTCCCAAAAATGTCTCAATTGAAAATCAAACCAGACAAAGATTCTGATGGATAAGTGGGATGAATGTTCTGGGCATATATCATAAGAATAAATACTAAAACATATTTCTAAAAATTTTAATCAAGAAAAGAAATTTAAAAGGAAAACATAACATGATGAGAACTGAATGCAAACCAAGAACATACCTAGTGCAAAAAGCTAGCAAATGGAAATTCAGCAAGTGATTCCTGTCCACCACATAATTGGTGAAGGACTTCAGCAGGTTGCACGTTATCGGAAGACTGAATCCTTTCAGAAAGACTATCCTTTAAGCAGGATCCAACAACCTCATTCAGAGCATTGTATGCTGCGTTGTCTGCACAGGAACTTCTTCGCAAGCTAATCAAGACCCTAACATAGTCCAACATCAATGCATCAAGCACAATCTCGTGGCAGCAGTGTTTACAGATAACGCCATCCAGTGTTAGTGAACAACTGGTAGATACATCAACTTGGCTTCCATGGCTTGATCCACTCTGACTTGAGAAGCCGTTGTAGTTGGTCACATCCCTTGATTTATAATTTGAAAACCGTAGAGCTCCTCTTCCTGCACAACAAACTTTGCAAACTTTTCTTTCACATTGAGAACACAACAAAGGGGATTGTGAAGCTCCAACAGATGTTGCAGTTGAGGAAGCAAGAGCGGGCACCTTAGTTTCTGCACAAACCTTGCACCCGCCACCAGAACAACTCTCTCAGATTCTAGTAATATTCCAGAAGTCTAAAACACTATCATCACTATTCTCAAGGCCAATTGCACCAACAATTTTGTCTTCTAGGGAAGTTTGGCCAAGTAATGCAAGAGTGGTTGCTACTCGATAGTCTTCCCATGTAAGATTCATCAAGCAATACATTTGGATTTATAGAGGCGGGATCAGTTCCAATTGACAATAAAGCTCTATCCCTTTTAGCTGCAGAAAGATGCATCAGCAGACGTCCAATTTCAAGCTTCATTGCTTCCATGAAGTCTAGTTTCTTTTCCTGAAAATTTTCCCACAATCTGTCAATCTTACGCTTGTGAGGTTGAATTTAATACATGAAGACCTTTCCATCGATCAATCATAAAATGTGAGAATACAAGCCAAAACAATCAATTCATCCTTTACGTATAGATAGCGTCATGGATGATCAAAAACCAATTAGCACCATATCGAATGGCATGGAGACAGCAAATAATTCAACCAAGGGAAGTACAAATAAATACCAAAACAATATGTCAGTAGTGTCAAACCATAATAACAGGACTCTGATTAATAAGTTATACATTTAGCAGAGCAAAATTATGTCAATCTACCAACACAGTTCAGGACCAGGCACAGAATAGCACAAGAAGTAGACAAGCAGAGGTTAAGCAAAATTATTTGGAAAGACACGTGTTAAGCATGAAGCACACCAGGGAGATTTAGAAGCAGCTCAAAAAGGACACAGGTCATTTGTTTTCTAACTCATCTCTGCCTCCCATTTTACAATCAATCCCAATTATATAAATTTAACCTCCATCTTTACAGTAATGTGCAATCCATTTAATCCTAGAATGACATGATAGATTATGGGCACTTGCATCAACTCCATAAATCCATTCTACTACTCACAGCCCACGCTACTCCCAACCCATGTGACAATGAACTTCAACTTATTGCAATAGATCCGACCAAACAATACGAACAGTCAGCTCATTTCGTTTTTTGCAACCTACCAAACAGCATTAATTTGAATCATCACAGCAGATAAGATAAAGGCTAATGAAACAATTTGTTTATCTTAGCTGTGTTTGACAAAGCTTACTATGTTCACACCACCATCTGTCTCAATGATTTTGTCTACTATATTCACACTGCCATGCATCTCAATGATTTATCCCACTGTTGGGATAAAACTATCTCTTCTAAATCAAATGAGATTTACCAACAAAGAGCATATTATACAAAATTAAAAATAAAAAATAAAAAATTTGTAAGCAAGACGTACAATAGAATGAATACAAACCTCCAAAATCAGTTTAAGCCTATCTAAGTGGCATCCTGTTCTCACATCAACCGTTGCTGGATATGTTGGATCAACTACTCAACGAAGCCCTCAGGGTTCAAAATGAGGTAAACATAAACACCCTATTCATTGTCTACTAACTTGAACAATGCAGAAAGATTATTGCAGAATCCCTATTATCATTTTCCTTAAAAAGATTATTGCAGAATCCCTATTATCATTTTCCTTAAACTATTATTGACCGTTGGAAAAGACTGTCTAAATGAGAATTAAATCGAAATGAAAACAAATAATAGTCAATGCCAACATTCAGGCCAAATCAGAATGAGCAAGGAATTGAGTATGGTAGAGTCTCTCTCTCTCTCTCTCTCTCTCTTTTTGGGTCCTCTTTCTTTTCTAAATTAAACTGAAATATTAGAGAAAAAAATATGCAATAAAGAATTACGCGAAAATTGAAACGATAACGTTTCACCACAACTCACCAGGTGATTCCATGAGCTCGTGAAAGCTTGAATTGATACAAAACGACGAATTTCACGATCCAGTTACCTGGTCAAACACAAATAAGATTATAAACATTGAGAATCTATGGATTCGTAGCAGAGTTTGACTTTCGAGATCTAAAGTCGAAAGCAAAAAAATTTTAAATCCAAGAGCATTACTTAATTTCTCTTAAGACTGCGATAGAATTGATTCAATCACTTAAACTGAAAGGAGACACGAGAAATTGAAGTGAAACGACGCGAGAAAACGAGAGGGATAGAGAAGAGATTCGAGATTTGCCGAATTAATCGTCGAGAGAGCTGACCTGACCGGAGACTTGTAACAGGAGGGAACGAAATGCGGGAAATTCAAGAAGGATGCGCTAAAATGCCGAAGAAAGACGACAATTGGAGTGAGATTTGTGATCGGATGCATGCGAGTATAGAGAACAACGGTGACGTACCAATTATGAAAAGAAAGAGGCCCAATTATGGTAATTACTTAATTGTCAATTAGAGTTTTTATCAGAAATTATGAAATTATTTTAATAGGTAAGTTATTTAAAGTTTTGTTATGAAGAAATGAAATAAGATTATGAAATAAAAAAAGATATCTTAGACATTTTAATATTTTTAAAAAAATTTAAACATTTACTCACAAAAATCTAAAATTTGAGTTTTTTTCTAGTAGAGACAAAATAGTTTATTTAATTTTCAAAAACTCTACTAAAAAACAAACAACAAAAAAAATTGAAAAGAGCTCATGAGATTAAGTAAGAACTTATGAGATTAAATAAATACTTATGGTCATTAGATAAGTATACCAAAGTAATTATTAATAAATGCTTATTTAATTTTATATGCTCTTATTAAAATTTTGTAGTTATTTGATTGTTTTTAGCATAACTTTTAAAGATTAAATAAGATATTTTGCCTCTACAACTAAAAACTAAAAATTTGAGCTTTTGAAAGTAGAGATTGAAAATTTTTCTCAAATATTAAAATATCTAAAATATATTTTATTTTTATAATTTTATTTAATTATTTTTATAATGTAATTTTAAAAAAACATGTTTATTTAAATAATTTTATAATTTTTAATGAAAATTCATATCGACAACCAAATAAATAAAATTTATTTGATAAAAAACTCTATTGAGGAAACTTTAATTAAATAATCACTGTTTGCAAAACTACATTAAATGAAGCCTTATTAAAATGTGGGTTCTAAATAAACTATTCTAACTCATTTTGTTTTCAGTAAATACGTGATTGGATTAAAATTTATAAAAGTAATATAATCTCAAGTTTCGGCCCTTTGTATATCTATCAATCAAATGCACCGACTAAACATTCATCACTCTTGTCCAATGCCCCTTATTATTGCTTATACTTTTGGTGACCGCGGACATTAATGACCAGTTGAAGTAAGTTTAGAAAGTGATACTCATTGCTGATTATCAATGGCGTGAAATTCATGTCACTAATTTTATTAATTGTGTCAACCTTTTTTTTTTCTTTAAAGAATTGTGTTAGCTATTGGATTTGGAATTTCTAAAATTAATTTTTGATAGCATAATATTTCAATATATATATATACACACACATTAAGAAAGTATGTTTAAAGATAAATTTTTCTGTACACTCATTAAAATCTAAATGTTTTTACTTCACTCCTATAATGAAGAAAATTACTGATTGCTTTGACTAAGTAAAATTATAATTGTATCCCTATTTGCAAATGAGGAATGGCAAAATAATAAATGCCCATAAACTCTATTTTTATTTTAATTAGATCATTGTTATTGTAGATAAGTCATTGTCTATGGCAGCATTTGAAATTATGGTGTAGTTTCCATATTCCATCTCGTGCCACAATTACATCAAATTTAGTTGTTGATTGCCTGGCGATAGCTTTCTTCCCTCTAGAATTTCTAAACATTTATAACCTTTGTTGTTGATTTATAATGAATATATGAATGACATTTATAATTTGAATGAGGATTGAGGATTGTGTTAAGTTTTTGTTGAAACTTATTAATGATTAATATTTGTTTTTTTTATTGTTCTTGCTTAATAATCATTAATTTAGTGTTTCATATTTTAATATGTAGAATAATTTGTCTTGCACTTTCATTGTCGATACACTTTATGTACTCTAAATCACTTTTATAAACAATCAAAGAGCTGGTAGAATGACGTTGAGGTTTGTTGCTCAATGTGGGGTAGCAAATTACATTCAACTTAATCTAATTTAGACTAGTTGAATGAATTATTATGGATTATTTGGGTCAATTTTTTTAAATTCGTTAATAATTAAGTTAGATTGAATTAATTAACATGTAAATAATAATTATTATTATTATAACAACAACAACAACAACAATAATATATTCATCCTTAAATGCTAACCTAATTTTTAACCTCTTTTTATTATTTTATAAAAGAGATTATTTAAACTTAGCATTCATGATTTCATTGTACTATCTATTACTTTAGACTCCAATATCAAAATTAAAATTACACTCTTAATTCTCAACAAGAATATGTTATTTCATTCATTCATTCTTGGATATTGTATTTCTAACTTATAATATTTATTTAATATGCATGTTTTGGATATGGGACATTAGAACTAACTATTACAAATTCTTTTTATTTTCAAGTAACATTCAGTTTTTATGGCTTTTATTTATTTAATTTTTAATTTTGATTTTCAACATGATCAACCTAAGCTGATAGCTTATTAATCGGATTGGTTTGGGTTAAACACATTTATTTAGTCAGCATACATTTTAACACTATCAAAATACTTATGAGACCCCATTTATTTGCATTTATAATTTTATCCTGAATGAGATTAATGAGTGAAATTAAAACAAAATATCATTTCAAACCATTTAACTTTAACACCTCCCAAAAAATCAAGAACAATTCCTCTTCTTCTTCTTCTTCTTCTCCATTTTTCCTTTTTTCAAGATACCGGAAGTCTTGTAAAATAAACTTTCAATCACTAATCAATATCAAAACTAACTAAATATTAAATAATTGTCATTAAAAATACAAAATAATTGAATAATCATAACTTAGAACAAAAACAAAATTATTACATTCAAGAGATTATGAATGATTTTTTTTAAAAAGATAGGTGCAGGGAAGAATTTAGCGGGTTCATAAATAATTGGTTTATTAATAAAATTTACAATAAAATACGACTTACAAAAAGATCAAAGACGAAAGAAATGAAAAGCTTATCCTTAACAACAATTTTATTAAATACTAGATGCTAGTATCCAAAAACATGACAAATTTTGGACAAAATCCGAAATATCAAATATGTCCCCACAGAAACAAAACGAGAGGACGAGGCGCCAATGAGATGGAGCTAACGGCTTTGACAAGCCACACGATTCTCCTTTTGTCATTACTTAAATAACTTCATATTTTATCTACACGAGTCTCTCAAAACATTCCGAATGCCCATTCGCAGCTTTGTATTAGTGATTTGTCAAGTAAGCACTCCTCTGAAATGCTATATATGTTTAGCTCATTTTTTTTTTGATAATTTTGCAGTTACTAACGGCTGAATTTCACGATACACAGTTCAAGATTTGATCTCTTTGTCATGAAATCAAATGGGTTTGTGTAATTTAGTTTATTTATCGTAAATTTTGGATGTTTCTTGCATCAGAGATTGAATTTCAAATGGTTTTTGGGTTTAATTTAGCCCATTTTCACACAAATTTTGCCAAGGCTATATCTTTTATTGCATGCTGATTTTATGTTCGTGAACTCAATTGGGGAATATATACTATTATGATGCATTCATATGTCCTTAGTCATTTTTGTCTAAGCTTAAACAAAGTTGTCTTTTTTTTTTGTTTTCCTGGGAATATTTGTTTGTTGTTTTTCGAAATGCATAAAGTTTATCATAATGTTTCTAATTCATTGAAGTAGGTCTGTGTAGCTTATCTTTATTCCTATACTAATTTTCTGAAGACGTGTTTTTGTTACGTCTTATTTTATTTGGTGTTTTAGTTTGATCACAATCTTTCAAAATTGTACTGTCACTAAAGCTTCAGTTTCAAGAACCCACTTGAGGGGATAAAAGCTTGAGTTTCTTGTTGTGATTTGGGGTGGACGGTGTTGAATTTGGCGTATTATTATCTCAATAAGTTGTATAAAATTCAAGTCGGTACAATTCATTATGTACCAAGTCCATCACAATTTGGCAGAGAAGGTAGAATCTTAATAAATGCACACATAAAAAAAATAAAATTGTACAATCAGAATTGAAATGACAAATTATAATTATCTTCTTTTGATCCTAATTGGAAGATTTGCCTTCTGACATTTTAAATTTTGATTAGATTTCTTGTAACTATCTTTGCTGTGGAATTTAAACAGCTATGAGAATTTGCTGAGTTTCTTGAACGTGCGTTAAAATGACAATTCTGCCAGTTTGCTCAGCCACATCAAGTTGTTCCCATTCATGACACTTCCTATGTTGGTTATTTTCTTTTTGACTTGCTTCCAGGCTCTTGCATTAATAAAATTAGGCAATGAGTGAACAAATTATGATGGTTTCATACTCACCTAATTTGTTTGAGATCACTAGATGATTGTATTAAGTTAAAATTTTTTGCTTATCTCAATGTTAGAGAAAAAAAAGAGAATTTTTTTTTTTTGGTTTTTGACCATGAGGTATCCTGGAGAGGGCCCCAACTGTGGGAGGCACCTTTAAGTCCGTACCACAATCCAGACTAGAAGTCCCCGCTCAAATCGAGAGGCACAGGTTCTCCCAACAAAGGCGACTTCTCTGCGACTCGAACTGAGGAGCAAACCCAGTCAAACCACTTAAGGGACTCCATTGCCAGTGGAACCAACACTTTGTTGGTAAAAAAAAAAAAGAGAGAGAATTTCATTAAGTGAACTTGGGTATCTTTCATTTCATGTGATAAGTATTGATAATTCTTCAGTTGGACTCATAATTATGACATGGTTCTATCTGCAAAATGTTTCATGTATATTCAAGAAATTGTAATTTTTTCTTATCAGATAAAAAATTGCTGGTTACTTGCTGAGATATTGCTAATCTGGTATGCACCTTATTCCTCAGTCAGCATTGTTCTTTATTTTGCAAAAATCAGTCCACATAGATGTTGTAGGTCATTGTTGCATGATTGATATATCATACTCCATGGACTAGGATTTTCTTAACCAAGAGTTCTGGTAAAATACACAAGTGGTTTAGAGGAGTCAGAGAACCTGCAATTTGTGCACTTGAACTACCCTACATTACAAAGATGACATTTTCACTCAGTAAGGACTATGAATCGAATGTACAAAAAATGATGGGAATCTTGCAATACATGCCCTGAAATCTCTTACTTT
Organism: Citrus glauca; assembly: GCA_029633175.1. Taxonomy (NCBI): domain Eukaryota; kingdom Viridiplantae; phylum Streptophyta; class Magnoliopsida; order Sapindales; family Rutaceae; genus Citrus; species Citrus glauca. The sequence goes on along the minus strand of JAQOOD010000003.1, from coordinate 42,283,197 downwards.
TTTGTTGCCTTGGGAATCTTGCGTTCAAGCATTGATTGCATTTGCATTTTTCAATTAGCAGACATCATTCCATGGAGGTTTGCAATCCTTTTCCTCATTCGGGAAGGACTTTGAATTGAGGTTTGCCTGAGGTCTGCACTCGTTCGTACATATAATTCATTGTTTTGCACATTTTAATATGCACAATATCAAAATTAAAACCACACTTTTAATTCTCAACAAAAATAATGGTATTTCATTCATTCATTATTTCTTGGATATTTTATTTCTAACTTATAATATTTATTTAATATGCATGTTTTGGATATGGGACATTAGAACTAACTATTAGAATTTCTTTTTATTTTCAAGTAACAGATAGTTTTTATGCCTTTTTTATTTATTTAATTTTTAATTTTGATTTTTAACATGATCAACCCAACCCAATAACTTTATTAATCGGATTGGTTTGGGTAAAACATGTTTATTTAGTGAGTAGACCTTTTAACACTATTAAAAATACTTATGAAACCCCATTTATTTGCATTTATAATTTTATCCTGAATGAGATTAATGAGTGAAATTAAAACAAAATATCATTTCAAACCGTTTAACTTTAATGCCTACAAAAAAATCAAGAACACTTCTTCTTCTTCTCCATTTTTCCTTTTTTCAAGAGACCGGAAGTCTTCTAAAATAAACTTTCAATCACTAATCAATATCAAAACTAACTAAAAATTAAATAATTGTCATTAAAAATACAAGATAATTGAATAAATCACAACTAAAAAAAACAAAATGATAGTTAGAAGTATGAAAAAGTGTGGATCAGTATAGAGAGAAAAGTACAGAGACATATGTCGAGAAAGAAAAGAAGACAATGTTCCATGTCGAGAAAGAAAAGAATTTTGGATTATGAAAGAATATGGGCTGAGAGAATCCTGGACTCAAATTTCATTAGCCAATTGAGTTCAGGCATTGCAGCCATTATGTTCCATGAAGGACAACGATTTTATTTTGTCTGTTTTAGATGGGAAATTTTTACTTATTAATCCAAAGGATGGAAAAAAGTATGAAGATTTTATGATTGATGACTTTCAAGAAAATGTTAGAAAGTATCATGTGGAAGTATATGCTGAGAGCTTGATCTCACCTAATAGCAAAACAAACTTCCTAATAAGTGAAGGTCTGAATAATAATGAACTCTTTTCTTCTTTTTCTTTTTTCAATTGCTACTATATATAAACTGGTCACGAACTAACTCAAAGATTTCTTGTGTTGTTTTTCGGGGCATTGAATTTTGAATTTAGTGTACGAGCAGGGGAAGACATAATTGAGGAGGAGGAGGAGAAAGTTGCGTAATTAGCTATTATAGGATTTCATGAGCCATATTAGTGTTATTTAATTATGGGTTATTTGAGCAAGAATTTATGTTCAAAACTCTAAGCAAAAATAGAAGCAAAAACAGAGAAGCTAGCATAACAGAGCAGCCATTACATATGAACAAACGTGCCATAATGTTAGCTTCAGTAAGGTACCAATAAGTCTTCTTTGCTATTTCTAATTGAGAACGCTTAATTACTGCTTTTGATTTTAGAGGAACAATTGAAGTTCAAAACTTCACCTCTTCCAAAATCTAAATAGAAGCAGTTTTTATATCAGTAATGAATGCTTCTTTATTCTCTAATCTCTGGTCTTTTGAAGCATAATTATTTCCCGTTATCCTCTGAATTTGACAATATTTTTTCTTAATGCAATTTGTATATCCAAAACAATAAAAATAGTCATTAAAAATTTCAATCGGGAACTCTTAGGATTATTCTTAATCAATACATTATAAGCAATTAGAGTTCGAACTTTATATACGGTTGAAATTTGAGAACAAATAACCAAAGAAAAATTCCACCAACAGATCCAGAAAAGAGAACAAGAGCAATGGAATCAGATGAACACAGAAACTAACAAACTAACCAAAAAGACATTGTTTGAAGGAAAAACCCACAAGCTCTTATTGCTCAAAATGATTACGCACTGATCACACATTACAGAAGAGATTACAAGCTTTTTATCAAAGCAAGAATTACGGAATTTGATGAGGAAACGAAAGAGAAATCACACGCACACCAGAGGCTATGCAAAAGCCCCTTTTATGATGAGGTTTCTAGAAAATCTCCAGGAACAATAGTAACGAACAATAGGAACAATAGCCACGTCAACAAATTATTTGCATATCTTCCCATAAACTGAATGCAATCTGCACTATGGCCTAATAACTCTCTTTCGATTACACTTAAGTCCCCTATATCCACAGCTCAATTCTTCACACATACAAAATTTTTCACCACCAACCCTTTGCTTCAATTCATCTGCACCTCCTCCTCTTAATTCTAATATCGATAAAAATGGAAGATTCAAATCTTCCAATATGTGGAAGTATTTCTTTTGTTTTCTCATCCTGGACTTTAGTGGGTTTCAATTGTATATTGGACTTTCGTTGAACATTTATTCTATGTATTATATATAATAAAAAAATATATAAATTGAATCTTTCAGTGGCATCAGTGATCAGAGTTCTCTCGGAATTTAATAATCAGAATTCTAGTGGCATTAGAGCTTTTACTCCACTAGGATTGGCATGGATATATGATTGCTAGTTTATCATTCTTATCTATTTTTACACATATAATCCCAAATCCTGTAGTTTGCTTGACATAGATATAATTGCTTTTCAGTTACCTTCCTCGATTTTATGTACAATATCCCCGAAACCTGAAGTGATTTTTTCTTTAACTTGCGAATTAAAGCAATGGGTAGCTTTATGAATCGGTTTTGATATTGGATTCTTGTAATGGCTTATTGTGCTTGAGGATTAAAGAGAAACTCGGAGCGTAATTATAATAACTATTTATATAAGATATACAATCCTTCCACTACAGAGTTAAGAGAATACCAAGATCGGAAATTTGCAATTTGCTATGCTCAATCAATAGATGATCTTCTTATCAAATTTTCGACAGTTCTAAGATTTTTTCATCTAATTTCTCCTTGATGAAAAATCTATCTATCTCGACATGTTTTGTTCGATTGTGTTGAACTGGGTTATGAGCAATATCTCGTGCAGCTTTGTTTTCACATTATAGTCCCATTGGTTGTTGTGATGGGTAGCCCAAATCATTTAAGATAAAGCTTATCCATAGCCTTTCACATATCCCACGGGTCATGCCTCGATATTCTACTTCAGCGGTCAAACGGCAACGGCATGTTGTTTCTTGTTTCTCCATGTGACAAAGTTGCCTCCCACATAGGTAAAGTATCATAAGGTAGACCATCTATCACTAGCTGACTTGGCCCAATCTGCATCAGTATAAACTTCTATGCTTCTATAATCTCCATTTTTAGAAAATAGGATTCCTTTTCTTGGATTTGACTTCAGGTACCTCAGGATCAGCATTACTGCTTTCATGTATTGTTCTACGGAATTATGCATAAACTGACTTACAACACACAATGCATAAACAAGATCTGCCCTTGTGTGTGACAAGTACATCAATTTTCCAATCAGCCTTTGATATCTTCCTTTGTCTATTGGAACTTGGTCTGAGGTAATACCAAACTTCAGTCCTTCTTCTATTGAAGTGTCAATAGGCTGAAAAGCTGTCATTCCCGTCTCGTGCAATAGATCTAAGGCATGTTTCTTTAGAGACTAGAAGATTCCTCCCTTAGATCGAGAAACCTCAATTCCAAGAAAGTATTTTAAGGCTCCTAAATCCTTCATCGCAAACTCTGTCGACAAGTACTTTTGAAGAGCCTCTCTTTCTTCCTCGTCGTTGCCTGTGACTACCATATTATCCACATAGAAAATAAGGGCAGTGATTTTACCTTGTCGTTTTTTAATGAATAAGGTATTATTTGAATTGCTTTGGTTATACTAAAAAAAAACCATAACCTTTATGAATTTCCCGAACCATGCTCTTGGGGGTTGCTTCAACCTGTACAAAGATTTCTTCAATTTGCATACTTTCTGATTGAGTCGTTCTGGTCCACTGCATCCCGATGGCAGATCCATATAAATTTCTTCAGACATGTCTCCATGGAGGAAAGCATACTTTACATTAAATTGTTGCATTGGCCAATCCAAGTTGACTACTAATGATAATAGGATACGAATAGTATTAATTTTTGCTACCGGTGCAAACGTATCGGTATAATCTATCCCATAAGTTTGGGTGTAACCCTTAGCTACGAGCTTTGCTTTGTATCATTCAATAGAGCCATCTACTTTCTACTTTATAGTGTAGATCCATCGGTAACCCACTAGTTTCTTTCCTGGTGGAAGATTAACTAGTTCCCATGTTTGATTTTTCTGAAGAGATCTTATTTCGTCATTCATAGTTGCTTTCCACTTTGGGTCTTTTAAGGCTTCCTGCATCGTGTTATGAATAGATATAGTAGATAATTGATTTAGAAATGACTGATTTGATTCTAACAAGTCATGGTTAGACACAAAATGACTCATAGGGTATTTAACTCTACTAGAGAGGTCAGGCTCTTATGTGGATTTAGGGATACCTCTATTTTGACGCTAGGGAAGAATTCTTCTGATTAGACTGGGACTTGTGGTAGGAACATCCTCTGCAGACGATTGGTTAGGTATTTCTTCATGTGATTTATTCTCAATTGCAGTTGTGTTTGAGTTATTTTGCTCCCCAAATGTGTCTTCACTTATCTCAGCCTGAGAATCACCACAATTTTCTTTTACAATATCTTAAAGGTTTACTACCTCAATGGAAGATTGATCTTTTTCAAGTGAGAGATATGTAAGAGTATGACTTTCCGCTTCATTATACTCCCCCTGAAATTCAGGCTCTGACAAATAGTACATGATATCTTCATGAAATACGACATTCATGGTGATGTATATTTTTCTTAATCGTGGATGATAACATCGGTATCCTTTTTTATGTAAGGCATACCCTACAAACACACAACGTAGTGCTTGAGGAGATAATTTATCTTGTTGCGGTAAATGAACAAAGACAACACACCCAAACACATGTGGGGGTAAATTCAGCACATTTGGTGGCATAATTGCATCATTTAGAACCTGGAAAAGAGTCGGGAATCCAAGGGAGCTTGAAGATGTTCGATTGATCAAGTATGCTACGGATGCCGGTGCTTCTCCCTAATAAGATAGTGGCATGTGGGCATGGATTAGTAATGCTCGAACAACTTCTAGTAAATGTCTGTTTTTTCATCAGCAATGCCATTTTATTGGGGTGTCCCCACACAAGTAGTTTGATGGACAGTTCCTTATGATTTCAGAAACTGTTGAATTGTTGTGCTCATATACTCGCCTCCATTATCAGTATGTAGAACTTGAATTTGTGTATGAAATTGAGTCGTCACCATCTTATGAAATCTTTAAAATAAAGGGTTTACTTCGTCTTTCGATTTCATCAGAAAAATTCATGTCATTCTTCTATAATCATCAATAAATGTAACAAACCAACAAGCACCTCCAATTGTAAAAACTTTAGATGACCCTCATACATCAGAATATACTACTATAAAAGGAACTGGATTCTTATTTAAGAAGAATTGAAAAGTTGTTCGATGGCTTTTTGAAAGTTCACAAACATCACATTTAAAGTTACAAACATCAAATTTAAGAAACAAACTAGGAAATAATTTTTTTAAGTAACCAAATGACAGATGCCCTAAACGTTTATGCCATAACAAAATTTCTGATTTCCTTTTTTTTATGGAACTATCTGTGACTAGTGGGGGGCTTAGCTTTTCAATGTTTGTTGATGTCATTTCCAAATAGTACAAGTTGTCTCGTCCAATACTATAACCAATCGTTTGCTTCGTTTGGATGTCCTTAAACACACAATGATCAGGCCACAAAATTACAGCACATGATAAGTAAGTGGTTAATTGAGACACAAATAAAAGATTATAATCTAAAGATGGAACAATTAGCACATGGTCTAAATTTAATTTATCTGTGAGTCGTAAAGATCCTTCCCCAATAATTGAGGTTGTGGTTCCATTTGGAGTGGAAACATGTTTTTGTAAAGATGGTTTCAGTTGAGAAACTTGTCAAGAATCAAAAGTTATATGATAAGTTGCCCCAGAATCAATTATCCATGTACTATTAATAACAAGTGTAAGAGTTTTAAGGGCCTTACCTGGACTAACAGAGGTTGCGATTTGCACTGAAGATTCTTTTCTAAAATCTGTAATGGATGTGGATTCAGTTACTGTAGTTTTTTTATCCCTGCTTGGTGTTCTTCTTTCGAGTATCCCACCAGTCAGGATATCCAATGATTTCAAAACATTGTCCTTTCATATGACCATTCTTTCTACAATGAGTGCAATGGAGTGATGACTTGTCAACAAGCTTCCTTTGAGGCTGCTGTTGTGCTATTATAGCAAACGTTTTTGAGTCGACCTTCTTGTTTAGTTTGCTTTGCCGTACATCTTCTCTTTGGATCAGAGAATAACATTCTTCTAAGTCTGGGATAATATCTTTTTGTAGAATTTCTCCACAAACTTGGTCAAATTCTTCATTTAGCCCAGCAAGAAAAATGTGCACTCTCAATCTTTCAACAGACCTTCTGCATATTACAACATCTTCTGGATCTTTCATGACGACTTTATCTCGGTGATCAAGTTCTCAAAATATTTCGATCAATTCTCTGTAGAATTTAGAGAGTGGCTGTTCATTTTGCTTGGTAGAGACGCCTTCTGGTTTGGAGTGAAAACTTGTAATTCATCGCTTCCATCATAGAAGACTTTTGATAATGCATCCCATATTTCGTAGGCTGTAGGAATTCATAAATATCGCTTCATGATCTCCGGAGACATGGATATAAGTAACCATTTTTTTACTTTTTGGTTCTTACCATACCATTTCTCATATTTCTTTGAAGATTCCTTAAATGGCTTTGTGTTGCTACGAATACATGAGAGTTTTTCTCTTCTGCGACATGCATCTCCATTATTTAAGACCAAACATCGTAGTTTGTCTCAGTGCGGATGATTCCAGCATTAAATACTCCATCAGATTAAATAGATTGAATGACAACAGGAGCAGATTCAGTTAGAGTTTTCTCCATTTTTTTGTTTTTTGTTTTTTTTTGGCATCTAGATTGAAATAAGAAAAAATAACCTTTTTAGATAAAAAAAACGACAAGTCGTTTGGACTCTGCTTAAAGAAACGATATGTCGATTATGATGGAATAGAAATGACATGTCATTTTATGACTGCTGCACTTTTGGAGATTAAACGTCATGTCGTTTTGTATCTAATTTACAAACGACATTCAGTTTTAGTGTAATAAAAATGATACATCATTTTACGACTGCTGCACTATGGAGATGAAAAACGATATGTTGGTTGGAGTCTTTTTCAACCTCTGGAGCGTGTGAGAGCACGTGAAAGATGACAGAGGCGGGTGGTTGGAGCGTGTTGGTTGGCCATGATTTCAAGTGGCGCGTGGGAGCGTGTGGGACTGTGTTTAAATGTGAAAGTTTTATAGTTTGCTTACCGGAAACTGAGAAATTTGATGGTATTCTTGATTTTTGAGGAACACTCTCTTGGAAAATTTATGGGATTGTTGATAAATTTGTAAACTCAAGTTTTTTACATCTAGGTGGCTTGTTTTTTGATTGGCATGGATTTTTGTAATGGTAGAAATGATTTTAAGGAAGAAAATGGTGGAAAAATGCTTGTGGGAAGAATTTAGTTTCCTCTATTTTTGTTACAAACAGAGCAACGAAACTTGAAGAAACTTGAGTGCATTCATGGCTCTGATACCATGAAGAAATTTGTTTTCTTTTCTTGGATAAAACGTTATACACTGAGCGTTATTTATAGATGCAGAAACTACCTTTTTTTCAAAAATTGCATATGTGAATACGGAAGGAAATGTGTCGATTCATTCGACGCGGATTGTGTCTTTGACAAGTGCATATCATCCATTTGACAAGTGCGGATTCTACCTTTGAAAACTTCCTTCAATGCCGTTTTATTTGACATTCTCAACAGAGTATTCCAAAATGAATTTTGGTTTACGAAAGAATATGGTGTAAAAAAATATTGGATAAGGATTTCCATAGCCAACTCATTTAGAGAATTACGACCATTATGTCTCTTCAAAGACACTGATCGATTCGGTTTTGCCGGTTTTAAATTTTAAAGGAATTCGGTACTTTTTGATCAAAGAGATGGTTATTGTAAAGTTTTTATTGACTTCAAAGAAAATTTACAGGAATACAAAGTACAAGTGTTTGTGGAAAGCCTTTTCTCACCTTAGCCATACCGAAAAGTATTTCCTTAGTGATGAAGGTATGAATAATTATTCTTTGTCTCCCTGGTCAAATTTTATAAAAGAAAAATTGGGCTGCTGGAAAAGGTGATTAAATTGATTCTTTTCATGATATAGTTCTTTGCTATAAAAATAAAACAAAAAAAAGGTAGGGAAGGGAAAATGAATATTATTGAAAATGAATATTATTTCTTTTCAAAATCTAATCTGATCATCAGTTTTCTAAACAGTTTCCTATGGCTAGTATAATTAGGAGTCTAGAAACTGCAATTAATTAGCGTTGACGACTGGAAATGGATCATATGATTGTATATCATTCTATTCCAAAACCTTGTTCCAATTGTTCTTTTTTAGAATTCAGTTAGGATTAACTGTGCAAGATTCATGTAGCAAAAACAGTTATAAATTGCGAGAATTAATGTTATGATGCATAATCATGTATTTACTTCATCTATTTAGTTTGTGCTTAATTTTAAGTTCTCAAGCCTCTTTGTATAGTTGAATTTGGACTGAAAATATATTATGCGTACAACGCATAACCCATGAAATTAATGTTGCTTTACACCTCAATGAAATTAATGGAACCGTCACGGAGCTGCAGAGAAACTCAACGGACTGGACTGTCGTAGTGGACGAGATTGTGAAGATGGAGAAGAAGATTTTTTCCAAGCACGAATCACTGGCAAGATCTTTTGATGAAGAGCTTAAAAAGAAAAACTCAGGCCTGCTTTACATTCAGATTCATGGACAAGTCGTTGGCTACGTCATGTACGCGTGGCCTACTTCCTTGTCTGCTTCTATCACCAAGCTTGCAGGTCCCGTATCTTTGTCCCCATTGTTGAAATTTCCACTGCATGCCCGTAATCTCAACTGTATGATAAAAGTCCTCAAAGAAATATTTGTTAGTTATTCTTTCTCTTTTTCTTTTTAATTGATATGAAATTAATGGGTTTTGGGGTGAACTTAATTAGTGAAGGAGAATTATCGGGGACAAGGTCACGGAGAGGCACTGCTGGAAGCTGCAATTAAGAAATGCAGAACCAGAACTGTGCTCCGCATAACGCTTAATGTTGATCCTTTGAGAACTCCCGCTGTGAATCTTTACAAGAAATTTGGTGGGGGATTCAAAAAGTCCATTATTTAAGATCTGCATATCAAGTTCTCAACGCTTGAGTGATGTCATGTTTGCTGCTGAGACAACGGATGGGTGTAAAATGTTCCAACTCACTGCAGGAAGATTCAGGAATATATATTAATGAACTTTGCTAGCTTACAGAATCTGTAAGTTACAGACTGCAGCATCAACCGTTGGATGTGATTGCAAGGGGAATGAGAAATTAAACAATAGAATATGGGATGGTGGGAGATGTTACTTACAGAATCTGCACCATAGACAAGTATATTAATTTCCCTTTAAAGCTGTGGCTAAGTTACAGTATCTGTACCTTACAGCCATCCTTGCACGGTAAAATGAAAAGTGGACCTAAGTGGGACCCATAGCCGTTGTGTGAGGGTGCTGTAAGGTACGGATACTGTACCGTAGCATTCTCCCTCTTTTAAATATCGAGCTAAACTTAACTTTATTCTCTTTTGTTTATGGTTTGGCATTTTTTCCTTTGGACTTTAAATTTAAACCGGAGACGGAGAGTTCATTTTTTTTTTTTTTTAACATTTGTGAGATTTATTTTTCTGATATATAATTTTAGGGATTTGTATTATGACACCCCTCTAAATTTTTTTGTAAAACTCTCCTTTTTAATTATAATTACATAAATACCCAAATATACATCCAATTAAACTCTCAAATAATTTAATTGTTTAGACAGACTTTTTACAGCCCATATCATAAGCTCCATTAATCTTATAAGCCATAATTTAAAGTTTTTTTTTTCTCGACTGTTGTAAGAAAAATCCTCAAGCTCTTATATACATATATGGTGCATTGGAGATGTCAAGGGACAAGGGAGTTTTGAGTTTTAACATTTTGCAATGGTCTATTCATATTGCTTAGGGGTGGGCACAGTTCGGTTCGGTTCGAAATTTTATAGAACGGTTTTAATTCGGTTATTTTATAAAAAGAACTGAATAAGAACCGAATTGAAACAGTTCTTTTCGGTTCGGTTCAGTTCGGTTTTTCAGTTCTTTTTATAAAATGAGCCTATTTTGAATTTTTAAATTTTTAGTCTATTGGGCCTCATGAATGTAATAATATTTTTCAACAATTAATTTGGATCTATTAAAAAATTTAAACAATAAATAATTAAATAAACAATCTATATAAATAAGATGCTAGTTTAAAAAAAATAAAGAAAACATACTGGTAAGCAACATCAATCAACTGTCATTTACTCCTCAGCTCCTTGTTGTTGTTCTTGAGATTGCATTGGCCTCAAAAATTCTTCAAGAAATTGAAACAATTATATTAAAATAATTATTTCTAATATACAAATGTTATAAGTGAAATAGAAAAAAATAACATAATAAATTACAATATTACCTGTTTCAACTAATTCATAGAATTCAGCTTCTTCCTAACTTGGTTATATTGTATGCTCTCCTAATAGAGTTGAGCGAAGCCAATTTTAAATGCATATTAATGACTCGACTGTTTTATGAGTTAAAGAACTCCTAAAAGGATCAAGAATGCGCCCTCCTATGCTAAATGCTGATTCAGAAGCCACAGTAGACACAGGAATTGCCAAAATATCTTTGGCAATTTGAGATAAAATCGGATACCGAGGCCCATTCAATTTCCACCAAGTCAAAATATCAAACTGGGGATTACTAGCACTCTCACAAGTCTCTGACATATACTTTTCCACATCATTTTTCCACTAATGTCATCATTTGAACTTTCTTTCATCTTTTTAAATTGTGTAAAAGGATCAAATAACTCAATACTACTACTAGCACCATCATGAACAGTCGTACATCTCTCACCTCTATTTAGATTACTCTCACCACCATAGCTTTCAAGAAGCTTCAACAACAACTCTTTAATATTACCTCTCAATTCATCAACCTTTCTAATATCATACAAGCTACTAAAACACCACATAACAAAGTCAAGTTTGCAACGAGGATCAAGCACATTTGCCACAATCAACAACATGTTAACCTTTTCAAAAGAATGACCCCAATACTTGACAAATTTTTCCTCCATCTTGTAACCCATTTGATTTAACAAAAAATCATTAGAATTAACCAGTGACTTCAAATGAATATAAACTTTCCACATTTCATTCAAGAAATTATTGGAAGTGACTGTTAAAGAGCTGCTGAATTTTAAAGTCACATCATAAAAAATCGAAAGACACTTGACTAACCTCTTTGCATTTTCCCAATCCTTATCAATCGGTGGCCCCACCCTCCTTTTTTCACTCTCATCCTCATCAAACCAGTTTGTATAATGGCCATCATCTTCCTTTAGCCTCTCAAATGCTTTCTCCAATGCTACCGCTTTTTCTAACATCAAATATGTTGAATTCCACCGAGTCAGCACGTCTAACACCATAAGCCCTCCACGTGAGATTTTCTTCCTATCAACACATGTTTTGAACTTTTGTAATCTTGCCGGAGATGATCTAACATATTTCACCGCATTTCGGATACTAGCTATTGATTGACTCACTTGTGACAACCCATCTTGCACAATTAAGTTGATTACATGCGCCGAACACCTCACATGCATATATAAACCATTCAAAACCATCGAATTTCCACTTCAATTTGCCAACTTCTTCTTCACATAAGCTATTGCAAGTGTGTTAGCACTTGCATTATCTACTGTAATTGTGAACAAATTCTCAATCCCCCAATCAATCAAACAATTTTCAATTAACTTCCTAATGCCATCTCCTTTGTGATTAGAAATAGGTGTGAAAGTGAGAATCCTCTTGTGCATAACCCACTCTTCATCAATAAAGTGAGCTGTAACCACCATAAAGTTTGCCATTTGAATTGAAGTCCATGTGTCGGTGGTAATGCATACCCTTTGTTTATTTGCACTCAAAATACTTTTCAGCAGCCCCTTTTCATTTTGATACAATTCAAGAATATCCCTTGTAATTGTTCTTCGAGATGGTACCTCAAATTTCGGACAACAAGCTTCCATGGACTCCAAAAACCCTTCAGCTTCTACAAATCTAAAAGGCAACTCATCTTTAATTATCATTTTCACAAGTGCCATTCTACAAGCCTCTCTATTAAATCCTATGTGTATAACCTTAGCAGTACCATCATCATTACCTTTACCCTTTTTACAAACTAATGTTTGCTGTGTTGCATCATTTTCAACCTTCATTTTTTTGCGAAATTTACATCTATCCAAATGACTCGACAAACCACTTATTCTAGAATTACTATGGGCTGCATAACTTTTTCAACAATAATGAAACTTAGCTCTAAGTCCTCCAGGTAGCTTCGAAAAATGCTTCCACACAAATGATCTCAACTCAGTTTTTCTTTTTTTACTACCACTGACCTCTTCTTCACTATTAACTTGTTACACTTCATCACTAATTTGTACTTCACCAACATTGTCAGCCATTCTGTAAAATTAGAACTATTATAATGTCAAAATAAAATGTAAATAAATAAATATAGCCACTGTCCACCATACATAAAATATGATACCAGAAAAATGTCATTTTGCATGAACTATTATAATGTCAAAGCAGAATAATAAACAAAATAAAATGCAGACAACTCAGATAGACCTCCATCAAATTACCGCTAAAGAAAATTCACTTAGAACAACCAAAACTTCAAATGCAATCAATAAATTCCTTCAGTGAGAAAATTTATTTATGTATCATGCACAGAATGCCAACTCAGAGATTTAATAATTAGCTTTATTTGCTTAAAGCATATTATAGATTAAATTGCATGGATGAGCTCAGTTATTAAATATAATATCACATATTTACATTCTAAGAATTATTTTCTCAACACAAGTAAAAATGAGACTAATATGATGTGCGCCCATTTTTAGAAGTGCTAAAAAGAATTCAAATCAAATGGACTACTAGAAGCACAAAATTTGTGGGCAAATATTTGTCAATCACCAAAATCAGGAAAAATTAATCCATCTCAGAAATCACAGAGGTTGGCAATCGTGGGTTTAATTCTGGAGTCGGCAAAAAGGCACAATAATCAAACTCTTCTATTTACATGCATCCATTTCCTAACACACGGGTGGTGTCGCATGAATTAACCGCAATGGCACAACAGCAAACATTGAAAATGCAGAAATACATGTTCGCGAGCTACTGGCTAGCGAGCGAAGCAGTAGACTATGGCACAATAGCAAACATATCAGCTCTTTCTACTTGATAATAAGGCTTGACATACCTACTGGAGTACGGTGGTTACTGGCTAGGCTGGAGAACGGATATGCAGAACGGAGAAGAAGCAGAAATTGTCACGCGGTGGCTGGAGAACGGAGAAGAAGCTGCCGCGCAGTGGCTGGCTAACGGAGAAGAATCTGTCGCACGGTGGCTGGCAAGCAGAGCAAAGCTGTCGCGCAGTAGCTACTGGCTAGCGAGCAAAGCAGAAACTGTCGCGCGGTGGCTGGCGAACGGAGAAGAATCTGTCGCGCGGTGGCTAGTGAGCAGAGCAAAGCTGTCGCGTGGTGGCCTCAAGCTTGTGAGTTGAGCAGCGTCGGCCGTGAGCAATAGGTGGGTGTGTGGGTGATTTCGATTTGGTATTTTGGTTTGATTTTGATAGCTTTAGGGTTTATTTTGGGGAAATAAAAGTTAAAAAATTATAACACAGTTAACACTTAAAGATATATATACTCTGATGCATGCAAGTTTATATTTGTTATGTTACATATTACTTAAAAATTAATATATTTAATTTAAATTAAATAAAAAATTTGGTTATTCGGTTTGGTTTTTCAGTTCAGCTAAACGAACTGAATACCGAACCGGTATTTCGATTTTTTTTACAAATAGTTTTTTCAGTTTTTCTTTAAAAAAAACCAAACCAAATAAGAAAAAACCACCGGTTCGGTTCGGTTTTTTCACACTGCGGTTTTTTCGCCCACCCCTAATATTGCTTTAATTATTTATCAAAGATTAACTGGGGGAAATCCTGTGGATGTCAGCTTATTCTATGGCTTACGGCTTCGCCTTGATGAACAATTCATCAAGTTGAAGAATGAATATGGAGATTCATTTTCAAAGCTTTTAACTTTTTGGGTTCTTTGCTGTGTATATCGCCGTCAATTGCCTGCTCGTAAATGAAAGTTCAGAAGTCTTTTTCCCAAAAGCAACGATTAAAGGAAATAGGAGGCGTTTTATTAGAAAAGATTTCAAAATAGTTGTTTAAGAAATTACAATGGGGTATTCTAGGAAATAAATTAATTTTTACTGTGAAAGAGATTTCATGAGGAGTTTATCTTCTTTGGACTTAAATTATATATTTCTATGGGCCCATTTGTAAGTTGCATTATATATATAATTTAAAAATGAAGGGGATAAAATTTATGTTCAACATCAAACAATTAAATAATAGATTAAACATATTAGAAGATACGGCTAATGGATTGCTCTATTTATATATATATATATGATCTTTCTCTTTCAAAGTATTTAAAGTTTTTTCTGAAAACAAATGAATTGTTTCAAAAGGCTTTGAAAGTGTGATATCTCTTTCTGAAGATCTTGAATAGAAGGAACAAATGATTTTGAATGCTTTTTCTTTTCAAGTATTTGAGTAAGATCATATGCATGCTTTTTGACAATAGGGACTTTAGAAGGTTCGAGTTTATGGTCAAGGGTCTTCAAGAGTTTATCCAAATATTCTCTCCGAAGAGTAGGGTTAGAAATGTGTTTGACTAATTCAAACAATGTTTCTTGGTCCCTACTCAAAACATTGATTTTCTTTAAATAGAATTCTGACTCAGAATCACTATAGGATGAAGAGGAGGTATCAGAGTCAACTAACTCGTTAACCTGGAGAGGCTCACTATTTCTAGACATGAAAGACTTAAAGTCAGAGGAAGACTCAATAAGGAGGGAGGAGATTCTAGAAAGGACTTCTTCATTGAGATTAAGCTCGTAAAGTTTTCTATTCATTCTGTAAAATTTTACAGTATGGGCTTTTTTTTCCACATTTGTAACATGTGGCATCTTTGTAATTAAAGGGAGTTTTGGATTTGGGCTTGAAATCTTTCTTTTTAGAGAATTTGGGCTTTTTATAAGGTCTCGAAGTTTTCTTATAAAAACTTTCTCTAAAATTAAAAATGGTTTTTTTATGGCTTTTGAATTTGTAATGTTTTTTGTAAGGTCTCGAAGAGCACTTACCGTTACAGCCTTTGGAGGAAGATTTGAAGGGGTCGTAATTGAATTATTTACAAAAACCGCCTAACTCTTGTTTAGACTGTCTAAGCTCCCCCTTTAGACATTTTTGTAATTTCAGATCTTGACAGATCTTTAAACCTTCTTTGTTGACAAAACTGACTAACTCACTATAAGTAAGTTCATCATAAGGAATACGACTATCATAAAGGGCTTTAATGGAATTTCTTACCTTTTCTCCTAAGAGAGTAGGTAAGCCAGCAAGGAATTTTTCTTTCCAAGTGGTATGATTTGCATCATCTCTTAGAAAGAGTCGAGTAAAGAAAGTGGTTTTGTAATCTTGGAAATCACTAAGTTTCCTACATCTTAAATTATGTAGTAATTCAGCATTTTTATCTCTTAGGTGTGAAGGATCACCTATGAAATGGAGGGAAATGGTTAAGATTAGAGTTGCAACTGCATCTTGAATGAGGTTATTGTGTTCATCCAGAATGAGGATTTGATCCTCATCTGTTTGAATAGTATTCAAAATGTTTAATTGTTGCTGTTTGGTAAGGAGATGATTCCATCAGCCTTTAAGTTGGCCTATGAAACCGACTATAAGGATTTCTATTATGGCTTTATCAGAGGTTCCTGATTGGGTTTTATAAGCATTGGCGGCCATAGTCATTTGTTGTAATAGACCAAGTATGTTATACTCAAACATTCCATCTATGTTCCATTATATATATATATAATTTATAAATAGATATACATGTGTGTGTATATGTATATGTGTGTATATATATATTATTAGGCATGCGACTGACACACGTGCCAAGCTTTCGTGTATATAATTGAGATTTTTTAATTAAATAAAATTAACTTAGTTATTGAAATTCTCCTTGGTCTGCGCAGATAATGACATTATCGCTCTTATTTATAGTGTATAACAACCAACAACTTTTTGTTAGGGTGGGACCTTCCTTCAACTAATTGATTAATTAAATACAAATAATAACAAATGGAATAAAAAAATATGAATATCCACTAAATTTTGAAATTCGCAACAAAATTCATTTAAATTGAGATAATAGAGAGAAGGGGAGAGATTAAATGGATAGGATTGCTCTATTTATATATATATATATATATATATATATAAAATTTATATATAGATATATATGTATATGGATATGTATGTGTGTGTGTGTGTGTATATATATTATTAGGTATGCGACTGACACACGTGCCGAGCTTTCGTGTATATAATTGAGATTTTTTATTTAAATAAAATTAACTTAGTTATTGAAATTCACCTTGATCTGCGCAGGTAATGACGTTATCGCTCTTATTTATAGTGTATAACAACCAACAACTTTTTGTTAGGGTGGGACCTTCATTCAACTAATTGATTAATTAAATACAAATAATAACAAATGGAATAAAAAAATATGAATATCCACTAAATTTTGAAATTCGCAACAAAATTCATTTAAATTGAGATAATAGAGAGAAGGGGAGAGAATGAATGGATAGGATTGCTCTATTTACATGTATGTATATATATATATATATATATATATATATACATGTGCTTGGGGCCCGCACCCTGTGGTGACTCCTACCCCACAAATGTGGGTGATGTGGCACTAACGTGGAGACGTTACCTGGTGGTCCGGGTCCTTATAAGTATAAAGTAGCGCCTCTACTACCAGCTTAAGCTTTTAGTAGAATGGTAAGCGCCTTAGATGGTATCAGAGCCATCCAGGGTTCGAGCCTCGGGGGAGGAATGGGCTTAATATATATATATATATATATATCCCAGACTACGTGTGCTTGGGGCCCGCACTCTATGGTGACTCCTACCCCACAAATGTGGGTGATGTGGCACTAACGTGGAGATGTTACCTGGTGGTCCGGGTCCTTATAAGTATAAAGTAGCGCCTCTACTACCAGCTTAAGCTTTTAGTAGAATGGTAAGCGCCTTAGATGTGGTATCAGAGCCAAGTGGGGGTAGGTGTAATATAGTAGTAAAGAGTCTGTGTGTAAAAAGTTTTCAAAAAATTATCTTATGTGTGTGTGGTGAATTTTTTACTGGTCATAAGTCCCGTCTTAGGAGTCTGTGCATCCGCTTAGGGCAATAATTCCATACCTGTAGCCATTCATATAGGTTTTAAAAATTTGAAAATTTTTGCATAAGGGATTCTCTACTCTGTAGAGCATCTTCTTTTTCTAGCTCTTCTTCCGAGAAGGCTAGTGATTCAAAGCATGTCGTGAGTTCTGAAGAATTTGTTATTTCTGATTTTAATAAAGCTATTGATAATTGGGAATTACCTAAAGTTTCTAAAGAAATGATTTACAAAACAAAAAAGCTTGATTTTTTGAAAAGTGACTATATTATTAAAACAGAAGAAAGATATATTACACTTTCAAAGCCTTTTGAAACAATTCAATTGTTTTCAAAAAAAACTTTAACGAACCTAAAAGAGAAACAATTTAATTATGTTCATATTGGTCTTATCCAAGTCGGCATCAAGCCATTGACCAAGGAAGGTTTGGATACTTCCATCCTTGCTGTCCTCCGTGATGGCAGATTCACGTCCTTTGACGATTCCTTACTTAGTAGTATAGAATCTAGCCTTTGCAAAGGACCAATCCACTTCAATTGTTATCCAAACATAACAATTTCTCTTAAAGACAAAAACATACTCAAAAGCATGATTTTACAAATCAAGACCCACAATTATCATATGATTGAGGGTTAAATTCCAGTTGCATTGATTTATAAAATTTCATATAAAGCGATGAATTCCGCGTTTAATACGCAACATAAATTCCAGTCAAAAAGAGATGAAACTCTTCTCTTGTAGACTGATTTGTCAAAAGCCAATATGGTTGTCCCAAAGCCTATCCAATGGAAAGACATTCATCTTCCAGATGAATGGATTCTGGATGGAGCCACTGAACCAGTGATTCTAACACATCTTGAACCAAATACAGAGTTGCAAAATGTGACTCAGTATTCTGATGGCAAAATCAAATTATCTTTTAAGAGATCTAACTCTTCTAGATTCTCTGACAAAGATTCTTGCTCTTCCAGCATGCATTCTTTTGAAAAACAGTTTTCAAAAATCCCCACAGAGATTAATATCTCTAAAGATCAACCTAGGTTTTCCACTTCGGATATTCCTAGTTCTTCCATCTATTCTGTCAATTACGGTACTAGTGTTCCTCATCCCATCTACACTAACCGCCAAAGAGTCCAAAGACAGGAAGAGAAAGAACCTTCTCCTCCAACTTCTCCTACCTTTTCTGCTGTCACAGAAAATGTCATTAATGTCCTTGAAAAGAATTTTGAACTTGATAAAACTCTTCTTCATAATGATTTTTATTCTGATAGCAATAAAGAAAAAAGACTTTGGTTTTTTAAACATTTTTTGAATCAAAGAAAAGAAGTTCAGGAAGCTTATTATGATTTTGTCAATCTGCATAAAATTCATATTTTATTCTTTGATTGGTTTGAAATGTATGCTTCCGACAATAATATCTCTTATCCTTTTAAAGAGTCAAACCCTATTACTACTAGAAAGAAAATTCCTGAATGGAATCTTTCTGATAATAGTAACACAATCGAGTCTGAGCATCCTCCTCTTAGGAGTATAACCATAGAGCATGGTGAACCTCCTATTCCTATTAAAGCATCTCCTTTTAAAGTTCATAAATCCGATGACCCTAATAAAGATTTAGATAGTATTATTCAACAGAATAATTTCTGTAATACTAATCTAAATACCATAGGAAAACAGTTGACTAGGATAGAAAGTCAAATCCAACAGTCTTCCACAACTGTTACTTCCATTGCAAAACCAATTCCCTCCAAAACCGAGTCCTTGAAAAAGCTCAAAGAACCTATTTTCAGACCATTCCAGGTCTCGAAACATAGTCAAAAGCTTGTTCAAGATTCCAAGTCAGATTTTGGTAAAGCTATTAGAGAACAATTAGATAGAATAGAAGCTTTCTCTTCTGCTTCTACTTCTAAAATTCAAATTGCTCCGGATACACCTCAATCCAAAACACCTGGTAGTCTACAATCCCATACCGTAGGCGTCCTTGACCAAGACTATGATCAGTCTTCTATAGCTACTTCAGATATAGAAGCATTTAGAGAACCAACTCCAAATATAAACAAAGTCCATTGGGAATTAGCACTTCCTGCTACTTCTCGTTCTCCTCCCGACCTTGCTGTTGACAATAGGCCTAGTGCACTAAATCAATCACGGTTTAATGCATCTTCTATCTATGAATGGAACATAGATGGAATGTCCGAGTATAATATACTTGGTCTATTGCAACAAATGACTATGGCTGCTAATGCTTATAAAACCCAATCTGGAACCTCTGATAAAGCCATAGCAGAAATTCTTATAGCCGGTTTCACAGGCCAACTTAAAGGCTGGTGGGATCATCTTCTTACCAAACAACAACAATCAGATATCTTGGATGCTATTCAAACAGATGAGGATCGAATCCCCATTCTGGATGAACATAACAACCCCATTCAAGATGCAGTTGCAACTCTTATTCTAACCATTTCTCTTCATTTCATAGGTGACCCTTCACACCTAAGAGATAAAAATGCTGAGTTACTGCACAATTTGAGATGTAGGAAACTTAGTGACTTCCAAGACTACAAAACCACTTTCTTTACCCGACTTTTTCTAAGGGATGATGCACATCATACTACTTGGAAAGAAAAATTCCTTGCTGGCTTACCTACTCTCTTAGGAGAAAAGGTAAGAAATTCTATCAAAGCCCTTTATGACAATCGTATTCCTTATGATGAACTTACCTATGGTGAGTTAGTCAGTTTCGTTAACAAAGAAGGTCTGAAAATCTGCCAAGATTTGAAATTACAAAAACGTCTAAAAAGGGAGCTTAGACAGTCTAAGCATGAGCTAGGCGATTTTTGTAAACAATTCAATTATGACCCTTTTAAATCTCCCTCCAAAAATTGTAATGGTAAGTGCTCTTCAAAGCCTTACAAAAAGCATTAAAAATCCAAAAGTTATAGAAAGCCCATTTCTAATTTTAGAGAAAATTTTTATAAAAAACCTTCGAGATCTTATAAAAAGCCCAAATTCTCTAAAAAGAAAGATTTCAAGCCCAAATCCAAAGCCCCTTTCAATTACAAAGAAGCCACATGTTATAAATGTGGGAAGAAAGGCCATACTGCAAAATTCTGCAGGATGAATCGAAAACTTCACGAGCTTAACCTCGATGAAGAAATCCTTTCTAAAATCTTTACCCTTCTTATTGAGTCTTCTGATTCTGAGTCTTCCATGTCTGGAAATAGTGAGCCTCTCCAGGTTGACGAGTTAGTTGACTCCGGTACCTCCTCTTCCTCCTATAGTGATTCTGAGTCAGAGTCCTATCTAAAGAAAATCAATGTTTTGACTAAAGACCAAGAAACATTTCTTGAATTAGTCAAACACATTTCTGACCCTACTCTTCAGAGAGAATATTTGGATAAACTCCTGAAGACCCTTGACCAAAAACCTGAGCCGTCTAAAGTTCCTATAGTCAAGAAGCATGCATATGATCTTACACAAATTCTTGAAAAGAAAAAGCATTCAAAGTCTTCTACTCCCTCTATTTCTGATCTTCAAAAAGAAATTAAAGAAATTAAGGCAGAAATAAAGGATTTGAAAGAAAAACAGAAAACCGATTCTGAAACTATTCATATTCTTTTACAAAAACAACTTCAGGACCATTCTGACAATGAATCTCATTCCAGCAATGATAATGAAGAAAATTCCAATCTTGAAAATATCGAGTCTATCCCTGAAGATTTTCTTTTTATCCTAAATCAGGTTACTATGAGAAAATATTTAATCGGAATTACTTTAATTTTTTCAAAAGATTTCATGATTGATACTATTGCCCTTTTCGATACTGGTGCTGATTTAAATTGTATTCAAGAAGCTCTTGTGCCAAAAGAATTTCATGAGAAGACAAAAGAAAAACTCTCTGCCGCCAATAATTCAAAATTAAAAATTACCTCCAAAGCCGAAGCCTTTGTTCACAACAATGGTTTTGATTTTAAAACTTCTTTTCTTTTAACAAATGACATTCGTCATACAGTTATTTTAGGAACTCCTTTTATAAATTTAATTACTCCATATACTGTTGATTATGATGGTATATCTTTTAAAGCAAGAGGACAAAAACTTGTTTTCCCGTTTGTTGAAAAACCAAAAACAAGAAATTTGAATATCATTAAAGCATGTTCTGTTTATCAAAACCAAATAAATGTTTTATTAAAATCAAAGCAAAAAGATTTGAATCATCTGAAAACAGATTTAAACTTGCAAAGAATTGAAATCCAATTACAAAATGATTTCGTCAAAAGAAAAATTTCTGATTTTAAAGAACTCATTGAAAAAGAAATTTCTGCCGATTTACCAACTGCCTTTTGGAATAGAAAACAACATTTAGTTGATTTGCCCTATGAAAATTCTTTTGATGAAAGAAACATTCCTACTAAAGCCCGTCCTATTCAAATGAATATGGAACTTGAGCAACATTGCAGAAAAGAAATTAAAGATTTAGAAGCCAAGGGTTTGATTGTTAAATCAAGATCACCTTGGTCTTGTGCTGCTTTTTATGTTAATAAAAATTCTGAAATTGAAAGAGGCACACCAAGACTTGTTATTAACTATAAACCTTTGAATAAAGCTTTAAAATGGATTCGTTATCCAATTCCTAATAAAAAGGATTTGCTTCAAAAACTTCATTCTGCTTTCGTATTTTCAAAATTTGACATGAAGTCTGGATTTTGGCAAATTCAAATTCACCCTAAAGATCGGTATAAAACTGCTTTTACTGTTCCATTTGGACAGTATGAGTGGACTGTTATGCCATTTGGTTTAAAGAATGCACCTTCAGAATTTCAAAGAATTATGAATGACATTTACAATCCATATTCTAAATTTTGCATTGTTTATATTGATGATGTATTAATTTTTTCTCAATCAATAGACCAACATTTCAAGCATTTAAAGACTTTTTATCTGGCAACCAGAAAGGCTGGTTTGGCCATCTCCTCTTCAAAAATTTCTTTATTTCAAACAAAAATCAGATTCCTCGGTCACTATATTTCTAAGGGAACTATCACTCCCATTGAACGATCTTTGTCTTTTACTGATAAGTTTCCTAATAAAATTTTGGATAAAACCCAATTACAAAGATTCTTGGGTAGTTTAAATTATGTTCTTGATTTCTGTCCTAACATTAATAGGATAGCAAAACCATTGCATGATAGGTTAAAAAAGAACCCTGTTGCATGGTCAGATCAGCATACCCAAAAAGTAAAGCAAATAAAGAGTATAGTAAAAGAAATTCCATGTTTATATTTGGCTAATCCAACATTACCTAAAATCGTTGAAACTGATGCATCAGATTTAGGTTATGGGGGTATTCTCAAGCAAGTTGATCATGGTAAAGAAAAAATAGTACAATATGCATCTGCACATTGGAATGATTGTCAGAAAAATTACTCTACTATTAAAAAAGAAATTTTGTCTATTGTTTTATGCATATCAAAGTTTCAGAGTGATTTACTCAACCAAAAATTTCTACTTCGAATTGATTGTAAAGCTGCAAAACATGTTTTAGAAAAAGATGTTCAAAACATTGCATCAAAACATATTTTTGCACGATGGCAAGCAATTTTAAGTGTTTTTGATTTTGATATTGAATTTATTAAAGGTGACAAAAATTCTGTTCCCGATTTTTTAACCCGAGAATTTTTTCAAAACAGATAATGCCGCCCAAAAAGACCAAAGACAAAGGGAAAGGGATCCTCAAAGATCCTGTGTCCCAGATACCCTCTAAAGACTCTCACCCCTCTTCACCTAAAGAAAAATTGCTGTCTTCAGCAATGCCTATAAAGTCCTGGATTGATATGATTGAAGATGATGAAGCAAGAGTTAAAGCCCTGGCCTCCCAAGATCAGGTAAATCAATGGATGAAATCCATTACTCAATCTCCTGAGCTTTTGCTCGCAATACAAAGTTTTTCTCAAAGCCAAATTTCACCAAAAGAAGATTTTGCAAAAATCGAAAAACCTATTTCAAAAGAAATTCCAAAGCTTTCTTTATCCGGAAATTTGTCTAAAGAAATAATTTCTTCTGGAAATACTTCCTCCCAGGTTGTGGTTTCACAATCAAAGCTTTCCCAAAAATCGGATTGGCATAATAAAACTCATTCTCAAAATGTTTTAACTATGGAGGATGGATTTTATGATTCTGATCCATTTAAAGCAATTTCAAATTTTTTCCCAAAAGGATGGTTCTTCAAACCATGGGATCTTACAAAACCCCAATCATACTACCAAAGCATTCTTGAAGCCACTGGCTCTGTGAAATTTAAACATTTTTACCTTTCTGAGTCTCATTCAGAGCCAGCCTATTCCACAGCCACTATCCGAAATATTATTAGCCCACTCCAGTGGGGTGAATCTCTCCATACACAAAAAACTTTTCCCGCCAATTTCCTTTTCAAAATCCCACACTGTTTGTCCTACTCCTATTGGGACTACCAGCAGGCGTGGTTCAACACCTTTTTCCTTCAAAATCCAAAGCATTCTCACTCCTGGTTATTTTTCTTCAACACAAAAATAACTGTACAAAGCCTTCCAAACTGGTTCCAACAGTGGTGGACTTTCTTTGGGCCTAGCCCAGATATATTAACCCCAAATGCCACAAATTGTTTTAACCTTTTCAAAACCCATTATATCCCTTCAGAGTTCGAGAAAAGGTTTCCCCCTTTCCTCTGTTTTTGTACCAAATTCTTCCTTCCTTGGGTCTGGATGTGGAGTTTCCAATATAGCCCTCCTAGTACCCAATTAATTATTCAAAGATGTTTTAAAATTAAATGGTGGTCCAAGTTCGATGAAAAGTCAAAATTGACCGAAGCCATAATCCACAATTGGCTTAAACAAAATGGTCATCTCAAGCCCACCATTGAACATACTAAAACCCAAAGCACTTTTCTTGCACAGCGTTCCAAGGCCCAAGCCCTTCTCGCCAGTGCAAAAACCGAAGATGAATACTTCAAAATCATAGAGCAGCTTCTCTCTACAAAGTTTGTGTCTTCTGCAGCAGCATCCTCAGATACTGAAGAAGAAGATGAAGAGCCTTTCATTTCTCTAGGGGATGAAAATGAAGACGATTGTTTTGGTATTTTTCCCCCGTAAAGCATTGTAAATAATCTGTATTTATTTCTGGTTATTTACTTAAAAAAAAATCTGTAATCTGTATTTCCCTTGTATTTTCCTTGTATTTAATGTTGCATTCGGGTGGTCCTTTGGACACAAGTGAGAGCGCACATGTCTCTTCACCCGTATGTATTTCCTTTGTATTATAATTCGTATCTACAAAGCTTTCTGTACAAAGCTTCGAAGAACAGTGCAACTTTCCACCAATTACTATGCACTCGAAATCCCGCTACAGTGAACAGTGCAACTTTCCACGAGTTACTGTGCACTTAAAAACGCGCTACAGTGAACAGTAAATTTTTATGTATATAATCTGAAGGAAGACTTGAGACTCCTCAGATTTTCAGAACCCCCTCTCTCTCTTCTTTCAACTCTCTCTCTCCTTTTAAGATTTCTCTTCCTTCTCTCTAGAACAGAAAGAAGTCTAAAACAAAGGAAAATTTTTCTCTCTCTCTCTTCTCTTCTTTTCTCCTTTAAAAGAACCTAGATCCTGAAACATCATGTAAGGATCTTTTGCAATTGTTTAAAGCAATTTAAAGCCTTTAATTTTTGTAATTTAATTTAAATCATTTTAATTTCCGCACTTTACTTTTATGTCGTTTACATTTCCGCACTTTAATTTTAACGCAATTTACTTTTCTGCATTTTAAATTTCCGCAATTTACTTTTAAAAGCATGATTGCAGACTGATCTGTATCAGCTCTGCCATACAAATTGTACGTTCCTCTAAGGCAACGAGACCGGATCTCAATCCTCAGTTGTATCTCTTTTCTTCTCCCCCCTCACTCAGAGCACCATTTCTGGGAACCAGATCTGGTACTGTGTATGCTTAGAAAGCCAACCGTAATGTATGTTTAATTTTTGCAAACCCTTGTTGCTAGGCTTGCTTAATAAAAATAAAAGAGGTATATAGACGTTGAGGTATATCGGCTGGACATCCACTGGGTGCGGGCTACTGGTCCAAAGGGGAATTAAATCACTTAGCTTCAAAAGAGCTAAGGGTCCCATCCCTAGGTAGAACAACGCCACGTACCTTATTACGTTACGTACCCATAAAACGGTTAAAATCTGACATGCCGACAAAACTCTGGTAGGTCACCAGATCTACCCTTTATCATAAAATCAGTAATAATCAAAGACTATCAAAGCACACGTACACCTTAGATCCTTTTCTTACTGGTATATATATATATATATATATATATATATATACACATGTAAATAGAGCAATCCTATCCATTCATTCTCTCCCCTTCTCTCTATTATCTCAATTTAAATGAATTTTGTTGCGAATTTCAAAATTATTAGGTATGCGACTGACACACATGCCGAGCTTTCGAGTATATAATTGAGATTTTTTAATTAAATAAAATTAACTTAGTTATTGAAGTTCTCTTTAGTCTGCGCAGATAATGACGTTATCGCTCTTATTTATAGTATAACAACCAACAACTTTTTGTTAGGATGGGACCTTCCTTCCCTAAAATTTTGTTTGAGGGACCCATGCATTTCTCTGTTCTCTTGTTCTGGTTAGCTTTATGCATGTGGTTGACTAGACTTTTGGCTTACCGTCCGTGGGCAAGTTTTTCTATGTGATATTACTTTGATATCTCAATTTTTTTTAAAGAATAATAATATTGAATTTTAAGTTTTACGTGGAAGTGGACAGCATGTGTGTTATGAAGTTAATCTCTAACTCAAACCCTCCCGCCAATGAGCATTTTACTCTCATTCAGGCCATCGAAGAACTCCTTCGGCGTGATTGGCTGATCAAAGTGAATCATATCTACCGAGAAACCAATGTAGCAGCAGATTTCCTTACTTCGTACAGCTTTTCTTTTCCTTTGGGTTTACATTGCTTTCAAAATATTCCTCCAAATACACTAAACATATTGATTAATGATGTTCATGGGGTTGAACACTCCTACTTAATGTTGCCTTAGCTCTTTTAAGAGTCCTTTTATGATAAAAAAAAAGAAAATAAATTTTAAGTTTTAGTTCGATTATAATATCTCCCGATATAAGGTCTCATAATTTTCAAAACTTATGAATTTACAGGCAGATGTAAGATTTAGGTAAATGCTTGCACAAATCTCAATAAAAATTAAACAGTGAGGTAATGACATTGGAAGTTCCATAATATTTACCTTCAATAAGGTACCAATAAGTCTTCTTTGTTCTTTCTAGCTTAATTGCTGCCTTTTGATTTTAGAGGAAGCTATTGAAGTTCAAAACCTCACCCCTTCCAAAATCGAAATGGTATACGAAAATATTTTTGCTTGAAATTTTGGAGTGTTTCTCTTTCGTATATCAATAACTAATTCTTATTTGTTCTCTAATCTTTGGCCTGTTGAAGCATAGATATTTTCCATTATCCTCTGAATTTGCCAAATTGTTTTCCTAGTGCAATTTGTTTATCCAAAACAATAAAAATACTTATGAAAGTTTGAATTGGGAACTCTTAGGATTATTTTTAATCAATACATTATAAGATATTAGAGTTTAAATTTTAGGATTATTCTGTGTTTAATTTTTGCTTTATCGAAGGAATTATTCATTATGCATTCTTGTTCATGTTTTCCCACTGTAATCGAAACCCTTTTGCCTCACTCGACGATGCATACACCGTGTTACAAAAGTCAATGACGCGCAAAAGTGAAATTAAGTGGCTTTTGCCATTTATGAGCTTGACTTCTCGTGTAAAAAATATTCAGTCTTAATTTAACTGGGCCACCAAGCGATTTCGACTTGACAGAGCATATGTAAACCAAAGCTCCAGGAAATTTCCAAGAAACTAAGAAAACTCCAGCCATTCAATTATTTATGTGCTCGCAAGAATCTTCACACATGTTCATTCTTACATCTCCTCTCTCAACTCCCAAGAATAGTCTCTGTTTCTGTCACCAAATTTCTAGAATTTCCTTCATGGCTTCCTCTTCTTCTTCTTGCAATTGTGAAGTCTTCCTCAACTTTAGAGGGGAGGACACTCGTAAGAGCTTTACTTGCTATCTCTATGATAAATTGTATGAAGGAAAGAAAATCAAAACATTTATTGATGATGAAGAGCTTAGGCGAGGAGATGAGATTTCACCCGCCCTTTTGAACGCAATCGAAGGTTCAAAAATTTCGGTGGTCATTTTCTCAAAGGACTACGCTTCTTCAAAATGGTGCCTGAATGAACTTGTCAAGATTCTTGAATGCAAGCACACAAACGGCCAAATTATTATTCCAGTCTTCTATGAAGTAAGTCCATCTGATGTGCGGCATCAAAACGGAACATTTGGAGACCGTTTTGATGAGCTCAAAAAACAGTTCGAAGATAAACCAGAAATGGTTCAGAAGTGGAGGGATGCACGGACAGAAACATCCCATCTAGCCGGCCATGAATCCACGAAATTCAGGTAACTCTCTTTCCTAATTCATCTTTTCTCTGTTTCTGTCTCGGCCCGATTTGACTCAATGTTTTTGCATCTTTGCACCTTCATATTAGGCATGATGCGCAACTTGTAAACAAAATTGTCGAAGATGTTTTGAAGAAGTTGGAAAAAATAACAGTCTCAACGGACTCATCCAATGGCCTAGTTGGATTAAATTCACGAATTGAGCAGATTAAACCATTTCTGTGTATGGATTTGTGGGATACTGTGCAAATTGTTGGAATTTGGGGCATGGGCGGTATAGGCAAAACCACCCTTGCTGAAGCTATTTTCGATCAATTCGCTGGTGAGTTTGATGGTAAATACTTTGCAAAAAATGTTAGGAGAAAATCAGAAACAGAGGGTGGCCTAGAAGACCTACAAAAGGAAATGCTTTCGACAATATTAAGTGAAAAACTTGAAGTAGCTGGTCCCAATATTCCACAATTTACTAAAGGGAGGGTCCGACGCATGAAGGTGTTGATTGTACTCGATGATGTGAATAAAGATGAACAAATAGAGGGTTTGATTGGAGGGCTTGATCAATATAGTCCAGGAAGTAGAATTGTTGTAACCACCAGGGATAAACGAGTCCTCGAGACGTTTCCAGTGGAGAAAATATATAGGGTTAATGGATTGGAATTTGATGAGGCTTTTGAGCATTTTTGTAACTGTGCTTTTAAAGAAAAGCATTGTCCTCAAGATCTCTACCAGAACTCACGGAGGGTTGTATGGTATGCCCGTGGCAATCCATTAGTTCTTAAAGTGTTGGGTTCCTCCCTCAAGAGGAAAAGCCATTGGGGAAACGTATTGGACGACTTAAATCGGATTTGTGAATCTGATATTCATAATATTTATGATATATTAAAGATTAGTTTTAATAAATTAACGCCCAATGTCAAGAGTTTATTTCTAGATATTGCTTGTTTCTTTGAGGGAGAGGATAAAGATTTTGTGATAAGGATACTTGATGATTCTGAGTCTTATGGACTGAATGACGTGAATGTCCTTATTGATAAGTCACTCATATCAGTATCAGGTAATTGCTTGCAAATGCATGATTTATTGCAAGAGATGGGGCGACAAATTGTTCGCCAAGAATCTGAGAAAGAGGCAGGCAAACGCAGCAGGTCGTGCGATCCCAAGGAAATCCGCCGCGTACTAAAGCATAATAACGTAAGAATCCTCCATTTTTTTGTACATCTTTTATTTGTTTGGAGTTCCGCACTCGTATTTTCCCAACCATACCAGCACACCCATGTTTTTTTTTAATTTTTATTATTACGAGAACATCCTTTAGTAAAATTATTTTATGAACAAAACATCCAAAATCATAAAAACCATAATTAGGTAAAATTAATGGCTGAGGGTGGTAAGAGAACAAGTCTTCAAATTTTAAATTTTTAAAGAAAACTCCAGATTTTATCAATTTTGGAATGCTGAATAAGAGTGTGGAGAGTATAATTTTATTTTTCTTCAAATTTAGTTAAGAGTGTCAGAATAAATTGAGTGCCATGAGGATTGGCCCACCTGGTTCTACTTCAATATAATTATTTTTTTTTCAAAAAAGTAAGTGTGTTTTAGACTATAATTTTTTTAAGCAACAGTTGCTAATAAAATGGACTGATTGGCCCACCTAGTTTTGCCTCCAATCACTCCTTTTAGCTTAAATGTATCTTAAGAAGGCTATAAGATGATTAAATCCTTTTGAAAAGGGTCGTATCTCAATTTGACTTGGATACAATTACAACTAGTGGAAAAAAAAAAAAAACTTTCATTTTTTCCCTAATTTTGAACTAACATTTTGGATTCTATGGACTAAAAAAAAAATCGAAATCTTATACCAATCAAATAGGCCTTGTCTTCTCAACTTCTAAATATTAAGATAATAGGTTTGTAAATTAGAGAAATTTTGAATTTTTTTCTGTTAGTTTAATTTTGCAATGATCCCCAAAGTTTTCTTTTCTCGCATATAGATATTTAATATATTAAAAAAATAAAATCAAAGATTGCAGAATTTTTTTTTGTTTAAGGAGCTCTTAGTTAATAAAGTTTACGAATGTTTCTTTTCTGTTTTAGGGTTACTCATTCTTTGTTTTTTTTTTTTTTAAATAAGGGGACCGATGCAATTGAAGGCATATTTCTGGATTTATCCAAAATAAAAGGCATCAATTTAGACCCGGGAGCCTTCACCAAAATGTCTAATCTGAGATTGCTCAAATTTTATGCACATGAGATTGAAAGGTTTCTAAGTATGAGCATTGAAGAGCAACTTTCATACTCTAAAGTGCAGCTTCCAAATGGCCTAGATTATCTTCCTAAAAAATTGAGATATCTTCATTGGGACACATATCCATTAAGGACACTGCCATCAAATTTCAAGCCAAAGAACCTTGTTGAACTGAATTTGCGTTTTAGTAAAGTTGAGCAACTTTGGGAAGGAGAAAAGGTAAGTTCTGTACTAAAACTAAAATAATAATTTTTTCTTTCTTTAAATATACGTGCAATTAATTGTTGAATTCAATGTTGCTTTTTAATTAATATATTCTTTATATATCTGTTATTGCAGGAAGCTTTCAAGTTAAAATCTATTAACCTCAGCCATTCTCAACATTTCGTTAAGATGCCAGGCCCATTAGAAACCCCAAATCTTGTGACAATATATCTTTCAAACTGTACAAACTTGGTTCACGTTCCCTCATCCATCCAAAATTTCAAGTATCTCAGTATGTTGAATTTTAGGGGCTGCAAAAGTCTGAGGTCTTTTCCAAGCAATCTTCATTTTGTTTGTCCAGTATCTATTAATTTCACCTATTGTGTTAATCTCATACAGTTTCCACAGATTTCTGGGAAAGTAACATCGCTATACTTGACCGACACTGCAATAGAAGAAGTTCCATCATCAATAGAGTGCCTAACTGATCTTGTAATGTTGGATTTGACGGATTGCAAACGGCTGAAGAGGATTTCAACAAGGTTCTGTAAATTGAGATCTTTGGTTCACCTTCTTCTTAGTGGCTGCTTGAACCTTGAGCGTTTTCCAGAAATCTTGGAGAAAATGGAACATTTAAATCGCATCTATTTAGTCTGGACGGCAATTACAGAGCTGCCATCGCCATTTGAAAATCTACCGGGGCTTGAAGATTTGACCGTAAGTGGTTGCTCTATACTTGATAAGTTGCCGGATAACATTGGCAATTTAAGTTATCTTAAATTGGAGGATTGTAATATGCTTCAGTCATTACCGCAACTTCCATTGTGTCTAAAATATCTTTAATTGAGGGATTGTCAGATACATCAGTCATTACCAGAACTTCCATTGGGTCTAAAAACTCTTTGCTTATGGCGTTGTAACATGCTTCAGTCATTACCAGCACTTCCATTGAGTCTAGAAACTGTTGACTTGGAGGATTGTAACATGCTTCGGTCATTACCAGAACTTCCATTATGTCTACAGTCACTAAAAGCAATGAGCTGCAACCGGCTTCAATCTTTGCCAGAGATTCCGTCATGTCTACATGAACTAGATGCATCCGTACTCGAAAAGCTATCCAAACCCTCTCCTGACCTTCGTGAATTGCATCCGGAATATCTGACGTCAGAACCAATTCATTTTGGGTTTACTAACTGCTTTAAACTTGATGGAAAAGCAAACAACAAGATTTTGGCAGATTCAATACGCATGGCAATTGCAGCATCACTGAGACTGGGCTATGAAAATGCATACAACGAGGTATCAAATTCCCTCTCTTGTTTACTCTGTCCCTCTTTGTTATATCTGAAATCATGGTTTTCATTTTACAATTTTCTTTTTTTAAATGTCGTTTCGCAGAAACTTTCTGAACTCAGAGGATCCCTAATTGTTTTACCTGGGAGCGAAATTCCTAACTGGTTCAGCAATCAAAGTTCAGGATCTTCGATACGTATTCAACTGCCACCGCACTCCTTTTGCAGAAACTTAATCGGGTTTGCTTTTTGTGCTGTTCTTGATTTTAAGCAACTTTATTCTGATCGTTCTCGTTCTTTTTACGTCGGCTGTCAATTCGACTTAGAAATAAAGACTCTCTCTGAAACCAAACATGTTGATCTGGGTTACCATTCGCGCTCGCGCTCGATTAAAGACCCCCATGGTTCAGATCATGTCATACTTGGTTTTAAACCTTGCTTGAATGTTGGCTTTCCTGATGGTTACCATCATACAACTGTCTCACTTACGTTCTTCAATAACTCTTGGCAAAACCGAAAGTTCCAAAAGGATCAGAATATACTTTACGTCCAAAATGGTCAGAAGATAAAACGTTGCGGAGTATGTCCAGTATATGCAAATCCCAGCGAGATCAAAGCCAACACTTTTACTCTCAATTTTGCTACCGAAGTTTGGAAATTGGATGATTTGCCAAGCGCGAGTGGAACTGCTTCAAGTGAATTTGATTCGAGTTCTGATGAAGGGGAATTATATTGCATCGATTCGATTTCTGATGAAGGGGAATTATATTACAGTTTTGATGAAGAGGAATTGGAACCGAGTCCCTAAAGAATTTGCAGAGACGACCAAATCAACACTCATTAACAAATGAATCACCCGTTTTCACGTATTTGTTTTCCTTAGGTATGTCGGAAAATGCTCTAATTCTAGATTGTGATTTGTTGAAGATGATGTTTTTATCTATGTATTCCATTTTGCTTTTGAAAATACCTTATTTTATTTAACTTAGCTGCAGAACTAATAAGTCAAAGCATCAGTTAATAATTCATTGCAACCTGCTAATAAGTCAAAGCATCAGTTAATCTCTACTGCATGAAATTGTAGTAACTTGTGGAAGTCTTCTTTTATTATATGCTTCTGAAGATTACATGTTTTTAATTTTTTTTTGCAATTTTTGGTAATTTTATTATGTCAGAGACATTATGTCATCGCTTTCTTCTTTGATGTTAATCATGCTGATATGAGGGCTGTTTGGTATTGAATTCTTTTTTATTTTCTTGGCCAGTGCGCAGTTTGCACAGTATATAGCATTGGGAAGGCAAGCAATCCAATTCGGATTGTATATATCTCTACATTGATGTTTTTGTGTGGGAATTAATGGTGTTGTGAACTTGTAATCCTCTCTTTGCTTCTTAGACTATTAGTTGGTTAATTGAATGTGCACTACGATTTTGCTACTACTATTTTAATTTGATACGGAAAGGTACTCTGGATATGAGAAATGTTGGATCTACAAATAAAATCAAATTGATAAATTCTTCTTCTTATTCAAGTGTCTTTTTGGTTGACAATAGAATGGGAGATTCTTAATTACAAGTTGGACTATTGGCACCCATTTGATCTCCTCATAAAACCCTTTCTCAGTTATATTCATTATATTTTCGAAAATATTCTTTTTTTAGATACACTTTTCTAAATTTTTATTTTTTAATTGATTTATTTTATTGTTAAAACTCATTATTGTACTATTTTTAATTATTTTCGATTTTATTATTACCCTACACACAAATTAAAAGGTTATAT
Organism: Citrus glauca; assembly: GCA_029633175.1. Lineage (NCBI taxonomy): Eukaryota > Viridiplantae > Streptophyta > Magnoliopsida > Sapindales > Rutaceae > Citrus > Citrus glauca. Next base: position 42,249,397 of record JAQOOD010000003.1, on the reverse strand, counting down.
GGGTAATAAGTTTTTTAGTGTTAATCATTGGCTGAAATAACATATATTTCAAATTATAATTTCAAAGCAATTTTAAGTATAAAAATATTTAATTAATAAAAAATCAAAAGAGAACAATAAATTATTCTAAATTTGTACAATTTATTTTAGTTAAATAGGAAGTAACATATATATATTTTTTAAAGGATTGATTATTAATTAAGTAATTTGCTGTAAAAAAAAACTATAAGTGTTTAATTTTCAGTTGTCTTTAATTGTAATTTTAATGTAGGAGTGCGAATAGCTCCACTCTAAATATAAATTTAAGATAATTTAATACTCGAGCTTTAGATCATTTCAACATTTTCTTTATGGTAAAATGAGAAAGAAATGTCACACGTTAGATATCATAAGATCCCCGACGCATGCAAGTAGAAAACCACCTTCACTCGAAAATAAAACACTTCACGAGGAGAGATCAAAAAAATTTCTAGAAGTGTTACACGTCCGTCGGAACTACGGGTTTCTGAGCTTGGGGTGTCGGCAGAAGAGAGAGATTATTGAGAGAATAACAATTGATTTTTAAATGCCAACGCTCGCCAACTTGCAATCTTTTGAACTCGATTAATAAATCCTTCAGTTTTGAAAATTACTTTACCCCTTAAGGTTCACAGAGCATTCGACAGCCCAAGTTTACAAGCAGTGGAAAATCCAATGGCATAGAAAAGACATTGAATTCTTCTTTCTCAAAAGCACAGACATTGCAGCATCAATGAATTTTTATACCTTTACATTCTGCTTTTATACAACAAAAAATTTCAATAAACTGAAAAAAATTACAAATCAAAATCAAACCCGAACCCAGAACTCTTTCTCTAACATATAAATAACAATCAAACTCCAGAAAGGCTTGCCCATTTTCCAAGCTCATAAGGATCACAATAATAATATAACTTGATTCTGTTTGACAACGACAAACCTGCAGCAACGAGAAAGAAAAAAATATGCACTCAGCAACTAGATCACAACAATATAAATTCAGGAAGCATAGAGCACTACAGGGAAGAAAATTGCAAATACTGACTAAATGACACAGCAACTGTTGTGCGCGGAATGCGGAATCAAGCGCACCGAATAATCACAGAAAAATAAAGAACACAAAATTTACGTGGTTCGGCAATATGCCTACGTCCACGGGAGCAAGAGAAAAATAATTGTATTATTAACAATTATTTGAGTACAAATTTGAGTAAAGAAATCTCACTTTCCCAGAACCCAAATACACCCAGTACTCTCACACACACTCTCCAATTGCTCACTCTCAAAAGCTTAGAAACTTATAAGCTTCACAAACTTGGGATCCAATGAAATGAAGAAATGCTCTCTATTTATAGGCTTGAAGGTAGTACTATTTCACCAAACCCATGCACTATTCCACCAAACCCATGCACTATTGTCAATGGTGTCTATTTGGCAAATTTGACAAATTTGCCAACTAACCATTTTTTCTTCAAATGTTTGGTGGCCCTTTGAAAAAATACCACATGCATGACTTTTCAACAATTCTCCACCTCGGCGAAAATTTCTCCAAATCTGAGCCGACTACCAACCAATCATCATCCCGAAAGTGGCTGCATCTCTGTGACTGCCTACGTACCCAAAATTTGGGATCAAGCCAACCGTAGTTCACAATTCCCGAAGGACATAACTTAACACAAGCGAAGGATTTGAATTAGTTTTAAGCAATGTTGAAACTTAACTCCAGAAACTATCTTCGTCAACATATCTGATGGATTATCTTTGGTATCGATCTTTCTCAACAACACAACACCACTCTTGATAATCTCCCTCACATAATGATATTTCACATCTATGTGCTTCGTCCGAGCGTGATATGTTTGATTCTTCGCAAGGAATATTGCACTTTGGTTATCACAAAAGACCGCAATGTTCTCCTGGATTACTCCCAAGTCACCTAACAAGCCTTTCAACCAGATAGCTTCCTTTACAGCTTCAGTTGCTGCCATATACTCTGCTTCCGTAGTGGACAGAGCAATTGTCGATTGTAGAATCGACCTCCAGCTAACCGGACCTCCACCCAATGTGAATACGTAGCCCGTTGTTGATCTTCGCTTGTCAAGGTCTCCAGCGAAATCAGAATCACAATATCCAACACATTGTTGACCACAATCCTTCTTGAACAATAACCCAACATCAATTGTCCCATACAAATATCGGAGAATCCACTTTACCGCAAGCCATTGAGTTTTACCCGGATTGTGCATGTATCTACTAACCATGCTCACTGCTTGAGATATATCGGGTCTTGTACATACCATAGCATACATAAGACTACCCACAGCACTAGCATATGGAACACGAACCATGTAATCGTGCTCCTCTTGAGATATAGGACATGAAGAAGAGCTTAATTTGAAATGGGGAGCTAGAGGTGTACATACCGGTTTAGTTTTGTCATCCATACCGAATCTTTCTAGCACTTTCTTCAAATAAGACTTTTGAGTCAACCATACACTCCCATTCTTCTTGTCTCTACGAATCTCCATCCCAAGTATTCTCTGTGCATCACCCAAGTCTTTCATCTCGAACTCAGAAGCCAGCTGCTTCTTTAATCTTTCGATCTCATCTCTATTCTTTGAAGCTATAAGCATATCATCGACATAGAGTAACAAATAGATGAAAGCTCCATCTGGTAGTTTTCTAAAGTAAACACAATGATCGTGTTCACTTCTAGTGAATTTCTGCCCTTGTATAAATTGATCAAATCTTTTGTACCACTGCCTTGGCGACTGCTTCAGTCCGTACAAAGATTTAATCAACCTACACACATGATTCTCCTTTCCAGCAACTCTGAAACCACAAGGCTGAATCATATAGATTTCCTCCTCCAAATCTCCATGTAAGAACGCCGTCTTAACATCCAATTGAGCCAACTCTAACTCATATTCTGCAACTAAGGCAAGTAGGATACGAATGGAAGTATGTTTTACAACTGGAGAGAAAACTTCATTATAGTCAATACCTTCCTTTTGAGCAAAACCTTTTGCCACGAGCCTTGCCTTGTATCGAGGGGTTGTTTGATTTGGAGATCCTTGCTTTTTGGTGTAGACCCATTTATTGCCAATAGCCCTTTTCCCCTTTGGTAACTTTACAAGTTCCCAAGTCTGGTTTTGATGGAGAGACTTCATTTCTTCCTCCATAGCTAACTTCCATTGATTACTTTCACTGCTGCGTAATGCTTCACTGAAAGTGTTGGGGATGTCATCATCAATAACTGGAAGTGCATAAGCTACCACCATATCTTTAGTAAGCCATCCGGGTTTCTTTATTTCTCTTCTTGGCCTCCTTGTTGCTATAAAATCATCATTATTATCTACATCACTAATTGTTTCTTCATTTTGTGGGACATTAGAAGAAACAACCTCTTCTTCAACTCTAGGTGTCACCTCCATAGTTGAACCATTCTTTGATGTAGAACTAACTGGTACATATGGAGTTGCATCAAACTCCACCCGCTGCAATACCTCTTTGGTCTTGTTCTCCACCTGCTGAGAACTTGAAGTTTTCATCATTGAAGCTTCATCAAATGTGACATCTCTACTGCACACAAACTTTTTATCTTCGAGATCCCAAAGCTTGAAGCCCTTTACTCCACCTTTGAATCCCACAAAGATAGTTTTTCTAGCACGAGGATCCAGTTTACCATCTTTGACATGATAATAAGCTGGACACCCGAATACACGAAGGGAATCATAGTCTTGTGCATGCTTTCCAGACCACATTTCCATAGGAGTTTTACCTTCAATAGCAGCAGAAGGCAACCGGTTTACCAAGTGACTTGCGTAGCTCACAGCTTCAGCCCAAAACTTTTTATCTAAACCAGCATTAGATAACATACATCGTACCTTCTCCAGTAAAGTACGATTCATACGCTCAGCCACACCGTTCTGTTGCGGAGTATGTCTCACTGTGAAATGTCTTTTAATACCCTCGTTCTGGCATACTTGCAAGAATGGATCAGAAGTATATTCACCCCCATTATCAGATCGTAATACTTTGATCTTTCTGCCAGTTTGAGTCTCCACCAATTTCTTCCATTTCACAAAAATCTCTAGAACCTCATCCTTTGCTCGCATGGTGTACACCCACACACGTCTAGAGAAATCATCAACAAATGTAACAAAATAATGGCTTCCACCAATTGATGCAGTCTTGGTTGGTCCCCATACATCACTATGAACATATTCAAGGATCTCACGAGTATCGTGATTAGCTGTACCAAACTTGACCCTTGTTTTCTTGCCTACTACACAATGCTCACAGAAATTTAATTTACAGGTTTTGGTACCTTTTAAGAGTCCATGCCTCATCAGAGTTTGCAAAGACTTCTCTCCAGCATGTCCCAGTCGTACATGCCATAACTTGGTGGTGTCACTGTGCGCCTCAACAACATTTGTTTCATCAGTTGTACCTCCCTTCAAATAGTACAAATTGTGACGCCGAACCCCTTGCAGAATTACCATAACCCCATGTGTAAACTTCATTATACCATCTTCAATGGTAACCTTGTAGCCTTTAGCTTCCAAAGCACCCACAGAAATTAGATTTTTCTTTAAAGTTGGAACAAATCTAACCTCTTTGAGTTCTCTGACCATTCCATCAAACATTCTGAGCCGAATTGTTCCTATCCCCATTGTGCGACAAGGTTGATCATTCCCCATCACAACTGCACCGGATTCCAGATTACGAAAATCTGTAAACCATTCCTTAATAGGACACAAATGATAGGTTGCTCCACTATCAAGTATCCACTCGCTCGAACTAGCCATGTATGCTGCAGGAGTAATACTTAATGAATAATCAGAGTCTTCATTTTTCTGTGCCATGTTTGCTGCTGCTGGTTTCTTCCCTTCTCTCTTTTGAGCCTTTGGACAATCTTTCCTCCAATGGCCCTTTTCATGACAAAAGGCACACTCATCTCGAGCTATTTTTCTGCTTCTCGATTTGGATCGAGAATTCTTTCCACCACGCTTCTTTTGTTTCTCCATCGCCCAATCTTTACTCACCAAAGCTTCAGACGATGCTCGTTCAGAATTTTTATCATTATTCCGAATCTCCAAGCTTGTCAATGCTGTGCAAACATCTTTGAAGACGATCACACTTTTTCCATATATCAAAGTAGTCACAAAATGGCTATATTCCTCTGGTAGTGAGTGTAACAGAATCATAGCCTTGACTTCATCTTTAATATCTTCATCAAGATTCTTTAAATCAGCAAGTAACTTTTCAAATCTTGAGACATGATCGTGCATTGACACTCCATGCTTCATCCGAAAACCATATACTTGGCTCATTGCATGAAGGCGATTTTCAGGACTTTTCACCAGGTACTTCTCCTCCAATGTACGCCACAAAGTCATCGCACACTCCTCATCTTTCACCAAGTATTTCACCTCCTTGGTCAAACAAGATCTGATCTGACCACAGGCTTTCTCGTTCATACGATCCCAAATTTCTTCATCATACAAGTGTCTTTTATTTTTCAAAACAACATCTAGATCGATTTGAATAAGGGCATCCATAACTTCGCGCCTCCACATGCCGAAGTTGATTTTCCCATCAAACTTTTCAACATCGATCTTCTGGCCTCCTATAACAGGTGTTGAATAGCGATTTGACAAATCTCGCCTCCCACCTGAAGTATCTCCAGAAATAGTCTCGGTAGATCTCTCCCCAATTCTGGAAGTTTCACCTTCTACCATTTTCTTAACGAACTATTTCTACTTGAAAAACAATCTCTATGATGTTAATTTCGCGTGAATAAATGCACCAGGAAAGTTCCCAGGAAACTGGACGGGAACTCGGTCCCAATTAAAAACCAGAATCCTTAGACTCTTATCGCCTTGTTGACAGAACTTTCCTAGACATGCAAAAATACACACTACTTACAATAGACTGTCTCCCAAGTACAAATGGCCGTCTCCACCGTATACGTGAATAGTACCGTATGTGAACAGTACCGTATACGTGAACAGTACCGTATACGTGAATAGTACCGTATACGTGAATAGTACCTTATCCCCCAAGTACGAACCGTCGGCTCTGATACCACTTGTTGTGCGCGGAATGCGGAATCAAGCGCACCGAATAATCACAGAAAAATAAAGAACACAAAATTTACGTGGTTCGGCAATATGCCTACGTCCACGGGAGCAAGAGAAAAATAATTGTATTATTAACAATTATTTGAGTACAAATTTGAGTAAAGAAATCTCACTTTCCCAGAACCTAAATACACCCAGTACTCTCACACACACTCTCCAATTGCTCACTCTCAAAAGCTTAGAAACTTATAAGCTTCACAAACTTGGGATCCAATGAAATGAAGAAATGCTCTCTATTTATAGGCTTGAAGGTAGTACTATTTCACCAAACCCATGCACTATTCTACCAAACCCATGCACTATTGTCAATGGTGTCTATTTGGCAAATTTGACAAATTTGCCAACTAACCATTTTTTCTTCAAATGTTTGGTGGCCCTTTGAAAAAATACCACATGCATGACTTTTCAACAGCAACTTGTACACAGACATTCAAGAAAGAAAGGGCCAGATATTTGACAAAATCTTTCATTGATTAATTAGCGCGAAGACGTTCAAGTCTTTCTTCGTGTGAGGAAGCACAATCCCATTCTTCTCTTTTCTGGGAGCAATTAACCACGGAAAATTGTCCAACTCAATTAACAATTAATTTCTCTCTATTTATTTTTTAATTTCAAATACAATATGATCCACGTTAAATTCAAAGTGCTATTGTTAAGTCATTGCTTACTAACTTCAAGTTAAACATAAAATCATGTAACCAGCACAGATATTACTGCATCGGTGAATTTAATACTTTTACCTTCTGATTTTTATACAACAAAAAGAAATTTCAATGAAATGACAACAAATACAAATCAAAATCAAAGTCAAACCCAAAACTCTTTCTCTCATGTAAATAACGATCAAACAGCCGAAAGGCTTGCCCATTGTCCAAGCTCGCTAGGATCACAATAATAATATAACTTGATTCTGTTTGACAAATACAAACCAGTAGCCACAAGCGGAGCTCTCAATCCTGAATCATCTTGTTCTGAAGGTTCATCCCGAAATGCTGTAACATCTCCGAGAAGCTTGAATGAAACTCGTCGGGACTGTATCGGTCGTGGGAAATCAAAGTACATTGGCGTTCCGGCTCTAGCTTCCGGCAGTTGATATTCCGCAATAGTTACCATGTTATGTGGTTCCTGGAGTGCGGATACTTGTAAATACAACACAGCTTGAGAGATGTACCCGTCTTTTAAAATTTTACTGATTTGTCCCAGACATCTGAATCTGAGGAAGGTGAATGGGTAACCCTAGGTTTTATTGCACCGAAAGCGTCTAGATGGAATCCGGCAAGCAAAGGTGACGCTGGAGGTAGATATTGTTTCAAGACGAGATCGTAGTCCATCAATCTCTCGGCCTCAATTGGGACCTGAAGAGAAAAAAGAGGTTTATCAGAGGCAAGGCATCAAGCAGAAAGCTGGAATTATGAATGAACAAAGAGTGAAAGCAACTAATACCTTGAATCTACTCATTTGTGGAGCTCTATCCAACCAGTTTCTAATACTTAAGCTGCTCAGAGCACTGTGATGAGGTAAGCCCCTCCCTTTTTACTGGGCTTCCGACTACAAGAATTCTTTTGGCATGAATACATGGTTCATTTTCAACTGCTCCTCCAAATGAAGCACGTGTGTCTACTTGTGCAAAGGGGTTTTCATCTTCATCAAGAGACAAAAGACTGAAGTCCTTCCCAAAATTAACTGAAGCCGAACCAGGTTTCTGAAGACGTAATGTGATCCAAACAATGCGGCACCTAACAGGATTTTTAAAAGTAAATTTTACATGCCTAGGTAATTTTTCAACACTAGCGGACTTTTCTGGACCATACAAATCTGAAGAAGATGTGATGAGGGATTGGACATCCCATTTTCCCATTGATGACCTTTCCTCCCGGTGTATCTTATTGCTTGCCCAGATTTGTACCTGTAACAGCAATAGGAAGCAAATTCAGGAGGCAGAGAGCACTGCAGGGAAGAAAATTACAAATACTGACTAAATAATACAGCAACCTCAACACACATTCATGAAGGAAAGGGCCGGATAGTTCTTATTCTCTGTCCTCTTAACTAATGACAAAAAGCTACAATTTCTCTAGCAGTTAAATTTGCATTTTAAAATTGTTCCTCTTGAGATTAAAACTCATCAGAATAGTTCCTATTATTTTGTTTAATTATTGTGGTTTCTTTTCTCTTCTTTCCCCTCAATTTCAAATTTGATTTTAAATCCTCACCCACATCTACCCAAATAGGATATTATGGACGTGATCTCTGTTAATATCAAACTTGGGTTCCGAATGATAAAGGCAAACCAATAGAAACCTGATCTACAATCATAAATGGACCATCTTCTTACCTACAAAGGGAAGATCGTTGAGAATTTAAAATTACAGTTTACCAAAATATACATAAATGACGAGCAACAAAACTGTTCTTGGTTTTTTTCATCAGCAATTAATGAAATGGAAAGTTTATTATCGGAAACTAACCTACATGAAACTAAACCCCCAGCTGCAATTTCTTTGGAAATGGCACTACACAGGGACTCTTTTAATCATTTCAAAATATGACTTTCGTTATAATAGCATGGAGAACTTTTGCCGAGGTCTATGTTGATTCAGTGCTTGCTTAGGAATATTCACAAGTTGAATATCGATTACCCACCACCCCTGGTACTGGGCTTCATTATTAAGGCCACTTGGCTTATCACCAAATTTATTGAACAACAAGGAAATAAGTGAATAAATATGGCACTTACCATCGGAGTGTCAGCCACAGAATAGCCGCAAGGACTAACAAGCAAGATAACCCAACTGACATCAGAAACAGAACCGAGAACAATAACAAATTCAACAGTAGTACTAGGTGGAGCTCTCCAATATGAGTGCCTTGATCCAGAATTTAATGGAGCAAGCAGTGACAAAATTGGTGCTGAATCTTTTGCTGTTTCAACCTACGGTGGCACCAAGGAATCTAGAATAAACAATCCATATCAAGATAAAAAATTCCAATCAAGCGAACTATGAAATTATTAGAGACATGACTTGCTAGCACACAGATTGCACAAAACAATGCAAGAGCTTTTCCTTGTAATGTTAGGAAATTGGTGGTGAAGCAGACACGCAGCTAAAGTAAAATTGTAAGAAAATAAAGAACAAGTGTAAAAGAGAATACCAGAAATTACATGGTTCGGCTTTTTGCCTACGTCCACGGGCGAAAACAGAAGGAAATATTTTACTAGTGAAAAGGAGTTACAAGTATTGTGGTATTTTAGCTCACTTCCCAAAACCCCAATACACCCAAACTCTCAGAACACTAAAACAAGAGCTTATAACTCTCTAACTCTCAAATCCTCTCAAATGGAATTGAATGAATTGGGATGAAATGAATGAGGGATCTCTCCCTTTTATAGCCAAAATTTTGGCTATTTAAATATTTTTTTATTTTTTTTCTTTGGTTTCCTCCGTCAAAGCCGTGTGGTTCCCGTGTCAAAGTTTAAAACTATCTTCTTTCTTCTTTTTTCTTCATTCTTCTTTGTTTTCTTTTCAAAATTGATGACCATCTAGATGGCTGCTTTAGACCATCTAGATGGCCGACATTTCTCCCACTTGGAGATTAGATTGAGAATCAATCAATCTCCACACCATCCTTTCTGTTTCGCCATAATCACGTTGCCTACGTTTCTGCTAGGCCACAAGAGGATCTACTCCAAATAAACTTGTCAGCATTTACCGGCTTGGTCAAAACATCTGCTAGGTTTTCCTTCGTATGAATTTTCTGTAAATCCACACTTCCATCTTCCACTACTTCTCGAACGAAGTGATACTGAACTCCTATGTGCTTTGTCCTTGAATGAAAGGCTGGATTCCTTGCAATGTGCAAGGCACTTTGACTGTCACAAAACACATGCATTTTCTGTTGTTTGTGCCCGAGTTCCTCCAATAACCTTTGTATCCAAATAGCTTCCTTGCAAGCTTGTGTAGCTGCCATGTATTCTGCTTCTGTTGTAGATAAAGCCACAACGGTCTGCAGTTTCGAAACCCAGCTTACAGTTGCTCTCGCAAGTGTAAACACATAACCAATAGTAGATTTCCTTTTATCAAGGTCTCCTGCAAAATCTGAATCCACATAGCCCCTGACAGTAAACTCTGATCCTCCATAACATAATGCAACATCTGAGGTTCCTCTGATATATCTCAGAATCCTCTTCACAGTTATCCAATGCTCTCCACCAGGATTCGCCATGTATCGACTAACTGCTCCCACTGCTTGTGCAATGTCCGGTCTTGTACATATCATAGCGAACATCAAACTTTCCACTGCTGATGCATACGGTACTCGAGACATCTCCTTCCTCTCCGCTTCATTGCTAAGACACATACTTGAGGGTATTTTGAAATTAACAGGAAGTGGGGTAGAAATTGACTTACAATCTTGCATGTTGAAGCGCCGCAAGATTTTCTTCAAGTAATTCTTCTGCGAAAGCCAAATCTTCCTGTTATTTCTGTCTCGGTGAATTTGCATCCCTAGAATCTTGTTTGCTGGTCCCAAGTCCTTCATTTCAAACTTTCTAGCCAACTGTGCCTTCAATTCTTGGATTCGATCTTTGTTGGGGCCTGCTACCAACATGTCATCCACATACAACAACAAAATAATGAAATCATTATCTTCAAACCTCTTGTAATATGCACAATGGTCTGAACTGAGTCTGTTGTATCCAAGGCTCATAATGAAGGAATCAAATCTCTTATACCAACACCTCGGCGCCTGTTTGAGACCGTATAGAGATTTGTTCAACCTGCAAACCAAGTTCTCCTTTTCTGTTTCTGCAAAACCTTCTGGTTGGAGCATATATATTTCTTCTTCAAGTTCTCCATGAAGAAATGCAGTTTTCACATCTAACTGCTCTAGATGTAGGTCAAATGTAGCACACATTGCCAAGACTACTCTGACTATTGTGAGTCGAACCACCAGAGAAAATATCTCGTTGAAGTCAATACCTTCTTTCTGATCATATCCTTTCACCACCAATCTCGCACGATACCGCTCCACTTGGTCATTGCCATCACGTTTGATCTTGTAGACCCATTTGTTTCCAATGGCTTTTCTTCCACGTGGTAGTGGTACAAGTTCCCATGTCTTATTCTTGTGTAGAGCTTCAATTTCTTCCTGCATTGCTGTCATCCATAAAACAACATCTGGGCTGTCTAAAGCTTCATGGAAAGTTGATGGCTCTCCATCCTCTGTTAGAAGATAATATGCAACGTTGATCTCTGTAACATACTCCGAGTGCCACGTTGGCGATCGTCTCTCACGAGTTGACTGACGAACTTCTGGAGCCTCGGACTCGACTGGTTCTTGTTTCTCGTGCTCGGGTACTGCTTCAGAAGAATCTGAATCTTCTGGATTATTTTCCACATATACTGGTACAGTCTCTGACTTTTCTTTTTCAGTGCTATCATCCTCATCTTTCCTCTGCATTTGATCTTCTAAAAAGATAACATCTCTGCTGATGATGATCTTGTGGGCAGTGGGGTCCCACAGACGATACCCCTTTACTCCATCAGCATACCCCAAAAAGATACATCTTCTAGATTTTGGATCCAGCTTTGTTCTTTCTTGGGCATTGTACATCACATACACAAGACGTCCAAATGTATGTAGGTAGGAATAATCAGTTGGCTTTCCAGTCCACATCTCCATCGCCGTCTTCAACCCAATAGCTGTAGATGGCGATCGATTTACTATATAACAGGCAGTTTTGGCCGCTTCTGCCCAAAATGAATTGGGTAGACCAGCAGTCCTCAACATAGCTCTTATTCTTTCTGTAAGAGTTCTATTCATTCGCTCCGCCACTCTGTTTTGTTGAGAAATGTATGCCACCATGAACTGTCTCTGAATACCTTCTCGCTTACAGAAAGCAAGAAACTCGCCGTCTGTATACTCTCCACCATTATCCGTCCTCAAGCACTTGATCTTTTTACCAGATTCAAGTTCCACCCGCACTTTGTATTCTTTAAACAATGGAAATACATCTGACTTTTTCTTAATTGGATACACCCAACATCTTCCGAAATAATCATCAATGAAAGTCACCATGTACTTTGCACCTCCCATAGATATATCCGGTGATTCCCAAACATCATAATGAATCAAGTCTAGAATGCATTTACTTCTAGCAATAGATCTACTAAACTTTAATCTATGCTGCTTACTAATAACACAATGCTCGCAAAATGGTAAACTTACCGATTTGAGCCCCGGAAGCAATTTTCGCTCAGAGAGAATCTTCAAACCTTGTTCCGACATGTGGCCAAGTTTGAGATGCCACATCATCGTTGACTCTTCTCCATTTGATGCGACACACGCATCACCCTCCTGTAGTGTTTCTCCTTTAAGCATGAATAGATTAGCACCGATCTTTTCTGCTTTCATCAATACAAGCGCGCCTTTAACGATCTTCATAATTCCATTCTCCACATGAGTTTTGTACCCATAACTATCCATTTGTCCCAAAGACAATAGATTTTTCTTCAAGCCATTGACATGTCGTACCTCCCCAATTGTGCGAATTGTACCATCAAACATTTTTATTTTGATAGTACCAATACCAGCGATCTCCAAGGCATGATCATTACCCATATATACAGATCCTCCTGAGATAGGTTCATATGTGTGGAACCATTCTCTCCGAGAGGTCATGTGCCAGGTAGCTCCTGAGTCTATAAGCCAGACATCAGATAGTCATTTTCTGCCTTCTGAAACAGTTGTTGCCTCGCTGTAAAGAATTTCGCCGTCATCAGAGGTACTTGCTACACACCCCTGAGCATTTGATGACTCAGGTTCTTTGCCCTCTTTTCTCTTACTCCAACACTCTTTCTTGACGTGCCCTTTCTTGCCATAGTTGTAGCATTTCACATTCTTCTTACTTCTGGATTTTGATCTACCATGATTTTGACTCCCACTGGGGCCACGTTTTGTTGATCTCCCTCTCGTCACCGATAGCGCCTCCGCTTGCTGCGAACTTGCTTGTTTGTTTTCCTTATTTTTCCGCCTGCTCTCCTCATTTAATACGGAGGCTACAACATCGTCGAAAACTAAACTGTCCACTGGATTGTTGTTCGTCAGGTTGATGATGAGTTGATCATACAAATCTGGTAGACTTTAAAGTAGAAGCTCTGGACGTTCATTCTCCTCTATATTATGACCCAACGTTGTGAGTTGTGAAAATAGAGTCTTCAAAGTGTTGATGTGGTCGGTCACCATTGTAGATTCCGCCATTCGAAGAGTATAGATTTTTCTCTTCAAGAAGATTTTATTGTGTAGTGACTTGGCCTCGTACAATTTTGTGAGAGTATCCCATATTTTCTTCGCCGTGTTTTTCTCTGCCACACTAGATAATACTCCATCTGCAAGTGCCAAGTGTAGATCAGAAATGGCGTTGCCGTCTACCTCGTTCCACTTGTCATCAGTTATCTCCATGGGCCTTTCTCCAATTGCTGCCAAGCAATTATTTTTCCTCAATGCAGCTTTCATCTTCATTTTCCACAACGAAACATTATTTCCGTTAAATTTCTCAATTTCATACTTTGCCGCCATTTTGTTGGTAAATACCACACACAAGCTAGTATACCACCTTGAATAGTTGTGAGTATATGTGAGAATGTACACCAGGAAAGTTCCCAGGAAAGACTGGAGGGGTCACAATGGTCCCACTTAAAACCCAGACTCCTTAAGCTCTTATCGCCTTTGTGACAGAACTTTCCTAGACATGTACAAAAAAACCACACAGTTGTTTTACTCACACCACTATTCCCTGCTTTGCACCACCAAATTCTTGGGTCGCTCCCACCGTTTCTTGTGAATAGTACCGTATACGTAAACAGTACCATATTCGTGAATAGTGCCGTATACGCGAACAGTGTCATATACGTCAATACCCCGTACGTGAACAATACCTGACTCCAAAAATACAACCAATAGCTCTGATACCACTGTTAGAAAATTGGTGGTGAAGCAGACACGCAGCTAAAGTAAAATTGTAAGAAAATAAAGAACAATTGTAAAAGAGAATACCACAAATTACGTGGTTCGGCTTTTTGCCTACGTCCACGGGCGAAAACAGAAGAAAATATTTTACTAGTGAAAAGGAGTTACAAGTATTGTGGTATTTTAGCTCACTTCCCAAAACTCTAATGCACCCAAACTCTCAGAACACTAAAACAAGAGCTTATAACTCTCTAACTCTCAAATCCTCTCAAATGGAATTGAATGAATTGGGATGAAATGAATGAGGGATCTCTCCCTTTTATAGCCAAAATTTTGGCTATTTAAATATTTTTTTATTTTTTTTCTTTGGTTTCCTCCGTCAAAGCCGTGTGGTTCCCGTGTCAAAGTTTAAAACTTTCTTCTTTCTTCTTTTTTCTTCATTCTTCTTTGTTTTCTTTTCAAAATTGATGACCATCTAGATGGCTGCTTTAGACCATCTAGATGGCCGACATGTAATAGGTTTTTAGCTTCTCAAGGCATCCTACAACACCTTACCTCAAAGATTATTAGCATATGGAACCTGCTCATGGTTCCCAAAAATGTCTCAATTGAAAGTCAAACCAGACAAGGATTCTCATGGATAAGTGGGATGAATGCTCTGGGCATATATCATAAGAACAAATACTAAAACATATTTCTAAAAATTTTAATCAAGAAAATAAATATAAAAGGAAAACATAATATGATGAGAACGGAATACAAACCAAGAACATACCGAGTGCAAAAAGCTAGCAAATGGAAATTCAGCAAGAGATTCCTGTCCAGCACATAATTGGTGAAGGACTTCAGCAGCTTGCACGTTATCGGAAGACTGAATCCTTTCAGAAAGACTATCCATTAAGCAGGATCCAACAACCTCATTCAAAGCATTGTATGCTTTGTTTTCAGTACGGGAACTTCTTCGCAAGCTAATCAAGACCCTTACATAGTCCAACATCAATGAATCAAGCACAATCTCATGGCAGCAGTGTTTACAGGTAACGCCATCCAGTGTTAGTGAACGACTGGTAGATACATCAACTTGGCTTCCATGGCTTGATCCACTCTGACTTGAGAAGCCGTTGTAGTTGGTCACATCCCTTGATTTATAATTTGAAAACAGTAGAGCTCCTCTTCCTGCACAACAAACTTTGCAAACTTTTCTTTCACATTGAGAACACAACAAAGGGGATTGTGAAGCTCCAACAGATGTTGCAGTTGAGGAAGCAAGAGCAGCACCTTAGTTTCTGTACGAACCTCGCACCCGCCACTAGAACAACTCTCTCCGATTCTAGTAATATTCCAGAAGTCTAAAACACTATCATCACTATTCTCAAGGCCAATTGCACCAACAATTTTGTCTTCTAGGGAAGCTTGGCCAAGTAATGCAAAAGTGTTTGCTACTCGACACAGTCTTCCCATGTAAGATTCATCAAGCAATACATTTGGATTTATAGAGGCAGGATCGGTTCCAATTGACAATAAAGCTCTATCCCTTTCAGCTGCAGAAAGATGCAGCTGCAGACGTTCAATTTCAAGCTTCATTGCTTCCATGAAGTCTAGTTTCTTTTCCTGAAAATTTTCCCAGAATCTGTCAATCTTACGCTTGTGAGGTTGAATTTAATGCATGAAGACCTTTCCATCGATCAATCATAAAATGTGAGAATACAAGCCAAAACAATCAATTCATCCTTTACATATATATAGCGTCATGGATGATCAAAACCAAGTAGCACCATATCGAATGGCATGGAGACAGCAAATACCAAGGGAAGTACAAATAAATAACCAACACAATATGTCAGTAGTGTCAAACCATAATAACAGGACTCTGATTAATAAGTTATACATTTAGCAAAGCAAATTTTGTTGAACTTCTAGAATTTACTCATTTAAAAAGATGAAGTTGCTAACATGTAGAGCTGCAAAAAACACAAGAGAGCAGTACTATACCTCGCGTGGCCCTGCAAGGGATTTTAGAGAGCTTGTGTACTGCTGGGCACCACTAGCTAGAGAACAGCCATCCTGTGTTGACGATCTTTTATAAGTTTCCACACCATGATCTTCAACTATAGGCTGGTCCAAGAAATAAAGCAAATCAGCCACTCCTGATGCAACATTTCTTGTCATTGGCTCAGAAAGAGGATCAGAGAACAGCTCAGAAAGAGGATCAGAGAACAGCTCAGAAAGAGGATCAGAGAACGGCTCAGAAAGAGGGTTAGAAAACGGCTCTGAAAGAGGATCAGAAAATGTGTCCCATCCAGACAACAGGTCAACCCAAGGATTGGAAGCAGCTTCTATTTGCATTGATGTTGACACATTTTCATTGGAAAACGGAACTGTATTTGTAACTGAATTTGACAAAAATGGATCGGTTTCCTTCTGAAACTTTTTGCCAAGCTCAATTAATCTAGCACCAGGGCCTTCATTATTGAATACCCCCTTCCATGGAAGAGAAACTCCAAGAATCTCTATCTGTAATAATATTAAAATTATATTGTCACCAGCAGCAGTTACAGCAAACCCACTCTACAAAGCTCATGGTCTAAAATACTAATTTAAGAATAAAGTGCGTAGACACATCAATTAACATTTTATGAAAAAAATTTCTACCTCACCAAGAGTCATGGAGCTTGTTCCCGAAATAGCAGGACAAAAGGTAACTGCCACAAAACGAGTAAGAAAATCCAATTCTCCCTCTAATTCTTCAAAATCATACAACAGTGGAAGGGTTGGTGCATCTTGATCATGAAGTCGTTCACCAGCTCCAGTAATAGCCATATCCTCAGCACTAACTGATCCTGGTCAAGGTATCAAAAGGTTTGTCCCATTTCCACAACTAGGAATAGAAGCACCCTGTCAACAAAGTCATAGGATTACTAGAAGTTGTATGTCGTGTACATTGTAAATTTTCTTGAAAAGTCTGACAAGAAAACTAATACTAGGATCAGGACACCCTGAAACAAGTCTTCTCCTATCTAACCTAATAAAAATTAGATGGAAGAAAAAGTTGTCTGTAAGTGACTTAATTCACCAAGAATCAATTTCTGCAACTTCAAGGTCTAAAAGAAGCTAAGGGCACTGTTCATCAGAATTGCTAATTAGTGGAAGTGTATCTAGTTTAGCTATTACTTCCAAACACCTCTTTTCATTTCTTTTGTTTTTTTATCCTTTTCTTTTTAAATGTATTCTACACCTCATTTTTGTCACATATCCTAGGTAATATTTCAACACTAGCGGACTTTTCTGGACCATACAAATCTGAAGAAGACGTGATGAGGGATTGGACATCCCATTTTCCCATTGATGACCTTTCCTCCCGGTGTATCTTATTGCTTGCCCAGATTTGTACCTGTAACAGCAATAGGAAGCAACAGCTCAAAGAAAAATAGGCAGAGAGCACTGCCTCCTAAATAGTTATTGGCAATAATACTTTGGTTCTGGTACTCATAGTAGATAACTTTTGATCCACTTTTCTAGCTCTAGAATTTATTAATTTTTATTTGTTAACTCTTGATTATCTTCAAAGACGATGGGGGTGATGTTTTGAAGAGGTTTTATTTCCAGCAGTAGTAGCAAACGGGTTTGATTTTGGTTTTGTTCTTTATATTTGTTGTGAAGGATTGTATATCTAAAGAAGACACATTTTGTTTATAAATTATACCAAATTATGAAATTACTTTTGGCTTTTTCTTATTAATTTTAAATTTACTTTTCGTTTTTAGTTTTAATGGTATATATATATATATATATATATATATATATATATATATATATATATATATATATATTCTTATTAATTTTAAATTCACATTCTTTTTTAGTTTTAATGGTGTGTATATATATATTCCTATGAAATTAAAAAGTAATATATTAAAATTGGCAAAATTAAATTGAATATAATTCATAAAATATATTTATAAAATTGAAAATTAAAATTTAATTAAATACAAATAATAACTAACGAAATAAATTAATAATGGAATAATAAAAAATATGAATACCACTAAATTTTAAAATTCGCAACAAAATTCATTTAAAATTTTGGAATCCCCACAAATTTATTTGTATATGTCATTATCTTATGACATATATTAGTCATGCATGGAAGTGATTATGACAAATATTAATCATACGCGAAATTTTTCATCAAAACAGTTATGACCAAAATAGTGACAGATAATATATCATACATAAAATGACGTATGTAAACAGTCATCTTATTTTCTTGACACCGAAATCAATGACGGTCGTTCAATTGTCATGCAACATGATAGAGGATAGGTAATACCTGTCGTAAAGGCCTTTTTGTCTAATAGTGCATGTAGATATAGGTTAAAACATTTCGCTCTTGTTACAACTACCTAGTGAAAATAGTATAGGAACTTATTTCAACACAGCAACACTTCAAGTTTTGACATATTCTAAGATGTTGTAATTGTACTACACATTAGCTAAATTTACTTTTAGATGTCCTACATCTTTAGTTTGGTTGAGAGATTATCCCTACTTTTTAGGTTGTTATATTTAATTTTTCCCCTAAAATATAATGTCTATTGTCATCTCATAATTCGTCAGATTAATCCAGCATTAATATAGTTAAAAAATTATGACGTATTTTGATATATTATAATAAAAATTCTAACATTATGCACATCTACTAAACTTGTCAATTATGCAAAATAAATTGTAGCAACATCCAAAGCCAATTTGCTAAAGATGATGAGCAATAAAAGAAGGCTACTGCTAGGTTGGAGCTGATTTATGATAGATTACGAATCTCAGTCACACACGTAAAGTAATAAATAATAAAAAATGTATTATGACTTTGATCATATATTTATAAAAGAATACTCTACTTTAGAATGGTACCAATATAGTCACCCATAAAGGAAACACATCTCTGCACAAAGCATCATTGCCTTCGCTGAGCAGTGCATTTTATATTTGTATTAATTTATGATATGTTGGCCCAAATAATTGGACTTGGGTGGGCTTTGCCAGCTATATATTGTGCCGGCATTTTGGGCCGCTCCACAGATCAGCATTAAAAAAATGATGAGGTGCAATGCCACGCCACGCTGGCCTCTTGGGGGCTTCATCATCTTCTTAACATTTCCACACACGGCGCCTCTATGTCCGTTGACTTTTTTCGCCTGTTAGAAAGAATACTAGGAGGCTTCATTTCTAATTTTCTATACGTGCTGGATCAACTGTAAGTTGCAACAAGCCACGTGCCATGGAGAGTAATGGAACCGTCACGGAGCTGCAGAGAAACTCAACGAACTGGGCTTTCGTAGTGGACGAGATTGTGAAGATGGAGAAGAAGATTTTTCCCAAGCACGAATCACTGGCAAGATCTTTTGATGAAGAGCTGAAAAAGAAGAACTCAGGCCTGCTTTACATTCAGATTCATGGACAAGTCGTTGGCTACGTCATGTACGCGTGGCCTACTTCCTTGTCTGCTTCTATCACCAAGCTTGCAGGTCCCGTATCTTTGTCCCCATTGTTGGAATTTCCACTGCATGCCCGTAATCTCAACTGTATGATAAAAGTCCTCAAAGAAATATTTGTTAGTTATTCTTTCTCTTTTTCTTTTTAATTGACATGAAATTAATGGGTTTTGGGGTGAACTTAATTAGTGAAGGAGAATTATCGGGGACAAGGTCACGGAGAGGCACTGCTGGAAGCTGCAATTAAGAAATCCAGAACCAGAACTGCGCTCCGCATAACGCTTCATGTTGATCCTTTGAGAACTCCCGCTGTGAAGCTTTACAAGAAATTTGGTTTCCAAGTTGATACCCTGATCCAAGGTTACTACTCTGCTGACCGACCCGCTTATCGAATGTACCTAGATTTTGATTCTAAGTAGTTTTACATACTAAAGCCACTTGCTAGCCTAGACGCCTGTCATCAACAGGGTCGCAAACCGTATGTTGCTACTTACTTTAATTATTGCAAGTTCTCATTTACTTTTGAGGATATGAAAGCATTGTTTCTCTCTTCTTTATTATAAAATATTGGCAAGTCTTGTTGTTTTTGAGGGTTTTAACGTGAGAAACTATTTGTTATCGAAGAAGGAGACGTGAATTTTAGTTTTCTCATAAGAGGGAACTGAGGACTGAGGAGAAGAGTAATATTATATGATGAGCATAATTTATATATATATTTTATTATTTATTATTTAATTATTAATTATTTTTATTTGTTATTTGTTATTTTTAATTAATTAAATTATTTTATTGCATAGGGAATTAATTGGAGATTGTAAATAAAAAATGCAAAAAGAATAACAATTTGGGAGAATATTAGTTGAAGCCGTGACAGAGTTAAAGAGCCGAGAGCAATTTACATTGAATTTTAATTCTCCAATTGAGTTGCAGCATTGCAAAAGTGGAAAGCAATTTAAATGAGGCCCACACTTCACTTTCAAAAGTGGAATTAATGGCTTACGGGCGTTATTATAGAAGCTTTGTTTTATAATTGGAAAAGGATTTTAATTAGTAGACAAAGAGGATTCGGTGGCTAAGCATTATAAAAAGAGAGTTTTGGCTTTTGGAGAAGGGGGGAGCCGCCAGAGGATAGAAACAAAAGGCTGGAGGAGAGCAATCGGCAGCAGCAATATTTTGGCTTCCATGGCTGGTTTTATTTTTTTTTATTGCTCTTAATTCAAGTATATCTAGCTAATTTACTTATACTAAGGTTAAGGATGAAACCTTATTTAATAAAATAATTATCTTTTTATTTAATTAATTCCTTATAGATGTTCTTTAATGATTATGGTTTTTATTTCACATGATTAATTGGATGTTATTAAAAAATTTTCATTAATTCCGTCATGCATTATTGATTATTAGGATTAATATTCGATTAAATCTATACTTGGATTCATAAAGTTTATATATAATTATCTTTGATTCTACGTCTTTTATTAAATTGTTTACATAGAGTACTTAGGAAAACTTTAACTATTTGTTATTCAATATGCTTACATGGGATGCTTAGATGTCATATTATTAAGCAGAAAAAGAACCTACATTAGATTTAATTAATTGGGCTTAATTGTTATATCTATGAGATGACATAGATTGATTTCGAGTTGTCACTCTACAATTGAGAATTAATTAATAATTAGATAATTACTAGTTGAATAGTAGTGGATTCTGAAATCTTGGTAATTTTTGTCTTATTGAATTCTCATTTGCTTTAATTGGTTTTTTAGTTTAATTAGTTTAATTTCTTTTAAAACTTAATTTGCTCAACTAGGTTAGAATTAATATTAATTTTATATTTAAATTAGATTTTTTAATTCATCCCTATGGGATCGACCTCATTACCACTATGCTATCTCGAGATTCGTGTGCTTGCGATACATTAAAATTTTCACAACATTATACTATATGTAAAATAGTGAAAAGTTTATATGGGCTTTGTTTTGCTGAGCAAATTGATGACTATAAAATTGTGAAATTTGGTTTTTGTGAAAAAATTGTAAACATTTTCTCTGTGAAAACCAGCTCTTGTGAGAAAAAAAAAAAGAGTTGAACGTGATTTTCATTGGAGATACTCATCTGATATTCGAGGCAGAGGTATTCATTGGGTATTTGATAGCAACAAAATTACTGCATTTGATTTGGTGGAAGAGAAGTTCAAGACGCTGGACATTTGGGAGTAGAGGCAAAATATTTTGAAAGGAGCCCAAAAATTTTACTTCAAAATTAACGGAACAGTATTTAAAAAAATACTTTGATATTGTTTTAGAATAAAAAATAATATATTTAACAGTTTTTATGTGAATGACTGCGCTTTACAAACATCACGGCTACCAAATTGAGATCAAGAAACCCCCTAAAGTCTTTGCTTAACTTGCTGAAGAAGCAATGGCAGCTCGTCCTCCAGGTATCATCGTCGATGTGTTTGCAAAACTCCCCACCAAGTCTCTCTGCCGATTCAAGTGTTTATCCAAGTCATTCAGGGCCAAGTCTCTCTGTCCACTTCGGTTTTTGTAAGCTCAATTCTGATTCCATGAAGGACAGTGATTTTATTTTGTCTGTTTTAGATGAGAAATTTGTACTTATTGATCCAAAGGATGGAAAAAATATGAAGATTTTATGATTGATGGCTTTCAGGAAAATGTTAGAAAGTATCATGTGGAAGTATATGCTGAGAGCTTGATCTCACCCAATAGCAGAACAAACTTCCTAATAAGTGAAGGTCTGAATAATAATGAACTCTTTTCTTCTTTTTCTTTTTTCAATTGCTACTATATATAAACTGGTCACGAACTAACTAAAAGATTTCTTGTGTTGTTTTTCGGGGCATTGAATTTTGAATTTAGTGTACGAGCAGGGGAAGACATAATTGAGGAGGAGGAGGAGAAAGTTGCGTAATTAGCTATTATAGGATTTCATGAGCCATATTAGTGTTATTTAATTATGGGTTATTTGAGCAAGAATTTATGTTCAAAACTATAAGCCCAAATAGAAGCAAAAACATAGAAGCTAGCATAACAGAGCAACCATTACATATGAACAACCGTGCCATAATGTTAGCTTCAGTAAGGTACCAATAAGTCTTCTTTGCTATTTCTAATTGAGAATGCTTAATTGCTGCTTTTGATTTTAGAGGAACAACTGAAGTTCAAAACTTCACCCCTTCTAAAATCCAAATAGAAGCAATTTTTATATCAGTAATGAATGCTTCTTTATTCTCTAATCTCTGGCCTTTTGAAGCATAATTATTTCCCGTTATCCTCTGAATTTGACAATATTTTTTCTTAATGCAATTTGTATATCCAAAACAATAAAAATAGTCATTAAAAATTTCAATCGGGAACTCTTAGGATTATTCTTAATCAATACATTATAAGCAATTAGAGTTCAAACTTTATGTACAGTTGAAATTTGAGAACAAATAACCAAAGAAAAATTCCACAAACAGATCAAGAACAGAGAACAAGAGCAATGGAATTAGACGAACACAGAAACTAACAAACTGACCAAAACGGCACTATTTGAAGGAAAAACCAACAAGCTCTTATTGCTCAAAATGATTACGCACTGATCACACATTACAGAAGAGATTACAAGCTTTTTATCAAAGCAAGAATTTCAGAATTTGATGAGGAAACGAAAGAGAAATCACACGCACACCAAAGGCTATGCAAAAGCCCCTATGATGCTGAAGTTTCTAGAAAATATCCAGAAATAATACTAACGACCATAACAGATTTCGCCATGTCAACAAATTATTTGCATATCGACCGATAAACTGAATGCAATCTGCACTATGGCCTAATAACTTTCTTTCGATTACACTTAAGTCCCCTATATCCACAGCTCAATTCTTCACACATACAAAATTTTCACCATCAACCCTTTGTTTCGGTTCATCTGCACCTCCTCCTCTTAATTCTAATATTGAGAAAAATGGGAGATTCAAATCTCCCAATATGTGGAAGTATTTCTTTTGTTTTCTCATCCTGGACTTTAGTGGGTTTCAGTTGTATACTGGACTTTCGTTGAACATTTATTCTATGTATTATATATAATAATAAAAAATATATAAATAGAATTTTTAAGTGGCATCGGTGATTAGAGTTCTCCTGGAATTTAATAATTAGAATTCTTGTTAAGTAATAAAAAGTGCCAGCTTGGCCATGCCCTCATCTCTCACCCCGAGGCGAATCTCCTCAGCTGAATGGCATGAGAAGAGTCCTAGTAAAACGTCTTATACAAACATGCATAAACTGGAGAAATATACCAATCAGAGAAATATATCAACCGGATACCCATCACTCAAAGAAAGGGCAAACGATCTCACAAAATCGCGATAGTTTCGCTATGCCCTGAACCACTGAGAGAGACATGGTGTCCCACGTTTACCCACAATCCAGTGGTTGGAGACCCACGAGGGTCTGCCATCACTAGAAAATGGGGGGCATGAAGAGTACACAGAAACGTGGGACAACGGCTATAAAAAGTCGGAAAACCGATGAAAAAAGGGAACAGAAAAATTGAGAGAAAAAAGGGAAAACTCTGCCAACTTGAAGTCAGATTATTTTCTATACAAATTTTTTAGCACATTACAAGAAATCACACAATCTAAATTACTTAGTTTTCCTGTAAACACATTGTGCTAACTTAAGCATTGGAGGGTTTACGCTGGTAAAACCACCGGCGTCTCTGATCCGTTTTTGTGAACGTAGGCTTAGAAAGAGGAAAAAAGGGTAATTCTAGCCCCATGGATTCAAGCAATCCTCGAGACAGGAAAGAGGTGATGTCTTGTCTATTAATCACCTAAACGTTGGTGAAAGGATTAGGTCGGATAAAGGGTGAGCAGATTTCAGAATCAACATTTTGACGCTGTCTGTGGGGAGCTCGATAAAAAGCTACCACCAAACTAGTAGTCATTAGAGGAAGCACACGAATGGTCGGTTATGGTTTTGTCAAGGAAGGATGCCTTAGGGGGTGACAATGAAACTGTTGAAACAATCACTCTTCGAGAGATCGCGAATGAAGCTAGAGAGAGGATGATGCAAGATCGATTGGAGCAGATGGAGAAACAAATGGAGACTCTCACGGCTATATTACATGAGCTGAGGGATGAGCGGAGAAGGGATTGTGAAAGCACCGTAGTAAGAGATGAAGCCGTGGCAGAACCCAGCCTACGGAGGCGTAGAATCAATGAGATCCCTTCGCCGGTAGACCAACCCTATGGGGTGCATCCCCATAGAAGTGTAGGTCGGATCTCAGAAGAGTGCGTAACTAAAGGGAGGGATCAATCTCGCTCTAGACGAGTTCTGGAAATTGATGGCCGAGGAGTAAATATTGATGAATGAGAGCTCAGAAAATGGCTGCATAATGCCGAGCAGGAGCGAGATCAAATGGTTGCGCGCGATCCTGATCGTGCTTTAGAATTGGAGGTTGAGGTATGCAGATTGGCACAAGTGATGGACGAGATACAGGGCAAGAGAAAGCCCTCGATTTGAAGGATAATGCTGGATGAAGAATCTCTGTTATCAGCCGAGATCATAGGTACTATAATCCCACGAGATTTTTGCTTTCCTGACCTCAAATATTCTGGGAGTAGTGACCCGTTGGTGCATATTGAGCATTTCAACGACATGACGGGTGTGCAGGGGTTAACACTAGCACATAGGTGCAAGGTGTTCCCATTGACACTAGAAGGACGAGCCCGAGATTGGTATCGTAAGCTGCCACGAGAAAGTATAAGGGGATATGAGCAGATGTGCCAAGAGCTAGCTGAGCAGTTTCGAGGAGCGGTAGCCCCCGAAGACAATATGATGGAATTGATGGGGATGAAGCATTGAGGGGTCTAAAAGAGGGTGTGAGGATAGGTCGATTGTGGTACAACTTGAGAAGTCCCATCGTTCAGAATTATTCGACGGGGTATGAGCAGGCGAAGAGGTACATAGAAATTAAAGAAGAAAAAACAACAAAGATAAAGAGTGAGTAGCTATAGGAGTTGAGGCGAAAGGAAAAGAGAACCCTGGGTGGGAACAGGTCGGGAAAGCGAGCTGGGGAATCGTCAGTGATGGGTGGAATATCAGCTCTGTCTCTCTCTAATCCCATGACTCAGAGACTGCAACAGTTCCAACATAGCCGAGCTCAGCCTCAATGCCCCCCCTTCCCGGAACGGCAAAGAGAATTCCGACAAGTGGCTGCCCATCTTTATCACAACGCTCTCAGGGCACTGCATGCAGTTAACTCTAGGGCTGGTCGACCAAACTAGCTACCTACAATACCAGCCCGGGACGATATCCACGATAGCCAAGCGATCCAACTGATTGATCAGAGCTTGACGTACAAACAATACACCCCATTGAAAGTCTCTATTGAGGAGTTGTATGAGAGAATCAAAGGACGAGGCTTGTTGTACCCTCATGCCCCTATAACAAAACTTGCTCACAAACGTGATAAGAGCAGATTTTGCAAATTCCACGACACTCATGGTCACACTATCAGCCAATGTCGTGACCTGAAGACTCAGGTGGAAGATTTGGTGAGGAACCGATATTTGGATGAATATGTAGATGAAGTGTCCCTTGTCATTAAATCACAATATACGCTGGGTGATGGAGTTGAGAGGAGCCTAGAGGAGGAACATCCAACTATTCAGGTGATAGTATGAGGGCCAACATTGGCTGGAGATAGGGGTGGCAAAACAAATAAACGAATCGAATTCAAATCGAATCGTAAACGAATTGGGTCAAGATTCTATGGATTCGGATTCGGTTCGTTTATTAAACGATTTAAAATTTTAGGATTCGGATTCGATTCATTTATTAAACGAATATTCGGTTCGATTTGTTTAATTCGTTTAATAGAATTGATAAATGAATCAAATCGAATCGAATCTGAATTCGTTTATTATTCATTTATCCTTAACGAATTGAATCGAATTAGGATTCGTTAGAATTCGTTTAGAAAAATATAATTAATAAACAAACCATATTATGCAGCCATCCAAATACCAAATTATAAATCCCTAATAATACAAATAACAATAATTCAAATTCAAATTATAAATTAAGGTAATTTCTTTAATTTCTTCATTTGTCTTTTTCACCTTGAAAACAAAAATCCTACACCAAAAAGTAAATAAAATGTTATTAACCTATATAAATGAAATAATTCAAATTAATTGAAGAATAAAGGATTATATATATATTAAAATTAATTAATTTTTAATTTTTTAACAGTGATATAATTGAAGAATATGAGCAAGAAATAAAAAAGCGTGCACTAATATTATATATATTTATTTATTTATTTTAAATTTTTAACAATGACATAATTGAAGAATATGAGCAAAAAATAAAAAAGCTAACAGCCTAGCACTAATGGACTCTTTGAAATCGTCTTAATGGAAAAAGCTAAAAGCGTACATAGTTTACAACATACTTTCGAAATGAAAAAGCTATTACTTGGATGCAAAAAAAATAAAGAAGGGAAAAAGAAATGGAGCTTACTTTGGTGGTGACTGCTGCTGGTTAAGTGACGTTGATAAACTGTGAAATCAACCCTGAATTGCTAAGAGATGAAGGTAAAGAGATGTGAAATGTAAGAATTAAGATTAGAGCCGGCTGCTTTGATTGCGTTGACTTTACTTTAGCTTAAAATTACAATATTAACCTCTATATTTTAAAAAGTTTTCAAATAAATTTAGGGATACAAAAGTAATTTAATTAACCGAATATTAAACGAATTGATCTGTATTTGATTCGTTTATGACCTGTATATTAAACGAATCCTAAATGAATAAACGAATCAAAATCTTTAAATCCGCATTCGATTTATTTAATTAGCAAATAAAATTGAATTCACCCATTTATTAAACGAATCAATTTTTTCAAACCCAAACCCATTTAATTTGCATCGAATCGAATAAACGAATCCTGACCCATATTGCCACCCCTAGTTGGAGATTTAAACAGAGAACGGAAGAATTATAGGAGATATGCTTTGACCAGCAAAGAGATACTTTTCAACTTGCCAACAGCCAAGAGGGCGAAAGTAAGACAAGTTCCCATTATGTGGACAGATGATGATGAAGAGGGTGTTTTATAACCTCATGAGGATGCACTGGTGATTAAAGCGATGGTGGCGGGTAAAGAATTTCGGCGAATATTGGTAGATACAGGCAGCTCGGTCGACATACTATTTAAGTTGGCCCTAGACGATATGGGGATTGCGGATTTAAAATTGGAGCGGACGAACACGTCCTTGAAGGGATTTGGAAGAGGATGGTTGACCCCAATGGGGATCGTCGAGCTGCCGATTACCATAGGAGCGAAACCATCTAAAAAGACAGTGATGCTGGACTTTGTAGTAGCGGAAGAGAAAAGCCCCTGCCAGATGAGGACCTTGCCAAGCATAGTGGAGGAGGTAAAAGTAATGCGAGTGAGCACCGAAAAATCCTGGATGTACCCTTCATATATCTGTGATGGTATCTTGCCAGAGGACAGGAAGTAAGCAAGGAAGTTGAAATGTCGGACAGCAAGATATACGCTACTCGATGGGGTACTCTACCACCGAGGGTTCACATTGCCCCTTTTGAGATGTTTGGATGACGAGGAAGCAGATTATGTGTTGATGGAGATTCATGAAGGAATATGCGGCAACCACTCGGGGGCGAGGACTTTAGCCTTCAAGGCACTTCGGCCAGGGTACTTCTGGTCGACCATGCACAGGATGCGAAAGGGACGGCTAAAAACTGTTAAGTCTGCCAAAGCCTCCCGGAGGTTCCTGTTCAGCCCCCAAAGAAGCTAACCGCTATGTCATCCCTATGGCCTTTTGCCCAGTGGAGAATTGACCTGATCGGCCCATTACCTAAAGGCCGAGGAGCCGCAACACATGCAATTGTGGCTATAGATTACTTTACTAAATGGGTAGAAGTGGGAGTACTCCGTCAAATCACAGAAAGAAAGACAACGGATTTCATCTAGAAGAATATCATCTGTAGATACAGGATCCCCTATGCCATCATAACAGACAATGAGAGGTAATTTGACAACCACAACTTCAGAGAATTTTGCCAAAACTTGGGTGAGAGTATGAAGTTTTGCCCCCCGGCACACCCCTAGGCAAACGGGCAAGTGGAAGTAGCCAACCAGATAATAAAAAAACTCCTAAAAACCAACAAGTGTCTATTCATGCTCGGTTGCCTAAAGGACCAACAGGCAATTTTACAAAATTTGTTAAGGCAAACAAGTGTTTATTCCTGCTCGATAGCCTAAAGGACCAGCAAGAAAATCTACAAATTTCATAAAGGCAAGTAAGTGCCTATTCCTGCTCGTTCGCCTAAAGGATCAGCAGGCAAATCTACAAATTTCATAAAGGCAAGTAAGTGTCTATTCCTGTTCGATCGCCTAAAGGACCAGCAGGCAAATCTATAAATTTCATTAAGGCAAGTAAGTACCTATTCCTGCTCGGTCGCCTAAAGGACCAGCAGGTAAATCTACAAATTTCATAAAGGCACGTGAGTGTCTATTCTTGCTCGGTCGCCTAAAGGACCAGTAGGCAAATCTAAAAATTTCATTAAGGCAAGTAAGTGTCTATTCCTGCTTGGTCGCCTAATGGACCAACAGGTAAATTTACAAATTTTGTTAAGGCAAGCAAATGCCTATTCTTGCTCGGTCGTCTAAAAGGTTAGCATGCAAGTTCTACAAATTTCACAAAGGCAAACAAATGCATGTTCCTGCTCGGTTGACTAAAAGACCAGCAGGCAAAGTCAATTAAATCTGTTAAGGTAATTTGCAGAAACAGTCCATAAGCAAAACCGTGGCAAGAAAGCAAACATAAATCTTTCAAAAGTTTATAAACATCCAAGTGTTTGTCAAAAAATGAAAGTCTAGAATTTACATAAAAAATAAGCCTAAGGATTATGAGGTTCAGCAGCCTCGGTAGGAGAAGAATCAGCAATCTCAAAAAGAGGAGGACTAACAACTTCTGAGGGAGTAGGCACTGACTCCTGACTTGCTTTAAGAGCACAATCCCCTACTTCTTCCTCCTGCACCCCACCTGAAGAAGCCTCCACTTGATCCTAGTCCCTCTGCTCATTATCCCTCTAGTCTGACTCGGCCATATATTTCTGCACTCCTGTCTCCAACTTGCTCATATTAAGCTCTGGATATTCTTCCTTAAGCACAAACATGATGCACTTGTAGCTGAAGGCGAGCCCGAAGTTATACTCTGCATCCAGCCGATCGTCCACCTCAACAGACTTGCCTTTCAACTCCGCTACCTACTCATTCAAGGACTTGATTTGCTCCTCAAGTGTCGTCCTCAAGGTATCTCGTTCACTTTGAGTAGCCTGGAGATCAGACTTCAGGTCACCCAACTCGCCTTTAAGGTTGGAGGAGTTGGACACAGCCATGGCCACTTTCTCCTCCAGGTCTATGATCTGCTTGTGCAACTCAAGCAGCTTCTCCTTCGAGCGATCAGCAGAATCAGCCTTTTTCTTCAAGTCCTGGTTGTCAGCTTGAAGCCTCCTCTCATGGCGCATGGACATGTTCTTGTAGCAAGAAACCATAGTAGCCAGCTTAAAGGAGACTCTTTGAACGAACCCAGCTAACTCGTTAAGGTTCTTGTTCTCAATATCTTTGATCATCTTGGGTCCCACCGACTTGCCATAGTCCCTCTAGTATGGGATCAAGTAGTCACCCTGGTCCCGAGGCAGAAGAGGAAAGGATTGATTTCCAGATTGAATGCTGACCTCAAGTCTCTTGTCACTAACCTTCTTCCCGCTATTCTTTCGAGGTGGAGGAGGGGGCAGAACAGGAGCAGATGCTTTGGAGGGACCAACATTGGTTTTCTTCAGGGGAGGGGGGGTTGCTGGAGCCACTTGAACCCCGAGCACGTTTACTAGACACGACGCTAAGAATCTTGTTATCCATCCCGGCAGCTACGTCCACTAAGCGTGACTCGACAAGATTTGTTGACAACAAGAGATCTTGACAGGTAGACGCATTCACTAGAGCATTTTCCACTTGGAGCAACGGTGTGTCGTCAAGATTTTTGATCAGGCCCCACGACTTTGAAAGAACAAACAAGGTTAAGGAACCCATTAAGTAACAATTAGATAAGTGACGTGAACAAAAAAATAAACGACCTGGAGTGACAAAACGCGTTGGAAGGTGAATATCACCACCAAGCGAATGGATTGCTGTACACCAATTTCCTCCAGCAAAGAAAAATTTGTTATTCCAGCTTTTACATAAGGAAGGAAAGCCAGTGATAGGCTTCCTCTTTGCAGAGCTCGACATGAAGTAATACCAGCCTACTTCCTTTGGGCTGCTCCTCAGCTGATACAAATGCTTCACTTCCCCATGGGAATGCTCCCCGAGTCCACACCTTTCCCATAACACATACAAAGCTAAGAGAACCCTTCACCCGATTAGGTGAAGCTGATCTGGAGCCAGGTGCATACCACCCAATATCCTGGCAAAATAAGGTTGAAGGGGAAGTTGAGCTCCTAACTTAAAACTCTCCAGATGCAACGTTACATACCCCCTCGGAGGCCGACTAGGGACGTCACCTTTCCCAGGGATTACAAAGAGAACCTCCTTAGGGATATTGTAAAGATTTCTAAGCTTAAGAAGGTCAGTGTGGGTAGTGGCACAAGTAATATAGTCAATGGGGTAAGCATCTGCCTCTATTCTATGACCAAGGTTTCTCTTTTTAGAGGGTCTGCTCGGCTCGGAACTACTCCCCTCACCATCACCCACTTCCTCAGGGATCCTAGCCCCCTATGAACTATGATTCTCACCAGAGCCTAACGTTGGTCCACCACAGTTTCCCACGGATTCTAAATCAAAGAAGGGCAAAGTGGTCATGGGGCGAGGGTATTCAAGGGTATCCCTATAATAGGAGGGACCTATACTGCAAGAAGAGTATAGGGGATCATTGGGTCCAAACAGGTTGGGGTATGAATCTTCTATCTCTTCGTCGCTTTCATCTACAATTAGTTTTCCCTTCCGGTTTCACATATCGAAATCTTAAAAGAGAAAACATAGCAAATTCAAGTATATGGGTACAAAAAGGGATAATATAGAACCCAATCAACAACAATTAGAGACGAAGTTAAAGGCGATACCTGGAATAAACTGGCACTGGTAGTGTTGCTGTGACATAGAAAGGACCCAGTAAACGGAGATTTTTAAAGCGAAAAATGTGATTAAAGTCCAAGGAGGGAGTTGGCTTACGGTGGAATAGCAGATAGCGAAACGCAATGACAGTTTTAATTTAGGGATTTGAAAACGAAAGGAGAAAATTAAGGCGTTTAAATTACACGAATGCCAGCTCACTCGCCGTATTTCAAGGACAGATAAGCCGTCGTTTCAAATTTCAAATACGAAAGGACAAGAAACAACACGTCACTGACCGTTAAAAAAGGCCTGACGAGATGTTAGCTCAGCTATATATTGGACGCTCTCACGAAGGCCCATACTCAGACTGAAATCTCCTTAAACAAAAGACGAAACCTCATATCCGTCACAATAACATGAATACCATATAGGTATTTCCCGAGGTCAGCAGGATTCGATTCTCAGTTTTTAATCTCAACTCGTTTTACTTGCAAGACTAGAAACTGGGGTACTGGTGTTAAGTAATAAAAAGTATCAGCTCGGTCATGCCCTTATCTCCCACCGCGATGCAAATCTCCTCAGTTGAATTACATGAAAAGAGTCCTAATAAAACATCTTATACAAACATGCACCAATCATAGAAATATACCAACCAGAGAAATATACCGACCAGATACGTATACCGACCAGGTACCCATCACCCAAAGAAATGGCACACGATCTCAAGAAATCGCGATAGTTTCGCTATGCCCCGAACCGCTGAGACAGACATGGTGTCCTACCTTTATCCATAATCTAGTGGTTAGAGACCCACGAGGGTCTGCCATCACCCAAAAAAGGGGGGCATGAAGAGTACACAGAAACGTGGGACAGCGGCTATAAGAAGTCGGAAAACTGATGAAAAAAGAGACAGAAAAATGGAGAGAAAAAGGAAAAACTCTGCCAAATTGAAGTTAGATTATTTTCTATACAAATTTTTTAGCACATTACAAGAAATCACATAATCTAAATTACTTAGTTTTCCCGTAAACACCTTGTGCTAACTTAAATATCGAAAGGTTTACGCCGGTAAAACCACCGACGTCTCTGATCTGTTTTTGTGAACGCATGCTTAGACAAAGGAAAAAAAGGTAATTCTAGCCCCAGGGATTCAAGCAATCGTCGAGACAAGAAAGATGTGACGTCTTATCGATTAATCGCCTAAACGTTGGTGAAAGGATCTGATCGAATAAAGGGCGAGCAGATTTCAGCATCAACAATTCTAGTGGCATTAGAGCTTTTACTCCACTAGGATTGGCATGTATATGCGATTGCTATATTATCAGTCTTATCTATTTTACACATATAATCACAAATCCTACAGTTTGCTTGACATATATACAATTGTTTTTCAATTACCTTCCTCGATTTTACCTACAGTATCCCCGAAACCTGTAGTGATTTTTTCTTTAACTTGCAAATTAAAGCAATGGATAGCTTTATGAATCGGTTTTGATATTGGATTATTGTAATGGCCTATTATGCTTGAGGATTAAAGAGAGACTCGGAGCGTAATTATAATAACTATTTATATAAGATATACAATCCTTCCACCACAGAGTTAAGAGAATACCAAGACCAAAAATTTGCATTTTGCTATGCTCAATCGATAGATGATTATAGATTTCTAATAGTACAACAGTTCCTGGTAGAAAAGAAAATGTGTATGACTTCTCTTTGGGAAACAACACTTGGAAAAGTGTTTAAATCTGATTCTTATCTTGTGATCAAATTTGGTATTAAAATAGGATTAGGAATCATTAGGGTCACAGGCGAATTTCGGCATTTGGTTGGTAGTAGAAAGGTTCAAGTTCTTGCATATGCCTGATGAAATCACAAATGATCATCATCATAAGTATTCGGCTAAAGTTATGAGAGATTGTCTCTGTATGTTCGAACGAGGAGTATGAAAAACTTGTTTTCTTTTCTTGAATAAAACATTATACACTGAGCGTTATTTATAGATGCAGAAGCTACATTTTTTTTTAAAGATTACATATGTGAATACATAAAGAAATGTGTCGATCCGTTCGGCGCAGATCGTGTCTTTGACAAGTACAGATCATCCCTTTGACAAGTGCGGATTCTGCCTTTGACAAGTGCAGATTCTGCCTTTGAAAACTTCCTTCAATGCCATTTTATTTGACATTCTCAACACTCCCCCTCAAGCTGGTGCATAGATGTCTTGCATACACAGCTTGTCTAGGAATTTTGTAAATGTTCTACTTGAAATGGCATTTGTTAAAATATCTACAAGTTGATCTTCTTATCGAATTTTCGGTAGTTCTAAGATTTTTTCATCTAATTTCTCCTTGATGAAAAATCTATCTACCTCGACATGTTTTGTTCGATCGTGTTGAACTGGGTTATGAGCAATATCTCGTGCAGCTTTGTTGTCATAGTATAGTTGTATTGGTTATTGAGATGGATAACCTAAATCATTTAAGATAAAGCTTATCCATAGCCCTTCACACACCCCAAGGGCCATGCCTCCATATTTTGCTTCAGCGCTCGAACGACAACGACATCTTGTTTCTTGCTTCTCCATGTTTTCAAGGTCGCCGCCCACAAAGGTAAAGTATCCTGAGGTAGAGCGTCTATCACTAGCTGACCCGACCCAATCTGCATCAGTATAAACTTCTATGTTGCTGTAATCTCCATTTTTAGAAAATAGGATTCCTTTTCCTAGATTTGACTTCAGGTACC
This sequence comes from Citrus glauca, assembly GCA_029633175.1. Lineage (NCBI taxonomy): Eukaryota > Viridiplantae > Streptophyta > Magnoliopsida > Sapindales > Rutaceae > Citrus > Citrus glauca. The sequence goes on along the minus strand of JAQOOD010000003.1, from coordinate 42,214,870 downwards.
TTAGGATCTGCATTACTGCTTTCATGTGTTGTTCTCTAGGATTATACATAAACTGACTTACAACACTCAATGCATAAGCAAGATCTGGCCTTGTGTGGGACAATACATCAATCTTCCAATCAGCCTTTGATATCTTCCTTTGTCTACTGGAACTTGGTCTGAGGTAATACAAAACTTCAGTCCTTCTATTGGAGTGTCAATAGGCTGACAAGTTGTCATTCCCATTTCGTGCAATAGATCTAAGTCATATTTCCTTTGGGACATGAAGATTCCTCCCTTAGATCGAGAAGCCTCAATTCCAAGAAAGTATTTTAAGGCTCCTAAATCCTTCATCTCAAACTCTCTCAACAAGTACTTCTGAAGAGCCTCTCTTTCTTCCTTGTCGTTGCCTGTGACTACCATATCATCCATATAGACAATAAGGGTAGTGATTTTACCTTGTCATTTTTTAATGAACAAGGTATGATCTAAATTGCTTTGGTTATACCCAAAAAGAACCATAGCCTTTGTGAATTTCTCGAACCATGCTCTTGGGGATTGCTTCAACCTGTACAATAATTTTTTCAATTTGCATACTTTCTGATTGAGTCGTTTTGGTCTACTGCATCCTGCTGGCAAATCTATATAAATTTCTTCAGACAGGTCTCCATGGAGAAAAGCATTCTTTGTATCGAACTGTTGCACTGGCCAATCCAAGTTGATTGTTAATGATAATAAGATACGAATAGTATTAATTTTTGCTACTGGTGTAAACATATCGGTATAATCTATCCCGTAGGTTTCGGTGTAATCCTTAGCTACGAGCCTTACTTTGTATCGTTCAATAGAGCCATATGTTTTGTACTTTATAGTGTAGATCTATCAGCAACCCACTGGTTTCTTTCTTGGTGGAAGATCAACTAATTCCCATATTTGATGTTTTTGAAGAGATCTCATTTCGTCATTCATAGTCGTTTTCCACTTTGGGTCTTTAAAGGCTTCTTGTACATTGTTATGAATAGATACAATAGATAATTGATTCACAAATGATTGATTTAATTATGACAAGCGATGGTTAGACACAAAATGACTAAAAGGGTATTTGACTCTACTAGAGAGGTCAGGCTCATATGTGGGTTTAGGGATACCTCTATTTTGATGCTAGGGAAGAATTCTTCTTATTAGACTGGGACTTGTGGTAGAAACATCCTCTGCAGATGATTGGTTAGGTATTTTTTCATGTGACTCATTCTCGATTGCAGTTGTGTATGAGTTATTTTGCTCCTCAAATGTGTCTTCACTTATCTCAGCCTGAGAATCACCACAATTTTCTTTTTCAATATTTTGAAAGTTTACTACCTCAATGGAAGATCGATCTTCTTCAGGTGGAAGATATGTAAGAGTATGAATTTCCTTTTCATTATACTCCCCCTGAAATATCTAAATAAAAGACGACATCCATGGTGATGTATATTTTTCTTGATGGTGGATGATAGCATCGGTATCCCTTTTTATGTAAGGCATACCCTACAAACACACAACGTAGTGCTCAAGGAGATAATTTGTCTTGTTGCGGCAATTAAACGAAGGCAACACAACCAAACACATGTGGGGGTAAATTCGGCACATTTGGTGACATAATTGCATCATTCAGAACCTAGAAAGGAGTCTGGAATCCAAGGGAGCTTGAAGGTGTTTGATTGATCAAGTATGTTGCAGATGTCGGTGCTTCTCCGCAATAAGATAGTGGCATGTGGGCCTGGATTAGTGATGCTCGAACAACTTCTAGTAAATGTCTGTTTTTTCGTTCAGCAACACCATTTTGTTGGGGTATTCCCACACAAGTGGTTTGATGGACAGTTGCTTGTGATTTTAGAATGTAAAACTCAAATTTGTGTCTGAAATTGAGTCGTCACCATCTTACGAAATCTTTGAAATAAAGAGTTTACTTCGTCTTTCGATTTCATTAGAAAAATCCATGTCATTCTACTACAATCATTAATAAATGTAACAAACCAACGAGCACATCTAATTATAGAAACTTTAGATGACCCCCATACATTAGAATGTACTACCATAAAAGGAACTGGATTCTTATTTAAGGGCAATGGAAAAGTAGTTCGATGGCTTTTTGAAAGTTCACAAACATCAAATTTCAAAAACAAACTAGGAAATAATTTTTTTAAGCAACCAAATGACACATGCCCTAAACATCTATGACATAACCAAATTTCTGATTACTTTTTTTTTTATGGAACTATTTACGACTAGTGCGGGGCTTAGCTTTCCAGTGTTCATTGATGTCATCTCCAAGTAGTACAAGTTGCCTAGTCTAATACTATAATCAATCATTTGCTTTATTTGGATGCCCTTAAATGCACAATGATCAGGCCAAAAAATTACAACACATGATAAGTAAATTATTAATTGAGACACAGATAAAAGATTATAATCTAAAGATGGAACAATTAACACAGAGTCTAAATTTAATTTATTTGTAAGTTGTAAAGATCCTTCCCCAATAACTGAGGTTTTGGTTCCATTTGGAGTGGAACATGTTTTTGTGAACATGGTTTCAATTGAGAAACTTGTCAAGAATCAAAAGTCATATGATCAGTTGTCCTAGAATCAATTATCCATGTACTATTAATAACAGGTGTAAGAGTTTTAAGGGCCTTGCCTGGACCGACAGAGGTTGCAATTTGCACTAAAGATTCTTTTCTAAGATCTGTAGTAGATGTGGATTCAACTACTGCAGTTTTTGATCCATGCTTGGTGTTCTTCTTTCTAGTATCCCACCAGTCAGGATATCCAATGATTTTAAAATATTGTTCTTTCGTATGAACCTTCTTCCTACAATGAGTGCAATGGAGTGATGACTTGTCAATAAGCTTCCTTTGAGGCTGCTGTCGTGCTATCATAGCAGACGTTTCTGAGTCGACCTTCTTGTTTAGTTTGCTTTGCCGTACATCTACTCTTCGGATCAGAGAATAACATTCTTCTAAGTCTGGGATAATATCTTTTCGTAGAATTTCTCCACGAACTTGGTCAAATTCTTTATCTAGCCCAGCAAGAAAAATGTGCACTCTCAATCTTTCAACAAACCTTCTGTATATTACAACATCTTTTGGATCCTTCATAACCACTTTATCTCAGTAATCAAGTTCTCAAAATATTTCAATCAATTCTTCGTAGAATTTAAAGAGTGGCTGTCCATTTTGCTTGGTAAAGACGCCTTTTGGTTCAGAGTGAAAACTTGTAATTCATCGCTTCCATCATAGAAGGCTTTTGATAATGCATCCTATATTTCGCAGGTTGTAGGAATTCGTAAATATCGCTTCATGATCTCCGGAGACATGGATATGAGTAACCATCTTTTTACTTTTTTGGTTCTCACTATACCATTTCTCATATTCCTTTGAAGATTCCTCAGATGGCTTTGTGTTGGTATAAATATATGAGAGTTTTTCTCTCTCTGCAAGATGCATCTCTATTATGTGAGACCAAATATCATAGTTTGTCTCAGTGAGGATAATTCCAGCATTAAATACTCTATCAGATTGAATAGATTAAATGACAACAAGAGCAGATTCAATTGGAGTTTTCTCCATTTTTTACTTGTTGCTTTTGTTTTTTTTGCGTCTAGATTGAAATAAGAAAACATAACCTTTTTAGATCAAAAAAACGACAAGTCGTTTGGCCTCTGCTTGAAGAAACGATATGTTGGTTCTGATGGAATAGAAACAACATGTTGTTTTAAGACTGCTGCACTTCTGGAGATAAAACGTCTCGTCATTTTGTATCCAATTTAAAGACTACATGTCGGTTTTAGTGTAATAAAAAACGACACGTCATTTTAAGACTGCTGCACTTCTGGAGATGAAAAGTGACTTGTCGGTTGGAGTCTTCTTCAACCTCTAGAGCGCGTGAGAGCGCGTGAAAGATGGCAGAGGCGTGTGATTGGCGCGTGTTGGTTGGCCGTGATTTCAAGTGGCGCATAGGGGCGCGTGGGAGCGCGTGGGCTGTGTTTAAATGCGAAACTTTTACAGTTTGCTTATCGGAAACTGAGAAATTGGATGGTATTCTTGGTTTTTAAGGAACACTCTCTTGGAAAATTTATGGGATTGTTGATAAATTTGTAAACTCAAGTTTTTTACGTATGGGTGGCTTGTTTTTTGATTGATATGGATTTTTGTAATGGTAGGACTGATTTTAAGGAAGAAAATGGTGGAAAAAATGGTTGTGGGAAGAATTTGGTTTCCTCTATTTTTGTTACAAATAGAGCAACGAAACTTGAAGAAACTTGAGCGTATTCATGGCTCTAATACCATGAAGAAACTTGTTTTCTTTTCTTAAATAAAACATTATACTCTGAGCGTTATTTATAGATGCAGAAGTTATATTTTTTCAAAAATAGCATATGTGAATGCGGAAGAAAATGGGTCGATTCGTTTGACGCGGATCGTGTCTTTGACAATTGCAAATCATCCCTTTGACAAGTGCGGATTCTTCCTTTGAAAACTTCCTTCAATGTTGTTTTATTTGACATTCTCAACAGAGTATTCTAAAAGGAATTTTGGTTTACGAAAGAATATGGCGTAAAAAAATCTTGGATAAGGATTTCCATAGCCAACTCATTTAGAGAATTACGACCATTATGTCTCTTCAAAGACACTGATCGATTCGGTTTTGCCGGTTTTAAATTTTAAAGGAATATGGTACTTTTTGATCAAAGAGATGGTTATTGTAAAGAACTTATGGTTTTTATTGACTTCAAAGAAAATTTACAGGAATACAAAGTACAAGTGTTTGTGGAAAGCCTTTTCTCACCGTAGCCATACCGAAAAGTATTTCCTTAGTGATGAAGGTAGAATAATTATTCTTTGTCTCCCTGGTCAAATTTTACAAAAGAAAAATTGGGCTGCTGGAAAAGGTGATTAAATTGATTCTTTTCATGATATAATTCTTTGCTATAAAAATAAAACAAAAAAAAGTAGGGAAGGGAAAATGAATATTATTTCTTTTCAAAATCTAATCTGATCACCAGTTTTCACCCAAAATTAGCATTGGCGACTGGAAAAGGATCATATCGATTGTATACCATTCTATTCCAAAACCTTCTTCCAATTGCTCTTTTTTAGAATTCAATTAGGATTAACTGTGCAAGATTCATGTAGCAAAAACAGTTACAAATTGAGAGAATTAATGTTATGTTGCATAATCATGTATTTACTTCGTCATTTTAGTTTGTGCTTAATTTTAAGTTCTCAAGCTTCTTTGTATAGTTGAATTTGGACTGAAAATATACTATGCGTGTAGCGTCACTTGATTGTGCATATGCTGCCACACCGTGTTAATAGAAATGTAATGGCTTTTTCATTTATGTGCTTGCCTTTTCTTTTAGGGACCCACGCGTTTCTCTGCTCTCTTGTTCTAGTTAGCTTTATGCACGTGGTTGACTAGACTTTTGGCTTACCGTCCGTGGGCAAGTTTTTCTATGTGAAATTACTCTGATATCTCAATTTTTTTTAAAGAATAATAATATTGAAATTTTAAGTTTTACGTGGAAGTGGAAGTGGACAGCATGTGTGTTATGAAGTTAATCTCTAACTAAAACCCTCCCGTCAATGAGCATTTTACTCTCATTCCGGCCATCCAAGAACTCCTTCGGCGTGATTGGCTGATCAAAGTGGATCATATCTACCGAGAAACTAATGTAGCAGCAGATTTTCTTACTTCGTACAGCTTTTCTTTTCCTTTGGGTTTACATTGCTTTCAATCTATTCCTCCAAATACGTTAAATATATTGATTAATGATGTTCATGGGGTTGCACACTCCCACTTAGTGTTGCATTAGCTCTCTTAAGAGCCCTTTTATGATAAAAAAAAAGAAAAGAAATTTTAAGTTTTAGTTCGATTATAATATCTCCCGATATAAGGTCTCATAATTTTCAAAACTTATGTATTTACAGGCAGAGGTAAGATTTAGGTAAATGCTTGCACAAATCTCAATAAAAATTAAACAGTGAGGTAATGACATGGGAAGTTCCATAATGTTTACCTTCAATAAGGTACCAAAAAGTCTTCTTTGCTCTTTCTAGTTTAATTGCTGCATTTTGATTTTAGAAGAAACTATTGAAGTTCAAAACCTCACCCCTTCCACAATCGAAATGGTATATGAAAATATTTTTGCTTGAAATTTTGGAGTGTTTCTCTTTCGTATATCAATAAGTAATTCTTCTTTTTTCTCTAATCTTTGGCCTATTGAAGCATTTGTTTATCCAAAACAATAAAAATACTTATGAAAGTTTCAATTGGGAACTCTTGGATTATTTTTAATCAATACATTATAAGATATTAGAATTTAAATTTTAGGATTATTCTGTGTTTAATTTTAGCTTTGTCGAAGGAATTATTCATTATGCATTCTTGTTCATGTTTTCCCACTGTAATCGAAACCCTTTTGCCTCACTTGACGATGCATACACTGTGTTACAAAAAGTCAATGACGTGTAAAAGTGAAACGAAGTGGCTTTTGCCATTTATGAGCTTGACTTCTCGTGTACAAAATATTCAGTCTTAATTTAACTGGGCCACCAACCGATTTCGCTTTTTATTTTGCCATTATCACTTAAATTTCTTTTTGAATCCATCACATTTCTGTGCATGCATGTGCTTGCCTAGACAAGTTCTCCTATATTATCAATCACTCTGTTATCTCAAAAAAAATTTAAAAGAATAATAATATTGAAATTCAAAATTTTGATTCGATTATAATATCTCCCATTATAAAGGTCTCATAATTTTCAAAACTTAAGAATTTAGTGCGGTGGTAAAATCTAGGTAAATGCTTGCACCCTCAAATCTTAATCCAAACTGTAACAATGAGGTAACGACTGTGAAAGTTCCTCGCTGGAGAAACGATACAAAATTCCAATTCCCTTCAGCTTTTTATAATTCCCTAAATCTACTTTCAACATTTCCTTTCTTTGCTTTTCCTTCCTTTTTATGTTGGTTGAATCAAATATTTGAATTGTTGCTTTTCTTTTCGGTCTGCCCCATTATCATGATTATCTTTCATGACTTGACAGAGAATAGTCTCTGTTCCCTATGTACTCGCAAGAATACATAATATTGAATTCTGTGTTTAATTTTCGCTTTATCGAAGGAATTATTCATTATGCATTCTTGTTCATGATTATGTTTCCTTCCTTTTCTTTTCTTTTTGGTTGAATCAAATATTATGTTTCTATGTACTCGCAAGAATCTTCACACATGTTCATTCTTACATCTCCTCTCTCAACTCCCAAGAATAGTCTCTGTTTCTGTCACCAAATTTCTGGAATTTCCTTCATGGCTTCCTCTTCTTCTTCTTGCAATTATGAAGTCTTCCTCAACTTTAGAGGGGAGGACACTCGTAAGAGCTTTACTTGCTATCTCTATGATAAATTGTATGAAGGAAAGAAAATCAAAACATTTATTGATGATGAAGAGCTTAGGCGAGGAGATGAGATTTCACCCGCCCTTTTTAACGCAATCGAAGGTTCAAAAATTTCGGTGGTCATTTTCTCAAAGGACTACGCTTCTTCAAAATGGTGCCTGAATGAACTTGTCAAGATTCTTGAATGCCAGAACACAAAACGGCCAAATTATTATTCCAGTCTTCTATGGAGTAAGTCCATCTGATGTGCGGCATCAAAACGGAACATTTGGAGACCGTTTTGATGAGCTCAAAAAACAGTTCGAAGATAAACCAGAAATGGTTCAGAAGTGGAGGGATGCACTGACGGAAACATCCCATCTAGCCGGCCATGAATCCACGAAATTCAGGTAACTCTCTTTCCTAATTCATCTTTTCTCTGTTTCTGTCTCGGCCCGATTTGACTCAATGTTTTTGCATCTTTGCACCTTCATATTAGGCATGATGCGCAACTTGTAAACAAAATTGTCGAAGATGTTTTGAAGGAGTTGGAAAAAATAACAGTCTCAACGGACTCATCCAATGGCCTAGTCGGATTAAATTCACGAATTGAGCAGATTAAACCATTTCTGTGTATGGATTTGTGGGATACTGTCCATATAGTTGGAATTTGGGGCACGGGCGGTATAGGCAAAACCACCCTTGCTGAAGCTATTTTCGATCAATTCGCTGGTGAGTTTGATGGTAAATACTTTGCAAAAAATGTTAGGAGAAAATCAGAAACAGAGGGTGGCCTAGAAGACCTACAAAAGGAAATGCTTTCGACAATTTTAAGTGAAAAACTTGAAGTAGCTGGTCCCAATATTCCACAATTTACTAAAGGGAGGGTCCGACGCATGAAGGTGTTGATTGTACTCGATGATGTGAATAAAGATGAACAATTAGAGGGTTTGATTGGAGGGCTTGATCAATATGGTCCAGGAAGTAGAATTGTTGTAACCACCAGGGATAAACGAGTCCTCGAAAAATTTGGAGTGGAGAAGGAGAAAATATATAGGGTCAATGGATTGAAATTTGATGAGGCTTTCGAGCATTTTTGTAACTTCGCTGTTAAAGAAAATCATTGTCCTGAAGATCTCTACCAGCACTCATGGAGGGTTGTACGGTATGCCGATGGCAATCCATTAGTTCTTAAAGTGTTGGGTTCCTCCCTGTATCTCAAGGGGAAAAGCCATTGGGAAAATGTATTGGACGACTTAAATCGGATTTGTGAATCTGATATTCATGGTATTTATGATACATTAAAGATTAGTTTTAAAGAATTAACGCCCAGGGTGAAGAGTATGTTTCTAGATATTGCGTGTTTCCTTGAGGGAGAGGATAAAGATTTTGTGTTAAGGATACTTGATGATTCTGAGTCTTATGGACTGAATGACGTGAATGTCCTTATTGATAAGTCACTCATATCAGTATCAGGTAATTGCTTGCAAATGCATGATTTATTGCAAGAGATGGGGCGACAAATTGTTCGCCAAGAATCTGAGAAAGAGGCAGGCAAACGCAGCAGGTTGTGGGATCCCAAGGAAATCCGCCGCGTACTAAAGCATAATAAAGTAAGAATCCTCCATTTTTTTTTATATAAATCTTTTATTTGTTTGGAGTTGTGCACTCGTATTTTCCCAACCATACCAGCACAACCATCCTTTAGTAAAATTATTTTATGAACAAAACAACCAAAATCATAAAAACCATAATTAGGTGAAATTAATGACTGAGGGTGTCAAGAGAACAAGTCTTCAAATTTTAAATTTTTAAAGAAAAACCCAGATTTTATCAATTTTGGAATGCTGGATAAGAGTGTGAAGAGTATAATTTTATTTTTCTTCAAATTTAGTGAAGAGTGTCAGGACAAGGTGAGTGCCATGAGGATTGGCCCACTTGGTTCTACTTCAATATAATTATATTTTTTTTCAAAAAAGTAAGTGTGTTTTAGAGTATTTTTTTTTAAAGTAACAGTCGCTAATCACATGGACTGATTGGCCCACCTAGTTCGGCCTCCAATTACTCCTTTTAGCTTAAATGTATCTTAAGGAGGTTATAAGATAATTAAATCCTTTCGAAAAGGGTCCTATCTCAATTTGACTTGGATACAATTACAGCTAGTGGAAAAAAATAACTTTCATTTTTTTCCCTAATTTTGAACTAACATTTTGGATTCTATGGACTAAAAAAAAAATCGAAATCTTATACCAATCAAATAGGCCTTGTCTTCTCAACTTCTACATATTAAGATAGCAGGTTTCTAAATTAGAGAAATTTTGAATTTTTTTTCGGTTAGTTTAATTTTGCAATGGTCCCCAAAATTTTCTTTTCTTGTATATATATATTTAATATATTAAAAAAATAAAATCAAAGATTGTAGAATTTGTTTTTGTTTAAGGAGCTCTTAGCTAATAAAGTTTACGAATGTTTCTTTTCTATTTTAGGGTTACTCATTCTTTGTTTTTTTTTGTTTTTTGATAAGGGGACTGATGCAATTGAAGGCATATTTTTGGATTTGTCCAAAATAAAAGGCATCAATTTAGACCCGGGAGCCTTCACAAAAATGTCTAATCTAAGATTGCTCATATTTTATGTACCTAAGATTGAAAGGTTTCTAAGTATGAGCATTGAAGAGCAACTTTCATACTCTAAAGTGCAGCTTCGAAAAGGCCTAGATTATCTTCCTAAAAAATTGAGATATCTTCATTGGGACACATATCCATTAAGGACACTGCCATCAAATTTCAAGCCAAAGAACCTTGTTCAACTGAATTTGCGTTTTAGTAAAGTTGAGCAACTTTGGGAAGGAGAAAAGGTAAGTTCTGTACTAAAACTAAAACAATAATTTTTTCTTTCTTTAAATATACGTGCAATTAATTGTTGAATTCAATGTTACTTTTTAATTAATATAGTCTTTATATATCTGTTATTGCAGGAAGCTTTCAAGTTAAAATCTATTAACCTCAGCCATTCTCAACATTTCACTAAGATGCCAGGCCCATTAGAAACCCCAAATGTTGAAACATATCTTTTGGATTATACAAACTTGGCTTGTGTTCCCTCATCTATCCAGAACTTCAAGTATCTCAGTGCGTTGTCTTTTAAGGGCTGCAAAAGTCTTAGGTCTTTTCCAAGCAATCTTCATTTTGTTTGTCCAGTAACTATTAATTTCTCCTATTGTGTTAATCTCATAGAGTTTCCACAGATTTCTGGGAAAATCACAGAGCTATACTTACGCCGGTCTGCAATAGAAGAAGTTCCATCATCAATAGAGTGCCTAACTGATCTTGTAGTGTTGGATTTGGGGCATTGCAAACGGCTGAAGAGGATTTCAACTAGGTTCTGTAAATTGAGATCTTTGGTTAAGCTTTTTCTTAGTGGGTGCTTGAACCTTGAGCGTTTCCCAGAAATCTTGGAGAAAATGGAACATTTAAATATCATCTCTTTAGTCTGGACGGCTCTGCCATCGCCATTTGAAAATCTACCGGGGCTTGTATTTTTGTCCGTAAGTGGTTGCTCTATACTTGATAAGTTGCCGGATAACATTGGCAATTTAAGTGGAAATAACTTCGAGAGATTACCTGCAAGTATCAAGCAACTGTCGTGGCTAAGTTATCTTTCCTTGGAGGATTGTAATATGCTTCAGTCATTACCAGAACTTCCATTGGGCCTAAAATGTCTTGAATTGAGGGATTGTAAGATACTTCAGTCATTACCAGAACTTCCATTGGGTCTAGAAACTCTTCGGTTATGGCGTTGTAACATGCTTCAGTCATTAACAGCACTTCCATTGGGTCTAGAAACTCTTGACTTGGAGGATTGTAACATGCTTCGGTCATTACCAGAACTTCCATTGTGTCTACAGTCACTAAAAGCAATGAACTGCAACCGGCTTCAATCTTTGCCAGAGATTCCGTCATGTCTACAAGAACTAGATGCATCCGTACTCGAAAAGCTATCCCAACCCTCTCCTGACCTTCGTCAATGGCATCCGGAATATCGGACGTCACAACCAATTTATTTTGGGTTTACTAACTGCTTTAAACTTGATGGAAAAGCAAACAACAAGATTTTGGCAGATTCACTACGTATGGCAATTGCAGCATCACTGAGACTGGGCTATGAAAATAAATACAACGAGGTATCAAATTCCCTCTCTTGTTTACTCTGTCCCTCTTTGTTATATCTGAAATCATGGTTTTCATTTTACAATTTTCTTTTTTTAAATGTCGTTTCGCAGAAACATTTTGAACTCAGAGGATCCCGAATTGTTTTACCTGGGAGCGAAATTCCTGACTGGTTCAGCAATCAAAGTTCAGGATCTTCGATTCGTATTCAACTGCCACCGCACTCTTTTTGCAGAAACTTAATCGGCTTTGCTTTTTGTGCTGTTCTTGATTTTAAGCAACTTTATTCTGATCGTTCTCGTTCTTTTTACGTCGGCTTAAAAATAAAGACTCTCTCGGAAACCAAACATGTTGATCTGGGTTACCATTCGTGCTCGATTGAAGACCCCCATGGTTCAGATCATGTCATACTTGATTTTAAACCTTGCTTGAATGTTGGCTTTCCTGATGGTTACAATCATACAACTGTCTCGCTTAAGTTCTTCAATGAGTGTTACCAAAACCGAAAGGTCCAAAAGGGTCAGAAGATAAAACGTTGCGGAGTATGTCCAGTATATGCAAGTCCCAGCGAGATCAAAGCCAACACTTTTACTCTCAATTTTGCTACCGAAGTTTGGAAATTGGATGATTTGCCAAGCGCGAGTGGAACTTCTGATGAAGAGGAATTGGAACCGAGTCCCAAGAGAGTTTGCAGAGCCGATCAAATCAACACTTCTTAACAAATGAGTCACCCGTTTTCACGTATTCTTGTTCCTTAGGTATGTCGAAAATGCTCTAATTCTAGATTGTGATTTGTTTAAGATGATGTTTTATCTATGTATTCCATTTTGCTTTTGAAAATACCTTATGTTATTTAACTAATAAGTCAAAGCATCAGTTAATCTCTACTGCAACCTGACAATAGAATGGGAGATTCTTAATTACAAATTGGACTATTGGCACCCATCTGATCTCCTCATAAAACCCTTTTTCAGTTATATTCATTTTATTTCCGACAATGGTCCTTTTTTTAGATACACTTTTCTAAATTTTTAATTTTCATTTGATTTATTTTATTATTAAAACTCATTATTATACTATTTTTTAATTATTTTCGATTTTATTATTACCCTACACATAAATTAAGAAGTTATATGGGTAATAAGTTTTTTAGTGTTAATCATTGGCTGAAATAATACATATTTTAAATTATAATTTCAAAGCAATTTTAATTATGGCAAGCAAAGGTGACGCTGGAGGTAGATATTGTTCCAAGACGAGATCGTAGTCCATCAATCTCTCGGCCTCAACTGGGACCTGAAGAGAAAAAAGAGGTTTATCAGAGGCAAGGCATCAAGCAGAAAGCTGGAATTATGAATGAACAAAGAGTGAAAGCAACTAATACCTTGAATCTACTCATTTGTGGAGCTCTATCCAACCAGTTTCTAATACTTAGCTGCTCAGAGCTCTGTGATGAGGTAAGCCCCTCCCTTTTTACTGGGCTTCCGACTACAAGAACTCTTTTGGCATGAATACATGGTTCATTTTCAACTGCTCCTCCAAATGAAGCACGTCTGTCTACTTGTGCAAAGGGGTTTTCATCTTCATCAAGAGACAAAAGACTGAAGTCCTTCCCGAAACTAACTGAAGCCGAACCAGGTCTCTGAAGACGTAATGTGATCCAAACAATGCGGCACCTAACAGGAGTCTTAAAAGTAAATTTTACATGCCTAGGTAAATTTTCAACACTAGCAGACTTTTCTGGACCATAAAAATCTGAAGAAGATGTGATGAGGGATTGGACATGCCATTTTCCCATTGATGACCTTTCCTCCCGGTGTATCTTATTGCTTGCCCATATTTGTACCTGTAACAGCAATAGGAAGTAACAGCTCAAAGAAAAATATGGACTCAGTAGCAAATTCAGGTGGCAGAGAGCACTGCAGGGAAGAAAATTACAAATACTGACTAAATAATACAGCAACCTCAACACACATTCATCAAGGAAAGGGCCTGATGGTTCTTATTCTCTTTCCTCTTAACTAATGACAAAAAGCTACAATTTCTCTAGCAGTTAAATTTTCCATTTGAAAATTGTTCCTCTCGAGATTAAAACTCATCAGAATATTTCCTAATATTTTGTTTAATTATTGAGGTTTCTTTTCTCTTCTTTGCCCTCAATTTCAAATTTGATTTTAAATCCTCACCCACATCTACCCAAATAGGATATTATTGACGTGATCTCTGTTAATATCAAACTTGGGTTCCGAATGATAAAGGCAAACCAATAGAAACCTGATCTACAATCATAAATATCAAGTGAGTGGACCATCTTCTTACCTACAAAGGGAAGATCGTTGAGAATTTAAAATTATAGTTTACCAAAATATACATAAATGACGAGCAACAAAACTGTTCTTACTTGGTTTTTTCATCAGCAATTAATGAAATGGAAAGTTTATTATCGGAAACTAACCTACATGAAACTAAACCCCCAGCTGCAATTTCTTTGGAAATGGCACAACACAGGGACTCTTTTAATCATTTCAAAATATGACTTTCGTTATAATAGCATGGAGAACTTTTGCCGAGGTCTATGTTGATTCAGTGCTTGCTTAGGAATATTCACAAGTTGAATATCGATTACCCACCACCCCTGGTACTGGGCTTCATTATTAAGGCCACTTGGCTTATCACCAAATTTATTGAACAACAAGGAAATAAGGGAATAAATATGGCACTTACCATCGGAGTGTCAGCCACAGAATAGCCGCAAGGACTAACAAGCAAGATAACCCCACTGACATCAGAAACAGAACCGAGAACAATAACAAATTCAACAGAAGTAATACAAGATGGAGCTCTCCAATATGAGTGCCTTGATCCAGAATTTAATGGAGCAAGCAGTGACAAAATCGGTGCTGAATCTTTTGCTGTTTCAACCTACAGTGGCACCAAGGAATCTAGAATAAACAATCCATATCAAGATAAAAAATTCCAATCAAGCAAACTATGAAATTATTAGAGACATGACTTGCTAGCACACAGATTGCACAAAACAATGCAAGAGCTTTTCCTTGTAATAGGTTTTTAGCTTCTCAAGGCATCCTACAACACCTTAGCTCAAAGATTATTAACATATGGAACCTGCTCAGGGTTCCCAAAAATGTCTCAATTGAAAATCAAACCAGACAAGGATTCTCATGGATAAGTGGGATGAATGTTCTGGGCATATATCATAAGAACAAATACTAAAACATATTTCTAAAAATTTTAATCAAGAAAAGAAATTTAAAAGGAAAACATAACATGATGAGAACTGAATACAAACCAAGAACATACCTAGTGCAAAAAGCTAGCAAATGGAAATTCAGCAAGTGATTCCTGTCCACCACATAATTGGTGAAGGACTTCAGCAGGTTGCACGTTATCGGAAGACTGAATCCTTTCAGAAAGACTATCCTTTAAGCAGGATCCAACAACCTCATTCAAAGCATTGTATGCTGCGTTGTCTGCACAGGAACTTCTTCGCAAGCTAATCAAGACCCTAACATAGTCCAACATCAATGCATCAAGCACAATCTCATGGCAGCAGTGTTTACAGATAACGCCATCCAGTGTTAGTGAACGACTGGTAGATGCATCAACTTGAGAAGCCATTGTAGTTGGTCACATCCCTTGATTTATAATTTGAAAACAGTAGAGCTCCTCTTCCTGCACAACAATCTTTGCAAACTTTTCTTTCACATTGAGAACACAACAAAGGGGATTGTGAAGCTCCAACAGATGTTGCAGTTGAGGAAGCAAGAGCAGGCACCTTAGTTTCTGCACAAACCTTGCACCCGCCACCAGAACAACTCTCTCCGATTCTAGTAATATTCCAGAAGTCTAAAACACTATCATCACTATTCTCAAGGCCAATTGCACCAACAATTTTGTCTTCTAGGGAAGTTTGGCCAAGTAATGCAAGAGTGGTTGCTACTCGACAGTCTTCCCATGTAAGATTCATCAAGCAATACATTTGGATTTATAGAGGCAGGATCAGTTCCAATTGACAATAAACCTCTATCCCTTTCAGCTGCAGAAAGATGCAGCTGCAGACATTCAATTTCAAGCTTCATTGCTTCCATGAAGTCTAGTTTCTTTCCCTGAAAATTTTCCCAGAATCTGTCAATCTTACGCTTGTGAGGTTGAATTTAATACATGAAGACCTTTCCATCAATCAATCATAAAATGTGAGAATACAAGCCAAAACAATCAATTCATCCTTTACATATATATAGCGTCATGGATGATCAAAAACCAAGTAGCACCATATCGAATGGCATGGAGACAGCAAATAATTCAACCAAGGGAAGTACAAATAAATACCAAAACAATATGTCAGTAGTGTGAAACCATAATAACAGGACTCTGATTAATAAGTTATACATTTAGCAGAGCAAAGTTAGTCGTCAAGTGGAGTACCAATTAGTCGTCATGTGGAGTGAGAATCGACTTGATCGAAGGTTATATGAGAAGATGTCAATTAGTTACCAAACTTGGTACGTATTGTACTTTGATTAGTCTAAAATTCATTTGAAATTGTTTTAAGCTTAATTGTCTGGATGTAAAAATTTTTGTTTTTATGTTAGGTTGGTTTTGTACACCTTTTCAAATATCATTTATTTAAATGGAATTTTTATTATTAGATTTTTTATAAATAGAGTTTTTACAAAAAAAAAAAAAGTTGTTACTTAATTGTCAATTAGAGTTTTTATTAGAAATTGTGAAATTATTTTAATAGGTAAGTTATTTAAAGTTATGTTATGAAGAAATGAAATAAGATTATGAAATAAAGAAAAGATATCTTTTATTTTTAAAAAAATTAAATATTTACTCACAAAAATCTAAAATTTGAGTTTTTTTCTAGTAGAGACAAAATAGTTTATTTAATTTTCAAAAACTCTACTAAAAAACAAACAACAACAAAAAAATTGAAAAGAGCTCATGAGACTAAGTAAGAACTTATGAGATTAAATAAATACTTATGGTCATTAGATAAGTATACCAAAGTAATTATTAATAAATGCTTATTTAATTTTATATGCTCTTATTAAAATTTTTATAGTTATTTGATTGTTTTTAGCATAACTTTTAAAGATTAAATAAGATATTTTGCCTCTACAACTAAAAACTAAAATTTGAGCTTTTGAAAGAAGAGATTGAAAATTTTTCTCAAATATTAAAATATCTAAAATATATTTTACTTTTATAATTTTATTTAATTATTTTTATAATGTAATTTTACAAAAACATGTTTATTTAAATAATTTTATAATTTTTAATGAAAACTCACATCGACAACCAAATAAATAAAATTTATTTGATAAAAAACTCTATTGAGGAAACTTTAGTTAAATAATCATTTTTTGAAAAACTACATCAAATGAAGCCCTATTAAAATGTGGGTTCTAAATAAACTATCCTAACTCATTTTGTTTTCAGTAAACATGTGATTGGATTAAAATTTGTAAAAGTAATATAATCTCAAGTTTCGGCCCTTTATATATCTTTCAAACAAATGCACCGACTAAAGATTCATCACTCTTGTCCAATGCCCCTTATTATTGCTTATACTTTTGGTGACCGCGGACATTAATGACCAGTTGAAGTAAGTTTAGAAAGTGATACTAATTGCTTATTATCAATGGCGTGAAATTCATGTCGCTAATTTTATTAATTGTGTCAACCTTTTTTTTTCTTTAAAGAATTGTGTTAGCTATTGGATTTGGAATTACTAAAATTAACTTTTGATAGCATAATATTTCAATATATATATATATACACACACATTAAGATAGTATTTTTAAAGATAATTTTTTCCGTACACTCATTAAAATCTAAATGTTTTTACTTCACTCCTATAATGAAGAAAATTACTGATTGCTTTGACTAAGTAAAATTATAATTGTATCCCTATTTGTAAATGAGGAATGGCAAAATAATAAATGCCCATAAACTCTATTTTTATTTTAATTAGATTATTGTTATTGTAGATAAGTCAATGTCTATGGCGGCATTTGAAATTATGGTGTAGTTTCCATATTCCATCTCGTGCCACAATTACATCAAATTTAGTTGTTGATTGCCAGGCGATAGCTTCCTTCCCTCTAGAATTTCTAAACATTTATAACCTTTGTTGTTGATTTATAATGTGAATGACATTTATAATTTGAATGCGGATTGAGGATTGTGTTAAGTTTTTGTTGAAACTCATCAATGATTAATATTTATTTTTTTATTGTTCTTACTTAATAATCATTAATTCATGTTTCATAAAAAACTCATTTCAATAATGAATTCTTATCAATTATATTTTTCATTGAATTATTTCTTAAATCAATTATTTATTCATGTTCTTGTGCCAAGTTAGCCCATCAAACTCTCGTGTCGTATTCGGGGCTCGTGCGTAATTAATTTAGTTAAGAAATTAGAATTGGCACCATTATTTCTTTCACTTATTTTGATTGATATTTATATTTTGAATTTTGTCATGCCTATAAGTTGTTAAAAAATTTAAACATTTACTCCCAAAAATCTAAAATTTGAGGTTTTTCTAGTAGAGACAAAATAGTTTATTTAATTTTCAAAAACCCTCCTAAAAAAACAACAACAAAATTGAAAAGAGCTCATGAGATTAAATAAGAACTTATGAGATTAAATAAATACTTATGGTCATTAGATAAGTATAGCAAAGTAATTATTAATAAATCCTTAATTTTATGTGCTCTTATTAAAATTTTTGTAGTTATTTGATTGTTTTTAGCATAACTTTTAAAGATTAAATAAAATATTTTGTCTTTACAACTAAAAGCTAAAAATTTGAGTTCAGAAAGTTGAGATTGAAATTTTTTTCTTAAATATTAAAATATCTAAAATATATTTTACTTTTATAATTTTTAATGAAAACTCTTATCGACAACCAAATAAATAAAATTTGTTTGATAAAAACTCGATTAAGGAAACTTTACTTAAATAATACTGTTTGAAAAACTACATTAAATGAAACCTTATTAAAATGTGGGTTCTGAATAAACTATCCTAACTCATTTTGTTTTCAATAAATACGTGATTGGATTAAAATTTGTAAAAGTAATATAATCTCAAGTTTCGGCCCTTTATATATCTATCAATCAAATGCACTGACTAAACATTCATCAACCTTGCCCAATGCCCCTCATCATTGCTTATACTTTTGGTGACTGCGAACATTAACGACCAGTTGAAGTAAGTTTAGAAAGTAATACTAATTGCTGATTATCAATGGCATGAAATTCATGTCGCTAATTTTATTAATTGTGTCAACCTTTTTTTTTTTAAAGAATTGTGTTAGCTATTGGATTTGGAATTTCTAAAATTAACTTTTGATAGCATAATATTTCAATATATATATACACACACATTAAGAAAGTATTTTTAAAGATAAATTTTTCCATACACTCATTAAAATCTAAATGTTTTTACTTCACTCCTATAATGAAGAAAATTACCGATTGCTTTGACTAAGTAAAATTATAATTGTATCCCTATTTGCAAATGAGGAGTGGCAAAATAATAATTGCCCATAAACTCTAATTTTATTTTAATTAGATCATTGTTATTGTAGATAAGTCAATGTCTGTGGCCGCATTTGAAATTATAGTGTAGTTTACATATTCCATCTCGTGCCACATCAAATTTAGTTGTTGATTCCCCAGCGATAGCTTCCTTCCCTCTAGAATTTCTAAACATTTATAACCTTTGTTATTGATTTATAATGAATATATGAATGACATTTATAATTTGAATTAGGATTGAGGGTTGTGTTAAGTTCTTGTTGAAGCTTATCAATGGTTAATTTTTATTTTTATTTTATTTTTTATTGTTCTTGCTTAATAATCATTAATTCAATGTTTCGTAAAAAATTCATTTCAATACTGCATTCTTATCAATTATATTTTTTGTTGAATTATTTCTTAAATGAGTTAACTATTCACGTTCTTGTGTCAAGTTAGCCCATCAAACTCTCATGCCGTATTCGGGGCTCATGCAGTAATTAATTTAATTAAGAAATTAGAATTGACACCATTATTTCTTTCACTTATTTTGACTGATATTTATATCTTGAAATTTGTCATGCCTATAAGTTGTTAAAAAATTATATTTTTTGATGTATTTAAAAAAGTTATGAACTAAATTATGTCATGAATATTAGTATTTGATGTAATTTTTTTTGAAAAAAATATTAATTAAATACACATGCACGCTATATAAAACTCGAACCTAAAGACTCAAGTCTTGAAAAGGATACCACCAATTACTAATTAACAGAGTTAGGCTTTAGTCCAAAAAGTTATGTTATGTTTACCTCCAAATTATTGAAAGAAAATCTTTCTCACAAGATTAGAGACTATCTTGAGACTTAAAAAATTCAAAATCCCCTTATCGTCTATTTTGAGACGCTATAAAATTTGTAAAAGGAGATGACATTTGTTTTTTGCAAGCAAGAAACAACATTAGTGATGAGACAGAATTATCTACAAGGAATAGGCATATGTTAAAAAATAATAGACAATAATTGAAACTTTTGTACATATACTTAAATTTTAGGGATCTAAACGTAAATTTTGTTTTTAAAAATTAGAATAACTACAAACGTAGGCTTAATATTTATTTAATATGAAGGTTTTGGATATTGTATTTCTAACTTATAATATTTATTTAATATGCATGTTTTGGATATGGGACAATAGAACTAACTATTAGAAATTCTTTTTATTTTCAAGTAACATTCAGTTTTTATGCCTTTTATTTATTTAATTTTTAATTTTGATTTTCAACCTGATCAACCTAATCTGATAGCTTATTAATCAGATTGGTTTGGGTTAAACATATTTATTTAGTCAGTGGACATTTTAACACTATTAAAATACTTATGAAACCCCATTTATTTGCATTTATAATTTTATCCTAAATGAGATTAATGAGTGAAATTAAAACAAAATATC
Organism: Citrus glauca; assembly: GCA_029633175.1. NCBI lineage: Eukaryota > Viridiplantae > Streptophyta > Magnoliopsida > Sapindales > Rutaceae > Citrus > Citrus glauca. The sequence goes on along the minus strand of JAQOOD010000003.1, from coordinate 42,194,294 downwards.
ATTTCAAACCATTTAACTTTAACGCCTCCAAAAAATCAAGAACAATTCCTCTTCTTCTTCTACTCCATTTTTCCTTTTTTCAAGGGATCGGAAGTCTTGTAAAATAAACTTTCTACCACTAATCAACATCAAAACTAACTAAATATTAAATAATTGTCATTAAAAATACAAAATAATTGAATAAATAATAACTTAGAACAAAAAAAAAATTATTACATTCAAAAGATTATGAATGATTTTTTTTTTTAAATAGGTGCAGGGAAGAATTTAACGGGTTCATAAATAATTGGTTTATTAATAAAATTTACAATAAAATACGACTTCAAAAAGATCAAAGACGAAAAAAATGAAAAGCTTATCCTTAACAACAATTTTATTAAATAATAGAGGCGTAGATGCTAGTATCCAAAAACATGACAAATTTTATACAAAATCCGAAATATCAAATATGTCCCCACAGAAACAAAACGAGAGGACGAGGCAAATGAGATGGAGCTAACGGCTTTAACAAGCCACACGATTCTCCTTTTGTCATTACTTAAATAACTTCATATTTTATCTACACGAGTCTCTCAAAACATTCCGAATGCCCATTCGCAGCTTTGTATTAGTGATTTGTCAAGTAAGCACTCCTCTGAAATGCTATATATGTTTAGCTCATTTTTTTTTGATAATTTTGCAGTTACTAACGGCTGAATTTCACGATACACAGTTCAAGATTTGATCTCTTTGTCATGAAATCAAATGGGATTGTGTAATTTAGTTTATTTATCTTAAATTTTGGATGTTTCTTGCATCAGAGATTAATTTCAAATGGTTTTTGGGTTTAATTTAGCCCATTTTCACACAAATTTTGCTAAGACTATATCTTTTATTGCATGCTGATTTTATGTTGGTGAACTCAATTGGGGAATAGATACTATTATGATGCATTCATATGTCCTTAGTTATTTTTGTCTAAGCTTAAACAAAGTTGTCTTTTTTTTTTTTGTTTTCCTGGGAATATTTGTTTGTTTTTTTTCGAAATGCATCAAGTTTATCACAATGTTTCTAATTCATTGAAGTTGGTCTGTGTAGCTTATCTTTATTCCTAAACTAATTTTCTGAAGACGTGTTTTTGTTACGTCTTATTTTATTTGATGTTTTAGTTTGATCACAATCTTTCAAAATTGTACTGGCACTAAAGCTTGAGTTTCAAGAACCCACTTGAGGGGATAAAAGTTTGTGTTTCTTGTTGTGATTTGGGATGGACGGTGTTGAATTTGGCGTATTATTATCTCAATAAGTTGTATAAAATTAAGTCGGTACAATTCATTATTTACCAAGTCCATCACAATTTGGCAGAGAAGGTAGAATCTTAATAAATGCACACATAAAAAAAAAAAAAATTTTACAATCAGAATTGAAATGACAAATTATAATTATCTTCTTTTGATCCTAATTGGAAGATTTGCCTTCTGACATTTTAAATTTTGATTAGATTTCTTGTAACTATCTTTGCTGTGGAATTTAAACAGATATGAGAATTTGCTGAGTTTCTTGAACGTGTGTTAAAATGACAATTCTGCCAGTTTGCTCAGCCACATCAAGCTGTTCCCATTCATTGGTGAGATATGAGGTGACACTTCCTATGTTGGTTATTTTCTTTTTTAGTTGCTTCCAGGCTCTTGCATTAATAAAATTAGGCAATGAGCGAACAAATTATGATGGTTTCATACTAACCTAATTTGTTTGAGATCACTAGATGATTGTCTTTAGTTAAAAGTTTTTGCTTATCTCAATGTTAGAGAAAAAAAAGAGAATTTCATTAAGTGAACTCGGGTATCTTTCGTTTCATGTGATAAGTGTTGATCATTCTTCAGTTGGACTCATAATTATGACATGGATCTTTCTGCAAAATGTTTCATGTATATTCAAGAAATTGTAATTTTTTCTTATCAGATAAAAATTGTTGGTTACTTGCTGAGATATTGCTAATCTGGTATGCACCTTATTCCTCAGTCAGCATTGTTGTTTATTTTGCAAAAATCAATCCACATAGATGCTGTAGGTCATTGTTGCATGATTGATATACTCCATGGACTAGGATTTTCTTAACCAAGAGTTCTGGTAAAATACACAAGTGGTTTAGAGGAGTCATAGAACCTGCAATTTGTGCACTTGAACTACCCTTCATTACAAAGATGACATTTTCACTCAGTAAGGACTTTGAATCGAAATGTACAAAAGATGATGGGAATCTTGCAATACATGCACTGAAATCTCTTACTTTTTTGTTGCCTTGGGAATCTTGCGTTTAAACATTGATTGCATTTGCATTTTTCAATTAGCAGACATCATTCCATGGAGGTTTGCAATCCTTTTCCCCATTCAGGAAGGACTTTGAATTGAAGTGTAATGTGGAAGATGGTATTGATTTGGGCTTGAAAAATGGAACTCATCTCCAGAGCGTTTGCTTTAAAACACAAGCTACAAAGTCCTTGTACTCTAGTTTTGTTGAAAACAGTAAATCAGTCTCCATAGATTTCATTAATTCCTGTCCAAATGAATTAGACGACATTAGTTGCAAACCATCTAATGCATGGAGTTATTCTGTTGAAGCGGCAAATGAGATGAACCCTATGGGAAGTGGGGAGCTGAAATATATAGAAGATTCTAGTGTACCTGCTGTGGAAGAAGGACTTGTGGATTTTGCAGACCGAATGACTGAAAATGCAGACAAGTTGATGGCACCTGTGGAACCCAAAACCACATTAGCTATTGAATTAACACCTGATAATCCCACCACGACATTTGATTCTCTGGATATGGATAACAGTTCAATATCCAATATCAAAAGCAGTTTTGATGATTTTTTAGCTGGCGTAAATGAGTCCTTCAGTTCTTCCATGATTAAAGGAGAAAATGCTGTGAAAAGCTCACTTGACACAATTACTTCATCACTAACATCTATAAAGAAAAGTACTTCAGAAGCAGTTGATAATGTTGTTAGTAGGGTGTTTTCTTCTATTGATCAAACAGGAGGATCTGCCGGCAGCAAGTTGACAAATTTTTCAACTGACTTGAAGGAAGCCTCAAGTAAAGCAACTGTTGCTGCTGTTGATGTCTTGAGGAATACAATTATTGCATTGGAAGAATCTATAACAAATGGGGCTTCTTTCGTTGTTTACTATTATGGCACCACTAAGGAATCACTTCCTCCAGAGATAAGGGATGCTCTTAATTTATATGAAGACAGAGCAGTAAAACTCTGGAGGCCTGTTGGGTCAGCTTTACAACAGGTACTGTTAGAATTTGGATACTAATCAGTTTCATTGCTTCATGATATCTGATGATTTAGTAAGATTCTATAGTGAGATTATTTTCATTGAAAGCATAATTCGGAAATCTCCATTATGATAGACGAAAATATTTGTTTCCTTGGTTCTTGGTCAGACATTTTCTTTGTTGTTGCATCACTTCCATTAAGATTTTCTAACACTAACTGATTGTAAACACGTTGAGCTTGCATTGCCTGTGAGCACTAAATTTCAGTACTGTGTAAGCAGGTTTCTGTTGCCATTGAGGGGTTGGAAAGAAGCCTTGGCTTTGATCCAAATGATCCTATTGTTCCGTTTGTTGTTTTCTTGGGTACATCAGCTACTTTGTGGTATGAATATCCTTTTGTTCTGAAGAATGAATTTTGTTACCATTCATGTTAGAAAACAAATTAGTGAATTACTTATCGCATGGGAAACTTAATGTTCTATCAGATTTGTGCAGGATCTTTTATTGGTGGTGGACATATGGTGGTTACTCTGGAGATTTATCTCCTAAGTCGACTTTGGAACTTTTGAGGGGGAAGGAGAATGCTGTACTGATTGATGTCCGGCATGAGGCAAGAGATTGTAAATCTTTCTGGCCATTTATTTGGTTAAATCAGACATGCTAGGTTCTGGTGCTCCCATCAGAGGGCTAAAACAATTATCCTACTGCTTTCATTCCAATTTTACTTAGAACCTCTACTGTTTTTAAAGTTGTTTTTGGGTTATTAAAAGAAAGGTGTTCTCTTTTGGGTTCAAATTTATGATTGATTAGTGATAATGTTTTCACTCCAAAGTTAAACCTACATTTTTGTTTCCTGCTCAATTTTATCAAATTTTGCTTGATGTTGGGAATTGAATCTTCTGAAGGATCTAAGAGAAAGAGATGGAATTCCTGATCTTCGAAGAGGAGCACGATTTCGCTACGCAAGTGTATATTTGCCTGAGGTTGGTTTAAGCATGTATATGGTGTAATTTTTTTTGTGAATTTGTTATAGGGAAGGCAATCAAAATGCCCATTGACTCTAATTTGATGGAAATTGCTAAATAATGTTTTGGAGAAAGAAAAAGAGGGTTGTGTATATGTGGAGCGTACGGTTTCATTCTAATTTTCGTTGTTTATATTTAGGTTGGTGGATCAGTAAAGAAATTGTTAAGAGGTGGCAGAGAGCTTGATGACACCTTAACAGCTGCCATTATTCGTAATTTGAAAATTGTTCAGGTATGGTAGCTTTAAACTCTTAGAATGCTTATTTCTGTATAGCTCCTAATTTTTCAAATAGAAAGCTTTCTACTCTCAAAAAATAAAAATAAACTTTCTGCAAAAATGCTAAACAACTTTTTACTTGACTCTCCAAATTCTGTTCTTGTGTGCTAATGGCCACTAAGAAGAAGTCATGAAGCTTTACCCTGTGTCCCTGTCTTGCTTAACACATGATTTGTATACCTTACCACGCTTTACATTTTTAACAACCCATAGGAGCATATGACTTGCAAATTGTAAATATATTACATCATTCAATAAAATTGTGTAGCATAAATGATGCACAAACCAAAATGGTCGGTTTCGTAGTTTGGTCATACCCATTGAGCATCCAATTTCAAGTTGTTCAATAAAGCTGTACTATTGAGATTGTACTAAGAGAACAAACATTTAATTGTCTGTAGGAATGCAGTTTATGGATTAGATAGCTACAATTAGAGCTGGAATGTGATATTTGGTGTGTATCACAGATGGTAGCGATCCCTTTGATTCAGTGATTTGATGAAAAGTAAAGATACAATATATATTTTGTAGTGTAAGTAATGTGATCCTGTCTTATTTATGTATATATGCTTGTGCTGCCTTCGAGTTTTTCTAGAATTTATGATGGGCTGTTCTTATTTGCAATAATATCCCCTATATCATGCACTTTTTTTGTTGTTTCTTAATGGTATGTGGAAATGATGTCTCAGAATATATTTTTTGTACTATCTGTAGGACAGGTCCAAGGTCATAGTTATGGATGCTGATGGTACTCGTTCGAAAGGCATTGCAAGATCTCTGAGAAAACTTGGGGTTATGGTAAGTATCACTAGGACTCTTCAATGCTTCTTTGCAATACTTGATTATGAAATTAAGATGGAATCAAAATTGGAAGAAGAAAAGATATATATCTGACCCAAAATTCAAATCCCATTGTTCACTGTATAATTTATCTCGTGTTGGGGAACCGGAAGGCAGCATTAACTAAAAATATATTTCCAGAATCATCATAGATAGATCTAAAAATCATCTACTAATTGTTGTGTTGTTTCACATGATAGAGACCATTCCTGGTCCAAGGTGGCTTTCAGTCTTGGGTGAAAGAGGGTCTACGGATAAAGGAGCTAAAATCTGAGACTGCATTAACCATACTCAACGAGGTATTCACAACAGGGTTACTGTTATTCTCTGAACTTCTAAACTTTCAGTAGTATAAGATTTTATTCTGGCTGAACTTGTTTCTTTGTCTTCTCTTTCCGAAAAGTAGATCAAACTTTTTAGCTGCCTATTAATGCATCGTTGGATCGTTTCAGGATGCTGAGGCAATCCTAGAAGATATCAATCCTTCTCCAGTGCAATTTCTTGGGTTTGGTGTGGTAAGGTTACTTTCGTGTGGATATTCAATTGCATACGTGATTTCTTCACTGTAATTGTTTATCATGCTGAATCCATTTTCTACACCTCCAAAGCTATCTTTGTTTGACTTGTCATAACTGGAGGCATGGATTAAAAGCAATTCTTCTAGTTCTATCTAAGCTAAGAGCTGCATAGAATTGCATTGAGAAGTGTTGGAACCCATTATGACGAAGAGAGTTCGGCCACATAGATAAATTTCATTATCTATCTGTACATTTTATCTGCAGTTTAAGAAAATATATTAAAACATTCCTTGAATTGGTCTTTGCTTCTTAACTGTTTCCTGAATATCCACTACATTAATTTTTGTTCAGTCTCTAAATACTGGTTAATGGTTCAGATGCAGTCTCAAGTACATAATATGAATGTTAAGGCTTTTCATGTGATCTAAGGTGCATCTTTCGGTAATAACTGCTTTTATTTATGGCCAGGGCTGTTTTGCAGTATTATATGCGCTATTAGGTGCGTATATTTCTTTGTTCAGATATGTCAATATTATTCATAATTGGAATGCAATATGATTCATTGGGATATGTCCTTAGTGAACTTTGATTTGTACAAATTTACTAGTTCGGTATACATTGTTGAACTGCTTTTGAAGTTCAGGTCATAAAAAATGTAACATATGACCCTTTAATTTGACTTTTTTATCATTAGAGCTTGTGCTTGTTGAACAATGAAAAGCTTATACTCAATGGGATTGATTTCTGGTGAAAAGAAACATGGATGTTGGCATGCATCTGCTGGCAACTAACTCCGGAAACATTTCCCTCCAATTCTTTAAGGAAATTATGGATGCTTGTTGAAGGAGCCTGCATGCAGGAGCCTAGTTAAGAGTAGACTCATAACTAAGGCACTAATGCCTGTATGCTTCTACCTTGAATAGTTGGCTAAGACAATCTGGCTGTGTATTTGTTTGGTAGGTGATACATAGAGGTTGGAGGTTATACATGTAGACTAACTTTTGGGATGGAGGGTTGGATGGGATAAATTATTGTTTAGGTGGTATCTTAGTGTATTTTCATTTTCATTCTCTTTTGTGGGTGTCAGTCTATTCCGTTTTGGTTGGATGGCCTTCTAGTTAGTGGCAAAAGACAAAACGCCCTTAGTACCTGTTTAGTATTAAGGTGCTGTGGTTTAAAATCCATGGCTTTTGTAATTAAAAAAAAGAAAAAGAAAAAGCTGCAGTTATGAAATAAAAGTTGATAGTGTGTGGTAAATATGAATTTTAATAATAATTTTTGATAAAAAATAATGAAGATGTTATAGGTCATTGTATAAGTGTATGCTAAAAATCAACTTAGCTGTCAAATTATAGCAACTGGTGTTTTACCAAACACTTTTAGTGTGTATATCAAAACCTATAGCTGCTAACTACAATACCAAACAGGGTTTAAATTGGGCTCTTTTTATATCTAGTGACTATTACCAGAACGAAAACAAAGGTAAACTTTTTCTAGGATTACTCACCGAAACTACTGAATTGTGGATTATTTTGGTAGCATATATCAAATTGAAAGGTTAAGGTTCTGAAATTCAAGTGCAAACTGGTCTTGGCCCATGATAGATAGCATTCTATGATGTCTATGATTGAGGGCACATGCTACGACACAGATGCCTGAGGTGAAAGACAAAGGTTAGGGGTGGGCAGGGAAGAGGAGTGGGTGTTCGTTTTAGGATTTACTGTGCCTTAGAAAGCCCAGTTTAATTCCAATGTTGGATAGTTACATCTTGAGACTTTGTTGGGAGCAACCTGTAACATTGTTCTGCTGTGGCCTGACATTAGCTTTGGATTGTCTTGGCATGTAATCATAGCATATCTGTTTCATGGGATGTTTATTGAGATCTTGTTTTAGATTAATGGCCTCTGTATAGACAACTGTCCTTTAAATCTATTTCCTTTTTCTATAAAAATATAATGTCCCATGCTTTGTGCTAACTGCATGTAAATAATTGGACTCAGAGTGGGAGAAGACGTTACAATATATTGGTGTTATTGGCCTTGGTCAGGTACTCATATTCTTCTCTAGTTTAAGTGTTCCTGTAAAGTTGTTTCATTTACTATATTGAATTTTAATACTGGTATAGATTAAGTAAATGATGAAATGATATAAACTTCTGTGAAATGATGAGTGTGTGCGTACATGCTCCTTTTCCTTTGCAATTCAGTTTCAAATATACAATCCAGTCCTAGACGTTAACTGGTTGGGATTTTGTGGTAAAAGATTGAGAATGATATGATAATTTTCAATTGTCTGATTTTGCTAGTTGCTTCTGACAAGAAGATGGCTTTTTTGGTCTATTCTTTGGTCCTTTTTCTATTTTAAAAAAAAATTATTAATGCCTCTGGATTTTTTGCAATAAATGTTATGACATCATCATGTTACGTTGATTTTGGAACAGAGAGTTTATATAATATAGTCCATCTACTGGCCATCATACACTGGTGCAGATTTCTTTATTAAATGAAACTAAAAATTTCTTATATGTTTTATGTATTTGGGTATTGCAAATTATACTGATTCTGAGGCTGGGTTGCTGTAATTCTACCAGACTATTTATGGGCGGGTGGCTTCATACAATGATGCTGAAGATTTTAAGCAAGATGTGAGGTAAAGTCTTCTTAAGGTTAAATGAAATCTAGAAAACAGAGTCATCATTAGATATTTTATTCCAATTTTGATCTGCACATTAAATATATATATTGAAAATAATTAGGTTTTGGAAAAATAAAGGTTCAAATGATTATAAACTCCTAACATGGATCACTTGTTCTTCTCAAACCACCACAACGTGATTAGTTTATTCTTTAGTAAATTGTCTTGTGGTTTCCTATCATCCAGATGCTATAATAATGTTTTAATCAAACGCCAAACTTAGTGGATATGGATGTTCATTGTGTATAATGTTATGAAGGGTGTAGTTTGTAGATTGAATGCTTGTTAGACATGAAGACCCAGAGTTAGCATTTTAATTGCACTGCCAGCTGAAAATAATAAGGTGATTTAAAACCACTGGGTGTTGCACCGAATATACATATGGACACCAATTTCTAAAACCAATATTGGGTATCATGATAGGCATTTCATAGGAATGTTTGATATGTCAAATTGAACAGGATTAGATTGGACTAGATAAGATAGGATTATGTATAGTATTGTCTTGTTTTGTGTTTCGTATAGTTTGGGATAAGATTGAATTATAAATATAATTTTTTATTCAAATATAAAAAAAGTAGTTATTATATATTAATTTAACCATTAATTTAGTAAAATAGTTCATATGAAAAAAGATTAAATATCTAAATAATATAAATTTTAAACTATTCAAAATATATAGCATTTTACTATTGACTAAAATATAATCTTAAAATTATGAATTTTATTTAAAATAAATTTTTTATTTTATAATAGATATAATTTATAAAAGAATTTTTTATTTTTTAATTAGGATTTTTATTATAAAATTAATTTGTCTCATTATTATAATTAAATAATTTATGCTTTAATATAAAATAATGTAACAAATATATATCTATAATTTTATTTAACAAAAATACTTATCTTAACTTATCACATGAAGGCCATGGGATAAGTTTTGGCTTCAATTGGGGATTGAATGATGGGTTACAATTAACTCTCTCTGATTATCCTATCCTAACATTCACTAAACATGGAATTTGACAATAAATAGTTCAATTTAATACTATTTGGTTGCATTATTAAAACTTGAGATGGATTATTTTTTTATCCAGTCCTATGTTTGGTGCATGTGAGAATAGAATGAAATGAGATAATTAATTGTGATCCTGAAACCCACCATTTAGTTTCAACCAAAACTTATCCCATGGGCATGGGAGATGTTAGGATAAATATTTTCGTTAATTCAATTGTACATTATTTAGTTATTACATTAATTTTTAATTATAAAATAAATTATTTAATTCTTAAAGAATAAGAGAAATTTTATATTATTGTATAATAGAATATTAACAAAAATAAAATTTCTTTTTATAAATAAAATTCATAATTTTGATATTATATTTTAGTTAATAATATTATAAAATATATTTTTAATTGTATAATTGACTATATATATGTGGGTGCTTGTTGTGTTATTGACCAATGTTATTGACCAATGAACAAAAGAGCTTATTTAAGCTATTATAATGTATTTGATTGAAGTACTTTTCTCCATTTTGAAGTTTTTTTATTTATTTCTTTTATTATTTCTTTTCCCTTCGTCCAAGGTTTATTCCTTGCGTTTTAGTGGAATAACCAGGATTTATCCCTCTGGGTTTTATTAGCAAGGTTTTAACGAGGTAATACTGAGCACCTCGAATAATGTAATAGAAGCGGTGTGTCTAAGGGGTAATGTTGTAAATTGATAATTACGACCCCACCTCTTTTGATGTTATAAACATATAGGTCCTTGACAGTCAAGATATGAAAATTGATATTTTAATATACACACACATATGAGGGTTAGGATTGGAAAATACTGTTTAAAGTCAGGTTTCTCCTCCTCCGCCTCTTCTATTCTCTCTCTCTTCATTACCTTGGCCCTTGTGTGTGTGTGTGTTAAAACATCAAGGAATTTAAATGATATTTTTTTATCGTGACTTTTCTATTTATGATATGAAAGTGGTAGGGCCATAATTATGAATTTATAACACTCTCCCTTTGATTTATCCAACACAGAAGGACTAGTGTTGATGTGGTTTTTCGTCCCTTGCCTCCTCATCTCTTCTTTCTCTCTTCATTCTCTTTTATGTTTTCATGAGCTATTTTATTTACTAATTGGAGAAGGAGCAAGAGGGACGGTTTGTTGGGCGATTGCGTGTGGGTTGCTTTTGAGTCTTCAATGAAAGTTCACTAATATTTCAATGTGGATATGGTGAAAGTTTACCGCATTTACAACATTTATAAATTAAATCAAGTATCTCTTTCATGTTTTAAATATCCCAAGTATGTCTTCATTGTTTTCCCTAGGTGGAATGGATCATTTTAGATAAAATTTTAGTTAGAAGAGATATTCTAATCAGAGGAAAAGTCTACAAATGATATCTATATATAAAAAACCATGTTCTTGTGGTGATAACGTTTTGTAAATCTGTACAAAAATTAGAATCATCGATAAGCTGAAATTCAAGTTGGAGTGTTGTAACTATGGTGAGCTTTCACCATGTCCCACGTTGAGATGTTGGTGAACTATCATTGAAGATGATGGTTACCTTTGTTTTATGCAGCTAAATGGTGAAGTTCAAGGCAAAGTGTCGTAAATATGGTGAACTTTCAGCATATCCCACATCTACTTTCATCGAAGATTTAAAGGCATTTAATGTTTAATAATTTGAAATTTTTTTATAATATTATAAATAGAAATATATTTTGATATTTCATTAGTTTTCATTTAACTAATTTAATTAAATTCATGGTTAAATAAATATACAATAATTATTTTTTATTTTTAATTATTTTAATGAAATAATTGAATTTATAATACAAACCTATACTATCTACACTGAACATATGACAACACATCACTAAATTTAATCTAGTGCAATCATATCATGTCCTATTTTATCTAATCCTTACCGACATACCAAATGCGCCCTGGTGTATTATCTGATAACAGTACGTTCAAAATTGAAATTTAAATTGACATGAATTTTGGTTGTATAGTGTAGTTGATAAGAACAGGATTTTAAGTTTCCAATCTGTTAACTGATGAATTAGCTGTGGTTTCTGTGTTATGTTCTCTAAAGGCTGTTGCTAGCTCCTGTTAGAATTGGTGCTCAGGCATTTTCATGGGCTGCTGGGAAATTAGAAGCAAATCAACCTGGTCTACCGACATCACCCTCATCTGTAGATGTCCAAAACCGGGTGTTGCAGGCTGCTGCCAAGCATGAATCGCAACCAGCTGATACTGAAGGAATCCAAGATCCATCCTCTGAATCAGTGGCTTCAATGAATGAGAATGTCGATCTCTCTGAAGCCTAGAGGTTAAAGATTTTTCTTGTGCAGTATGATGCCTCAATTTTAGCCTCTCGTTATTCTTGCTGTTAATTGCATGGCAGATTCTGAGAAACTTTTTCTGATACTGACCTTATGTAAACCTGGAGAACCATTTTTGTGCATTCCACCAGACAAATAAAGCTTAGATCATCAGTTACTACATTAAATTTTTTGTGAGCCTTCTGTAGTTGCAACCACATTGGTGCTTTTCCAGAAAGAAGTAGCTTAGTTCATTTATATTCAACAATGTAACAAACAGTTGATCTACTCACAATCACCAATGTAAAAGCTACAATACATTTCTGGAACTCAGCACATTTTGCAAAATGGAGACATTGCTTTGATGACACTACTTTCTAACTCATCTATACTGTAAAACATAATCTGAGTAGGAAAAGAAGAGTAAGATATATCCTTCACATGCAGAAGCCAGGCAACAATGGCAATCTGCCGCATTGACCCCCCTATCTGAAAATCCAAAATGAGCTGTCTTTTAATACTCTTGAGATTTTTTTCCGGTGTTAGGTAATCTAAACTGTGATGGTGAATTCTCTAAATGACAGTCGACGTATATTTACATATCACTTCCATGTAAAATGTTTGAGCTTACTCTGATCATTCAAGAGGATTTTCTCCTTTCTCCAAGAATCTCTTTGGCCGTGTGGAAATAAAAATGGTTCATTCCTTCTCTGCAATTACCACAAATACATCCTGTAGTGACCACCTCCGTTTCTCACTTTTCAAAGGTGGATTTATGACAGCTCGCTCAGCATTAGCTGAACGGTAGCCAATAACTATCTCTCTTCTTTGTCGGGCTCGTAATATTACTTCAAGGAAACTCAACTCCTCACCTTTACGAAGGTAAAGATCAGCTTGTCTTATGTGCAATTCATTTCCCTGTTAGAAGGAAAAAGATTCATTAACTAGGCTAAAAAAGACAAGCAATATCTTATCTTTCCAAATGACCAATCATAAGTAAGCCATTAGACACAGTTGGGTACGAATGGTGAGGTGTCAATTCAAGTACCTCTTCGGCAAATAGCTCTTCTAATACATCATTTATCTGTCGATCCTCTGCAACCATTGCCAAAGCCATGCTGACAAGCTCATTTGACAGAACATAATCACTAATCTTTGACATGGATAAGAGATTTTTAGTCCTTGGATCTAGAATTTCACTGATTATCACTGATTTATCAGAAGCTTGCTGCATCTCCCCAATCCAAGAGCCTTGTGAGAAGCTTCCTCTGTGGACTTGGGAAACCCTTGCTTCTCTGTATGGGAGACGCTTTGCCTGCAATCATGAGTAGAAAGACCTGAAAAACGCAACTCAATCTCCAAAACATCATGTGGTATATGATCCAACATTTTCACAAAGGAACCTAACTCTATGCAGCATGTGAACAAGTAGGAAGACAAACTGGGGTAAGTAGTCTTTGATCAGCAATAATCAGAGAATCAGAGAAATTTCTCTATATTGGTCTTCAGAATGAAACTACAACAAGAAGTACCTTGAAAGAGTAGATACATCACGAATATTTAACTTATTCTCATATTTCGAAGTACCTGAATATCACGAATCAGAAGCAGTGTGGCAAGGGATCTGGAATCAGCTTGAATGGCTGAATCTTCCACTGACTCATCAGCCAAGATTAAAATCTGTGAAACAAAATGGCTACATTAAAATATAATCAAACTAAGAAACAAAGGAAACATACCAAGAAAGGAAATGCAATATCAGCTACAAACACCCTTAACAAGCCCACCAAGCCACACTGTGTTTCACTTCAAACTAGTTCCAACAATGATTGTCACCTGCCTGGTGTGCTTCATATTAAGTGCTGAAGTAAAAATGGAAAAAAAAAAAAGAGTTTTCGAAAATGAAATGCCCAACAGCCAGAGTTTCACTCATCTAGTGAGCACTTACATCAGGAACATATTTTTGGCAAAGCTCTGGCTTCCCATTATTTTATCCCTTTTACATTTGATCCATAATGATTATTAATTTCTCTGACTGAATTAATTTCTCTCACTCTAAAACATATGCTTCTGATAAATAAGCTGACTGTATATCTACTCACCGAATCAAAAGATTCCAAGGGAAGGCTTTCCAAGTGACGCCGTATAACTGCATTCCCTTCACGATTAACCAGAGATATATTCATTAACCTGCTGAGGTCCAGACCACCATCAATAAGCTTCTTTTCCCTGTCATTTTCTGGGACATCATTGAACATCCATAGCTCTGAACCAGGTGCTAGAAACGCATCTAGAACCTAAAGAAACGTAAACGAGTAACACTATTAACACCATAAATATGAAATCAGTTATCTGTAATGCACTAAACTAGACAAAGAAAAAGAATGTTTCTGAATACTAAATGATTTATTGTGTGAGAAGAAATTGAGCAATGGTGGGAAACAAATTCTGAACTACCACCACTTCGTGTATATTGAGGATCGATCGCTCTCATGAAGTTTTGGGAGCATGGTTTCAGATTCCTTGTATTGTAACATTACCATGATCATATCTTCCATATCCCGTCGCCACCCACAAAAAAGTATCTTTTCTGCAGACTTTGGCAGAATAAAGTCTTTAGGTAGATTACCCCTCCGTACCTGCAGCATTCAGGTGAAACAACAATGATTAGGGGCTTAAATAGATAAACTTACCACAATCATATCATCAATGTCCCTCCTCCATCCACAAAGTAGAATCTTCTGTGGCATTTTTGCTGGTCGAGCAATGTTTATGAAAGATGCTTGTTTGACCTGAATGATCAAAGTGATTATACTTATGTAAGTTTTAAAATTTAAGCCCGACTCAGTTTAACTCCACGCATGACATATCCCTAGCCTGAAAAAACTATGCCATCTTTCTTAACCAAGAATGTTTGTCATAACTGCAGTTCACTGTTTGCCTTTTTCTCCACTTATTTTTATTTTAGTTGTTTGGCAAAATATTTTAAAAGCATCAAATGATTTCTTTAATTGCAGCTTTCTGTCAAAACTCTTTTAAAAATATTAAAAAAATATTATAATTGGACAGATTGATGCAGCATAAGTTTCATTCTTCCAGCGTGCAGTCAGGTCAACAGAGGAAATGTGTGACTAATGTAACAGACTTCACTTAATCAATGTTTCATGTGATAAGTTGTGAATCATATTGTGCAGTACTTATGTGGACATTAATAAAAGCAGATGACTTACAAACAACAAGAGGGAGCAGATGATGCCATTTCTACCCCACAGAAAAAGAGGACAATGATATCTCAGGTCTGTGATTTCATTTGATATTATGCAATTCCTAAACTAGTGAAACAATAACAACCCTATAAGCAAATACAAACACCAACCCAATTCATTTAGTTGTTGCTTCAACCAAGACAAATTTATAGTTTTATCCTTAGCGATGAAAGGCCTTATGAAATGCTTACCAAATCAACTCCATTCGCATATTCCTAGCCTATTAACCTGATCATTCTCTTTCTTTAATGCATTTATTCATCTCTCTTAAGTTCTCTTTCATTCTTTTGAAGCATTCAAATGCAGCCTGATTTCAATAAGCTGTAAGTCAAGTATCACTTTGTCCATGTTGAACATATTATGCAACAAACGGAATAGGCTAGCAAAATAAACCAAGAAATTTGTTTAAAATCCTTATTTCTAGAGGACAATGAAAGCACCATAGGCAACTCTGCTGGAGCATAACTATCATCATCTTCTGCAATGACAAGAATTTCGTCGCCTTCTTGTAGAATGTATGAGTCATCGGGATTCATGATAATCTTACCACCACAGGATGCAACCTTGACTCCACAAGGTATAGCATCAGGAAAACTGATCAATGCATCCTCAAATGGCATGCCATCCAATGTTGGCCATCTTTTTATGTAGAACTCACAATTTTCAAACCCAAGAATATCTTCCCAGATCTGCCATGGCCAGTCCATAATTATCATAGATACAGTAAGAGAACATGACACTGGATGCTTATTTGCAGAATAAGGCAATAAGCATTAAAATATAATGGCAGAAAACTCATCCATGAAGATTAGCATCTACATTGAGATTAAGACAATGCTGCCAAACTTAGTAAGTGGAATAAAAAACATCTGGAATTATAAAATGAACCTGTGCAAGTCCTGGCTGCCGAGCGCATTGAATCATCAAACGGCCAATAACATCATGAGCCACAACAGTTTGAACAAGATCTCCTCCAACAAGTTTAACTAGGACCTCATTGTCAAGATCACTTAGTTCCACTACAATGTGCCCTCTTAGCCCTTCTTTTACGCCTGTTAGACTTAAGACAGTCCTCAATGCACGAGCATCACTCTGTATTATACTATGAATAAGTTAATGTGATCAATCTTATGGGATATTTAAGGATAAAACGCATTAATGTCTTCACTCAAATAAACCTGATCAGCATTTCCATCTTCAGCAAGGACAATTATGGCACGGGCCTTGGAGACAGACACCTGAATATTTTCATGAGGTCAGCATAACAAATAAATTGCCATGGTTTTCAGCATCACATGATTATCATCTACCACAGATTGGATGGTTAGATGATAACGTAGAATATTGCTCAAATTAAATGGATGCAAATGCTAGCAACAAGTACTTTGAAGAGTATGCCACAAGATTCGGCAAGTTGGAACACAGTATTGTAAGGAAGTCCCGTGCAAAAAATTTTTGGCGTTTGTTCTTTTCATTCAAATTCATTTCTTTTCATGACAAAGATTCTGGAAAAACATATTCTCAAGGAAAAAGGAGCAGTATCTTTTAATACCCATTAAGAAAAATCAAAGTAATGACATCAACAAGCCCTTCTTATTCTTTTCCGTTTTTGTTAAGCAACATTATAGGAAAATAGAACTTATTCACCAAATTGTGTGCAGATTTGTGCTTCTGGCTTGTCTCATAACTTCACCTGTTTTCAAATAACTTGATTCAAATGAGATTTAAAATAATTTCAATTGACTATTTGATTTGGATCTAATACTCAAATTATCTGGTATCAGTTACTTACAGTTAAACCCTATTGCATTAGGTTGGCTACATGATTAGAAAAAATGAAGAAAGAATTATGTTACATGAGCTAACAAAGTATGGAGTCTTACCTTTTTAAGGTCGGCCAGAATCAGAGGGCTCCCACTTCTGCATATTACAGACGTCCCTTTGAAATCAAACTCCATTTTGGAAATGTCAAGTTCCATCTCCTCTTTATCTCGTTCAGCCATTACGACAACTATCCCTCCACCCAAGCTCTCATTGGCTATGGCAAGTTGATTTAGCAATGATCCCTGTTGAAGTGCAGACTAATTGATGAGGACAATGGGAAAGCTATCATGAGCACTGAAATAATTGGGGACTAAGTGGCACAATCCATCTTCATTTGTCCAATGCAGGAACACGTAAACTAGAATGTCTGATGCAAGATATCACAGTAAAGTCCAACTATACTAATAAAATGAAAACAAATAATTTAGATATAAAAAGGGAGTCAACTGCGGGTATAGCTTGTATGGAAGCTAAACTAAGTAGAATCATAGTTTATGGTGCCTAAGAGAGAGGGGTAAGAAGTATGACACAAGGTGCTGTAATATTCAGGCCCCATAACTTTTTTTTTTTTTTGGGGGGGGGGGGGGGTTGTGTATTAGGAAGAAAGAAAAAGCCTTATGTGGATATTCCAAGAAATTAGAACATTACCAATTTATCACTCCACCCAAGAACTAGGGTGTGGTTTTGCTCCACTACCTCACTTCTTCCTTTCCTCAGTGAGTCAAATTTCTCAGAAATTGAATCAGAAACGAGTCCAAGCATCATTGCAAATATAAGCATCCCTCCAAAGCTAATGGAAACTGAAACTAGCCTTGGACCAATGCCTTCAGAGTTAGCATGGTTGCCTGAATCAGCCACAAATGTCCAAGATAACCAAAGGCAATCGGCCAAGGTATCATCTGTCACACCAAAGAGTGCCAAGCCCCCAAGACAAATAAGTAGCAGAGTTGCAACCAACAGCGCCAATGGCTTAGCATAAGGATGGACTGAAAAAAAAAGGTCCACCTGGTATGCAAGCTGCTTGCTTAAAGAAACTTCCTCTGAAATATTATCCGGTGATCTTGATTTAGAGACATAGTCAATGTACTTCAAAATAACAACAGGTATGGATAGAAGTGTCAGTGAGACGATTAAAGCCAGGTTTTTTAAGCCTTCGCTGGAAAGTTGTTCACTGTCCTTGGATATGGAGCGAATGACATCTGTAGAATCCAACAAATTGCAAGCTCGTAACCTACTATTCAGCTTTGAGACCTGGTTCTACAAAGGCGAAACTAGTGTTTGTTCAGTGAAGATCACACATGAATACTTTTAATCAATGTGATTCAATGGTTAAAATATCAAAGCCTGAAAAATATCACATTATATAAAACCAGATAAACTAGGAGCAAGCTTATTTCAATCTTATGACGCCATTTGGTTACCATTTAAAATAATTGTTTGCTGCTAATCATTCAAGACAAAGTTAACCTTTTAGATAGCAAAAAGAAAACAACAAATTTAGAGTTTCCACCAAGTAAAATTTTAAACAAAAAGTTAGTATGTTAAATATCAAGTTAACAGTAACAAAATCATTTCAAAAAATTAAAAAAAAAACTGAATTTTACCTGTAACTCGTCCACTTGATTATGTAAAGAGAAATTCTTGTGTACCAATGAAGTGAAAAATGTTATCATAATCTGCAATTATTTCAAACAAAATTAATCAAAGAAATCATTTTTTTCATTAAAAAAATTCAACATTTAATAGTTTTACAGATAGAAAGAGCAATCACCACCAAAGAAATGACCATATGCCACCGGAATTTGACCCGTTGACCATAAAAGCCGGCAATCATCTTACTTTCCGACGTTTTCTCCTCCAAAACGCCGACGTTTCGATTTGAGACGACAGCGTTTCTTTGCAATACGGTGTCATTTTCTTCACGTTTCGGAGACGTCTCGGCGCGGCGAGATGAGTATGATCTTCTTCTAAGCCCTCCATACTTGTATTCACTGAAAGAAGAGGAATTGGAGGACGAAACGGAGTGAAACGCAGGCGTTTTGTGGGGTTTCGAATCGGGAGGAAGTGGCTGCGACAGTCTGGGGTTTGAGGAGAATCTGCGAGGGTATTTTGGGGTTTTTGACGTGTAGTTGTCAAACGAATGAGCGAAAGAGTGTGATGGGAAGAGCCAGTCCCTGCTTGAGGAAGAAGGAGATGGCTCTGAGTCTAGGGACATGGATGCAATTGTTTGAAAACCTTCGGGGTTTATTTGGAAGATGATCTAAAGCTTGGGGCTTTGAGGTTTAATTTTCTCAATTGAGTTTGTCATTTAAGGGCGCGCGATCATGGAGTATTGGAATGAGTCGAATGATTAGAATGTTGTCAATATTTTATTAAATAATTCAAGACTTAAAAGTGGGTGTATGTTAGTGGAAATGAAGTAATAGTTTTGCATGGACTCCAAACAAAACTATACAATAATGCCGTTCTAGCAAAGATAAGTTTAAAAAATTTGCCAGTTAAATACAGAGCATCCGTCAAATACGCGTCCTATGCACTAAATCATCTTTGCAATAAGCCACGTATCATCTGATTATTGGTTGAAATCTCAAGATCAATATCAAGTGACACGTGACCAAATACAATAATTTATATGATGGCACACAACTGATTAAATTTGATTAAAATTATTACATAACTTTCGCTAAAATATATAATTGATAACCATACAACTATTTTTTTTCCTAAAGTTAAAATGTAAAATTTATCTAATACAAGTCTACTTGAAAACCTTCACATAATTGGATTGTGTAGGCTAAATAACAATAGTAAAACGAGTAATACTATATACCTCAATACTAAATTCGAATCTGCATCTTAATATATATGACACTCATCTATTAAATGGTTTAAATAATTTTATAAGTTATAAAATCTATTATCAAATATTCATATAATAGATAATATATTATATTCAGACTCAAGTTAAGACTTAAATATTAGAATTCATAACAATATTGTAGTTAAAAATGTACGTAAAAAATTAACACCAATACGACTTTAAAAGTTTATAATACAAAAATTGTTGGCTAAGTTTTTTCGAATTGTTTTATAAACAGTAGTAAAATATCTAGTGCAAAATTTGAGAACTGTATATGATGGTAACAAAATATACTTAGTAATTATATTATGAGGTTTAACTGTGGCATTGTGCCCTATAATGATTAAACAAAAAAGTAATAAAATTTGACTATCCAACAACACCCAAATTGTAGGATGCTTTACTCCGGCGATACCGTAGTCAGCCATTACCATTACTTCAGGCAATTTGTGACGAAAGTGAAGCCCGGCCCATGATTGAATTCTTGTGGTCGTCAACATTCTAAGCCTACCCCACACAACATCGGGTCGCCTCGCGAGACCTCTTTAGTGAACCCACCTATTACTCTCTGCCGAGTTAGACGACATTATTTTGCAATCGCAGAGGAGAACTCTTTAGGGCACACAAGAAGAAATCGGTATGCTCCCGCCCTCCCTCTCTCTCTAATTTTGAGCTTTCGATGCTTTGAGTCGTAATTATCTTTTGGTTTAATTTTTTTAGGTCAAAATTGCAATGACAATTTCTAGATTTTTTTTTTTAATTTGGAATTGGATTGGCGTGCTGCTTTGATCACGTGCTTGAATTCATGCTAGACTTGGGTTTCAGCTAAGGATAGACTTGTGGTGGTTCCATAAGCTTTCATGACTGGCTCCTGAAATTTATAACAACATGAAGGATTAAAATATGTTTTTTTTAATTTTTATTTTAAATTTTTAATGAAGTATTGTTAAGAAAAATCTTACTCTTTTGCAACTTTTGGCTTTTGGGTAATATAGGTAAGTTCCTTGTTGGATTATCGAATGAGTTGATTTTTCGTTTCTGCTAGTGCTTTTTGGTCATTCTTGTTTTTAGTGCAGTTCCGAGGTTTGTATTTCCAATGTGATTTCTATTTAGTTGAATTTGTAACATGGGATTGGGAGTCAAGGGTTCATTCTTCGATCGATATTAATTCTAGCTTCTGAGATCAGTCCTCATTAGGTTATGATACATCGTGTGGCTATTTGTTGATTTGGTGTTAATGGCATTCAACCTCTGATATGCATCTGCAAACTGTATCTAGTCCTTGTCTGGGGCCTTGTTGGTGTGGCCTACATTTAGATTTTGATTTGAATCTGATCTTTTCCTCCTTATCTGTGTTGAATGTTCAGTTCTAGGTTTAGTTTCAGATTTAGTTTTACGGATTGACAGTTAGGTCTGCAATGTTACATCAGGGCTAGTTAACATGGAATTTAATTTCAGTTTCATGCACATTTAATGTTCTTGTGTTTGCTTTAGCTTGACATATATTACATCAGCTTATGATTTATTTAACTTTATGGCTCCTTAGAAAGAACATACGGTATGATTCTTCACTTTTATCATTACGTCTTGTCTCTATAACATTCCGTGACTGCAAAATCTAATGTCTCAACTTTTGCTGGATTTCATTTATTTAATTTTCCTGCACTGAGCTCGAGTCTCATGTACTTTGATACTTGATAGTGACGAGCTTAATAATAATTCTCATATCCATAGGATTAGCTGAATGATGAATGCATCATTCCAACCATTTAGTAGAATTAAGGCTTTTTTTTGTTAAAAAGGAAATAAATGATGCCTGCTTACATCAATTATGTTAGGATGAAAAAAATCATAACTATATCTATGGAAAACATGGATTTTTAATGGTAGTAATCAAGCTATCAGAATGTGCCAAGGATAATTGTGAGTCCTTATTTGAAAGCAAAGCCATTAGTTTTGAAATCTAGTCCTTAGTTTTGCTAGATAGAATCATAGATATTGGACCTGTACCTTCTTTGACTTCGTTTTTTTTTTTTTTGGGTTGTTTCGTCTTGCTATTTCTTTATTTATGGTTATTTATGGTATATAGCTCATTTGTCCAGCATAGTACCAGAGGGAAATATGGAAGTTGTTACACACCAAAGAGAGAACGAAAATGCTTTGTCTACTGCTAGTGCAAGGCCAATGGAATGGTCTACAGTCCCATATAGTGCTCCCCAAGCTCCAGGTCCGAATGGAAAGCAGAGAACATCAAGTTTAGAATCACCGATTATGTTGCTGACAGGCCATCAGAGTGCTGTATATACGATGAAGTTCAATCCAGCAGGAATGGTGATTGCTTCTGGATCTCACGACAGAGACATCTTCCTTTGGCATGTGCATGGGGATTGCAAAAATTTCATGGTTCTGAAGGGGCACAAGAATGCAATTCTGGATCTTCACTGGACAACTGACGGGTCCCAGATAATATCAGCCAGCCCAGACAAAACTCTGCGGGCCTGGGATGTTGAAACCGGAAAACAGATTAAAAAGATGGCAGAGCATAACTCTTTTGTCAATTCTTGCTGCCCTTCTCGGAGAGGACCACCTCTTGTTGTTAGTGGCTCTGATGATGGAACTGCTAAACTTTGGGATATGCGTCAGAGGGGTGCTATCCAAACATTTCCAGATAAATACCAGATCACAGCTGTCAGTTTCTCCGATGCTTCTGATAAAATATACACTGGTGGCATTGACAATGATGTCAAGGTTTGGGACTTGCGTAAAGGTGAAGTAAGCATGACACTTCAAGGCCATCAAGATATGATAACAGGCATGAGCTTGAGTCCTGATGGTTCATATCTCCTCACTAATGGCATGGACTGCAAGCTCTGCATTTGGGATATGCGCCCATATGCACCTCAAAATCGCTGTGTGAAGATTTTGGAAGGGCACCAGCACAACTTTGAAAAGAACTTGTTGAAATGTGGTTGGTCACCAGATGGAAGCAAGGTCACTGCAGGTAGTTCAGATCGCATGGTTTACATATGGGATACAACCTCACGACGTATCTTGTATAAGCTCCCAGGACATACTGGATCTGTCAATGAGTCGGTTTTCCACCCAACTGAACCCGTTATTGGATCTTGCAGTAGTGATAAACAGATTTATCTAGGAGAGATCTGAAAGTAACGCTCATCCATATGCCTCAGATCCGGCATTTTGTAGACTGTAAGTACTAATGGTTTTGCTTCATTTTTCTGTATTCGTGCTAGAAATTTGAAAAGTATGAATTCCTTGAGGTAGTTTCTTGGCTAAATTTCACTTCTCTAGATACAAGGTGTAATACATTTTGCTGAAAGCTCTTCCATATTCCATTGTTGCTACCGGATTTTTGAACAATGGGTTCAGTTAGTCCTATTCTTATTAAAAAAAAGAAGTGCTATTCCTTTCTCTTGAAATTGTTTCATGTATGGATTGACCTTTTCGTGGCATGTTTATATGAGAGAGTCTTGGGAGATATTGTGTCCATTATTGGCTGTTCTTGATCATCTAAATACATATCGATCTGCATTACTGTTGACAAAATTCTTGTCTTCTGGCAGATGTCACATGGCACTGGTCTAGACATTATATACTATACGTAATAACAGATAATATTTATGTTATTGAATAATTGTTTTATACTTGACGAGAATGCTCTTAGGACCTATTTGGTAGAATGATTGGGCGAAAGCTACAGTACTGAAAGTGTTGGATGATTTAAAAATTAATTGATCTAGTCTCACATTTGTATGTTAAAA
This sequence comes from Citrus glauca, assembly GCA_029633175.1. Classification (NCBI taxonomy): domain Eukaryota; kingdom Viridiplantae; phylum Streptophyta; class Magnoliopsida; order Sapindales; family Rutaceae; genus Citrus; species Citrus glauca. Next base: position 42,170,602 of record JAQOOD010000003.1, on the reverse strand, counting down.
AGCCTAAAATAATTTCACATGTGCTGTATATAATCTTTTGTTTCTTTGCCCAAAAAAAAAAAAAATTAAAAACCATAATAACTTTATTTTTTTGGCAATAATTATTTAAAAGTTATATTTATTATATATTATTAATTTTTATTTCATGTTTATAACTTTTTTTTTCACATTTGATGTGGTTTAAAAGCCATAAATACCTCAATATCAGATAAGAACTTAATTCATGATTTATCTACATCCTTTTTTTTTCCCTTCATTTTAAAAGATTATGATTTTCAGTCTTGTTCTCATGGTAAGAGTCTAAATCAATTGGGTTATTCGGACAGTCTTATCTATCAATTTCTTTAATTGCATTTTTTTTTCCCAAAAGGCGTGTATGCTTCTCTTATCTCTCTCTCTTGCTTTCCCTTTCAATATATACCAGTTTTGGCGTTTGTTTGAGTCCGGCTGACAATCGGGCAATTTTACTTAAATTCTATAGTCGATGTAATAAATTGAACGAAGGAAAATCACACAATGGTCCGATATTTCTTTAGTTTTCCCTGCGCCGCATGCCGCCAAATTTACCAGGTTGTATCCAATGCATATTATTACTTTTCTTGTATCTTCTGAATTATTATCTCTACAAGCTCAAACAACAGCCAGTCGCATGAGATAACTGGGTTCCCACAGAGCTCTCGTGTAACACGTGGAAGATTTTAACCCGAATTGAATTGATCAATCACACTCTATGATCACAATTCAACCAACTTCTGATTCCAAGCCATTATGTCCATTTTCCTGAAAACAAAACTCTGCGTTTTCCTCACTTGCACGGTCCGATAATAGTCCCCAGTTTAAAACTCTCAACTTTTTCTATTCTATTTTTCCAGTATACCCCAAAATAAGGGTATTTATTTATACCCCATGTTTGATAATTATGTAAATATGCCTTTTGAGTTGTGTATTGACTAAAATATCCCTAAAAGAGAAATATAAAATACTCACTGAAACACTGAAACTTCCCTCATTCTTACCATTTCACACACACACATATATATATATAGCAGTAAGATTAAAATCAATCAAACAAATTATACGACATAACAGTTGAGTAAATTTTTCTATTAAACGATTACATTAGAAAAATTTAGTTGCTATTAGTTTTAAATAAAATGTAACTAACTCTTGGTCTCAATTAAATTTTGAATAATATATAGCAAATGTGATCAATCCTATTAAAACAATACTTCAAATTCATCATCAATTTCAATTTGGCAAAAGGTCCAGTTTATATGTTTCATCTTCGGGTTTTGATTGTACAGGAAAGCAAAACTGGAAAAGCTAAATTTTGGAAGTACATGACCGCTATTGAGTCAAATCAAATGCAGAAATGCATCGGCAATATAAGCCAAATGAAACAGGATCTAAGTTGTAAAGTGAAAGAAGACCACAATTGTCAAAGCACAAATGCACCCAAAAATAGTACTCCAAATTTACAAGTCCTGGACCTGCTTGTATAATATTAATGCTAGCTCGACTAATAACTGCCAAAAGCGACGTGCATGTGCATAATTATAATTAAACATGAACCGAAGACAAACATGCTTTTTCCCCCTTCCCATGCTAACCTAATCTATAAATAAGGCTATATGATTAAATCTTTCGAATTAGGCCTCCTCGACTATGGGTGCGTTTAGCATTGTGTGAAGCTATAGTATTAAAATATCTGGTAAACATTAGCGGTTGTAATTTATAAATTATATTCATATAATTTTTCACTTATATGATGAAAAATTTATTATATTTTTAATAATTTTGTAAAAATTATCATTTAAACTTTATTTTTACTACATATTATTAATTTTTATTTAATAATTATAATATTTTTTTACAATAGTTGTACCTTTTAAATTACAGCACCTGAATCTCAAATGAAACCTATATGCTATGCTTATACCTTCTAACTTTGTTCAAATCAAAAGTTTGTTTACTTCAAAAATTCAAAATCTTGAACACTCCATAACACGTTCTTAATTACTAAGGATCCGTTTACATACATGCCATGGTTTCCTCTGTGATAATTACATCATTACATGTCATGGTTTCGTAAAAGCATATAATAAACAAACCGGCCTAGAATTTTAACTGTCGATAAGCGATTTGCTTTGGCTTTCAAAATTTGTAATTTGTTTAAAAAAAAAAAAGAAAAGAATTGACGGAATTTGAAAGGGAGACAAACTTCTTTGATTTTCTAGCTAGTCAGGGAGTCACAGTTGAAGTACAACTCTGCAAAGACCAAGAGTTATTTTTTTAAAATCCTAAAGCATATAACTCTAACAATTATAAATCCTAAATTCTCTTTGTGGTGCTAGAACAAGTAGCAGCAGAAGAATGAAGTAACAGCAACAGAAGCATAGGCTTTGTGTACTCGACCATGATTTAGAAGATTTGGATTAGGGTAATTGGGTATTTTCACATTAAAAAAGGCATATACGAGGAATTTTGAAGTGTGAGAGTGTATTTCGATAAATATTCTACTTTTTGAGTATAGTGGAGACAAATTCCTGCTACCCGGCTGCCAAAACTTTCTAGAAATTTTGTTGGAACTTGATATACAGATTCTAACTGTTGTACCGTGGCCTATCGTTACAAGCTGAAAGGATAGCCATTCAAAAAACTTCTCCCAAAACAGAAGATAATTTTTCATCTTGTCTATATGTAAATGCAGCTCCCTCATTCTCTCTCACAGCCACTGCACATTCCAAATGACAAGAGCCATTATCTTCTTCATCAGCCTTTCTCAACTTTGCCTCTTGTCTTTGCAATCTGATCCCATTAATGTCTGGCCGAAACCCAGAATCTTCTCATGGCCAAAACCTGAAGCCACAAAACTTGCTGCAGAGTTCAATATCCAAGCACCAATGCAGACCCAGCTCTCCTCTGCCGTTGACCGTTACCTCAAACTCATCAAGTCTGAGCACCACCATCACTTGGTTAAGCCATCCATCAACATTTCATCATCTCCCCCCCTACAGACCCTCTCCATATCTGTTGACAACATTTCTGTCCCTCTTACGCACGGTGTTAACGAGTCCTACTCTCTCACCATCACCTCCGACGAAAACACAGCTTACCTCGTAGCCTCGACTGTATGGGGCGCCATGCGGGGCCTAGAGACCTTCTCCCAGCTGGTCTGGGGGAATCCGTCGTGTGTGGCGGTTGGCATTTATGTGTGGGATGAGCCACTCTTTTCGCATAGAGGGTTGTTGCTTGATACCTCGAGGAACTATTATGAAGTTGATGATATAATGAGGACAATTTCTGCAATGAGTGCAAATAAATTGAATGTGTTTCATTGGCACATTACGGATTCACACTCGTTTCCATTGTTGCTGCCGTCTGATCCTAATCTTGCCGCCAAGGGATCCTATGGGGAGGACTACTTGTACGCTCCTAGTGATGTGAAGAAGATTATCGACTATGGTTTGGATTATGGTGTCAGGATTATTCCGGAAATTGACACTCCTGGTGAGTTTGATGTTATTTTCCAGACACTGTTTTCTTAACTTTTTTTTTTTTTTGAAAATGAGACATTGAAAATTGTTGTTTTGAGTTTGATGTTTTTCGGATTCGAAAATGCTTCTGGTAATGTCTTTCAAAAATAGTAATTTAAAAATGAAAAACGTTTTAGTTTGACAATTTTATTATTATTTTTAAACTAAAAGCTGAAGTTAAAAAATAATGTAATACTATCTTCAAACTGTTTGAATATGAGTTTTTAATTTTGATATTACCCGAAATTTTAAGCCACAAGATAGAAAATTTTTTCTTTTGTTTTGTAACATGAAACGGAACAAATTTTGTCTCATCAGTCATCAACATGGTAAAAGAGAAAATATCCACAATTAAAGTAAAGTAGTATTTATTTTATTTTTGTTTTCTGTCTTTTTAACTCTAAAATATGAATAAATCTAACTGTTGTTAATATTCAAGACCAACATTTATCGGTAGGAAAAAAATCTTTTGTCAATTTATCTACCCATTTGACAAAATCATAGCTTTTTTTTTTTCTCTCCTTATAATTCATATGATATGTTCCCATCAGACAGCCGTGCGCAAAGACTGTTCATTAAAAACTTTCAATTTTTTGTACTGTAATTTCAGGCCACTCAGGATCATGGGCAGGAGCTCACCCAGAGATAGTGTCCTGTGCAAACAAATTTTGGTGGCCAGCAGGCACCAAATGGGAAGACAGGCTTGCTTCCGAGCCTGGAACCGGACAACTTAATCCCTTGCACCCAAAAACCTTCGGGGTCATGATAAATGTCCTGGAGGATGTTGCAAGCATTTTCCCCGAAAATTTTTTCCATTCAGGAGGCGATGAAATCCTCCCGGCTTGCTGGAAATCCGATTCCTTGATCCAATCCTTCTTATCCACCGGCGGTACCCTCAGCGAAGTCCTGGAAAAATTCATCAATTTTGTCTTTCCGTTCATTGTTGCTCTTGACAAGACTGCGATTTACTGGGAAGATGTGATCCTGGATAATGAAATTAAAGTTGATCCATCGTATCTTTATCCTGAGAACACCATTTTCCAATCCTGGAAGAACGGTATTGAGAGCACCAAAAAAATTGTGCAAGCTGGGTACAGGGTGATTGTGTCATCGTCCGACTATTATTACTTGGACTGCGGACACGGGGGATTCCTCGGAAATGATAGTTTGTACGATCAGCCTCCGGAGATTCAGAAAGCTGCAGGCGGAGGGTCCTGGTGCTCCCCATTTAAAACGTGGCAAACGGTTTACAATTATGACATCACGGAAGGGTTGATCGAGGAGGAGAAGGAGTTGGTGCTGGGCGGGGAGGTGGCGTTGTGGTCGGAACAGGCTGATGGGACGGTGGTGGATGCCAGGCTGTGGCCGAGGACTTCGGCTATGGCGGAGGCCTTGTGGTCCGGAAACAGGGATGAGACGGGGAAGAAGAGGTACGCCGAGGCGACGGACCGGCTGAACGAGTGGAGGCATAGGATGGTGAATAGAGGGATCGGAGCTGAACCTATTCAGCCACTGTGGTGCTTGCAAAATCCCGGAATGTGTAATACTGTTCATGCGTATAATTCGGGGGATGATGAAGAAAATGTGACACTTTCTACGGGTTCCGTGGGTTCTAAGGGTTTCGCTGATTCTTCTTGAAGAAACACAGGTTAAAAAAGATTCTTGTTGTTAAAGGAATCCCAATGCCAATTGAAAGCTAACTAGTTGTCCCTCTAATGTATCGAGAAGAATCAAAAACTGTAATGATTCAGTGGACATTATTAGTTAATTAATTGCATTAGTTGTTTCAATAAAATTGATGAGTCTTTTAATTTCAACTCCCATTCCTCTGGATCGATATATCTATGATGTTTTTGTAATGATTTTAAAATTTAACTGTGACAGGATATGTGATAAAATATTATCGGATAATGGTCCCGTGACATGGTGGATTGGTGTTGTTGAAACCACTTAAGACATTCTTGAACTGTAAGATTTATTAAGATCATATCGCTAGCAAAAACTAATTGCAAGAGAAATGAGATGTAGAAGTTAAAATATTTATTGGTGGCGTTGATTCTAAAAATGAATGCACTATCTAGTTCCATGCGAACAGTTCGGTTTGATTTATTGATTTGGGCTCTTAACTTAGAAGCAAGTCAAATTTATTGTTTTAGGCTCTTAATTAAGTTTCCTTCATCCCAATATTTGAAAGGAGAATTTCCTAATTTATGTTTGTATATAAGTGAAATGGAGTAAGTGATATGTAAATTAAAAAGAGTAAATGTTCCTTTAGTGGTAACAGTTCGAATATTTGTCTAATTTTTTCTATTTAAAAAAATTACTCAAAAAACTTATGTTGTATATCTATTATGATAAAATCTACTTGATTATTTTCTACCTTACACATATTTTATATTAGATTTGATTGAAATTTAAAAATGTTATAACACCTATACGATTTAGACGTTATTAACACCTATGAGATTTAGACGTTATAGAAGTAACAACATAGATATTTTAGTGATTTTCAAAAATATAGGAGCTAACTAGGTAATAAATCTAAAATTTAGGAATTAAAGGAAAAATTATTAGAAATAAAAATAAAAAAGAATTTGAATATTTCTTAACAAACAAAATAAACCCATCAGCTGAAAAGGTTTGAGTAACCAAGACTCAAGTGAACGGTCAAGTCTAAAGTGAATAAGCCATGGAGACACGACGGAAGAAAGGGTCCCAACTTGGAAAAAGAAATGACAGAAATTGAGATGAAAGTTCTGTTTAGTCTAGTTCTATATTAGAATTGACTTAACATAGGAATATATTTTTTTATTTGTTTGTTAAAAATTGACTTGATTAAAACGCTATTAGACATTGTCCGCTCTAGACATGCTCCTTTTAGTCATATCTTTAATCTCCACATCTCGTTATTGAATTTGATTAATGGGAGAATCTATTTTTTATATAAATTGGGACTATGTGCCGTACCCTTTTATTATAGTTTTGTGTGGATTTGGGACTCATTCATTCATTGCAATGCAGCAATAATAGTTTTCTAAATTCATTCTTCCATAAAGATAGAATTTATAATTAAAAGAGAAAATAAATAGCAATTTTCGCCCCACACAAGACTTTCTTTTTTATTGTATTCTTGTTAGCAATAAATAAAGAAAAAAAATATCAAATTACAATAGATTGAGGCTAGTTGCAGCTAGGAAACCACTATACGCACTCATTAAATTATTGATGCCAAACCTAATTGTGTTGGTGTGTGGGCTATCTACCAGATACGAATGCCAGCATTTGAATTGGTTTACGTGGAGAGATGGTTTTCGGCTCTAAAGAGAAGTTCGAGCAAAAATTGGTGAACATGATTCGACCCTAGTGAGCACCAAATCCTGATGTTAGCAATTGAATTTGTTTATGTAGACAGACGGCTTTTGCCTCTACAAAGAATTTTGAGTAAAATTTAGCAAGCACGATTTGATCTTAGAAACTATCTTCAACCAGAAAAACCGTCAAGGGCATCGAAAATTTTTCCGGAATTAACTCTCCAAAGCTCAATTTAGTATCATGGTTTTCGTGGAATACCATGGTATATAGTTATTTGTATAAAAGATTCAATAAAAAATGAATAAAAAAGAAAAATTAAGAAGAAATTCTCCCTTCAAATCAGAAGAAGAAATAAAGATAAGATAAGGAAGGATAAATATTGGTGAGGAAGAAGGTTTTTCAAAATTTAACTCTTTGAGATTATGTAAGGAATGAGATAGGATTGAGTTTTTTCATCCCCAATTGTTAGCATTCTTAGGAGTTTCATGGGGATCAAATCCTTCCCTATGGATTGCGGGATAATGGGGTTTTTAGATAAGGTTTTCCCTTCATCCCCTATAGATTCTAGGATTATGGGTTTTCTGGATAGGATTCCACCTCGCTTGACTCCATAGGATGATAGAATAACGGATTTTGTAGATAAAGCTCAGTCCTTATTTTTCAGAGAAGATTGAGGGAGTGGTTTTGATTGGAGCTCTTCTCAATTTAACCCCCTTCTCACCTTATCATGCTTCCCAGATTCCTCCAGGCTATTTTAAATGGTGACGTGAGCATAATCAAGCTTCGAGGAAACCCTGATTGTGATCGCCCTATTTTATTACCCAGACATCAATTCCTTGGTTTCTAGTACTGAGCGCATAATGAACAAATTGGAAACTATATGTTTAAAAATCCCCCCTCTGCCAATATTACTCACCAAGCTTGCTTACCACTCCCTGGCTCTTTGTGTTTTATCCCCAGATTTTCTCCTCACTAGATTTTAAGATCTACTTTTAGAATAGTCAATAAAGAGGATATAGAAGGTTGCACCCTTTTTGAACTATTGAATGCCTTTCGATTTAGCTCCTACTAGCTAAATTGCATGGCGACTAATTATAAAAAGTGGATTTTAAGGTATGACAACAAGATAAATATCAAAATCCAGACTTAAAAGGAGAGTATTGAGATGCTGAAGCGAAACTTAAAGTCAAAATTGCTAAGTTTGAGAAGGCATTAAAAGACTTGAAGACTCAAGTTGGCAACTAGAAATCTTCATTTGAGTAGAGGATGAAATCTTCTAAATCCCAATCTCGAGAAATGACTGTTGGTTTAAAAGACCGTATTGAGGCCCAGGAAAAGAAGGCTGACAATAATTACAATATTGTCCCTTAAGTATTACTATAATTGCATTATGATGTTCCTCAAAACAAGCCATTCTAATTTGAAGATGGACGACCTTACTAGAGAAGTAGAGATATTGTTGCCCATATGAAGGAGCAAAAGGACAAAACAGATTAAATTCAAGTTGAACCATTACTACTAGATCTAGTTGTGTTAGGGATGCTTAGCCTTTTGCTATGACAAGGTGAATCCGTCTTTTGTTTGGACATAAAGAGGATCTTTTTATTGGGGACAACCAGACCTCTCTTTGAAGAAGTTTAGAACTTCTATTTTCTTTGAATAAGTTTTGTGCTTTTGTTTTCTACTCACATACTCATGGTCATGTTTAAACCATTCTCTTACTCGTCCATAGCATAATGTAATAAGCTTTTGTCTACTTTGATAAGTATTTTAAGTCCTCACATTTTCATCGTAAATTTAATAAGCTCTTGCCCGCCTATGTCAGGGTTATTGCGTTCTCGCTTATTGACAGTAAGTTCTACGAGTCATCGCCCAGCCTTGACGAGTTTTATAGGTTCATGGTTCTCATCTAGTCCTAATGAGTTCTTGCCTAGTTCCCCCAATGACTAGTTTTATAGGTTTGCAGAATTTTTACCCATCCTTGACAAGTTCTACATATTCTCAATTAGTCCTGGTGAGTTTTATAGGTTTAAGGAGTTCTTACCTACAGGTTCTCATTTAGTCTTGACGAGTTTGAGAAGTTAATGAAGTTTTCACCTAGTCCTGATTATTCTATGGGTTCTCACCTAATCCTGACGAGTTTTCTAGGTTTATGGAGTTCTTGCTTTGTCCTGACGAACTCTATAGATTCTTATCTAGTCCTGATGTGTTTATAGTTTTTCAGAGTTCTTGCTTAGCCTTAACGAGTTTTACGGATTCTGACCTAGTCCTGACAAGTTTTGTAAGTTTTCAAAGTTCTCTCCTAGTGTTGATACGTTCTATGGATTTTTGCTTAGTCTTGACATGCATATTAGCAACTTTTGGTTTTTGTTCTCACTCCAAGTAGATTTTGAGACTTGAAATATTTATTTGTCTTAAGAAGATTTCACACATTTATCTTTCTGCTCGCGAGCTGAATTAGCAAGTTTGGGCTCCTTCTCTCACCAAACAGGTTTTGAAACTTAAAACATTCACTTGCTTTAGAAAAAATTTCTACTCTTATGTTTTTACTCCCTACCCATGGTCGAGCTTTATTAGTAAGTTTAGGATCCTTTTCTCACTTGAGCAAATTTTGAGCTTGAAATTATTATTTGCCTTAAAATGATTTCTTTTTTTTATCTTTCTACTCCCCTAATCCTAGTCGAGCTAAATTAGCAAGTTTATGTTCCTTCTCTCGTCCTCACAAGATATTGAGACTTGTAATATTTACTTGCCTTAAGAAGATTTCACGTTTTTATCTTTCTACTTGCTTAATCATGATTGAGCCTTATTAGCAAGTTTGGGCTCCTTATCTCACCCAAGTAGGATTTTAGATTTGAAACATTCACTTGCTTTAAAAAGATTTTGTGCTCTTATATTTTTTTCCTTTTCTAATGACACCCGAGCTTATATTTTTGTTCACTTATTGATGGCAAGCTTAATTAGCAAGCTTATTGCTGCAGACCGTCCAATTTCCTAGCCCAATTGCCCGCAATTTCAAGCTAGAGAGCCCAAAACATGGCCAAGAGTGCTAACTTGGCCCGATTCTGGAATGTTCTAGGCAACTCTAGCACATTGAGCTTGTAAATACTCTAGAATTCTCTACATATCTCTAGCACATGTAAATATCTAGAATTCTAGGCACATGATAGAATTCTCTAGAATTGTAGAGCATGGCAAAGTCTCCTCTATAAATAGGGCATGTCATTTAGCATTTGAGCAACAAGCTTAGAGCAAGCAACTCAAACACTTGTAAGCTCTCTTGTAAGCAACACAAATTTCCTTATTCGGCTCCATTGCTCTTTGTTCTCTAGCTCTTCAAAAATCTTTAAGGTTTAGCTAGTTCGAGAAGCTCAAGACTTACTTAGCAACATTCGGCAAAGTTGTCTAAGTGTCGCGCGGGTTTGCTACGCAAAACACTCATCCCGTGACAAGTGGTATCAGAGCTAAGGTTTGTATGCACGCAAGTTAGCTCATGAGCAATAACCAACCCTTCGAATCTAGCTTAAGAGGGCGTTGTTGGTGTGGATGTTCCACCAGAACCAAGCTGCAGCCGTAAGGGAGAGCGCGCCTAAGGCAAGACTCACAACAATTCCAAGGCTCCATCCATGGATGGGCTGGAGCCTCGTGTAAGCACTCTCGAAATCGCACTGTCTGCTACTCAGGATAGCCTCAAGGGATTAGGGGAAAGAGTGGACGATCTCGAGGGAAAATATGCCGAGTTCATGGTGGCAACAAAAGTTCTCATCCAAAAGCAAGCGAACACTCTCCGAGGTGAGTTTCGTTCTTTTCATGATGAGTTGCTCAAACTTTGTAACTTTGTTCAAGATGAACTACATGTTGTTCGTGAAGAAGTGGAGGAAGTCCACTCGGATTGGGTATGGCACAAGCACACACTTTTCACTAATCCAGCTTCTGCAAGCACGAGTGATGTGTGGCGCATTGACATGCCGAAGCCGGACACCTATAATGGCACACGCAACGCTACAATCGTGGATAATTTCCTCTTTGGGCTTGATCAATACTTCGATGCCATGGGTGTCCAAAATGAGGCATCGAAAGTGGGCACAACACCCACCTATCTCAGAGGTGCTACACAACTATAGTGGCGTCGCAAGCATGGCGAGATAGGCAAGAGCATTTGCACTATCGACACTTAGGCTGACTTCAAGTAAGAACTTTGAAAGCAATTCGCCCCAAGCAATGTGGAGAAAGAAGTGTGAGCACGCTTACGTCGCCTCAAGCAATCGGGTAGTATTCGTGACTATATCAACGAGTTTACTACTCTCATGTGAGATAAACGATATGTCGGACAAGGACTCACTCTTCTACTTCCAAGATGGCCTTAAGGATTAGGCCAAGACCGAGCTTGATAAGTATGGTGTTTAAACATTGGACAACGCCATCGCCGTTGCGGAATCACTCACCGAGTACTCCACCCAATCCAAAGACAAAAAGGCGAACCAAGGCAAAGGTAGGGGAGAGAATCTCACGGACAAGGGCAGCAACAACCACAACGATTGGGGGCAGAAAAAGCTGCTTAGTAACAAGAGCGTGCAAGGAACATCAGAGGGCAAGAAGGAGTCACCGAAGCCACGCAGCCCATGCTTTATATGCAACGATCCTCATTGGGTTTACGACTGTCTGGAGAAGAAGTCGCTTAATGCTCTTGCTGTCCAACTCAAGAGCAACCCCATAATGTCTGCGGAGGAACCCCAACTCAGTATGGGTTCTCTCTATTGTGCAAATTTTATTGAACTCGCAAGCGCACGAATCTGTTGTAGTGTAGATCAATGGTGACGAGTGTCGATCCCACGAGGAGGTGGATTTTAATTATATATAAAATTAATTTAGTGAATGGGTGATTAGATTTAAGGTGGAAAATGATTTAGAATATGCTAAAACTTAAATTAAAATTACAAGAATAAATTCTGAAATTGGAATTGAAATGGCAATAATAAATTGTAGAGAATTCTAATAAAATGACGTACTTGGGTATCCGGATCCGTATCAACATGCATCATGTGCTAAATATTCCTTATTAATACCAATTAAATCATGAGAGGGGAATCCACAGCTCATGAACCACGCTCTAATAAATATGGTACTAAGGGCTTATCATGCCAAATAATAATAATCTTATACTAGGGTGCCGGTGAAACCAGGGCAGTACTAGACAAGATTAGTATTATTTGTCAATGAAAAGTCAAAACATCCACAAAAACTAGAAGGGAAGAGAAAATAAATTTACCAAATCAAGCCCATGACACATGTTGAGACTTCACCTTCAACCCAAGCTCGAAAGACAATTAGCCACTCATAGTTGAACTAGGGGCAAAATGGGAATTTATTAAAATACGTAGAAAATACAAGATAGAAAGAGAATTACAGAAAATGAACCCCAAAAATGGATTCAGAGGTGCCAAAATAGGCGGGGAGGCTCCCTTTTTATAGATACATCGAGTAAATCATGGTCATTGGATTAAAAACAGTTTGGACGCTCAGGATTTCGCCACGTCATCAGTCAATAGTAAAGTCAACAGCCACTATTTGAACAGTAACGCATTTCAGCCACTATTTGTACAGTAACTCGGTTCAGCCACTATTTGCACAGTACCGTAACCAGTAACGTAGACAGTACTCGTACATGTGAATAGTACCGCATATATGAACAATGCAGTTTTTCCTTTTATGCTCCTTCTAAGGTTTTCGACCGTCCTGAGTTTAAAAATGATGTCCGTTTTGTCATCTGATCTCTCGTTTATTATGGAATGATTATGATGCCCCTAAAATACATAAAATACTCAATTAAAATAAAACACACATAATTAAAGTACAATAAACTTAAACACATAAAAGTAAGGGTTGTTAGTAATACTTGATATGTAAAATAACGATTTTCTCCTTTATAAATATGCACTTTCTAACACACAACACACCCCTCAACCAGCTTATTGCTAGTCCCTAGCAAATAAAGCGAAAACAAAATTCAAAAATGATTTTTTTTTAAACACTCTTGTTTATTCAATCAGATTAATGATAACAATCAAATAAAAGTATAAGCATTATCTTAAGTCTAAAGAAACATCACACCTATATCAACCATCCACATGAATTAGCCCAGTAGACTTTGTCGTAGCTACCTTTGAAATACTAATAAGGCAACCCAAGAGGGGGGTGAATTGAGTTTTTAATAATATTCATACTAAAAATAAATTATCAAGCAAATCTAAAACGAAATTAAAAACAGTAATAAATGAATCGATCACAAATTAAAAGATAGAGAAAGAGAGAATCAAACACAACGATGTTTACGTGATTCGGCCAACCTCGCCTACGTCCACGCCTCCAAGCTTTCCGGGCTTAAGGTTTCCACTAAGCAAGCCTCCAAGGCTTCAATAGCTTACACTTGACTTCCAAGGTGTCAATAACCTTTACAACTAGAGATTTTCCCCAATCTCTTAACCCAAGTGTATCCCAACACTTACAATCCCTCAAAATAAAAGATTACAATTTGATTTTCTCTCACACTAAATCAAAGATTACAAGTTGATGCTCAAAGTGTGAATAGATGAAATGAAATTTTATTTCTAGCTCTTGTGAAGATTGCAAACTCGAGTATATGCTCAATGGTTGTGTTGTGATCAGTCTTCTTTGAATTTGAATGAGCTTATTTATAAGTAGAGCTGAAAAACTAGCCGTTATTTGCTGTCTGCCCGAAAACGGTTTACCGTTAGCTGTTAACGGTTAACCGTTTGTGCTGGTCAAAGTTACCGTTACGCCAGAATTCAAATAAACGGTTTGCCGGTTTTAGGTTACCCTTTCGCCGTTAACGTCCAGTGACCTGAAAAAGAATAACGGTTATCCGTTTCAAGTAATCGGCTAAGGCTTTGCACGAGATGACTCTCTGGACGTTATCGGTTCACTGTTTGCAAATAAACGGCTCACCGTTAGTGTACAGTAACCTGCAAAAGAACAACGGTTATCCGTTTAAGTAAACGGCTAAGGCTGTGGGTGACATTACTCTCTGGTTGTAATCGGTTAACCGTTTATAAATAAACGGTTCACCGTTAGTTTCCAGTAAGCTCTTTATTTCCGTTTTCACTAATCGGTTAGAGCCTAGACAACCTTTTGCTCTCTGGTGGTAATCGGTTAATCGTTTATAAGTAAACGGTTCACCGTTAGCGTCCAGTAAGCTATCCATTTCCGTTTTTCACTAATCGGTTAGAGCCTTAGACAAACCTTTGCTCTCTGGTCGTAATCGGTTAACCGTTTAGAAATAAACGGTTCACCGTTTTCTGCCAGAAACATATTTTAAACCAGTTTTTGCAAAGAATCATTTTCCAAATTAAGATCCATCTTTTATAAGCATGCAAGGAATAGTTTTTAAGACTTTCATTTATTTAGGAAATAACTCCAATAATTTTATCAAAAATCATGTAAAGTTTGTTATTATCCAAAATCAATATTATTAACATATTTATGTTAACAATCTCCCCCTTTTTGATGATGACAAACTTTTGTTCAAAACTTGGCTCCCCCTCAATATATGGCTCCCCCTTAGTATATGGCGAAATTAATAAATGACCAATAGAATGATTTTTGCTCAAGTAAGCATTTGAAAACATCATCATTTTTTGAAAAACTTTTCCCATTTATATCATTCTTAGCTTTGTCAAATCATTTTCAAAAGAAAAACTTTAGGTTTCTTCTTCCAAAGTTATAAGTTATCTCCCCCTTCATCATCAAAAAGAGAGAAAAAAATGCAAGTCAGTGGGTGAGTAAAAATTTGGGCAGAGTTTCCCCTTAAAAATGAGCAAACCAATAAGATACATGAGAGAAAAACACTTCCAAAATTGTCATTTCAAGTAACTCCATCACCATCTCAACAACTTCATGAAGCAAAACAAACACTTCAATAAGAAAAATCCATAATTCATATCAAGCGTAACCAAGACATCCAATATGAGAAATAAACATAATATCATGGCATCCAAATCCATAAGTAGCATATAAAAAGAAATACACATGTCAAAATGCAAATAAAAAGATAAAACTGTTTGTGCGAAATATAACTCAGAAACTAATGAGGCGGTGGAGGAGGAGAGGATAAGCTGCCCGGATCATAGCCAAAGTAGCCGAGAATGATGCGCTGAGCATGAATAATCTCAAGCTGATGATCAATGCTCTGCCGCTGGAATGTCTCAAAATCGGACCGGAGCTGCTGATGGTCTCGAGAAAGAGTATCCAATTGCTCGAGAATCAGCTGCATGCTGTCAGAAGCAGGTGGCTGAGCAGGAGCTGAAGGTGGCACGGAGGAATTAGGCTCCTCGGGAGGATCAAAAGGCTGCGCAGGTGCAGTAGATGACTCCGGAAAGGAGGATGGCTCGGACGCAGGAGGTGGCTCAGAGGCAGATGGAATATCAGCATCCGTGGCACGCTCCGCAGAGTCAATATCAGCAGGAGGCTGAGGAACAAATCGGCGACGAGGAGGAGGTGGCTGAGCCCCTAGTCTAAAGTCAGGAAGCTCATCAGATCGATAGACATCGTTAAGCATCCGATCGTCCTCCGGAGCTATCAAAGTGTCCCGGTTTTTAGAGCTACTAGTTTTGATCCACTTCCCATTTTTCCAAGAGAAACCGATACTTGACATTGCCTCGGGACCCATCCGTTTAGTCTCCATATGTCCAGTATCAATGAGAGGCACATGAAAATAGCGAAGTATCTTGGTAATAATACTACCATATGGAAGCAGGCGGTGATTAACCGTAGGAGTACTCAGCATGTGCCGCAAAATAATATAAGAGAGGTTTAAAGAACGACCTGAAAGTAGGCTATCGAGGATGCCCACGTCTAACCTCGTGACCTCGCCTAGGTGTCACTATTGTTAGCTTATTTAAGCTATACATATTGATTTTGATGATAACAAACCACATATATATATATTAATTAAACAAAGATTTATAAATTGTGTTTGTTAATAGAGAAAATGAGTTTTTAAATCAAAGTGTTTTGGACTAAAATGAATATGTTTTTAAAACCTTTGATATTGTTTTAAATTTCGGATTTGGACCTATTTGAAAACTATTTAAATATTTTGGGTCAATGAACAATTTCACAAAATTTGGGAAATATCATAATTTCAAAAAGTTTTGGGATTAATAAAGTAATATTTATAACTTCTGAAATTGGATCTATTTGCAAAGTTTCATAACGTTTTGGGTCATAATACAGTTTTATAAAGTTTTGGGGTTAAATTGTAAAATTTAAAACTATTTCACTGTAGCCGTTACTGTAGCAACCGGCTAACCGGTTATCAAATCCGGCTAACCGGTTTCGGGCAGCAAGTAACCTAAATATAAGCGGCTAACCGGTTGTGAAATCCGGCAAACCGGTTTTCTGGGTTTTCGAGACAGAATGCAACCAAAACGCAAGCGGCTGACCGGATTCAACAAACGGTAAACTGGTTATTCAAGATTTCAAATTTGTGTTTATAACGGTAACATCAAGCGGCGAACCGGATTCCATATCCGGTAAACCGGTTCCGGCCAGAATTGAACATAACGGCTAGTTTTTGAGTTCTAACTATAAAAACTCAAACCCAACTCATTTTGAAGCTCTTCAACAAGCAAAAACAAAAAGCACACGTGATATCTTGAGCCTTCAAATTTGCAAATCAAAAACATTGAATCATTTTCTTGTTCTTCATTTTGATTATCTACTCATTGAGTGAGTTTAAAGTGTAATCTTTATTTCTTCATCACCATTGTAAGAGTGTGAGTGTGAGAAACACTTGAGTGAAGAGATTGAGAGATAATCTCTTTATTGTAAAGGTTTATTGACACCTTGAAGTCAATTGTAATTTGGTTGAAGCCTTGGAAGGGCTTGGATAGTGAAATCCTCAAGCTTGGATCGCTTGGAGGCGTGGACGTAGGCGGGGATTGCCGAACCATGTAAAATTCGTGTGTTTGTTTCTCTTCTCTCTTGCTCTTTAATTATTGCGGTTTTATTGAACTTATAGCTTTCAATTTTTATTAAGGCATTAGATAGCTTGTTGTGTGGATTTGCTAGGATAGTTGTTTAAAATTCCAATTCACCCCCCTCTTGGGTTGCACATTTATATTTCAATTGGTATCAGAGCGAGGTGCTCTTATTTAGACTTAACCGTCTTGAGCTAAAGATCAATGGCAACTCAAAACGATTCCACATTTAGGGAAGGTCAGTCCACCACTAGGCCACCTTACTTCGATGGAAATGATTACCCATATTGGAAAACTAGGATGAGAATTTACTTGCAAGCTCTAGATTATGAGATATGGGAAATTGTTAATGATGGTCCTTTTATGCCTTTGACTAAAAATGAAGTCGGAGAAGATATTCCAAAACCTTCTCGAGATTGGAATGAGTTTGAAAAGAGAAAAGCCTCTCTAAACTCCAAGGCCATGAATGCCCTGTTTTGTGCTCTAGATAAGAAAAGTTTCATAGAGTGTCTAGTTGCGAAAGTGCTAATGAGATTTGGCACAAACTTGAGGTTGTCTATGAAGGGACAAACCAAGTGAAGGAATCTAAAATAAGTAGGTACACTCGACAATATGAATTGCTCCAAATGGAACAAAATGAAAGTGTGTACTCTATGTATACTAGATTTACGGACATAGTGAACACTCTAGGAGCTCTAGGGAAGACTTTTTCAAATAGCGAAAAAGTCAAGAAAATCATTAGATCACTTCCTAAGGAATGGAGACCAAAAAGGACTGTCATTGAGGAAGCAAAGGATTTAAATGTTTTACCTATTGATGATTTAATTGGTTCTCTAATTTCCTATGAAGAGGATTTGGCAGCTGAAAAAGGGCATGAGGAAAAGAAGAAAAACATTGCTCTCAAGGCCTCAAAACGTGAGAGTGATGAGGAAAGCGAAATGGATGATGAGGAGTTGGCTATGTTGGCTAGAAAATTCAGAAAATTCTACAAGAAGAATAATGAGCAGAGAAAATTCAGAGGCAGCAAGAATAAAAAGGAAAAGAAGGAGCCAATCACTTGTTATGAATGCAAGAAGCCGGGACACATACGACCGGAATGCCCTCTTCTCAACAAACTCAAGAAGAAAGCTATGGTAGCTACATGGGATGATAGCGAAGAGGAAACAAGTGATGAGGATGAGCAACAAGAAATGACAAACTTAGCACTCATGGCCATTGGGGAAGAATCATGTGATGAACTTGATGAGGTAAGTGTTCTTCCTACATATGATGAATTGCATGATGCCTTTAAGGATTTGCATGATGAGTTGATGAAGATTGGTAAAAAGAATATATGTCTTAAAAAGAAGATAATAGAGCTTAAAAATGAAAATGAATCATTTAGTGCAAAGATCACATGCCTAGAATTAGAAAATAAGGCATTGCATGATAGCATGGCTTTATTTGAAAATTCCAGCACTTCACATGAGCGCTTAGAGTCACACATGAATGACTTGAAAAATGAAAATGAAATGCTTAGGAAGAAGAGCAATGAATTAAATGAAATTGTACTAAAATTCACAAACGGGCAAAAGATGTTGGATAATTTGCTAAACTCACAAAAATGTGTATTCGACAAAAGTGGCATTGGTTATAAACTAAATTTGAAACAAAAATCTTACAAGAGCTACTTTGTTAAGAATACATCTATTAACAATCAAATTGTATGTCATTATTGTAATCAAGATGGCCATATGAAAAACAGATGTGCAGTGAAGAGAAATGTACATTATGGTATGAAATGTGTTTGGGTTCCGAAAGGAACCATTTCTAACTCTCAAGGACCCAAAAAGATTTGGGTACCTAAAATCTAAATTTCTCTCTACAGGTCTTGAAGAAGAAGAAAAAGAATAAGTGGTACTTGGACAGCGGTTGTTCAAGACACATGACAGGGAATTATTCTTGGTTTTCAAGCTTCACTAAGATCGAAAATGGTGGAGATGTATCATTTGGAGATAATTCAAAAGGAAAAATCATTGGGATTGGAAATGTCGGTAATGTATCCTCTACTCTCATTGAAAATGTGTGTTTAGTTGAAAACTTGAAACACAATTTGCTTAGTATTAGTCAATTATGTGATAAAGGATATAGAGTTATCTTTGATGAATCAAAATGTGTTATTGAGAATGCATGTGATGGAAAAGTTCTGTTTGTGGGAAATAGATGTGTAAATGTCTATATCATCAATATAGATTGTGCATCATTACATGATAAATGTCTCTCCGCAGTGCATGATGATGGTTGGTTGTCGCATAGAAGATTAGGTCATGCAAGCATGGATTTGATTTCAAAAATCGTGAAAAATGATTTGGTTAAAGGTCTTCCGAAAATCAATTTTCAAAAAGATAGCATTTGTGAAGCATGCCAATTTGGAAAACAAATCGAGACTTCTTTCAAAAGAAAGAATCATATCTCTACTTCAAAACCACTTCAAATGCTTCATATAGATTTGTTTGGACCTTCTAGATATGCTAGTTTGAGTGGCAAATATTATGCATTTGTGATTGTGGATGATTACTCTAGATACACATGGGTATTGTTCTTAGCTAATAAGGATGATGCCATTGATGCATTTCGAACTTTCCATAAAAAGGTTCAAAATGAAAAAGGTTATTCCATTTCTTGTATTAGAAGTGATCATGGTGGAGAGTTTGAAAATCATGCATTTGAAAATTTTTGTAATGACTTTGGCATTGAACATCAATTTTCATCACCTAGGACTCCACAACAAAATGGAGTAGTAGAAAGGAAAAATAGGTCTATTCAAGAGATGGCTAGGACCATGTTAAATGAAAATTCTTTGCCTAAGTATTTTTGGGCCGAAGCCGTCAACACCGCTTGTTATGTTTTAAATCGGGTGTTGATTAGACCTAATCTTAATAAAACTCCTTACGAGCTTTGGAAAAATAGAAAACCGAACATTAGCTATTTTAAAGTTTTTGGATGCAAATGTTTTGTTTTAAACACTAAAGACAATCTTGGTAAATTTGATCCAAAATCTGATGTTGGCATTTTTCTTGGATATTCAAATTCGAGCAAAGCTTATAGAGTTTATAACAAAAGAACTTTGATTGTGGAGGAATCTATGCATGTTACTTTTGATGAGTCTAACCCCTCCTCTACGGAGAAAGTCATTGTTGATGATAATGCAGAAGAAGAACCACAAGAAGAAGCATCAAATGACAACCCAGAAGACACAACAAATGGAATTCAAGAAGAGCATCATGAAGAACCAAATGAGGAACAAAATCAAGGTACTTCTCAAACACTCCCTAAGGAGTGGAGGTATGTTTCCTCTCACCCTAAAGATGTCATTTTAGGAGATCCCTCACGAGGTGTTACCACTAGATCATCACTTAGGAACACATGTGAGCATGCTGCATTCATTTCTCAAATTGAACCAAAATCCTTCGCGGATGCGGAAAATGATGAATCTTGGATTATGGCAATGCAAGAGGAGTTAAATCAATTTGAGAGAAACAATGTGTGGGAGTTAGTACCTAATCCAGAACATCAATCCATTATAGGCACTAAATGGGTGTTTAGAAATAAAATGGATGAATCCGGTGTGGTTGTAAGAAATAAAGCTAGATTAGTAGCTCAAGGTTACAACCAAGAAGAGGGGATTGATTTTGATGAAACTTTTGCACCTGTAGCAAGATTAGAATCCATTAGGATGTTGTTAGCATATGCATGTCATAAGGATTTTATTTTATATCAAATGGATGTCAAGAGTGCTTTCTTGAATGGATATATTGTGGAGGAAGTTTATGTGAAACAACCTCCTGGTTTTGAAAATGAAAAATTTCCAGATCATGTGTATAAGTTATCCAAAGCTTTGTATGGTTTAAAACAAGCACCTAGAGCTTGGTATGATAGGCTTAAAAACTTTTTGTTGGATAACGATTTTGTAATGGGAAAAGCGGATACAACTCTTTTTGTTAAGCATAAGAACCAAGACATACTCATTGTTCAAATTTATGTTGATGATATTATTTTTGGTTCTACTAATGAGTTATTGTGTAAAGATTTTTCATCATGTATGAGTCAAGAGTTTGAGAAGAGTATGATGGGAGAGTTGAAGTACTTCCTAGGACTTCAAATCAAACAAAACGAGGAAGGCATTTTCATAAATCAAGCCAAGTACGTAAAAGACCTACTCAAGAGATTTGGCTATGACAATGGAACGGCTAAAAGTACTCCCATGAGTACTACTATAAAGCTGGACAAAGACGAGAAAGGTAAGGAAGTTGATATCAAGACATATCGAGGTATGATCGGATCCTTACTCTATTTGACTGCTAGTAGGCCTGATATTATGTTCAGTGTATGCTTGTGTGCTAGATTTCAATCTTGTCCTAAAGAGTCTCACATGCTTGCTGTCAAACGCATTTTTCGATATTTAACTGGCACTATTAATCTTGGTCTTTGGTACCCTAGAGGTACTCATATTGATTTAACTTGTTATTCGGATGCCGATTTTGCTGGATATAAGGTTGATAGAAAGAGTACTAGTGGTACATGTCACTTCCTAGGTCATTCTCTAGTCTCCTGGTTTAGTAAGAAACAAAACTCTGTTGCGCTTTCAACCACCGAGGCAGAATATATTGCCGCAGGTAGTTGTTGTGCACAAATTCTTTGGATGAAACAAACCCTTAGAGACTATGGTATTAAGCTTGGCCAAATTCCTATCTTATGTGACAATACTAGTGCTATAAATCTTTCCAAGAATCCCATTCAACATTCTAGGACTAAGCATATAGAGATTAGACATCATTTTCTTAGAGATCATGTTCAAAAAGGAGATGTTGTAATTAAATTTGTTTCTACTGAAAATCAGCTTGC
The DNA here is from genome assembly GCA_029633175.1 of Citrus glauca. Classification (NCBI taxonomy): domain Eukaryota; kingdom Viridiplantae; phylum Streptophyta; class Magnoliopsida; order Sapindales; family Rutaceae; genus Citrus; species Citrus glauca. The sequence continues at coordinate 42,148,872 of JAQOOD010000003.1, read as the reverse complement.
GGATATCTTTACAAAACCTCTTAGCGAAGAACACTTTATAAAGATAAGACATGAGCTTGGCATGATGAATGTTGCATCTTGATTTATGTCTTTCTACATGGCTTGATATGTCTGTTATAATAATTTATGCTTCATGAATTAGATTGCGAGATATGCTTGTAATTTTATGATTTTATGATTTCATGTCTCATGCATTACAAGGCTAATTGAAAAATTTTAAATCTCAAAATGATTTAGAATTAATCAATCTTAAAGCCAAAAATAAAATGGTGTGTGTAGTACAAGTATAAAAACTAACAATTTTTTCCCATCCGAAAAACCATCTCTTTTCTTTCCTTTATTGAATTGCTCACGGGACAACTTTCGGATGACCGAATTTTGCATCCGGAAAGCCGAATTTGCTATGCACCCTTTCTGCCTCAAACCGGTCTACCGGTTAGTCTTTTCCGGAAAACTGAATTATCTTGCATGGTTACTGGATTAAACCGGTCTACCGGTTCTCTGTTTCGGTAAGCCGAACTCGATTTCTTCACTCTCTGGACACAACCGGTCTACCGGTTATATGCATCTGGCTAACCGGATTCGTTTTGTGTATCTTCTGGTCACAACCGGTTCGCCGGTTAGTGACAACCGGCTAACCGATTTCGCATGCCACTTAATATGCTCATCTTCTCCATTCATTCGGTTAACCGGTTCTCTCTCTCTCTAAAAACCGATTCTCATCTCTTTCTTTTCTCATCAAAATCCACCATTTCAACCTTGTTTTGATGCAAATCAATCCTTCAAATCCGACTCCCCATGTGTTGTTTTGTCTAAAAGCATTCTCAAAACCCGTTTGCAACATCCAAATCCTTAGATCCTTATTCAAACCTAGGGTTTTGGCTTTCATTTTATCTCTCTAAATTTCATCTTTTCAAGCCGTTTCTTGATCAAATTGGTTCACAAAACTTGTTTCAATCTTTCTCATCATCATTCTCCTCATTGTTTTTAACCTCAAATTGGCCATATCATCATGTCTAGCTCTCGGCCGGTTCGAAGAAAGGGCAAGGAGCCGGTTCAACAAACCGACCGGCCACATGAAGCAAGGAATACCACCAATCTATCTCTTTTCGAGTCCACACACTTTCAGAATCAAAAACATCTTGCCAAACGTTTCCGTCAACAATTCATGACTCGTGAGGTACTCCAAAGTTTTTATCTTATACCGGATAGTTTATATCATGTCTTTATTAGTATTAAATCCTTGGTACAATTGTTGGAAGTTGTTGGTTGGTTTGATGCTGTTGTTGTTGAGGAGAGTGTTTATCCCGACTTGGTGAAAGTATTTTACTCGAATATGGATTGTTCCGCGGAGAAAGAAAATCGAGTAATCACCACAGTTGGAGGAGTTTCGATTGAATTTGATGTCTCAGATTTGAACTCTATTCTAGGATCTTCCCATGATGGCCTACGCTTTTTCTCTCCTAGGAAAGCCCCTGATATTCCTGACTTTGTTTATACTAATGCCGTTAAGAACATTTGTCGTCGTGTCGATCTTTCCGATGAAGACTGTACTGTTCATTTTCGTGCTCAATGTCTTTGTCTTCAAACCCGGATTTTACTCCGATTTATTCAGGGTATTATCCTTCCTAGATTTGGCCATTTGGAGGAGGTCTCTAATATGGATGTTGTCCTACTTGATTGTATTCTTCGACAACGTCCAGTCAACTTAGGATATCTCATTATCCGAAACATGCTTAGCATTCCTAAACTGATTACCCGTTCACTTCCTTATGGTTTTTTCATTACCCGAATTCTGAAATTTTTCAAAGTACCTATCAAAGAACCTTCGTGTAGAGCTTCAAAGAGTATCGGGGAAGACACTATTCTCAACTTAGGCTTTGCTTGGCAAAATGGGACTTGGGTCAAATACTCGGAGAACAAGTTTACTTTTCTGGCTCCAAGTGACGATCGGCCACTTAATGATGTGGTACCAGCCGATCAGCTACCCATTTTCTCGCTCTCTTTTCGAGGGCAGCGCAGACGTCGAGATCCCAGTGAGATTGCTCCAGCTCCTAGTGTCTCTGCATCAGCTTCCTCACCTCCACAGCATCCCCCCTCTACAGAGGTTACGCTTCAGCAGGTTATGGATGAGGTGCGGATGCTCTCGGTGCGGCAGACTGAGTTTCAGCAGCAGCAGCAGCAGCTCCTTCATGGTCAACGACTTCTCTTTGAGCATTTCGGCCTTACATATCCATATCCATCACCACCATCTTCACCACCTCACTAGTTTTCTTATGCTTGTACTTGGACACACCTACATTCTGTTTACTGCATCTTGTACTTGCTTTTGGATGATTATTATGCTTTTTGGATAATATGTATTCGTTTTGGATGTTATGTATTTGTTTTTGGATGATATGGATTTGGTTTGATTGTTTGTTATGGATTTTATGGATTTCCTTGTTCTTATGGTTAGTTTGCTGGACTAATGTGCTTATCCTGTGATGATTAATGATTGAAAGGGGGAGCTCTCACTTCTCTTGTTTCTTTTTGATGATGAAGGGGGAGAATTATTCAATTTGTATTATAAAATGTGTTTTAAAAAAAAATGCATGTATCCAGGGGGAGTATGCATATATGCAGAGGAAGTTTGTTTCAATTAAATTTTTCTTGAACCTTGCATTGATTTAGGGGGAGCTTTTTTATAATTTAATTAAATTTTTGAAATGTGTTTTGTCATCATCAAAAAGGGGGAGATTGTTAGCTTATTTAAGCTATACATATTGATTTTGATGATAACAAACCACATATATATATTAATTAAACAAAGATTTATAAATTGTGTTTGTTAATAGAGAAAATGAGTTTTTAAATCAAAGTGTTTTGGACTAAAATGAATATGTTTTTAAAACCTTTGATATTGTTTTAAATTTAGGATTTGGACCTATTTGAAAACTATTTAAATATTTTGAGTCATTGAACAATTTCACAAAATTTGGGAAATATCATAATTTCAAAAAGTTTTGGGATTAATAAAGTAATATTTATAACTTCTGAAATTGGATCTATTTGCAAAGTTTCATAACGTTTTGGGTCATAATACAGTTTTATAAAGTTTTGGGGTTAAACTGTAAAATTTAAAACTATTTCACTGTAGCCGTTACTGTAGCAACCGGCTAACCGGTTATCAAATCCGGCGAACCGGTTTCGGGCAGCAAGTAACCTAAATATAAGCGGCTAACCAGTTGTGAAATCCGGCAAACCGGTTTTCTGGGTTTTCGAGACAGAATGCAACCAAAACGCAAGCGGCTGACCGGATTCAACAAACGGTAAACTGGTTATTCAAGATTTCAAATTTGTGTTTATAACGGTAACATCAAGCGGCGAACCGGATTCCATATCCGGTAAACCGGTTCCGGCCAGAATTGAACATAACGGCTAGTTTTTGAGTTCTAACTATAAAAACTCAAACCCAACTCATTTTGAAGCTCTTCAACAAGCAAAAACAAAAAGCACACGTGATATCTTGAGCCTTCAAATTTGCAAATCAAAAACATTGAATCATTTTCTTGTTCTTCATTTTGATTATCTACTCATTGAGTGAGTTTAAAGTGTAATCTTTATTTCTTCATCACCATTGTAAGAGTGTGAGTGTGAGAAACACTTGAGTGAAGAGATTGGGAGATAATCTCTTTATTGTAAAGGTTTATTGACACCTTGAAGTCAATTGTAATTTGGTTGAAGCCTTGGAAGGGCTTGGATAGTGAAATCCTCAAGCTTGGATCGCTTGGAGGCGTGGACGTAGGCGGGGATTGCCGAACCACGTAAAATTCGTGTGTTTGTTTCTCTTCTCTCTTGCTCTTTAATTATTGCGGTTTTATTGAACTTATAGCTTTCAATTTTCATTAAGGCATTAGATAGCTTGTTGTGTGGATTTGCTAGGATAGTTGTTTAAAATTCCAATTCACCCCCCTCTTGGGTTGCACATTTATATTTCAACTATGTGCTGCAAGATAGAATGCAGAATACGGACTTGGAGAGGTAAGAGTTGAGACCGAAAAGGAAGTAGGCAGATATCATCAGTGAGGTCTCTACGGCGACATATATGACGGACTGCATCCGTGTGCCGAAAATCGTCGAACCACAAAATTTTCCTAGATGTGTAAATCTTATGGCCCTCATGAGAAATACTAAGAATTTCTCCTAAATCAACATGATCGAATTCAATGGGAATACCGTGGACTTGAGTAACTACCCTATGCTGAGTGGTATGAGAGATATCCATGTTCGAGTAGAAAACTCGCACCAAGTTAGGGTAGACACGCTCAGCAAAATTAATACCAGACTCCCAAGGCAAAAGCATATCACGAACAGTGCTATTACACACACTCAAGTTCCGGAAATCATTAAGATTAACAAAGTAAGTGTCGATTACCTTTCGCCCATCGAAGCGGTTCTCGAATCGTTTCGCTAAGGGAGGAGTGGGAAAGTGAGTCCTGGTGAATTCAGAGACTTCCCTAGGCTGAAAGGGGTGAGCTGAAGGTGTGGATTTGCGCCGGACACGTCTCCGAGAGCTTTCAGCCATGGAGGAGTGAGGTGGGATGAACACAGGCGAGAAAGGAAGAAATTAATCGGTGGTTGGATGAGAAATGAGTAAGGAATGCGAGTGTGATGCTCAATTTTGTTGAAAAAGGAAAAAAAATGGATCAAAAAAGCATAAACTCAACTCACGGCAGTTAGGGTTCAAATTTGGGAAATTTTGATTTGGATAAAGATTTTCGGTTTTGAATCGGTTAAATTGCTTAAAAAGGATTAGGAAATGATTTAATCGGTTTGTTTTGACACAAGAGGCAAGAAAAATGAAGATTTGAGGAGAGAAAAAGCTTCGGTTGCGCAGGTATGGAGAAAACGGTGAGAGGGTAACTGGAGAGGAAGAGGAGAAAGGCTTGGAACAGTATAAAACCGAGAAAACGGTTAACCGTTTAAAATAAACGGTTAGAGGGTAACGAACAGAAGCTTAAGAGTAGAAAACGGTGAGAGCCTAATCACTTAACGGTTAGAGGGTAATGCTTTAACAACTTACTGCCCGAAAACGGTTAACCGTTTGCGGCAAACGGTGAAAGAGTAAGTGACAGACACAAAGCTCTAGTTTCTGGAGCTAAACGGTTCACTGTTTATGAGAAACGGTTATCCGTTTATTTTAACAAAATTTTCGCACACTTTATTTTAATATATGGCTAGTAACAAATAGATTCCCAGATCATTTAATTGATCTAAAAATATATTATGAGCCATTTTAATGCATGATTTATGAACATGTGTTTCAATCAATGTATTCTTACAATCAAGAAATAACATATCAAATTCACCATTTAACAATCATTCTCAAGCAATTCATGACCATTGTTTCACAATTATAAAGCAATCAATTTAGTACACTCAATAGCATAGATAGAGACATTAATGAGAAAATTTCATCATCCCAAGTTCATGCCGAATTTTAAAAAATTGTTCTTCGCAAAGGGGTTTAGTGAAAATATCGGCAAGTTGTTTTTCGGTTGAAATAAACTCTAATGCAATATCTTCCTTTTGAACATGGTCTCTTAAGAAATGATGTCTAATTTCTATATGCTTGGTTCTAGAGTGTTGAATGAGATTCTTTGAGAGATTTATAGCACTAGTGTTATCACACTTAATAGGAATTTTTTCAAGATGAATGCCATAATCTCTAAGTGTTTGTTTCATCCAAAGTGCTTGTGCACAACAACTTCCGGCGGCTATATATTCAGCTTCGGTTGTTGAAAGAGCAACAGAGTTTTGTTTCTTACTAGCCCATGAAACAAATGAATGTCCTAAAACAAAACAAGTTCCACTAGTGCTCTTCCTATCCACTTTATGACCAGCAAAATCCGCATCCGAAAAACATGTCAAATCTATATGAGTTCCTCTAGGATACCAAAGGCCAACATCTATGGTTCCAATCAAATAACGAAAAATTCTTTTAACAGTAAGCAAGTGGGATTCCTTGGGACAAGATTGAAATCTTGCACATAAACATACACTAAACATGATATCGGGTCTACTTGCAGTCAAATAGAGTAAGGATCCGATCATACCTCGATATATTTCGATGTCCACTTCTTTACATTTTTCATCTTTGTCAAGTTTGATGGTAGTGCTCATAGGAGTGCTTTTTGCCGTTCCATTTTCATAGCCAAACCTTTTGAGTAGATCTCTCACGAACTTGGCTTGGTTTATAAAAATGCCTTCCTCGTTTTGTTGGATTTGAAGTCCGAGGAAATACTTCAACTCTCCCATCATACTCATCTCAAATTCTTTGCTCATGCATGATGAAAATTCTTTGCACAAAAGCTCATTAGTAGAACCAAAAATAATATCATCAACATACACTTGAACAATAAGTATGTCTTGGTTCTTATTTTTAACAAAAAGAGTTGTATCCGCTTTTCCCATTGAAAAATTGTTATCCAACAAGAAATTTTTAAGCCTATCATACCATGCCCTAGGAGCTTGTTTTAAACCATATAAAGCTTTAGAAAGCTTATACACATGATTTGGAAATTTCTCATTTTCAAAACCAGGAGGTTGTTTCACATAAACTTCCTCCATAATGTATCCATTTAAGAAAGCACTTTTAACATCCATTTGATATAGAATAAAATCTTTATGACATGCATATGCTAACAACATTCTAATGGATTCTAATCTAGCTACAGGTGCAAAAGTTTCATCAAAATCAATTCCTTCTTCTTGGTTGTAGCCTTGAGCCACTAGTCTAGCTTTATTTCTTACAACCACACCAGATTCATCCATTTTATTTCTAAATACCCATTTAGTCCCTATAATGGATTGATGTTCCGGACAAGGAACTAATTCCCACACATTATTTCTCTCAAATTGATTCAGTTCCTCTTGCATAGTCATAATCCAAAATTCATCATTTTCGGCATCCGCAAAAGATTTTGGTTCAATTTGAGAAATGAATGCAGCATGCTCACATGTGTTCCTAAGAGAAGATCTAGTGGTAACGCCTCGTGAGGGGTCTCCTAAGATTACATCTTTAGGGTGAGAGGAAACATACCTCCACTCCTTGGGGAGTGTTTGAGAAGTACCTTCATTTTGCTCCACATTTTGTTCTTCATGATGCTCTTCTTGAACTCCATTTGTTGTGTCTTCTTGGTTGTCATTTGATGCTTCTTCTTGTTGTTCTTCTTCTGCATTATCATCAACAACTCCTTTCTCCGCAGAGGAGGGGTTAGATTCATCAAAAGTAACATGCATAGATTCCTACACTACCAAAGTTCTTTTGTTATAAACTCTATAAGCTTTGCTTGAATTTGAGTATCCAAGAAAAATACCAACATCAGATTTTGAATCAAATTTACCAAGATTATCTTTTGTGTTCAAGACAAAACATTTGCATCCAAAAACTTTAAAATAGCCAATGTTGGGTTTTCTATTTTTCCAAAGCTCATATGGAGTTTTATTAAGATTAGGTCTAATCAACACCCGATTTAAAACATAACAAGCGGTGTTGACGGCTTCGGCCCAAAAATACTTAGGCAAGGAGTTTTCATTCAACATAGTCCTAGCCATTTCTTAAATGGACCTATTCTTTCTTTCTACTACTCCATTTTGTTGTGGAGTCCTAGGTGATGAGAATTGATGTTCAATGCCAAAATTATTGCAAAAATTTTCAAATGCATGATTTTCAAATTCTCCACCGTGATCACTTCTAATACAAGAAATAGAATACCCTTTTTCATTTTGAACCTTTTTATGGAAAATTCGAAATGCGTCAATGGCATCATCCTTATTAGCTAAGAACAATACCCATGTGAATCTAGAAAAGTCATCCACAATTACAAATGCGTAATATTTACCACTTAAACTAGCATATCTAGAAGGTCCAAACAAGTCTAAATGAAGTAATTGAAGTGGTTTTGAAGTAGAGATATGATTCTTGTTTTTGAAAGAGGTTTTGATTTGTTTTCCAAATTGACATGCTTCACAAATTCTATCTTTTTGAAAACTGATTTTTGGAAGTCCTTTGACTAAATCATTTTTCACAATTTTAGAAATCAAATCCATGCTTGCATGTCCTAATCTTCTATGCCATAGCCAACTATCATCATGTAATGCGGAAAAACATTTTTCAAGAGTAGATGCACATTCTATATCAATGGTATAAACATTACCACATCTAGTTCCCACAAACACAGTTTTCCCATCACATGCATTTTCAATAACACAACTTGATTTATCAAATACAACTTTATAACCTTTGTCACACAATTGACTAATGCTTATTAAATTGTGTTTCAAGTTTTCAACCAAGCATACATTCTCAATTAAGGTTGAAGATACTTTACCAACATTTCCAATTCCAAGAATTTTTCCTTTTGAGTTGTCTCCAAAAGATACGTCTCCACCGTTCTCAATTTTGGTGAAGCTTGAGAACCAAGAATAGCTCCCTGTCATGTGTCTTGAACAACCACTGTCCAAGTACCACTTATTCTTCTTCTTCTTCAAGCCCTCATTAAGATCATCTTCATCTCCTATTGCCATAAGTGCTAGATTTGAGACTTCTTGTGATCCTTCCTCATCACTTGAATCTTCCTCACTGTCATCCCAAGTTGCAACCATGGCTTTCTTCTTGTGTTTGTTGATAAGTGGACACTCCGACCTAATGTGACCGGACTTCTTGCATTTATAGCATGTGATTGCCTCCTTCTTTTCCTTATAGTTTTTGAAGTTTCTGAAATTTCTTCGCTCTCCGGTTTTCTTGAAGAATTTTCTGAACCTCCTTGCTAGCATGGCCAGCTCTTCATCATCCGGTTCACTCTCCCCATCACTCTCATGTTTTAAGGCTTTGAGAGCAATGTTTTTCTTCTTCTCCTCATGCCCTTTTTCAGCTGCCAAATCTTCCTCATATGAAATAAGGGAACCGATTAAATCATCAAGAGGCAAAGTATTTAAATCTTTTGCTTCCTCAATGGCAGTCCTTTTAGGTCTCCATTCCTTAGGTAATGACCTAATAATTTTCTTAACTTTTTCACTATTTGAAAAAGTTTTCCCTAGGGCTCCTAGAGTGTTTACTATGTCCGTGAATCTAGTATACATAGAGTACACATTTTCATTTTGTTCCATTTGGAACAATTCATATTGCCTAGTGTACCTACTTATTTTAGATTCTTTCACTTGATTTGTCCCTTCATAGACAACCTCAAGTTTGTGCCAAATTTCATGAGCACTTTCACAACTAGACACTCTATGAAACTCTTTCTTATCAAGTGCGCAAAATAAGGCATTCATGGCTTTAGAGTTTAGAGAGGCTTTTCTCTTTTCGAGTTCATTCCAATCCCGTGATGGTTTTGGAATATCTTCTCCGACTTCATTTTTAGTCAAGGGCATAAAAGGACCATCACTAACAATTTCCCAAATCTCATAATCTAAGGCTTGCAAATAAATTCTCATCCTAGTTTTCCAATAAGGGTAATCATTTCCATCAAAGAAGGGTGGTCTAGTGGTGGATTGTCCTTCCCTAAATGTGGAATCATATTGAGTTGCCATTGATCTTTAGCTCTAGACGATTAAGTCTAAACAAGAGCACCAAGCTCTGATACCAAATGAAATACTAATAAGGCAACCCAAGAGGGGGGTGAATTGGGTTTTTAATAATATTCACACTAAAAATAAATTATCAAGCAAATCTAAAACGAAATTAAAAACAGTAATAAATGAATCGATCACAAATTAAAAGATAGAGAAAGAGAGAATCAAACACAACGATGTTTACGTGGTTCGGCCAACCTCGCCTACGTCCACGCCTCCAAGCTTTCCGGGCTTAAGGTTTCCACTAAGCAAGCCTCCAAGGCTTCAATAGCTTACACTTGACTTCCAAGGTGTCAATAACCTTTACAACTAGAGATTTTCCCCAATCTCTTAACCCAAGTGTATCCCAACACTTACAATCCCTCAAAATAAAAGATTACAATTTGATTTTCTCTCACACTAAATCAAAGATTACAAGTTGATGCTCAAAGTGTGAATAGATGAAATGAAATTTTATTTCTAGCTCTTGTGAAGATTGCAAACTCGAGTATATGCTCAATGGTTGTGTTGTGATCAGTCTTCTTTGAATTTGAATGAGCTTATTTATAAGTAGAGCTGAAAAACTAGCCGTTATTTGCTGTCTGCCCGAAAACGGTTTACCGTTAGCTGTTAACGGTTAACCGTTTGTGCTGGTCAAAGTTACCGTTACGCCAGAATTCAAATAAACGGTTTGCCGGTTTTAGGTTACCCTTTCGCCGTTAACGTCCAGTGACCTGAAAAAGAATAACGGTTATCCGTTTCAAGTAATCGGCTAAGGCTTTGCACGAGATGACTCTCTGGACGTTATCGGTTCACCGTTTGCAAATAAACGGCTCACCGTTAGTGTACAGTAACCTGCAAAAGAACAACGGTTATCCGTTTAAGTAAACGGCTAAGGCTGTGGGTGACATTACTCTCTGGTTGTAATCGGTTAACCGTTTATAAATAAACGGTTCACCGTTAGTTTCCAGTAAGCTCTTTATTTCCGTTTTCACTAATCGGTTAGAGCCTAGACAACCCTTTGCTCTCTGGTGGTAATCGGTTAACCGTTTATAAGTAAACGGTTCACCGTTAGCGTCCAGTAAGCTATCCATTTCCGTTTTTCACTAATCGGTTAGAGCCTTAGACAAACCTTTGCTCTCTGATCGTAATCAGTTAACCGTTTAGAAATAAACGGTTCACCGTTTTCTGCCAGAAACATATTTTAAACCAGTTTTTGCAAAGAATCATTTTCCAAATTAAGATCCATCTTTTATAAGCATGCAAGGAATAGTTTTTAAGACTTTCATTTATTTAGGAAATAACTCCAATAATTTTATCAAAAATCATGTAAAGTTTGTTATTATCAAAATCAATATTATTAACATATTTATGTTAACAACCTTCAAGAATGACATGTCAAACCCCAAAATCTCACTGGAAGTAGTGACACTCTCACAAAGAATTTAAACCCAATAAAAGTAGTCACTCCAATTAGTGGTAATTGAGAGAAAATAATAAAGATGTGATCTCACATGCTCTCACCAAAAAGAAAGATGCCCTTAACTTAGAAATAATACGATCTCAAGTCAAATAAAAATGTTAGTCAACCCAATTTCTTTATTATTATTTTTTTTATGCATCACTACATCTTTTTAGCCCATATAACTAGCTTCTACTTCAGACTATAGTTCCCTAAAATTAAGAAGGACTTTTATTAGGACGTAACGTAGGCTAGGGACATGGTTAACAAAGAAGGAAATATGAAAAACAAAGTGTATGTTTGAGAAAAATGTAGAGGATTTTTTTTTTTGTAAGGTGGATTTCACCTATTATTGTTTTTTTTAACAACATTTTTTTAAGCAACAATTTTTTTCTTTGTTTTTTTTTAACTAGGCATAACTTCACTATACAAAATATTTATTTACATTTTTCTCAAACATAAATAGGTGATGGATCTTGTAAGATATTGGGTAATACTCCAAATCGGAGTGGGTCAGGATAATAAGTTGACAAAGAATTTTTTTTTTTTAAGGCTCAAAAGGGCTAACTATGGATATTCATAAAAGGGATGGCTAGAAAGGCTCAAACGGATCAAAGACGGCCTTTCCATCATCTTTTAGGACTCTAAATAATCTTCCATATCTACTAATTAAATGGGTTTCCAAATGTAGTAACACACAATTTTTTTTTTAATTTTCATTTTAGGGTTAACTCAAAAGAAATCTAAAGATCGTGTACACAATAATAAACTGCTAAGCTATATAAAGAATGGGCAAAAGGGTTACTCTCCAAGAAAAATGATAGGCTCAAAAACTCACTTGGTATTTATTATGACATATTCATTCCTTCAAGCAACTCATATTTGTCTCCGACATCAACATGTAGAGTAGCAAACATAGTGTAATATCACTTCAGACTAAAGATAATACAAATACTAAAATTTGAAATCATCATATTATCCAATGTCAAAACAAATCACAAATTTTTTTTTAACAACAGTCTACCCCCCAACCTATTCTAAACGTGAAAAGAAAATATACATGTAGAAAAATAATGCAGAAAAACTAATTAGAAAATGATAGAAAATGAAAATTGTTTTTTTTTTAATTTAAGAAGATGCGTTTCTAGAGGCACTACACTCTATATTCAGCCATCTTTGACTCAAAAATCTTTTAGAAAATATATATTTATAAATGAGAAATTAAAAGAAAAAGAAAAATGAACATCAAAACATAATAAAGCAAAAGAAAATATCTGAATTTTTTTTATTTTTTAACAATGAAGATGCGTTTCTAGAGTCACTACACTCCATATTCAGCCATCTTCAACACAAAAAGTTAGCAACAGTTAGTTTCTACAACAAAAAATTAGTAAAAACTTAACCAAGATTCCACAATTGTCGACTATTCCCTCCCCCAAACCAGAACGAAACATTATCTTCAATGTTTTAAAGGAAAGAAGTAGAGTTTAGAAGACATCACCTGGGTGGTGCAACACAAAAGAAAATATTTACAAGCGGAGGGTTAAATCTAGTTTGTACTTCTTATTGCGGCTACTGTTACCGTCATCATTTGAACGCTCCAACACAAAGCTCCAGGGGTCTGGCTCCGGTTTATAAGCTTGTAACATATCAAGTAGCTCATTAGCAGTATGAGCACAAATAAAAAATTTTTTCGCACTGGAAGGAATAAAGTAGTTTTTTATTGCATGGTTAAGAAATGCAAAAAAGCCATCATAAAAATTATTGACATTTAACAAACCGATGGGTTTCTGGTGAATGTGAAGATGGGCCCAAGATGCTAGTGTGATAAGTGCCTCTAGTGTTGCAAGACCTTCGAGAAGGAAAATAAAAGCATCAGCGTGATTAAGCATTTCAGTTATTTGTTCTTGCATACCTGAGACGACTAATTCTTCTTCAGTCGTTGAGTCAGACACACTGCCCAAAGGTTTTAGGACTCTAGGGATGATGCCTAACACTTGGCTTCCTTTGACAAAAGCAGCTTCTGAGACCAATTTTGATAACCCTCGGTTACCTCCTCCATACACCAAGTGTAATTTTCTCTCTACTATGCTTCGACCAAGATCTATGGCGGCATCAACGAACTCTTTATGTTTGCCATAGGTAAATCCAGAAAGCACACAAATGTTCTTGAATTGTCTATTGGGAGTAGCTGCCATTGGAATTTTTCTCAAAAACAATTTATGAGTGCTTAACATAAAAGTCATATTTAAGATTCTTAGTGACAATGGATCACAACTGTGTATGAGGTGGCGTGTCAATGTCAAAAATGCGTAAAGCACATGGCTCGATAGTCAAAAAGCAAACAGTAAAAACAAACAGTAATAAAATTATTAAAGTCAATAATGCAACTGATAAAACAACAGTGAAATAAAATAAAATAATAGTAAAGTAAAAGGATATTTACAGGTAGTTGAGACTGTGGCTCACATCTTCCTCTGGTTTTACGTCCAAAAACGGCTTGAACGCTCTCTATGGGTCGAGGATAGGCTTCCCATCCAGTTTTCTTATAAACTGGCAAACAAGGTCGTTTATAGTCAGATTCCTGAGACTATATTGTGCATGCTCTTTCTGGAATAATGGCCATAACTAGAGAATCGCTCTTTGCACATATCCACTGGGATGCGTTTCAAGAGACAGAAGGATATCATCCAATGACTCCTTATTCAAGTCATCCCTAATGAATTGAATTTTATCTTCCCTGTTATCAGACACCATTCCTAAAGAACATGAGTTCTTATTGCAATTCATTCTGGCACACTTATGACAAGCAACAGAAATTCTTCGAGCTCGTTGTTTTCTTGCATAACTTTCTTTACCACAACCAAGCATGTATGCAATAAATTTTGGAGGTAACTCACCTGCCAATCGTACTTTCGCCTTGATTAACCAACGGATGTCAGCAGGTATGTTATTCCTCATGAGCAATCGTATGCGTTCGGACCAAGCTTTGTAGATCGTAAGAAGGGCATTCTGAGGAAGTGAAGGGAATCGCTTGTGAAGCTTCACTAGAATCTCGGATCTGTCCATACCTTTGCCTCAGAATATCAGTTATTATGGGAAACTGAAGTAACCGACTTGATTGTCACGGAGTACCGTTATCCGCCACTTTACCGGGGTAGCAAACTGAAGCACACAAACAGAAAAATAAATTAAAACACACAAAGAAAATCAAAATCATCCTCTTATTGAATTTACCTCAAGTTCCAACTGGATTTCGTAAACACTTTTCTCAATGTCTCTGAGTTGACGTTCTAAACCCTCAACATAGGCTACTAACTCTGGTGGTTGTAGAGCCCAAATGCGATGTGTTTTACAAGATTGAATCTGTCTTTTGAGATGAGTTTTGACACATTGAAGTGGTTTAAGAATGTTCAGGAGGAACGGTCTAAGTAAAAGACTCATGATTAACAATGATAAGAGAAAACTTAATGATAAAACAAACACACTTATACAAAAATAAATTCAAGTAGCAAAAGAATAAAAAGAAATAAAGAAAGAAAAATCAAACCACCGAAAAGAAAAAATTAATCAATTCAAATCTAGTGGGTCACTCAAATTTATTTCGGTGTCTTCTCCATGTGGTTGGTATTCTAGATATGGTTTTAATCTTTGACCATTAACTTTAAACGTGACACCGGTCTTGGGGTCCTTAATTTCAATTGCCCCATGTGGAAAAACAGTATGGACAATAAATGGACCAGACCATCGAGAGCGTAACTTACCTGGGAATAGGTGCAAGCGAGAGTTGAATAAAAGCAGTTTCTGACCTGGAGTGAAAGATTTTCTCATAATATGCTTGTCATGGAAGACTTTCATTCGTTGCTTGTAAATTTTGGCATTTTCGTACGCGTCATTGCGAATTTCTTCAAGTTCTGCCAATTATAATCTTCTTTCTGAGCTGGCTTGCTGCATGTCAAAGTTAAATTTCTTGATGGCCCAATATGCACGATGCTTGAGTTTTGGTGGTGATTCTGACGATGGAATGAGTTTCTTCTATGATGGTGCTAGTTCTTTAACTCTTGACTTCCATTTATTAATGTCCATGGATGGTGCTGAGTCAAGTAAGGCGTTGACCTCATCGACCGATCTGTCAATATCAAAATTCAAACCAAAGTGCGTTGAACATGTTTGTAAAGGATCATCACTAAGGTTTGAAACAAAAGAGTTATCAACTAATGCTTCAATTAAATCCACATTAACAATTCCATCACCTAGTTATCAACTAATGCTTCAATTAAATCCACATTAACAATTCCATCATCTGTATTGTGAGGTTGTTTGGCAATATTGAAGATATTCAGCTCCATAGTCATGTTGCCGAAGGACAACTGCATATTTCCAGTTCTGCATTGAATGTGAGCATCCGCAGTTGCCAAGAAAGGTCGGCCTAGGATAATAAGGATGTGCTTCTTTGAATCCTATATTGGTTGAGTGTCAATTACAATGAAATCAACAGGAAAATAAAATTTGTCTACCTGGATAAGCACGTTCTCCACAATACCACGAGGTATTTTCGTGGATCGATCTGCAAGCTGTAACACCACTGGAGTTGGGTGTAATTCTCCCAGTCCAAGTTTCACAAAAACAGAGTAAGGCAATAGATTTACACTAACTCCTAAATCCAACAAAGCATTCTCAATTGTGTGGTTCCCGATGCTATATGAGATAGTGAGGGAACCTGGATCTTTGCATTTTAGTGGAATTTTATGTTGGAGTATAGAACTAACGTTTTCTGTTAAAAATGCCTTCTTTTGAACATGCATATTTCTCTTTTTAGTACACAGATCTTTAAGAAACATGGCATAAGATGGAACTTGTTTAATAGCATCAAGTAAAGGGATGTTAACATTTACCTGTTTGAAGATTTCGAGAATCTCACCTGTGGATTTTCCCTTTTTCCCTTTAGCTAACCTCTGAGGAAATGGAGCTTTTGGAACATATTCTCGTGGGTTGGTTTTTTCTTTCTCCTCCAGTGATGAGTCCTCAACATTCACAGGTACAATTTGGTTTTCTTTCGTCACCGGCATCTCCACTTTGTTGTCGACTTCTTTTCCTTTTCGCAAGGTCATAATAGCTTTGACCTTTCCATGCTGTAGTAGTGAACTGGTACTTGCTTCATGCACTCCTTTAGGGTTAGGCACTGATTGACTTGGAAATTTTCCTTTCTCAACAGTCATTGCCAAGGTTTGAACTGAAGAAGCAAGTTGTCCCACCATCTTCTCCAAGCTTGAAATTGGTTGGGCTTGTGAGTTGAAGCCCTCTCTCAACTCATTTCGTAGTTCATCAATGGTGCGGTTCTGTTGCTCAATCGTGGAGTGAGTAACATTCTTGAAATTCTGGAATGCATCCTCCCATGGTCTGGGTTGAGAGTAATTCTGGTTCTGATTGTATGGTCTGAATAGTGGCTGAGAGGCTTGAGGATTTGGTTGCATTGGTGGAGCTGGAGCTGGAGCTGCTGGTCCATTCTGTTGGAATCCTTGAGACCATAAAAAATTGGGGTGGTCTCTCCATCCAGGATTATATGTGTTGGAGTATGGGTTGTAATTTGATGGTTTTCTCATTACTCCTATGGCATTGGCTTGATCTGGATATAAGTCATGGTCATGTGGCTCTATTGATTTAGCAGTCGATAACGATGCTATTTGTCGAGAGAGACCTTCAATTATCGCTTTGACTTCTTTAATTTCTAAACTAGATTCGCCAATTTGAACCTCATTTACTCCCTTAACCCTTCGAGTATTCCTGAGTGATCGACTCCGTTGTTGGGAATTATCCGCTTGTCGCTGAAAGAATTCCTAAATTTCTAATGTACTTTTTGACATTAGCTCTCCTCCACTTGTTGCCATTAGCCATTCTTGCACATTCGGCAATAATCCCTCCAAAAAGTATTGGCATTGGTGCCATTTCTCGTACCCATGATGTGGACACTTCAAGAGTAGCCCATTGAATCGCTCCCATGTTTCGAAAAACTGCTCGTCATCTCTTTGGATAAACTTTGAGATTTCTCTACGAATAGCATTGGTTTTATGAACTGCGAAATATTTATTCAAAAATTTTGTAACCATTTGTTCCCATGATGAAATGCTATTAGCAGGCAATGTATTAAGCCATGAACGAGCTCTATCCTTTCAAGAAAATGGGAATAATTTAAGTTTTACATCATCATCTGAAAAATTTTCATATTTAAATGTTTGACAAATTGTGTGAAAATCATTCAAATGATTGTATGGGTCCTCATTTTCTAAGCCATAGAACGTGGGGAGAGAATTTAGCACACTAGGTTTTAATTCAAAACTCCTAGCAGCTACATTTGGGTACCGTATGCATGATGTGCTCAAATTAGCTAAAGGACTAAAGTAGTCCTTAAATGGCCTCTCATGTGGTGCTTGTAAATCCATTTTGTTTTTAACGTTTTTGTGTGTGCGAAGTGTTTTCTCTAATTCAAGGTCTATAGGCTCAAGATTAGGTAATAATGACCTACGACCATGCATGCAAAATAAATAAAATCAAAATAAAGATGAGAACAAAACAAATAAAAATAAAGAAGAGAGAAATTATGATACTAACCTTTTTGCGCTATTACAACCTTACAATAAAAATACACAAAAACAAATACGTGAAATAAACTAACTAATAAATTAAAAAGATAAGTAAAAATTACAAAGAAGAAAAAAATTAACTTGAAATTAAATTACAGAATATTAAAGAAGAGAAAAATAAATACTAACCTTTAAATGTAGATTCACTTTTTTTTCTTTTTTTTTAAATACAAGAAAAAGAAATTAAATCGAAATATTCACAAAAATTAATTCTAAGAATTAAAATTACTTACCTCCCCGGCAACGGCGCTAAAAACTTGTTGTGCAAATTTTATTAAACTCGCAAGTGCACGAATCTGTTGTAGTGTAGATCAATGGTGACGAGTGTCGATCCCACGAGGAGGTGAATTTTAATTATATATAAAATTAATTTAGTGAATGGGTGATTGAATTGAAGGTAGAAAATGATTTAGAATATGCTAAAACTTAAATTAAAATTACAAGAATAAATTCTGAAATTGGAATTGAAATGGCAATAATAAATTGTAGAGAATTTTAATAAAATGACGTACTTGGGTATCTGGATCCGTATCAACATGCATCATGGGCTAAATATTCCTTATTAATACCAATTAAATCATGAGAGGGGAATCCACAGCTCATGAACCACGTTCTAATAAATATGGTGCTAAGGGCTTATCGTGCCAAATAATAATAATCTTATATTAGGGTGCCGGTGAAACCAGGGCAGTACTAGACAAGATTAGTATTATTTGTCAACGAAAAGTCAAAACATCTACAAAAATTAGAAAGGAAGAGAAAATAAATTTACCAAATCAAGCCCATGACACATGTTGAGACTTCACCTTCAACCCAAGCTCGAAAGAAAATTAGCCACTCATAGTTGAACTAGGGGCAAAATGAGAATTTATTAAAATACGTAGAAAATAAGATAGAAAGAGAATTACAGAAAATGAACTCCAAAAATGGATTCAGAGGTGCCAAAATAGGGGGGAGGCCCCCTTTTTATAGATACATCGAGTAAATCATGGCCATCGGATTAAAAACAGTTTGGACGCTCAGGATTTCGCCACATCATCAGTCAATAGTAAAGTCAACAGCCACTATTTGAACAGTAACGCATTTCAGCCACTATTTGCACAGTAACTCGGTTCAGCCACTATTTGTACAGTAATTCGGTTCAGTCACTATTTGCACAGTACCGTAACCAGTAACGTAGACAGTACCCGTACATATGAATAGTACCGTATATATAAACAATGCAGTTTTTCCTTTTATGCTCCTCCTAAAGTTTTCGACTGTCCTGAGTTTAAAAATGATATCGGTTTTGCCATCTGATCTCTCGTTTATTGTGGAATGATTATGATGCCCCTAAAATACATAAAATACTCAATTAAAATAAAACACATATAATTAAAGTACAATAAAATTAAACACATAAAAGTAAGGGTTGTTAGTAATACTTGATATGTAAAATAATGATTTTTCTCCTTTATAAATATGCACTTTCTAACACACAACACTCTCCAATGCCTCGACGCACTCAATCGCCAACAGCTCGCGAAAATAAATGGCCAATTTGTTCGCATGCTGCTAGACACAGGAGTGACGCATAACTTCGTGTCTATAGACAAGGCTAAGAGCTTAGGCCTTAAGGCCACCAAGGACTGAGGCACGATGAAAGTGGTAAACTCATCCGCCAAACTAATTGCGGGGATCGCACAAGGCGTACACATTACGCTCGGAATATGAAGTGGAAAGATTGATTTCTCTATCGTCTATATGGATGACTTTAAGATGATCATCGGCATAGAATTCTTCGACCAAGTCTATGCCTTCCCGATGCCTGCTACAAACTCCCTAAGCATCCTCGATGGGAGCAAGGCATGCACGGTTCCTACGGAACGAGGCAAGTCCGAGGAGAAGACATTCTCTGCCATGCAATTCAAAAGGGCTTTCAAGAAGGACCAAAGCCTCTTGGTCTCCATTCAGGAACTAAACGAGGAAGGAGATAGCGGGAAATCGCCAAGCCACGTGATGCCTCCAGAACTTCCGAAAAACCTCCCACTGTGAGGAGAAGTAAATCATGCAATCAAGCTGGAACAAGGCGTGAAGCCATCAGCCTTGGCGCCCTACCGCATGGTGCCACCCGAACTTGAGGAGTTGCGAGACAACTCAAAGACATGTTGGACGCAAGATATATTCACCCCTTAAAGACCCCATTCGGGGCACCTGTGCTCTTTCAAAAGAAGAAAGATGGCTCGCTGCAGATGTGCATTGACTATAGAGCACTCAACAAGATCACCATCAAGAATAAGTATCTGATTCCCTTGATTACAAACTTGTTTGACCAGCTTGACAAAGTACGGTACTTCACTAAACTTGACTTGTGCTTTGGGTATTATCAAGTGCGCATCGCCAAGGGAGACAAATCAAAGACAACGTGCAACAAGGTATGGGTCATTCGAATTCCTTGTGATACCTTTTGGTCTTACTAATGCACCCGCCATATTTTGCACACTCATGAATAAGGTACTCCAACCATTCCTCGACCACTTTGTAGTAGTGTACTTAGCTCAATTCTTTTACTAAAAAAGAGGAAGGGAACGCACTCCAACCATTCCTCGACTGCTTTGTGGTCGTGTATTTGGACGACATCATGGCGTATAGCATCACACTCGAGGAGCATGCCCAAATTTGCAACAAGTCCTCCAAGTACTTCGAGAACACGAGCTCTTCATTAAGATGGAGAAGTGCTCGTTTGCCTAATATGAAGTGGAGTTCCTTAGTCACAAGACTACAGGTGGAAAAATCATGATGAAGAATGCTAAAGTAAAGGCCATCCTCAAGTGGGAACCTCCCACGAAAGTGCTTGAGCTTCGCTCATTCCTCGAGCTGGTGAACTATTATCGCTGCTTAATCAAGAGCTACGCAGCCAAGGTGGCATCCTAGACAGATTTGCTCAAGAAAAACAGAACGTTGCATTGGTTCAAAGAATGCCACCGCGCATTCGAGAAATTGAAAAAGACAATTTTAGAAGAACCAGTCCTCGCACTTTCGGACCACACAAAACCCTTTGAAGTTCAAACAGATGTCTTATTTTTCACCATAGGTGGAGTCTTTCTACAAGAAGACCACTTTATAGTGTTCGAGATTCGAAAACTAAATGATACGGAACACCACTACATGGTGTAAAAGAAGGAGATGACCACCATCATACATTGCTTGCGAGTATGGCGACATTACTTGCTAGGCTCTCACTCACGATCATGATGGACAACGTAGCGACAAGCTATTTTCAAACTCAAAAGAAGTTGAGTTCGAAGCAAGCAAGGTGGCAAGATTTCTTTGCGAAATTCGACTATCGGCTCGAGTACAAACCAGGTAAAGCAAATGTCTCACGCATCAAGGAAGGCCTCCAATAAGATCCCCTAGCAAAGAACTTACTGGAGAAAGTGCTCGAAGGGAAGATAAAATGATTTTGGCAAGAGGAAGGCATCCTCCTCACCGAGAGAGATTGACTGTTTGTGCCAATATGAGGAAACTTGCGAATGGAAGTCATCAAGGAGTACCATAAACAGATGGGTATACGTGCGTACTTGTCTTGTGTGCCAACAAGACAAGGTGGATCACCAACTCTTAGCGCGAAAAATGGAGCCGCTACCACTCGTAACAAGGCCATGGGAAAGTGTCTTCATGGACTTTATTACATCGTTGCCCAAGTCCGAAGGGTACGGCAGCATCATGGTCATTGTCGATCGTTACAGCAACTACGCCATTTTCATTGTCACACTAGCCGATTGCAAAGTGGATGAGACAACCCACCTATTCGTCAAGCACATTGTGAAACTTTGGGGAGTTTCGAAGAGAATTGTAAACGACTGAGATCTTCGATTCACTAGGCATTTTTTGACAGAGCTCTTAAAGATATTGAGGATGAATCTTAAGTTCTCGACAAGCTTCTACCCACAAACAGATGGGTGGACCAAGCGCATCAATGACCTCCTTGAGATGTACTTGAGGCATTATGTGACTGCTCATTAGCGGGATTGGTAAAGCTACTTGATATTGTCCAATTTTCTTATAACTTACAACGAAGTGAGGCTACGGGCAAGAGTCTGTTCAAGATCATCATGGGATTTCAGCCTATAACCCCCAATACCATAGCCTCAACTTACGGAGGAAAAAACCCCACGACATACAAGCTTACTCGCGAATAGCACAAGTAAGCGGACATCATATGAGCATAGCTTGACAAAGCCGCGACGAAGATGAAAAAGTGGTCGGATACAAGGAGACAACATATTGAGTATAAGGTGATCAAGTCATGATCAAGCTCCTACCCCAACAATTCAAGACTTTGCGGAAAGTTCATAGGAGGTTAGTGAGACGCTATGAGGGACTCTTCCGAGTTGTACAATGCGTGGGCAACATCTCGTACTCTAACTTTCGCCAAGACTCAAGATTTATCCGGTCTTCCACGTGAGCCTTCTCAAGTCATATCATAGAGATATGGAAAACCCAAGTCGCAGAGAATCAAGATGCGCGTCAACTACCGTTGTCATTGCATTTAACAAAGATGTGGACTACATTCTTGCAGATCGCGTAGTTTCGAGGAGAGGCATGCCAACACATAGTGAGTACTTGGTGAAGTAGAAAAACCTCTCCGAGGGCAAAGCCACTTGGGAACGTGAAAAGATTTGTGGCAATTCACTGAGCACATCCAAGGTTTCAAGCATGAAAGCGCGACGAGGACTCCGCGAACTTAGGTCGGAGAGGATGTTGTGGACTGTCCAAGTTCCTAGCCCAATTGCCCATAATTTCAAGTTAGAGAGCCTAAGACATTGCCAAGAGTGCTAACTTGGCCCGATTCCGAAATGTTCTAGGCAACTCTAGTACATTAAGCTTGTAAATACTCTAGAATTCTCTACACCTCTTTAGCACATGTAAATATCTAGAATTTTAAGCACATAGTAGAATTCTCTAGAATTCTAGAGCATGGCAAAGCCTCCCCTATAAATAGGCCATAACATTTAGCATTTAAGCAACAAGCTTAGAGCAAGCAACTCAAACACTTGTAAGCTCTCTTGTAATCTCTCTTGTAAGCAATACGAGTTTCCTTATTTGGCTCCACTACTCTCTTCTCTCTAACTCTTCGAAAATCTTTAAGG
Organism: Citrus glauca; assembly: GCA_029633175.1. Classification (NCBI taxonomy): domain Eukaryota; kingdom Viridiplantae; phylum Streptophyta; class Magnoliopsida; order Sapindales; family Rutaceae; genus Citrus; species Citrus glauca. The sequence goes on along the minus strand of JAQOOD010000003.1, from coordinate 42,126,040 downwards.
CTCAACAAGTTCGAGAAGCTCAAGTTTACTGCGCAAAACACTCATCATGTGACATTATGCTCCTTGTCGATCTTGAGTAGTTTTGATACTTGAAACCCTTATTTTCCTTAGAAAGATTTTGGGCATTTATCTTTTTGCTTGTCGAATCGTGGCTGAGTTGAATTAACAAGTTTGTGTTCTTTGTCTCACTCGAGCAGGTTTTGAGACTTGAAACTTTCACTTACTTAGAAAGATTCTGTACTCTTAGATTTTCGTTCATTTATTTATGGCTGAGCTATATTCGAATCGGATTGGATCGGATCAAAAAATCTGGTTTAATTCAATTCAGATTAGGTTCAATTAACAATTCTTAATTAATGATTTAACATATGTTATCTAATATATTACACATTACAATTATTTGTATTTGAACTAAATTAAAAAATCCAAACTTAAAACAAAAATTTAGGTTGTCGCTTACTGGATTTCAAATAGAACTTGAAGGAGAAACTTGCTGATGAAGTGTATGGTGGCGCGAAGACAGCAGATCGATAGGTGGTAGTAGTAGATCTAGTTGTGGTCCTCGCGGAGTAGTAGATAGGCTAGCAGTTGGCGTCGACGTTGATTGTGGCAAGCGTGTGTTAGCTACGGCTTTGTGTGTGTGTATATGTGTTTCTACTTGTGTAACTTATGTTGAGTGTTGACTTGAGGGTGGGGTAGTGACCTATGAAGCGTGAGGGAGGGAAGCAGAAGTTGGTGTGCGCTATGTAGTCCCTCGTTGAGGCTTGAGGGGGAGGTCGTGAGGAGTGAGGGAGGGGAGTGAGGCTGCTGGGTGCGTTGAGTATGTGGCCTACTGTTTTTGTGCCTCTATCTCTACTGGTTTATACCTTCATCTCTGTGATGTGTGTCATATACATGTATGGTGTGTGAGGCTGTGTAATGTATGGTCTATGCTTTGTGGTGTCACTAGTGCTTGACTTTTTGTTGCTAGATGCATGTGTGTTGTAATCAGTAAGGGTTGTTCACTTTCTTCTTTAAGCCAACTCGTTCGGGTTGTCAGATTGGATCAGATTTCACCCGATCCGATTATGATCCGATTGGGTTAGCAACATTTGATCCGATTGGATATTATAGTCAATTTGATCCGATCCGAACCCGATTTATTTAGGATCAATTAGGTCGAATCAGTTATTTTGCCCACCCCTAATTGGCATGCTTCCCATTTAAGCCCTTATTTGCCATCTCCTCAGCTATTCTATCTGTTTGCTTCTAATTCTAGCTACTTGGTCATGGGATTTTATATAAGAGTTTATTGTTGGCACTATCAAGTTATACGACGACCTGTCTACTGTCGCTCTTTTTTTTAATGCCCTCGAAGCTTGCAGATAACTAAAAGCACCAAGCTCTAAGACGACGCTATGATACTTTTCTAAAAAATTCCTAAGGGTTTACTTCTCACCTTGTTTGAGACTCATAAGCTCCATCGTGGATTACTAAACGAAATCCTTGCATAATTGGCCAAATGTTTTAATGTTGCCTCGAGATAATTTTCCATATCAATTTTGTGCTCACCTTTCTAGTTTCAAAAGGAATACTTTGCACTTTTATAATAATGTTAGGCCTTGCAATTCTGTTATCTCATTGAATTGCTCTATTCACATCAAGGTGTCATTCTTCCCACAATACCAAGGGCTTGAAAGCAAAAGTCTCTTGGAATTATAATGGTCATGACTTTTGTTAATAGTACAGACTTATTATCTAACATTATACTCTAACTTTGAGTTCTTTCTTGACCTTGCATCTCCTTGATAATTCATGGTAGCTTTTTTACACCTCGATTCGCATTGCCATTTACTCATGTGAACATTCTGCATCTAATAGATATTTTCTCTGTTCTCTTTCTTTGATATTCTCCTCTTTTTGCACTTCTATCGTGGGGTTTGGTCTGTTTTAAAATGATCATCCATTCTTGTGGCACTGGTACAACAACTCTTGGTCTTTCAGGTACCTGTCTCTTATTATTTGATTTTAGCATATTTGTACTCCTAGCAAGATTCCTTTTACTGAGACTCCTCTATTCTTCCCTTAGTTCTTGTAACAATGTGCAAAGCTATCCATCTACTTTTTTATTTGATTCATTCTTTCGTTTATCGCTTAATCCCTTGCTTTGTAGGTGATTTCCCTTAAGTCTTATTCTTATCAATTTTAGGTTTCTCCCTTTTTGCTTCATCATTACTTTTGTTCATCCTTAATTCACCTTCTTTGTGCTCACTTTTTCCTCTTGATCCCACATAGGTTTTATTGCTCTAGTAGAATGGTTTCTCTTACTATTCCTATAGACAGAACTAAAATGTTGACACAAAAATCTAGTCATATTGGTAACATTAGCATTTGAATTTGTTTATGTGGAGAGATGGTTTTTGCCTCTACAAAGAAGTCCGAGCAAAAATTGGCAAGCACGGTTCAACCCTGGCGAGTGCCTATAACCAAAAAAATGGTCATGGGCGTCAAAAATTTTTCCAATGTTAACCTCTAAAGCACAAGTCAGTATCATGAGCTTTCGTGGAATGACAGGGTATATAATCATTTTTATAAAAAAAATAAAAAATCAACCAAAAAGGAAAAATAAGAAGAATACTTCCTTTAAAATAAGAATAAGAAATAGAAATACGGAAGGATAGATATAGGTGAAGAAGAAAGTTTTTCAAAATTCAACCATATGAGATGATGTAAGGAATAAGAGAGGATGGAGTTTCTTTCAAAAAGTTTCCAACCCCAGGCATTATTGGGAGTTTTATGGGGATCAAATCTCTCCCTATTGATTGCGGTATAGTGGAGCTTTTGGATAGAGTTTACCCTTAATCTCCCTTACATTCTAGGATTACGGATTTTTTTTTTTTTTGATAGGATTCCATCTCCCTTTACTCCATAAGATGATAGAATAACGAGTTTTGTGGATAGAGCTTCGTCCGTGAACTTTTTAAGAAGATTAAGGGAGTGGCTTTGACTGAACCTCTTCTTAGTTTATCAATCTCCTCTATGGATGGCAATTTAGCCCGGCCCGAATTTTAGCCCGATTAGCCCAATTCTAATTATTAGGGCTTTGGCCCGAATTTTCGAGTTTTGGGTTAGGGTCAGGCTTCAATTTTAAAGCCCGAATGAATTTAGGGTCAGGGTCGGGCTTAAAGCCAGCCCGACCCGACCCGACCCGACCCGACCCGATTTACAAAAAAAAAATTAGTTGTAGAATTTAATTATGAGTTTTTATTTGTATTATTGTATAAGATTTTTTTTTATGTTGGGTTATGGAATTGATTTAGTTAGAATTGTTGAAAAATTACATGGTGTGTTTTTAATTTAATTTTATTATGTATTTTTTTCATTATGAATTTTAAAAATTAAAATTAAAAAAATATATTAAAAATTAAATTTTAGTAGGATTGGGCCAACCTTGGCCCGATTCGGGTCGAGCTCGACCCGACTCTAACTAAAAATAGGTCGGGCTTTTTTAGGATCGAGCCTTAATTTTTTATTGATCGGGTTGGATCGAGTTTAACTAAGCTCAAGCCCGATCTGATATTTTGCCATCCCTAATCTCCTCGCCTAATGCCGCTCATCAAATTCTCCCAACCTATTTTAAATGGCGAGGCGAGCACAATTAAATTTTAAAAAAAGTTTGATTATGGTCGTCTTATTTTATCACCCAAACAATTATTATTTAAAAAAAAGCAATAATTACTCCAACTCATATTTAATTAGTACTTCGAAATCCATACTGAAAGCTTTATAATAAAAACGTTACTTTCAACAAGACTGCAAGAGCACTTTGTTAAACAAAGAGCACTATTAGACTACTCATTTCGAATAGTTAGAAAATTGAATCGCATGCGCTAATTACACATGTCAAGATTAATGCGAAAAGGATAACTATTAAGACCAAACAAGAAAGACAAAAGCAAAACCGAAGTTAGAAACTTCAAATTGAAAACTTAAAAACAACTGAAAATATTTCCACAGCACAAACATAAGCATTCATTCGTTCCTTATATTAGAAGGATACAATACCAACCAAAAATACACGCATAGTCACACGGCACTTGACCAAGACTCAAAAATATGGTCAGAAGTCACACCTCCATCTCTAACGTTGTTGCATTGATCTTCTTTCTAGTGCTAGTCATCATCCCATCTGTCCAATCAACAACAGCTACCACCATCGACGTGTGGCCTAAGCCAAGACTCCTCAGATGGGCCCCGCTGCACCAGCTCAGCCTCCTGTCTCCATCTTTCACCATCGCGTCACCATACGACCACCCCCACCTCTCCTCTGCCGTCTTACGCTACCTCACCTTGATCAAAACCGAACACCACCTTCCATCATCGGTCAACAACCCGTTGACAGCCACGTCATCCCCTCCCCCTCCTCCACCCCCACCCTTGCAGTCCCTCCACATCACTATTCACAGATTACACGCGCCGTTGCACCACGGGGTCAACGAGTCGTACACTCTCCACGTCCCCAACGACCTCCCCACGGCAAACCTGACGGCGGAGACGCCGTGGGGCGCCATGAGAGGTCTAGAGACGTTCTCCCAGCTCGTGTGGGGCCGCCCTTCCCGTGTTCCGGTGGGTGTTTACGTGTGGGATGATCCCATCTTCCCCCACAGAGGGTTGTTGCTTGATACGTCGAGGAACTATTACGGCGTTGGTGATATAATGAGGACGATTTATGCCATGAGTGCTAATAAAATGAATGTGTTTCATTGGCACATTACGGATTCTCAGTCGTTTCCGTTGAATCTGCCCTCTGAGCCTGAGCTTGCCGCTAAAGGATCTTATGGCGATGACATGCAGTACTCTCCTGATGATGTGAAGAAGATTGTTGAGTTCGGTCTGGATCATGGTGTCAGGGTCATTCCTGAGATTGATTCTCCTGGTGAGTGTTTATTAATTTTTTTAAAAGTCTGATGTGATTAGAGATTGTCTAATATTTGCATAATTTTATGATATGCAATTAGCCAATGTGAGTAAAATTTGTTTTTGTGTTATTTAATTTTTTAATTAATTTTCAATCATGAACTTGGTTTGACTAAAATTCACATTAATAGAGAATCTAATAAAAAATAAGAACGTGCCCTGTTTTGGTGGGGCTCCTGTTTTTAGCTTGCTGGGGAATAATTCTTGCATTTCTACTAGGCAAAACAGCCATGCTGAATCTAATATGTTGTCAATTCTTTGAAACAAAACTGTTTCATTTCTCTTCGATAATCATAAAGCTGCATTGATGGCTTCGGAAAAGATGAGTGCGTAAGCAATTGTGTTGTGATTTTCAGGCCACACAGGGTCATGGGCAGAGGCATACCCAGAAATTGTAACATGTGCAAACATGTTTTGGTGGCCAGCAGAAAGCAAATGGGAAGACAGGCTAGCAGCAGAGCCAGGAACTGGCCAATTGAACCCCTTGAATCCGAAGACTTACCAAGTCTTTAAAAATGTGATCCGTGATGTTGTAAAGATGTTTCCAGAACCATTCTTCCATGCCGGAGCTGATGAAGTCACCCCTGGTTGCTGGAAAACTGATCCCACCATTCAATCATTTCTATCCAGCGGTGGAAGTCTTAGTCAAGTGCTCGAAAAATTTGTTAATGAAACCTTCCCTTACATTGTTTCCCTCAACCGCACTGTGATTTATTGGGAGGATGTTTTATTGGATGGTTTTGTTAAGGTGGATTCTTCAATTCTTGATCCTAAGTACACAATCTTGCAAACATGGAACAATGGCCCGAATAACACGAAAAAGATTGTTGATGCTGGATACAGGGCAATTGTGTCATCTGCAGATTACTATTATTTGGATTGTGGACATGGAGGATTTCTTGGGAATGATAGCCAGTATGATCAGCTTGTTAGTAGCGACACAGTATCAAAAGGAGGGTCATGGTGTGCGCCGTTTAAGACATGGCAAACGATATACAATTATGATATAACATATGGGCTGAGTGAGGAGAAGGCTAAATTGGTGCTTGGTGGGGAGGTGGCATTGTGGTCTGAGCAAGCCGATCCGACTGTTCTGGACTCGCGTCTTTGGCCTAGGACCTCGGCTATGGCTGAGGCGCTGTGGTCAGGAAACAGGGATGAGACGGGTAAGAAGAGGTACGCGGAAGCGACAGATCGGTTGAATGAGTGGAGGCACAGAATGGTGAGTAGAGGAATTGGTGCTGAGCCTATTCAGCCACTTTGGTGTGTGAGAAATCCAGGCATGTGCAACACAGTTCAGGCATCAATTTAGCTATACGCTTGTTTATGGGCTGTTTCTTTACCATTCACAGTAACACAAAATCATCTTTTGTGCAGCTGCTATAATTATACTAGTTAATTGAACTAGCCCCAAAATCAACATAGCTCTATGGCACTGTCCTGTTTCTCCATGGATTAAAGACAAGTCCTGTGATTGTTCAACATACATATAGTTCTACAAAAGATTTACTAGTCTTAGATAGGAAAATGGTCTAACACCCTTCTATGGTTTTGTTCCATACCAAAGTTATAAAACTAATAACTAATAAATGTTTTTTTTTTGTTTTGGGGGGGGGGGGGGAGGGGGGGGGGGGGGGTTGGTGAGGTTGTCGGCTTTGTTGCAATTTTTTATTACTAGACACAAAACAAGTAGTTAGTTCTTGGAGTAGAAGAAGCATTATCTCATTCTCAAGGATAATGTTCTAGTTATGTCCAATTGGTTTGGCAATTAAGTTCACAGAGACCGACGGGGAAGCGAAAAATGCCTTGTTGGAGATCACTTCTGTATTTTTAATCATGCATTCATATTTGCGTCTTCAGTAGTTAGGTATCCAAAAATATTTTATTTTAAAGTTAAAAAATGCAAACGTAATCTTTTGAAAAACAAAATTTAATTTTTAAAATTAATATTTACCTTAAACTATATATTAGGTACTGCTTAATATAAAATTTAAAGTCAAAACAGATATTATGAAATACTGCAGTGTACATAGTGAGGATTTATGACTTAAAAAAAATGAGACTAACTCAAACAATGATCGATTTTTATTAACATGTATTTTTTTAAAAAATATATTATTGATAGACATTAATATGCTATTTTTTATTTTTATTCTTAAAGTTTATTACAAATTTAATTTAAGTATATTTACAACCTTAGCAAACTATTTTAATCTTGTACAACAAACTATCAAATTTTATCAAACTTAAATATCAAAGTTATCAATATTCAAAAGTTACTTCTCTTTCTAAAACCTAACACTTGATTCTTTTTGCTCATTTTTCATTTCTCATTCTAAAAGCTATCTTTTAATTCTTTTTACTCGTTCTTCTATCGAAACAGCATCTCATTATTATATTTTCGATTTTTACAAAATAATTTAATACTTGTTTTACTCTTTTTTTCTACCAAAACCAGCATCCCATCGTCATTTTTAGACGTATGGATAAATTCTATTCTTGTAGTTGTCTTAGCATGAGAAATTTTATTAACTTCACCTTGCCATTATCCGGACCACTACGATTGATACAACCTCGGATCATATTTTAGTTAATCAAGTCCTTTTCATTAGTCCCTACTCTTCTAAAAACTCATATTATACTCATAGCCTTATGGGTGATTAATTTAGTTTCCTCAAATATTATTTTTGTTGGGCCTGATTATTATTGTTGTAACCCCAGGTTCATGGTCGGCCTTGATTGTCGAGACCTTAGCTCTTACCCTCAGACAAAGCCCGACGAGCCCGGCCGGCCCGAGCCCTTCTACCATCTCTAATAGCAGATTAGAAATTTAGACTTTATGTTCCAATTAACTTGTTTAATCTTCTCCCCAAAAAAAAAAAAAGACTTGCTTAATCAATCGATAAATCTTTAATATCATATATAAACAAATATTGCAATGATAATTTATTTTTGTAAGTTTATATTTTCATCAAGCTAATAATATTATGTTAAATTAATTTGTACAAAATCAATTAATGATATTAACAACATCTTTTATTTATATAATTTATTTATTAATCACTAATCAAAACGTAAATTTATATTCAATAGAATTCAAATTAAAAAAGGATCTTAATCCTTATTTAAAATGCCAATACATCTTGATATTTAATTATGACTTTCATGGCAGGCAAAAAAAAAAAAATTTCTTAATACTCTTTTTCGAATGGCAAGTTTTTCTCTTTTTAATTTGTAATAGTCTATAAGAAAACTGATACAATACTTACAAGTCCGAAACAATTATCAACATTTATTTATAAGTAAAAAAATGAAAACAAAAAACTTAAAATTTTATTAGAAAGAGGTGTCATTACTGGGACAAAAAAAAAAAGTTATAAACAATTAATATTTAAGTTTTAATTTAATTTTTAATATCATATATCTTTCATCTACTAAATAATAAATTTAATAAGTTATAAAATTATTTAGCCGTCGTTTATGATAAATAACACCTTAATAATTCGGACTCAAACTGAGACCCGTATGCTTGGACGCCGTAGCATTGCTCCGGGCAGTTTTAACTCACTACACAGTTTTCTTCTTTCCATTTTACCACTGTTATTGTAAGAACCCTCACTCTTCTTTCGTTACAGAAACCAGTGAAGTGTGTCAGTCTCCCACGTTTCTTTCCTTTCACATTCATGAACCGAACCGTCATTCCCGCCGCCGTCTGGAAATGAGTAATCGGACGCCGGCCGCCATTTTTACCGCCTTCACCAAAAGCCCACGTCAGTTTCTCATTAAATATCCCTTCTGCACATCATCATCAATCTCCTCCCTCCCACTTCCCCTAGAACTGGACCCACCGGATCTCCCCTCTCAAGTATTCACCATCCTCTCAACTCACCCCACAACTTGGCAAAGACACAGCTCGATCACAAAACTAATCCCTCTCTTGTCCCCTTCTCACGTTTCCTCTCTCTTCTCCCTCGACCTCAGTCCGCAAACTGCCCTCGATTTCTCCTATTGGGTTTCCCAAAAACCCGGGTTCAAACACTCCGTTGAATCCTACTCCTCTTTGTTAAATCTCTTAATCCGTAACAATTTCACCAAGGCCAGTGAAAAAATTGTCTTTTTGATGCTTAAATCTTGTAGTTTGGATAAAGAAATTCTTTTCGTGTTAGATTTTCTGAGGAGAGTTAATGAGAGTGGTAGTGAGTTTATTTTGAAGCTTAGTGTTAAGGGTTATAACACATTGTTAATGCAATTGTCGAAATTTCATTTGGTTGATGAGATGAAGCGCGTGTATTTGGAAATGTTGGATAATATGGTTGTGCCGAATATTTATACGTTTAATACGATGATTAATGGGTGTTGTAAGGTGGGGAATGTTGGTGAGGCAGAGCTGTATGTGAGTAAGATTGTGCAGTCGGGATTGAGTCCGGATACATTTACTTATACGTCGTTGATTTTGGGGTATTGTAGGAATAAGGATGTGGAGAAAGGTTTTAGGGTTTTTAGGATGATGCCGAAAAAGGGTTGTCGAAGAAATGAGGTATCGTATACGAATTTGATACACGGTCTTTGTGAGGCAAAACGGGTGGATGAGGCAATAGAGTTGTTTAGGAGAATGGGAGAGGATGATTGTAGACCGACTGTGAGGACTTATACTGTGGTTATTTTTGGGTTGTGTAGAGTAGGTAGGAAATCAGAAGCGTTGGAGTTTTTTAATGAGATGTCGGCAAGAGGGTGTGAGCCAAATGTGCATACTTATACAGTGATGATTGATTGCTTGTGTAAAGAGAATAAGGTTGATGAGGCAAGCGGGTTGTTGAATAGAATGTTGGAGAAAGGGTTGTTTCCAAATGTGGTTACATATAATGCGTTGATTGATGGATATTGTAAGGAGGGACTGATGGAGGCTGCATTGCAAATTTTGGATTTGATGAAATCTAATAATTGTAGTCCAAATGCTAGGACTTATAATGAACTGATATGTGGGTTTTGTAAAAGAAAAAATGTGCATAGGGCAATGTCTCTACTTAATGAGTTGCTTGAGCAGAATTTATCACCTACATTGATTACTTATAACTCATTGATTTGTGGACAGTGTAGAGAAGGTCATTTAGATAGTGCTTATAAAGTGCTTCATTTGATAAATGAAAGTGGTCTTGTTCCTGATCAGTTTACTTATAGTGTTTTCATAGACACTTTATGTAAAAGAGGGCGTGTGGAAGAAGCTCAGGTGCTGTTTGATTCTCTTGAAAAGAAAGGTATAAAGGCAGGTGAAGTGATATATACTGCATTGATTGATGGATACTGCAAGGAAGGGAAAATAGATGATGCCCATTCTTTACTAGAGAGAATGCTTAGTGATGATTGTTTGCCGAATTCATACACATACAATGCTCTAATAGATGGCTTATACAGAGAAAGAAAGGTGCAAGAAGCATTGTTGCTGGTAGAAAAGATGACAAAGATGGGAGTTAAACCCACAGTTTATACTTATACGATTCTTATTGAAGAAGTACTGAAGGAAGGAGACTTTGATCATGCTCACAGGCTTTTAGACCAAATGGTTTCCTTGGGACTTAAACCTGATGTATATACTTATACTGCATTTATTCAGGCATATTGCAGCATAGGGAAATTAGATGAAGCTGAAGATTTGATAGTTAAAATGAATAGAGAGGGAATTGTGCCAGATTCTGTGACTTACACTTTGCTAATTTGCGCATATGCTAATTTGGGCTTAATATATTCCGCATTTGATGTTCTCAAGAGCATGTTTGATGCTGGTTGCGAGCCTTCTCATCACACATATGCTTTTTTAATCAAGCATCTATCAAATAAAAAATGGATGAAAGAAAACAGCAATGTGATGGGATTTTATTTGGTTTCAAATGTCTCATTAGTCAACGTTGCTGATGTGTGGAAGATGATGGAATTTGACACTGCAGTGCAACTTTTTGAGACAATGCACGCACACGGTTGTTCACCTAATGTTAACACTTACGGGAAGCTCATCATTGGACTTTGCAAAGTTGGGCGCTGGACAGTAGCCCAAAGGTTATTTGATCACATGAGAGAAAGAGGAATATCACCTAGTGAAGATATTTATAATGCTCTTGTGAAGTGTTGCTGTGAGTTGAAATTGTATGAGGAAGCAGTAAGACTGTTGGATGCTATGATTGAACATGGTCATTTACCTCATCTAGAGTCCTACAAGATGCTCCTTTGTGGGTTATATGATGAAGAGAAAAACGAGAAGGCTAAAGCAGTGTTTTGTAACTTACTACATTGTGGGTATAATGCTGATGAAGTAGCTTGGAAAATACTTATTGATGGCTTGCTTAACAAGGGTCTTGCAGACAAATGCTCTGAACTGTTGGACATCATGGAAAAGAAAGGCTGCCAGATAAAATCTCCAACATATGCAATGTTAATTGAGGGACTTGATAAAAGGCAAGTGACTAATTACCGTCTCAAATTCCATATGTTCAGTCTTTTATTTTTGGTCGTTGTTCCATTTCTTGGAAAATTACTATTAGATTTATTAAATGTATATGCGTACATAGAGAGATGGATAGAGTAAGAAATACAAGTTCTCAGAAGCCATTTCTTTCTAAAGCGTTATTTTTATTAGCATAGACAAAAATGCATACTTCTTGTGCTACGAAATTAGTACTGCAAATTGGGATTTAAGCAAAGATATTTAGCATCTGTCTTGGAGTTGTGAATGGTCGTATAAGTAAAGTACGGGTGTTGTCTATAGCAGGTGACTGAAGTGTGCAGCTTTGTGCAACAATTACATGGAGGAATACTTGATGCAAGACAGCAATGAAGGAGTCTTTATGGCCATATTCTTTCCCTTGTGAAAGAAGTATTGAAGAAGATTTTACTGGAATTGTATGTAGGATAATAACATGCTTCATTCTTGTTTTGTTAATTGTTTCTTACCTTTCTAATATTTACCCTTACAGGATGGATTATGTTGATGTTCTCTCTGCGTTGCTAATGTAGAGTTGTTTCTGAATTTCGCCAGAGGTGAGAAGACCCATTGCGGTGTCAACCATCTGGCAGATGAACAAGGTAAATACCTGAGAGGAAGATATGTGCTCTAAATGTTGATTTTTACCCTTTTAATCAGAAAGCAATATGCACACACTTTATTTCTCTCTTAATGCCATATGTGCACTTTATCTTTGATTTACTTAGATTACATTGTAAAGTGCCGAAAAAAATCATTTTGCTTTACTTTAATATATTTGTGGAAATATGGACATCTTTCTGCTACCAAGATTCATAACAGCTCCTTGGTTAACTTGCCCTCCTGTTTTTTGGACGTTAGTTTTGCTTGCTTGCTAAATTTCACTTCAATCTGTTGACTACCTTTTAGGAACTATATCTGCTATCTGCATTGAAACCTGCCTCCTGGAATTCTTTCTGACTATCCAAACAGCAAGCCATGAATGGGGCTGCTTACATGGAGAGCAGAGCTCGAAAGAGAGCGGAGGCGAGACAGTGGTTTGTTTACAATCAGTCATGATCAAAGTTCTTTCAAGCCAATAAAATTGCCTTTCCTCGCAATATTTAATATCCCTGCCCTGCTCGGGGGAGAATTGTATTCTTCTCTTGCTGAATGCTAAACAAGTCAACATACAAGTTATTCCAAGAAAGAGTATAATTCTTTTATCTGCAGCTGGTTCGAGGCCTGTGGAATAGTTTACCTTTACTGGAGGACGCAAAACAAGTTGAAGACAGCAGGATTCAATTTTGGATCACCGAATATTTCAACTAGTGCTATTCAAAATGAAGTACCATCCAGCTGAAACAATTGTTTCTGGATCTTGTGGCAGAAATTTTTCAAAATTATTCTTTAAGGTGCAACTCTATTATGAAACAGCACAAGCCTGCTATGCTGGAGTGTGATGGCGTGGGATAGGTGAAGTTCGAGTATAAAGCATTCCTTGTTGATATTTCAATGAAAAAAGAAGAGGGCATTGATAGTTACATTGTTTACCATACTCGAAATTTACTAGACAGGATAGTTTTTTCTTTTTCTTTGCAGCCTTTTTAGGAACTTAGGCCGGACCATAATTTCTGTACAGATTTTGGAGAATTTGATTGTTAATATGATTTAAGTCACTAATATTCATTCATAAAGAATAATTTTAATTTCTTTTAGATTGGCAGTTTTCAGCTGTTCAAATGAATGGACTTGCTCAATTGCAGTTGAACTTTAATCAGGTTGAAGAATTTTCAATTCGAACCAATGGAAATTGTTAGAAATTAATTTTTCATCTCTCTTAGATTGACAGAAATCATTTAAATTAAAAAAATAAAAAACTGGTTTATATAAGATGGAGATGCGGGGTATCGATCCCCGTACCTCTCGCATGCTAAGCGAGCGCTCTACCATCTGAGCTACATCCCCGGATGCGAATTCAGGCCGTCGTAACAAGTTTTGAACCTTCACTAACATCTATTGCCTTTTCCCGACCGTTGTGAACTTGCAAACTTGCTACCTAATTGGCCACGTGTCCTCTTCCAACGTTCACATTCCCCCCAAACGCAAAAATTTTTCAAAAGAAATATGACCGTTGCTCCATGTTCTTCCTTTTAAATACCCTTCTTCGCATCTCCGATCTTCCCCAACAAAATCTTTCAGTTCATCATCATCAATATCTCTTCAAATCATCAACAAATCAAGCTCTAACAGATATCTCTCAGTAACAGCAACAACAATGGGCGTCTCCTTCAACATCAACCCATCGTCGTCGTCATTCGCCGAAACCCACTCCCGCAAACACAAGCTCCTGCTCATCAGCAACTACATCCTCTTAGCCGCCTCCTCAAGCTTCATCTTCCTCACCCTCTCCCTCCGCCTCTTCCCCTCCCTCGTCGGCTTCTTCCTCATCCTCCTCCACGTCCTCACCATCCTCATCGCCGTCTCCTCCCTCTCCGTCGCCACCTCCTCCTCAAACAAGTGCTACGCCGCCCACATGGTAGCCACCGTCCTCACCGGCATCTTCCAGGGCTCCGTCTCCGTCCTTATCTTCGCCAGCACCAGTGATTTCTTGGGCTACTTGAAGTCTTACGTCAGAGAAGAAGACGGCGCTGTCATTCTCAAACTCGCCGGTGCTCTCTCTGTTTTGATCTTTTTCTTGGAGTGGGTGGTGCTTGCGCTTACTTTCCTGTTGAGGTACCATGCTTTTGTTGGTGGAAGTAACAGTGGAGCCGCCGGCGCCAGCAGGTTTCAGGAGGAGGATTCGAAAGCTTGGTCACGGCCATTTCAAGTTTATGTTTAACAGAGCAAGGGAGGCGAATGGAAAGGTGGGGTATAGTTTGACGGGTGAGAAGTTAAAAAGTTAAAAAAAAACATTGGGGAAAAATGTCAAAGTTGGAGAGGCCAGAGTATAAAAAAGTTTATTTTATGCTCCACTCCAGACTACGGCCACTGTGTGTTTGTAAAGTTTTGTGATGATTGTTTTTGTTTCTATTGTGTTGTATTCATTTGTTCTATTTGATTCTATTCTTTTGGTCAAAACAATTCAATTTTTGTTTTTTGGGTGACATCTATGGAATCATGTGATGAAATTATGTTAAATTTATTAAAATGAATTTGCCTTGCTGATTAATACTCTCAAGTCTCAACAAAAACTCTTTAGCTATAATTTTTAACATATTAAAAGAAGTGAAATCAATCAAATCACAGCGCTTGATTTACAAATTTAACATCAACATATATAAAAATATCACAACTACTTATATGGATGACCGTCTACTCCAGAGCCCAAGCCTGCAAAAATGGGATTACAAAGAAAACCAAATGAGTACAAGTTAAAATCACAATTTGACAGGGACTCTTGATTGTGTGTACATGTCATCGATTAAACGTACTACCTGGATTTTGCCATCAGATGAGCCAGCATACAGCATGCCCACATCGCTATCAGCTACCATACATGTAATTTTGGCATGCCCCCCACCACTATTATTAGCCCTAACAGAGGCAACTCTGGTGACTCTTTCCTTCAACCAAACCTCAATGGTCCCACACTTTGTAGCAGTAAATATGAAGTCACTATTGACAGCTAGGTGCTGAATATCGACCCCTGTTGTGAATGATCCCACAGCTGTGTTGCTTGAGATACTAAACACCTTCAATAATCCCCACCCAAAAATCAAATAAAATAAAAATTGTTTGCAACAAAGTTAAAAAAATCAGTCAGTTTAGTTTACTGATAGGGACATGAATAATTTCAATGAAAATAGTTGCTTCCCTACCTTTCCGGCTGTACCATCAACTGAAGAGCCACCTGCGAAGAGAAGGCCATTATGCATATGCAAGGAATGTATAGTTTGTTTCCCGAGCAACTTTTTCGTCCCAGCATAGAATGTGGTTGATGTTAAACTGCCCAAATCCACCTCCTGCATGGTTAAATTATAAGCACGGAGTCTATTTAAACAAGTGCGTTGGAGAAACAAGAATATGTGTACCTGGATACTATAACCAGAGCAACCGCAGTACAGTTTATCTCCGGTCATTACCAGAGATTTCACATGTTTGTTGAAGTTTATGTGCTTTATTGCCCCTGACCAATTGTACACCTGTTACATTATATTTTTTTTTTCAGCTAGATTTCTTTTGTTACAGATCTTTGTAACAAATTGCTCACATGGAACAGAATGTATGTATATGCTTGCCTTAACGCCGGTTGCTGGGGAAACAAAACAAGCAATTTCAGCGTTGGCTGTCAATTCGTGTACTGCCTCTTTTACATTATGAACTTGAAGGCAATGAATTTCTTCTGGTTTGATGGACCAGACCTGTTTGAGGACGTATATATAAAGCGGTTGTTGTTGCTTTCACTCTTTAGGAAGATTGTTTTACTGATACGAGAAGACTTACCCGAATTGTTTTGTCTAAGGAACCACTGTATAGTTTATCAACTGTAGATGGAACATAGAGGCACGTCACAGCCTTTGTGTGCTCGCGAACTTCTTGAATCAATCTCAAAACCCTCTTCCCAGAATCCCACATCTAGAATCAAGACAAGCCCAAACCTAGTTGTTGGACTAACGAATTGGTGTTTGTATAAGATGAGTGTGTTTGTATGAGCTCATACCTTTATAGTGCCATCGGAATGGCTGCTGAAAACGCGACCTTTGAGGTGAATCAGAGAGAGAACCTCACCATTTGTGCTTGAATCCAACTCAGTTACTTCAGTGCAATGCCACAACTCTGTCTGCAAAGCAGAAAAATTTAAGGTACTTAAGTAACTGTCGGCATTACTTGCACTAAACACAGCAAAAGTGGTACTTACTGCATTGACTGATGACAAATTCATTAAAGCTTTCTGTATATCTGTGACCACAGCTGAATACTTCTTAAGCTTTCTCAAGGTCCCATATATGCATTTAGCATACTTTCCTAGTTCCTCGAGTGCAACTTGGTATCATCAAATTTTGTTAAACAGTCGTTAAACTCATTTTAAAAAATATGCTTGTAATGTTAACTTTCTTTAGACTAGAATTTACCTGAATCAGAGATGAAAGTTTTCAAAGCAAGGGTTGTCAAAATTTTCTCCTCCAGGTTCTTCGAGGATTGGAGCACATTGATGAATTCATCAAGCAAAGACCTACGGGCGGTGCCTCTCACACCAGTATCAGGAAGAGTGGAAAGCATGTGAGTTAGCCATGTAGCAATTACAAGGCAAGACTTGGCCATCTCTAAAGAATTACTTTTGAGGCATTCCTCCAAAGCCTTAAATATTGAGCCTTTCTCATGATTGCAGAGTACAAAAGCCACCCTATTCTCCCAAGAGCATGCAGCTTGTTCTTCCTCGTCCTACATTCAAAAATATAAGTGACTATTGACATACAACTGAATGCAAATATTAAAGAATAACAGGTTCCGAAATCAGCCAAAAACCATAGATGCAAACCATTGATTCCACCATTTCAGATTCAGGTTTACTCAGTCGCTCTGGCTTCATAAGTGCATTGTAAGGTTGATCAAACCCTGCAATCTTGAGCAACAAAGCTTCCGTGTAGGACTTCCCCGAAAAATTGAGACGCCCAGTTAGCGATAGTAAAGCATCTAGAGCCATCATTTGGGAGTTTGGAAAATCCTTCCTGCGGAGTGCTTCAATTAGTGCCTCTACAGCTTCTTCCCTATACATACTCATCTTCCGTGGCTCAACCTGGACAAAAGAATTGTAAGAATCTATGATTAGACATCATTTTACTAAAATATATTTATACAAGCTTAATTATTGTGGTTGATTTTCAAAGAGACAACACAAACCAGGAGATCCAACTGAAGAAGTAGAGAGGCTGTGGCAGGTTGCTGCTCCATTGGAGCCATCTGCAGATAAACAAGAAAGGTATGCATGCTACTAAATGCTCCTTCATCTCTAATTACTTGCAAAATCTGGTTGCTAAAAGTCCTCCTGAAACAAATGGACAAAAGCAAAATGAAAAACAATGAGATACCAACGTTACATAATATAGTATGACTATTATCATCAAGACAAGTGAAGATTTGATACGTAAAACATAGAAGAGAGAACATAAATTAACCTATTCAACAGCACCAGCTCCGAGAGGAAATTGATGCATATGCCTCTCACGCTATCATTTCCATCATGAAACAAATCAAGAACATGGGATAGCTCAATTCTCTTTGCTATCAAAGTTTTGCAACTTTTATCAGAGTACATACAACATAGGAGTATGGAAACAATGGACCTCCTTACTTCAACCCTATCCAAACACTTAATTAAGGCAGGAATCCCATTGGCGGAAATGAGACTCAAAGCAGTGATGGACCTGCTTTTTTTATCTCCACCCATTAGTATCTGCTCAAGCATTTCTATGGCAGCATCCTTGGGCTCCATCACAAATTGCAGTTCATCAAACTCTTCAGTTTTATTCAGTACTAGCTGAACAAGGGAGGGTATAAATTCATGCGCTGAAAGCTGAGCAAATGCTGGTCTCAGCTGGTATATAAGCACGGCAGCCTCCCCTAGGCCATTTTTCAGAAGAGCAGCCAAGCAATCGAAATCAGAATCTACGCTAGTAAGAACATCTCCAACACTTTCATCTGCAATCATCAGCTCAGAGAGAATGTAAACTGATGTTCTCAGAACTTCTCTATTCAAAGAGGCTGATAATATCTCCGCAAACCCATTTATAATTGTTGGTTTCGACAAATAAGCATGAACCCCAGGATCACCCTTTGACTCCTTCCACAATCTTGCAATTGCCAACACTGCAGTTTCACATTCTTGCAAGTTTTCTGAAGTACAAAGACATGTAACATAAGGTTTCAACCCATTTATAATTGTTTCGACAGAAGCTTGAGATATCACACTAGTCGGTGATGTAGCATTTGTCGCTTGTGTAAATCTTTTGCGCCTTTGATTGATATGATCATCTGTATTGTTATGAATGTCAAAATTGAAAGTTCTAGATGGACTAGATGCCAAAGTCATGTCTTTTAAGGGGGAGGACCCAAATGAATGCTTTGGCGTTTCAGAGTAGGAAAATTCCTGAGCAAGATCAGGATACTGCTCCTTCCAAGATGTTATAAGTCTCTTCAAGACGTAGTTTGTTTTTGGCAGTGAATTTGAACAGAGAGGTTGCCTTGTAATGGGACACGTCGTATTTCCTCTTTTTAGCCATTCTTGAATCGCTTTTCTCTCATACGTCTGACCAGTTTCAAGGGTAACTGGATCATTGAAAATCTGGCCTGTTATAGGACAGACAAAATCTTTTGGCGGTCTTGATCTGGAAGTCATCTTCTCGGAGCAAAGGAGCGAATCGCAGCTTTGGCTTCCTTCATCACTTGCATTGCAGGGACTGCAGAATTCAATAAGATTAATATTTCTTTGAAAGAAATTTTGTAAACTCTATGTAATGGCAGGATTGTCTATTAAAATACATTAGTAACAAACTTGAATAAAAGTCCTGCGTACTGCCTACCTGTTCTCCAGCAAAACAATGTTCACATTTTCGTAACTCATACTCCTTGCTTGAGAAGAGTTTCTCGTTGAGCTTTTCTGCTTCTCCTAATTGAAAAGTGACCATTAGTAGAAGTCCAACATTTTAACAAAGCAAATAAAGTAACTTGAGTGCTCGTAAGTTTTTAACAAACTACCAATTCACCATCTGAGTCTGCTGAGCTAATGCTGTAATCTTTACTCAATTGTGGAGACGATGGCGAAGAGGTCGGTACAGGGCTTTGAGATATGCGGCTGGACAGAAGTCGCAATAAAGATTTGGGTTCTTTTCGACCGTGGACATCAGTTGTGGGAGATAAATTCTGCACATCTGGTTTTGGAGATGAAATTTTCGGACTACGGGTTTTGGGAGAATCTATAGGAGAGAAAATTGGATTGACATGTTCTTTCAGCTCACTTTCCTCATCCTTAATCATTTTTTCCCCATTAGGAGACGCTGAGTTAGGGTTTCCAGAATTAATACAATCATCAACAGGCTCATAATCGGATTCATATTCATTCTCCTCAAGCATGTCCCCCTGGCATTGTCGCCAAGAATTAAAGATTGTTTATATAAAATTATAAATCCGTTAAGGCATTGATATTTATGCAATGGGTAACTGGGTGTGTGTGTGTGTGTGTGTGTATCTACATAAAGCAAGCTTACTTGAGGATCCCACACAAGAGATTCATCAAGATCCTGTGAGGGCATGGAAGTCACATTCATTCTGCAAACCCAAATGAAGATATGCATATATTTAGAGCCTAAAATCAGTTGAGAAGTTGAATAGATGACTACAAAACTAGAAGGGTCACAACAAATTTGACACTAACCTGTTAGGTCCTCTCATATTACTTTTTGATTTAAGAACAGCCGAAAATCCTGCACTCTTAGGCAAGACAGGACCAAATTTTACATAATCAGGAATTGATCGACTGAACTCATGCAAAGGAGTCGCCGGCGGTTCTGCAATTGGCAGCATTGGGATCACCTTTGTACGAGTACTCGAATCAGAGTTCATACAATCCTTATAATATTTAGCAAACATTCGCGTATTCTCATCTAATGAATCTCCATAAAGCTGCTCAAGCTGCTGCAACTTCTCCACCTGTTCAGGCCTCATAGAAAAGATCAAAGACTCATTGAAGAATTGATCCAAATCAGCTGTAAATGACAAATCAGAAGAATCAGGGATTGCTTCCATCACAAGTCTTTGCCTTGCCTCCGAATACCACCCAACAATTGAACTCATTTGTGGGAGAAACAATTCTTTCCAAAGCTCGGGTGCAAAATCAATCCGCGAAAAGAAAGGATCAATAGAAAACATTTCGAGTACATGAAGCACCGAGTTTTGAACATTATTCCTCAGTTTCCAAAGATACGATAGATTTAGATGAGCCCAAGCAGATAGATAGAAGTTAGGAACTCCAGCGGTTTGCTGATCTGAATCCAGCATAGCACATACTTGTAGCATCTTCTCCGCGTAGTCTAATCGCGCAAGCTTAGTCTCCATATTCGAGGTGTTAATAGCTTCTTCAAGTGCTTCAATGCCCCAATCCAAATTGGCCAGTACTGCTTGATCGGAGTATCTAAACTCGGAGTCTTCATCATTGCCGCCATCTTCAGCTGCTAGCCTCTCAGCACACTGCTCTTTGTGTTGAGTCCGTTCCTCCTGGTTAATCAACCGATCTTGTATGAAACTTCCCACACTTGCTATCATTAATCTTACAATATCCTTTTGATCCATCGCAAATCTGTAATTTCCAGCCATCTTTCAACACAAAATCTTTAGCAACTCAATACTATTAATTTGCAAATCAAAACAAAATGACCTTATTAGTAATTGCAAATAATTTCCTAATTAGAGGGGCTATCACGTAATTAAAGTAAGTAGCCTGTTCTGAAAATGAAGAGGGTTTAGTAAGGAGTTCTCGTCCAGCTAATTTCTTCATTGGGATTGCACAAACAATTTTTAATTTTTGTAATTTCAAATTGCCGGCCGTTGTTATTGTATCAGCCGGCTTTAGCCATGGACTAGAGTAATAAGATGACCAAAGCAAACCGTGGACTAAAACAGTATTTAATTACTAAACACTGTTAACATCACCGGTTTTATATACATTATAATTGAATTAACAACAGAAAGTTTGAACAGCTGTTAAGTTCTAGACAATGAAACATTTGTATTGTTGCTTAATTGTTGTTCATGTCCCAACACACATAGGACCAGATAATGTCTAACTGTTATTTTTTTAGTTATGTTGTTTACAAAGACGAATATGCCCTTCTATGTTCCTTTAGCTATTTTTAGCGGAACCAAAGATCAGGTCAAACTCAATTTTTCGTAGTTAATAATAAGGCTATGGCTACGTTGGAGTAGATCTACGATAGAGTACGAATCTCAGCCACACATGCAAAGTGATAAATATTAAAAAAACTCATTATAACTTTGATCGTGTGGTTATAAAATGATGTTCTACCTTAAAATAACTCCAATATAGCCAAACCCTAATGATAATATTGACAATTCAAAATATGTTAGTAATAAACAACATGCTTATTATGCAATTAAAACAGAATAAGGTGTCATCTAAGATACCTAAGAGCATAATGCTTTCATGGTCAAGCTTTCTAGTAATTCAAATCATAATTGATAATATGCTTGAAAATTTCAACATGAAGCATGAAATGATAATTCAAAAGTGATAAAGAAAACATAATATTTGTACAAACTTATAAATTAAAATTAAAAAAATTAAGAAACTATATAAAAAAATTCATAAAACCACATAAGATGTGCAAATATAGTGTAATAAATATGTAAATGGATATCAAATTGGTTAAAACTAATATCATATTTGAAAACGGAACTAAATTAAGACTTACAACATATAAAAAAATTTTATAAACATTGCACAGGTACTTTCAAAAAAAAAAAAAACCAAATTCTGGCCCCAAATTTGATTTTTTTTTTTTTGGTTTATATTAATTTCGGCATCGTGAGAGAGTAGTTGTTTTGTACTTTATCACTGGAGTAGTGAAATTCATAGTGTTGGCCAACTTTACGTTAGATTTGAAATGCATGGTAGGGCAATGGTGGCGAAATCTCTATAGCACATGATATATATTTATAGCTTATTAATAATTATTTAATCACATGATATTTATAAGCTCATAAATCTTATAATTTTACTCAGCCACTCCAGCAATCATATATAAACCATGAGAGGTAATAATTTTTAACAAAAACAAGAATCAAATAATAAGCTTTCTTTTGTTAAAATATATAAGAGGCACGAAGTTCAAATTCTCAAAATATATATTATCAATCCCTTAATATACTTGAATTTTTTTTTAACATCAATCAAAAGGTATTAACTGTACTACAACCCGAATATTCCATTCACGATCATCACTACCAATCATACTTTTTAACCCAAGATTGATCATTGTTGCTAAAATAGATGCCATCCTCTCTCATTGACCAAAAGCAATTCCCAGTAGAGCGACAGGTGTGAGTCTCAATTCCAGTTTGAAAAACATCGACGGTTCTCTCGTTCGTACCGAAACCCATATCGCACCAAAAATGAGTTTTCTTCCAAAAATCTACTGTAAATTCAAAACGAAATTCCTCCTTCATCCAAAGAAGATGCGCTCCAAGATCATCATCCTTTGAGTAGCAGTGAATCCTTGTCGGCACTTTATCTGTTGCGAGGCCATTCATTATGTGAACTTTGTACTTCAATCGGATTCGAATGTTTTCATCGAATGCATTTGTTGGAGATTGAATGATGAGAAAAATTGGGACGATAATGAAAAAGAAGAGAGTCAAAGAAAATCTAAACATGTTTTTTTTTTTTTGGCAATTATCTACCAATAGAGTTTGTGAATTCTTGTTGCAGTTCAGAAGCAGTGTGTAGACGAATTTATACACTGAAAAATAAATGAGAAGTAATGCTTTTCGAATATGGAATGATGAGAACTATTCACCTATTTTAATAAAAAAAAGTTCATTAAACGACTATATCTATTGACAACATATATGTATGGCAAATGAAATAATGAATCATATACGTATGACAAGGAAATAATGAATCTTAATTAACTGTTGTTTGAATACTAAATATGGTTTTGTTTCATGGTGCATTACAGCACAACATGATTTAGATTTTAATTCTCATAAATTTGGAAAATAATATCTTTACCACAAACTAACGGGAGATAAATTAACTGCCACGCAATTATATTTATAATTGGAAGGAAAATGAGAGACGATGACTAGAACTCAAGTTTTCAAATTAAATATGGGATCTCGGGACTAGTGCGGCTGGGAGTTCATTGCCTATGCATAAAGGGCATGTTTGGTTGTTGTATTAAAACTTCTCATTACATTAAATTTATATAAGTTCATGTTTGGTAGATAAAGAGCTACAGTAGCATTGTATTAATGGGTCCAAACTAATGCGGCCGCTTGCTTTTTTTTTTGGCCTTTTTGCTTTTGTGTTGTAATAATAATAATAATAATAATATAAATTTTAATTTTATATAATTTTTTATTTTTAAACTATAATTTATTAATAAATTTATAATTTATGATAACTAATAATAAATATTTAAATTTGAATAATATTAATTTAAAATAAATAACAATATCATATATTAATACAATTTAAATATATTAATATAATATAACATAATATATTATATTAATATAATATAACATAATCTATTAATATAATATAATACTTAATTTAAATTAATCAAAAAAATTAATATCTATAGATATTGATTTTGATGATAACAAAACACATGTATTGATTAAACAAATATTTATAAATTGTGTTTTTATAATAAGAAAATAAAGTTATAAAATTAAAGTGTTTTGGACTAAAATAAATGTGTTTTAAATCTTTGATTTTGTTTTTGAATTTCGGATTTGGACCTATTTGAAGTTATTTAAATGTTTTGGGTCATATTATAATTTATGAATATTTTGGACTAAAGTGAAAGATTTTGAGAACTTTAAAAATATGAGTATTTTGTTGAAAAGGATCTTTGTGCAACATATTAAAATTGTTAGGGCCAAATCATAATTTCAAAAAGTTTTTGCATTGCAAAGTAATATTTGGAAATTCTAAAATTGGACTTATTTGTAAATTTTTCTGACGTTTAGGGTCATAATACAGTTTTATAAAGTTTTGGGGTCCAAATGTAATTTTAGAAACTATTTCACTGTTGTGTAAATCCGGCGAACCGGTTTCGGGCAGAATGTATGCAAAATTCAAGCGGCTAACCGGCTGTAGAAATCCAGCTAACCGGTTTTCTGGGTTTTCTGGGCAGAATTCATGCAAACTGAAAACGGCTATCCGGTTGTGAAATCCGGCAATCCGGTTCGAGGCAGAATGCAACCAAAATTCAAGCGGCTAACCAGATTCGACAAACGGCAAACCGGATGTTCAGAATTTCAAATTTGTGCTTGTAACGGTAACATCAAGCGGCTAACTGAATTCCATATCCGGCGATCCGGTTCCGGCCAGAAATGTGCATAACGGCTAGTTTTTGAGTTCAAACTATATAAACTCAAAACCAATTCATTTTTTGGAAAGAAAGAAAAGAGAAGAAAAACTCAAGCAAGCATAAACAAGAACACACAACATATATTGAGCTTTATTTTCGTAACTCATCATTTATTAGCTCATCATTGTTCTTCAATTTGTATATCTACTCTTAGAGAGAGATTCATTGTTGTATTTATTATTTCTCATCAAATTGTGAGTGTACAAGTGAGGGAAACACTTGGGTTAAGAGATTGGGGATATAATCTCTTGTTGTAAAGGTTCATTGACACCTTGAAGTGAATTGTAATTGGTTGAAGCCTTGGAAAGGCTTGAATAGTGAAATTCTCAAGCGGGTGAGCTTGGAGGTGTGGACGTAGGCGGGGATAGCCGAACAACGTAAAAATCCTTGAGTTCGTTTTTCTCTTCCCTTACTCTTTAATTATTGTGCTTGCATTAAATTTATTGTTTTCGAATTTATTAAGGCATTAGATTAAATTGTTGTGTGGATTTGCTAGGATAAATTTTAAAATTCCAATTCACCCCCCCTCTTGGGTTGCACATTTATATTTCAATTGGTATCAGAGCGAGGTGCTCTTGAGTAGACTTAACCATCTAGAGTTAAAGATTCGTAGCAACCCAAATTAGCTCAACCACCATGGAAGGCTAATCTATCACTAGACCTCCATTTTTCGATGGAAATGATTTTCCTTATTGGAAAACTAGGATGAGAATTTATTTACAAGCCTTAGATTATGAAATATAGGAAGTTGTTTGTGATGATTTACTCATTCCTAGAAATAATGTTTTAAGCGAGTTGGATAAGAAAAATATGTCTTTAAATTCCAAGGCTATGAATGCTTTATTTTGTGCCTTAGATAAAAAGGAATTTCATAGAGTTTCAAATTGTTCTAATGCTTATGAAATTTGGAGAAAACTCGAAATTGTGTATGAGGAGACTACAAACGAGGAGGAATTTCATGAAGTGTCGAATTTGGCTCTCATGGCAATTGGAGATGAATCGGATGACGAACTTGATGAGGTAAATGATCTTCCTACTTATGATGAATTACATGATGCTTTTAAAGAAATGCATGATGAGTTGATGAAAATTCGTAAAAGAATGCATGTTTTAAAAAGAAAATGATAGAGCTCCAAAATGAAAATGAATCTCTATATGCAAAGATTATATGCTTAGAATTAGAGAATAAAACATTGCATGATGAAGTTGCATTATCAAATGAGAAATCTAGCACTTCACACAAGCATATAGAATCACATGTAGATAGCTTGAAAAATGAAAAAGGTGTCTTGTAAAAATCCAATGTTTCATTAAACGAAAAGATCAAAAAATTGGAATTAGATAATGATATGTTACATGATAGAATTGCATCATTCACATGTAAACAAAGTACTTCATATGAGCATGAGAAGTCACATGGTGATGAATTAATGAAAGAAAATGAAATGCTCAAGAAAAAGAATATTGAACTTAGTAGAGTGGTTCTAAAATTCACAAATGGGCAAAAGATGTTGGATAACATGCTTAATTCTCAAAAATGTGTTTTTGATGAAGGAGGACTTGGGTATAAGCCTTACTTGAAACAAAAATATTATAAGAATTATTTTGTTAAGGCTACCTTCACATGTGATCATAAAATTGTTTGTCATTATTGCAATCAAAATGGTCATATGAAGCTTGATTGTCCTATTAAAAGAAAAGTTTATTATGGTGTCAAATGTATTTGGGTTCCAAAAGGAACTAAATCTAACACTCAAGGACCCAAAAGTATTTGGGTACCAAAGGGCACAACGTGAATGTTTTCTGTGTAGGCACCACAAACAAGGAATGGTGGAGAGTTCCTTGATGAAGCTCATGAGGATAATCGCTTGATCATGGTCTAAGCAAAAATTATGAGTAAGATTGACTTAATCATTTTGATAACAATTATTGCCTTGTTGATTATAAGTGATGGTCTTTTAAGTTTAGTAAGTATTGCATAATTCATTTGGTATCTTATTGAATGAAGCTCGTTAAATGAATTTACGAGAGTATGCTTGTATATTTACATGATTATCATTGTGTTTAACATTTAGTGTTTTATCATGATGCATGGATAAATATATATGATTATAGCATGTCAACTCATCATGATGGATTTGTTTGATGTTAATGTTTATGAAATGTTTAAGCATGATAGATAAGTGGCGTGTGTGATTTATTAACTTTCGAATGCTTATATGTTTAATTATTGCAAAAAATATATGCATGATGAATGAATTGTATTTTTGAATTAATCATGTTTTAAATGTTTATAATTCGGACTATAAAGTGTTATTGTATCTCATAATTGTGATGAATATGTATGATGAATATTCTATGAATTTGAGTTTTATGATTGGATGTTAATTATATTGATCCATGCATTAAAATGGTTTTAAAATTGTTTGGAAAACAAAGGAGTCTTTGAAAATTCTAGTCTGCGCAAGCTGTAATGAATTGGTCATAACTCTTTCTAGAGAACTCCAAATTCAGTTCTGTAAAGTTTATTGGAAAGCTAACTTAATTATCTTTCCAACGGTATATAGCTTGAATATTAATTCTGTCTCAATCAATACATTTTTTCATTTTGAATTCTCTCGAGACAAATTCCGGATAACCGGATTTTTCATCCGGAAAACCGAATTCAAGAGGCAAACTTTCTGCCTCAAACCGGTCTACCGGTTAGCCACATCCGGCAAACCGAATTCGGATGCATGATTACTGGAACAAAACCGGATTTTCGGTTATACACTTCCGGCAAGCCGGATTTGTGAGCTGTTGGCTGTGTTTTTGCTTCTTCCTCTTCTTTTGTTAATTTTCTGCACTTGTTCTTCCTCTCTCTCAAAACCGTGAGCCACCCTCTTCTATTTCCAATCAATTCCTTTTCATTTCTCAACCATTTTTATGTCAAGATCAATCTCTTAAACCATTACCCATGCATTTTATCTTCATTAAACTCTTCTCTATCGTCACTTCCTCACTTGTTCCTCATCATTTATATACCTCTCATTTCACGCGTGAACAGTACCTCACCATTTCTTTCTCAAATCTCTTCATCTTTCACTTATTTTCTTGTTAAAATCAATCATCCAACTCATTATTTATCCATTACTCTTTCAATTTTCACTCTTAAAACTCAATATCTTGAAAATCCGAATTTGTACATTTTGAGTATTTCAAATTACCACTTTCATAGTGTGCTCTCCTTATGGTTTTTACCATAGTTTTCTACTATATTATGCACTTACGTTTTTATATGCATTGTTGCTTCCATTGTGGATTGATATTAATTATTATTTGATATTTGGATATTGTGGATCTAATGTACTTATACTTTTCTTAAGTTTTGATGATAAAGAATGTGCTTTGATGATTCCATTGTATTTGATGAAATGTGATCTTATGGAATCTATGATTGGTGAAAGGATACATTTTTTTTTGTGCTTCCTTGACACATTGTTGAATATGCATTACTTGCTTTAAATGATATCAAAAGGAGGAGAAATACATGATCATTGAGATCTTGGCACATATGAGAGTGTAAGTTATATTAAAATGTCACATTAGAATTTTTATGAGTTTAGTTGTCTTGATTTCTAAAATGTGATTAGTAATTATAGAGTTTGAATTGTTGACATTATGCTCTTATGACTTTTGCATTCCCTTGCTTAGCTTATTACTTGTTCTACTTTGGATAATATGTTTTTTGAACATTTTTATTGTCCAAATGGGGAGACAAAGTAATAAATCTTTTTAATGATGTAAATTGGGGAAATAACATGTATTTTGAGCATTCTTTTAACGGTTGATATATGATTATGGAATCCTCGGATTTAATTGTTGCAAGTATTGGAGGAATTCATATTGATTTTGATGATTCATGATTATATGTGTATTGCTTGATAAAACTTGTGGATTATTGAATATTGAAGTGTTGGTTTGCTAATGGTGTTGTTGGGTTGGTGATAGAGTTGATCGCTATGACATTTTGGAAGTGTTTTTCTCTCATGTGTATAAATGAATTTGTTCATTTTTAAGGGGAGATTCTGTCGAAATTTTTGCTCGCCCAAAATTAGTAATATCCTTATCGAACTATTTTTTATGATCTTGTTTTAATTGCGTGATTCTATTTTTTTTAAAGGGGAGACAAATATTATATGCTTTAGGATAAAATTATTTTGGTTAAATTTTTTAAATTGGCCATATATTTAGGGGGAGCATGTAATATGTTTCACTTTGGTTAAATTTTTTAAATTGGCCATACATTTAGGGGGAGCATATAATATGATTTTGAATAATATGCATTTTGAATAATTCTTTTGATGTTTGAAATTTGATTATGATAATGATTTTGATGATTTTGAGATATAATGATGATTTGATCACATAGTTGTTTTATATGATAATTTTATGTCATGAGTTATTGATTTGGTAATAAATGAAATAATGGTTCATGATATTTTTGTGTGTTTTGGCTTGTATCATGATTTATAATAATTTGGATGTATTTTTACTAAATCTTGTATTTGAGGTGATGCTTGTTGTCAGTGGGAGATTCTGTCGAAATTTTTATTCAGACAACATGGGTAACAAATTTGCTATTTTTATTCTTTTCCTTTAAATTTTTTTTAATGATGAAGGGGGAGAAGAATACATGTTTTTAAATTTATAAAAATTTTTGCTACTCTTATTCTTTTCCACTAAATTTTCTTTTTGATAATGAGGGGGAGCAAGATACATGTATTTAAATTTATAAAATTTTACTACCATTTTTCTTTGCCAATTAAATTTTTTTTGATGATGAGGGGGAGAAAAATGCATGTATTTAAATTTGTTGATTTAGCCAATTGGCAAATTGTAAGAGAAGATTATTTTTAAATGGAGCAATTTATGGAATCATTCTTTAAATACATGAAATGTTTGTCATCATCAAAAAGGGGGAGATTGTTAACATATATGTTCTCA